>CM075489.1:4065000-4692500 GCA_037950665.1 Hypophthalmichthys nobilis
AAAATATATATATATATATATATATATATATACATACATATATAATATTGTATTTTTACATTTATTTTATCTTACATTATTTATATTTGTTTTTTTTGTTTTTTTTTTACAAAACTTAAAAATATATATAAAATTTGTCACGAGGTAACACTGGGTTTTATTAAAAAAAAACAATAATTTATATATATGGATAATTATTAAACATACAAATAGAATATATATATATATATATATATACATATATATATATATATATACATACATAGTATTTTTATTACTTTAACTTTAATTATTTTAAAGATAAAAACATTACATATAATATTTTTATTGATTTATTATTTATATTTACATTTTTAACAAAACTTATATAAAAAAATTATATATAATTACAGATAAATATAGATAATTATTTTGTTTAATTATTTTATTATTTATAAACGTATATAGACACTTATATAGATAGTACTACGTCTTTATTAGGATCTGTGTAAATATGGAAACCCATTATATCCTGATAAGTTCTCTGTTCCTTTTCCAAGTAAAAACCCTGATAAAAAATAACTATGCGAGCGTATTTAAATATACTGGGTTACTGATGCTAAATTAATTTGCATTTGCTTGTTTTAAGGCCATTGTTGTATATGTAAGCCCACAGTATTGTATAGTTAGTCTAGTGCAACTTCACACAATCAACAAGGTGCATGGAATAAAAACAAAGCTATTTATCGACAATACCAGCAACACTTGTGGCGTCAATGGGTCAAAATTAACAAAAGATGGAGCTAAAAGATCAATGTTTTATTTTGCCAACGCGTTTCGCCACACAGGCCTTCATCAGGGCTAAAAGGTTACAGGTGTGTGTAGGTTCCTTTAAATGCAAACAGTGACAAAATTCAAACTTACAAAATTACATATAATATTCACCAATCACAAAACTTATAAAGCAAATGATCATGCATCAACCAATGAAATGCAAATAACAACAATCACAAAAGTTTGAATTTTGTCTCTGTTTGCATTTAAAGGAACCTACACACTGATGAAGGCCTGTGTGGCGAAATGCATTGGCAAAATAAAATATTGATCTTTTAGCTCCATCTTTTGTTAATTTTGACCCCTTGACGCCACAAGTGTTGCTGCTATGTAAGCCTACAGAAAGCTCTTACCTGTTTCAGTGCCAAATTCCCAATAATGAGATTCCACTTCTCTATGGGTGAGTCCATTTTCCCCACATTCACCTAAGGATGACAAAATTCATGAACATGCTTTTTCCTCTCATCCCTCTCACCCGCACCCTAATCTTACACTTATTATTTGTTATGAAAAAATCATCACAATGCAGAAAATCTTAATGGCCCTAAAAAAGAGGCTTCATCTAAAATTCTTCTTTTAATCTTCTAAATTTTGTGTAAAATATGTTGTGAACCTAAAAGCTAAAACAAGAAACCACAAAGAGGAAAAAAATAATAGTATGAGACCAAATTACTTCTGAATGGTGGATTTTGGCATTGGATATTTGACATTGAAAAGAAAACCACCATCTGAGGAAAAGATAATAATATTTTGGGTTTGGAATGGATCTCTGTCTGCAATGTAACAAGATGGCCGACTCCACAACCAACGAGCCAGTGTGTGTGCACAAGTGTGTGTGCTTAAGAAAATAAAGGAAACAAATGTACATGTGAAAGAGCAGCGTGCAGGAGAGAGTCGTCTGAGGGCAATAGACTCAGTATGTGTTTTTCTTTTTTTTCCACAGCTGCACGAGGGTGAACAGAAGGCCTGTACTTTAGCCCCTCTCCTCCGCTCAGTCCACACCACCAGGGTTTGTTTATTCTTTCACCTCGAGGGGGGACGACAGATTTGCCATGAGAACACTAGACGCTAAACGGCATGAGCTGAAACCCCTCTGAGCTCTTGAGACCCAGACTGAGGGGAAAAAAACACTAGCTACCAAAAATAAATGAAAATAAAAATCACTCAGTCAGCAGATAGCAGCTGAGACTCCAGCGCCCGGAGGAAAGGGCTGGAGAGAAAAGTGGGAGAGAATCAGATGATGAACTAGCTTATGTAAATATACCTAGGTGTGTATATGTGTGTATAAATATATATATAGTAATTACTACCAGCACCAGAAATGTAGGGGGCTGATGTTGATCACTGAAAGTGACAAAAATGCACCCAAAACTCAGCACGTTGCACCAAAAATGGTGCTGTAATTATTATTTTTGCAATGTAGTGTTGTCAAAAATGTAGATTTTTCAATACATATCTATAGTGAAATATCTGAAAAGCTTCCAATACTCATTTTCTGTATTGTGCATATTGCACATAATTTTACTCATTCCCACAGATTTTGTGCTAACGCCCAAAGTGCGCACACAAAGTCACCTGTCAGTACTAAATTGAGTTATTTTTCACCGCTTATTGCGCTTAAACAGTCAAAAACAAAAAATATAATGGCAAAATGGCAAGTATTCACGTAAATACAGTCAGTTACGTTTTAAACGAACGTAAACATTTGAAAAAGAAAACTCATGTGTAACAGTATAATGGATCCGTGCATCAGGTCTTAAAGTGACAGCAGCCTAATATACCTGCTGCCAAATTATGAGATAATATTAAAAATATCTATATGGCAGTTTTTCCCATGGTATTAATGTCGAAATTGTGGCCAGTGAAACTGCTGAGTGGCTAGTAACTTTGGAAAACCACTAGCCACAGTGGCTGGTTTATGTTAGATGCGATTAATCAATTTGACAGCACTAATAAATGATTAATTATTACAAAATAAAGATGCTGATTACATGTTGTCTTGAAAAACCTATGTGTGTTTTTCTTACTCAGACATTTGGGGGTTGGAAATACCTATGGAGTCATAACCATAATAACAGGCTAGCTACACACCTCATCACAGATCTATGTTTTTTACTACCAGCCCCAGTCTATGGAGATGGGCACTAGCATGAATTGTCAGGTCCTGTCAGGTGAGAGCATGCCCAAAACAAGCCCAGATCTCATCACGAACCACATCAGCAGAGTCACTGGAGAACTTCTTAAAGAGAGCTGACAGTCACTATGTCCAAACAGTACTTGGATTGTGAATTAGTTTGGATACTAACCGCTGTGGAAAGTCTGGAAGCCAGAGTCATTTCCAGGTTTCCTTTCAAACCCAAAAGAGCCGGAACCAGGATGAAAATCTCTGTAATGTTCTTAAACGCTTCCCAGTGCTGAGGAAAAAAAAGTGGAGAGATTATTGCAGTGAAGTCTATAGCAGTGGTTCTCAATGAGGGGGCCGGGGTCCACTAGGGGGCCTCAGCAAACTTCCAGGGGGGCCTCAATAAATCTTCAAATTATTTATAGTTATATTAACATAAGGTTAATTAATTAAACCAGAGGTACATATCAGCTAAGACAGGAGGGCCTTCGAATATTGCCTTGAACAATGGGGTCATTGAACATATGAAGTCAAAAACGTTCATGTTCTTTTTGTTTTTACCAGTTGTATTATCTGCCAGGCAAAAATAAGTCTAATCATATCTAAGTTAATACTTAAAGGCACAGTCCACCCCTTTTGTGAAACACAAAATAAGATATTTTAAAAACTGCTACAGTGTTTTTATTTGTTGGTGATGTTTAAAAAGTGAAAGTCCGTAGCGTCCAATGTGACTTTCATTAGATGGACAAAACATTCCTCAAAATATATTCTTCTGCGATCCGATCGGAAAAAGGTTTATATAACGGTATATAAAAGGTTTAAGGTTTTCATACAGGTTTGGAATGGCATGAGGGTGAGTAAATGCTCCATTTAAAGGGATAGTTCACCCAAAAACGAAAATTATCCCATCATTTACTCACCCTTAAGCCATCCTACTTCTTTTAGACGAACACAATCAGAGTTAAAATATCCTGCCTCTTCCAAGCTTTATAATGTGAGTGAATGGGGGTCGAGATTGTGAAGCCCAAAAAAGCACATCTATCCATTATAAAAGTAACCCATACGCTAGCTATTCTAGTTTATAAAGTTATAAATGTGGATTTTTTTTTTTCAAAAACTTCACTTCAGAAGACCTTTATTAACCCCCTGGAGCCAGATGGGTTACTTTTATGATGGATGGATGTCCTTTTTTTGGGCTTCAAAAACTGAGGCACTATTCACTCCCATTATAAAACTTGGAAGAGCCAGGATATTATTTAATATAACTCTGATTGTGTTTGGCTGAAAGAAGAAAGTCATATACACGTAGGATGGCTTGAGGGTGAGTAAATTATGGGATAATTTTCATTTTTGGGTGAACTATTCCTTTAAGGTTTCAGAATCTCACCTGTACTATATCAAGTACCACACCAGCTGACACCGTCCCAAACCCAGCTAGAAGGAAGGGAACTAGTATCTGCAGTGCCATGGCCAGGGGTGACTCTTTGGGCATGTTTCTGGTCGCCAGCTGCTGCCCTTCCTCCTCGCTCTCCTCTTCCTCGTCTGCCTCTTCTCCCGAAAGTCTGGCATCAGGCAACATGAGCTCCGTCTCTGCATAGCGTCCATCTCCGGAGTCAGACAGGCTGACGGATGTTCTGCTGCCGCGGTCAGAGTGGCGGCGGGGCTCGCGGTGGAACCCGTTTTTGAGGGACTCTGGCTTGGGTGTGCCGAGGTCCACCATGGCAAGCCGTTCCTCCTGTAAAGCGGTGTAACCGGCAGGTACCATGGTCTGAAGCAAGGAGGGTATGGGTCTGAAAGAGATGGAGCTCCAGGGTCCTCCAGCCTGTGCTGCCAGACTAGGGCCCAGGGAGCTGAGCACAGCACCCCCTATGGTTCGGAGGCTCATACTGTAGACGGGAGCTGACTGGGCTCATGGCCCTCTGAGCTTTGAGAGGAGCAGTAGATCAGCAGAACCAGCAGGTGGCATCCATAACACAACAGCTATGAAGAAGCGCTGGTAATGTCACAGTCACCTGATGAAGAAAAGTACAGAGGGAAATTAAATCAACAACAAAATTGTATTTGCACTGTCACACACATTCAAGGTCACATTATCATTATGTGCTGTCTGTAAGCAGCTGTTATTTGATCTAGATGCTGAATTGGCAGTCACAATGTTTAGTACACAATCTGAACCTTATTAACTTCAACAACAATTACTAAGTACACCATACTTGGAAGTTGAAACTAACTTTTCAGCCACTTTAGTATTAATAATCCATTCGTATTGTGGGGGAAAAAAACACCCTAATTATTTGCACAGGAGTCTGGTTATTGTATAACACATTCTTATTAGAGTCAACTAAGAAGAATTTGACATAAAAGTAATAAATAAAACATATACAAGAAGATGCAATAGTGAATTTCAATATTATCACACAGCCAAAACAATAAACAATTTTGCACGGAAAATGTTTGTAAACAAAGTAAATTTAACAATGCTAGTTCTCAGAACTTAGAAAAAAAATAAAGGAAATAAAGAAATACATAACTATAATGTGCTCAGAACAACACTTTATTATTCCTGCAAGTAACTACACATATTTGACTGATTATTATTTGAGATATTTATATTAAACACGTGATGATGCAGTGAGCGGACAAGCTGCATTTCCTGCTAAACAAACTAAGAAGAAATGCCGGATTTGTGAAGTTTATATGGTTTGTGGTTATCAAAAAATAGCCAACTATATATCTTAAGCTTTAGGTGGATGAATTGTGCATCTTAAAATGTTCTCCGGCTGCCTGATGGTAGACATTCATAATTAATCATTTAAACTCCAAAGCCTGTCAAATGAAACCAGAGCTTTACTTAATGTGTGGTAGATGTTATTAATCCCTCTTAAGGGTGAAAATATCATAACAAATATATTTACCGTAATATTTCCAGCTCCGTCGACACCAGTTTCAGCTTCTTCCCTGATCGCTGAACTGGAGCTCTATGACAGCGGCGGCGCGTCATCACTGCCGTGCACTGCGACAGCCGCCGGAGCGAGCGCGCATTTCAAAATAAAAGCACATGGGCCTGTGTACGGTACGAAATTGGGGTTTCTTCGACTATGGGCTTGAAACCCATTTCTACTTTTTCAGCTTTTTTTGTTACATTAAGGTCACATTAACACTGTCTTAGACACCTTTTTACCATGCATTGTATTTTTTAAAATTAGTTTTATTTAAAAATATTATAAAATAGTAAAATATTGTTTCTTTCATCCATGCCCAAAACAGAAGAGAAATGCTGTCAAACAAGCATGACAGCTTGAATTCCTGTGAGGTAATCCTGGTTTTCAGGATAGAACTATGTCAGGTATGAAAAAACAAACAACAAAAAAACAAACAGGTAATGCCAGCTATGCAAGCGCTATTTAAGAAAACACCCTAGCAATTTCACAACAAGCCCTAAAAAAAACTATTCCAGAAGAGATAAGAAAATAATGAACAAAATATGCAGGCTATTAAAAAAAAAAAAAAAAATTCAGTTGGGTTTGTAATCTTTGAATATGCTATTGTATTGATTTCAAAATAAAATAAAATAATTAAATTCAATTAAATTCAATGTATGAACCTCAAATGCCTAATAATGATTGGATTAGAAACATACGTCCAAAACTCTAGAGGGCGCCAACAGCTACTCGACCCTTTAACGCGGAAGTTATTATGTTGTGTAAACACATGTGGATAGAAGTGAATTTGTACATGTGAGGAGCAAACCATGGCTGAAACACAGAACGATATCAAGAAAACCTCTTCTAAAGACTTGTTGACCTGTGGCAACGGAAAAGGTGAGGCATTCTTGGAAAAAGAATGAAAGAAAAGGTCTCAATTTCATGTTTTAACCTGTTCACAGGGAGAATCTCCTCTATTTATCAGATAAATCCAGAAACTCTGATCAGATGTGATTCGATTTGCATATTTGTGATTAGATAAATATTTATTAAGTGTCTGCTATTATAAATAATAGGCGATTCTTCTATTTTGACTCGTCTATTTTAAATCTTGAAGAAATAAACTTTCAAACGGTTTAATTAATCTAAACATTTATCACGTCCTGGAATAAAGCTCTAATCATGGTCTTGATAAACACTCGAGGGGATTTTTGTATAATGTGTGGTTTTTAATATTAAGTGTGGTGATAATGGCACTTCTTTCTTTTTGTGGAAAACTAGTATATTTTTAAAAATTAAACATTGTTCATTACTAAATGAATTTGAGATGAGAAATATGATATGAAGCCTACTGTCAAATCTTAATTTAAAAATCTTGAAATTAAGCTGCATTTTATATATATATGTATATATATATATATATATATATATATATATATATATAATTTAGTTGCTAACTTTGTCTCCAGGAATCCATGAGAAACTTCTGTTAAGCTCTAAAAGTGCTTCACTCCAGACAGAAAGGGTCTTGAGAAGTAGTGGTGAGTATGTTCATGTCATCAGTTGTATTTGCAGGTTATATATTACGATTGTTTTTTAATGCATAACTGCTATCTTCTATTAAGTATCTATATTGTGTTTCTGTGCACTAGTCTTGGACAGATTGCAGAGTTTCCTTCCCCAGATGGCCCAGGCCAACGAGTCCCTAAGACAGCAGATGGACGAGGCTCCCACTGGTTTATTTGACATTGAGTGTGTGGAGAACGCAGAGAAAGTCATTGAGATGGTGCGTCTGGTCTCACTACCAGCTGTAGTTCATCATAATCTAAATCTAAACATGTATAAATATAATATTTCATTTCTTCCGTAATAACCGGATGTGTTTGCCCTGCAGGATGTGGCTCTGGTTGAGCTGGAGGAATCAGACAGCAGTGAAGAGGATGAGTCGTCATCATCATCATCATCATCTGAGGAAGACAGCGCAGAGGAAGAGGTGCAAACTGTCACTGCAAAGACACTCAAACTTCCAGGTGACAGAAAGAGAAAGGCCAACATACAGGTGCTGGAGAAAGAGGGCGAGTGAGAGAACACATACTGTCCACTGAAACTCTGGGAAACTCGTGCCAGGACATTCCTGTGCCTATGGATGAAATACATGACTGTTCCAAGTCCGTTTTTGTTTGGAATGAGCACAGACCAGTGATTTGATGTCTTGTCGAGCTGGCAGACTCATATGAGGAACATTTCAGGTAACTTTGGAGAAGTTTACATCTCCGTTAAATATACTTGAAAAATGTATTCTGCATTATATATACAAAGTAAAAGCTAAAGGATTAGTTCACTTCAAAACTAAAATTTCCTGATAATTTACTCACCTCCATATCATCCAAGATGTTTATGTCTTTCTTTCTTCAGTCGAAAAGAAATTATGGTTTTTGAGGAAAACAATCCAGGATTTTTCTCCATATAGTGGACTTCAACAGTTACCAAGGTTTGAAGGTCCAAATTGCAGTTTCAGTGCAGCTTCTAAGGGATCCCAGCCGAGGAATAAGGGTCTTATCTAGTGAAACGATTGGTCATTTAAAAAAAAAAAAAAAAAAAAATGTATATACATTTTAGTTATTTTTTTTAGTACTTCCATCTATGTCACACGTGACCTTTCCAACGTGATTATGTGAATTGCACTGAAACTGCAATTTGGACCTTCAACCCGTTGGTAACTGCTGAAGTCCACTATATGGAGAAAAATCCTGGAATATTTTCCTCAAAAACCTTAATTTCTTTTTGACTGAAGAAAGAAAGATATGAACATCTTGGATGACATGGGGGTGAGTAAATTATCAAGAAATTTCAATTCTAAAGTGAACTAATCCTTTAAGTTTCATTAAAAATAATCTTGAAACCGCAAAGTTTTTGCAATTTGCGTTCTTTATTGTAAAAATGGTTTCCCGACGCTCCTTAAATTTTGTTTGTAGTTGATATAAAGTTGAAATACTGTTTATTGTTTGGCAATATGACACAGCTTATACAGAATCTGAAATACTCCCATTAACATCTGCGCAAGATAACATTTCATCTTTTGTCAAATGCATGTCATTGCGTGAAGTGTTCACGCATAAGAAAAGCATCATGAACACTTGGCAACAGATATTGTCAGAAATAATTAACATTGTACTGAATTCAAGAGTTTAAGTTACTATTACATATTTTCCTATCAAGCATGTCTCATATTTTTGTACAAAATAAATAAATTGCTTGCAAAGAGAACAGCGTGTTTGTTATTCCCTTTCAACATTTCCAATCATCTTGTATCTGTCTGGAATGCATAATTAAATATATAAAATAAGACATGTTGTCGTATCCTCTAATAAAATATATACAGTTATGCTAATAAAAATGAGTGACGTGAAATTCTATGCATATTAAAACCCTTGAGATGTACAAATATGGTAAATATGGTACAGATATCATAAAGTGGCAGTGATACAACATGGCTTTTAAATATAAAAAAAACTTGCTTTTTAAAGTTTGGGGTCAGTAAGATTTTTTTTTATATATAAATTAATACTTTTATTCAGCAAGGATGCATTAAATTGATGTAAAGTGAGAGTACAGTTACAAAAGATGTCTATTTCAAATCAATTCTGTTCTGTTGAACTTTCTATTCATTACAGAATCCTAAAAAAAAGTTATCACTGTTTCCATAAAACTATTAAGCAGCACAAGCGTTTTCAACATTGATAATAATAAATGTTTCTTGAGCAGCAAATCAGAATATTAGAATGATTTCTGAAGGATCATGTGACACTGAAGACTGGAGTAATGATGCTGAAAATTCAGCTTTACCATCACAGGTATAAATTACATTTCAAAATATATTAAAATAGAAAAAAAAAATTAAATTGTAATAATATTTCACAATATTACTGTTTATAGTGTATTTTTGATCAAATAAATGCAGCCTTGGTGATCAGAAGAGACTTCTTTCAAAAACATAAAATCTTACCAACCCCAAACATTTGAATGGTAGTGTAAATTAGCAATTTTATCCTAACCAGTTGTGATATGATAAGTGACAGGACATTTTGTGGTTACTTGGTTTCTATTTCTATGGAAACAAGAGTTTCACGTTCGGAGTGGTTAGAAACGCTCAAGAGCATTAACTTAAAAGAAATGAGCTTAAATTTGATCATTCACTTGAGCTCAGTATGATACTTCAGTGTCTACTAGTTAAAAATAATACTTAATCTGATTTGTGGCCGATCCTGTGTCCTTGGGTCCATTTGGAGGTCTTTTGCCATTTTTTCCCATTTTTAAAAACATTGTCCGCCAGTGTAGACTGGCAAAAAGGGTGATATAAAATGTAGGCACATCAGTGTAGTCATGACAGGAAATGCTCTGGATTTCCTATCAAACCTTCTTCAAGCCACAGTTCGGCCATGCAGTCACGAGCCATACAGTCTTTCCCGCCCCAGGTTTTCTTCAATACTCCACCGTCACAGCTTTAGTCCGCAGGTACTCGTGCAGGGCTTCCTCACCTGGATACACATACACATGTTCCTCATGTTCATGAATTGATATAGACAGTAATAATACAGTGTGTTTTGTTCATTCTTACCAAGGTCTTTTCCAAACCCAGACTGTTTGAAGCCTCCAAAGGGAGCCGCCACATCTGTCTTGTTGTAGGTGTTGACGAACACGGTTCCCGCTTCCAGTCTCTCGCTCACGTACATGGCCTTGTTGATATCACGGGTGAAGACTCCAGAGGCCAGGCCAAACTCGGTGTCATTTGCTCTGCTCAGAACTCCATCTACATCACTGATGGAGTAAAACAATGGTATTAGCAGGGATACGCTCTTATTTAGTGATATGTGAATAAAGAATGACACTTATGCTGATGTTTTGCTCAAATGTTGTCATAACGAGCTCCTGCCTTGGATTTAGTTCATGTTGCAGGTCAGATAGCCACAAAAAGCCCTACTATAGACAGAAAAAGGCAGCTTACCCATCTTTGAATTTGGATACCACCATAACGGGGCCAAATGACTCTTCTTTGGCGATGAACATGTGGTCTTCTACATCTGTGAAGACTGTGGGCTCCATAAAAAAACCTGTAAGCATAAATAGATATATATTAGAAATGGAATAATCAGTGTTGTTATTGTTAACAAAACTAAAACTATTAAAAATTATTTTTTTAGTAACTGAAATTAAGCTAAAATAAAATATGAATATTATATATATATATATATATATATATATATGTAAATTAACAAATAAAAATGACAAAAGCACAACAAAATTACTAAAACTTTACCTAAATTATAATGAAAAACAAATCTCAAAAGCTTCAAGTGTATTTAGTTGAAGTACTAAAAATTAATAAAACTAAAAATGAAATAAAAATAATGAAAGCTATATAGAAATATAAAAATATGAGAAATAGAAGAAACATAATAAAATTACTAAAAATATATACTAAAATGACAATTAAAAAAAAAAAAAAATCTACAAAAACCTAATTCAAAATATTAATCAATAATGTAATAAGTATATAAATTAAACTAAAAGAGCATTGGAAATAATGCATATATGCTTATACATGACCAAAATTGCCAAATTTATGTTCTAAAAATATTTACAGAACATATTTATGCTCACAAACCCTTTTAAAGCATGGGTGTCTGGTTATATTGGAGGTCTCACCTGGTCTGTCCACCTGTCTCCCACCGTAGACGAGTGTGGCTCCCTCCTTCACGCCGATCTCGCAGTACTCCACCAGCTTGTCCAGGTGGGCCTTGTGGTTCTGAGGACCATGATCTGTGGAGCGGTCTAAAGGATCTCCAATCTTCATCTTCTTGATTTCCTCAACCTAAGCACACAAAAACACATCAGTACATCCTCATCTAGAAGCATGATTTGAGATGCAGTCTATGCATGAGGGAACACGTACCACTCTCCTGATGTACTCATCATGGATGGACTCTTCAACAAAGAGCCGGCCCGCAGCGATACAGTTCTCTCCTTTGTTGAAGTAAACAGAACTCATGCCCTGCAGTAAACATGCAGTAAGTTCAAGAGGAAGATTTGGCATTTGTATACGAGTCAAAATCTGCTAAGGGGAAATAATGAAAACCGTTTTAAAGTGATTTTTCACTATTATTTACAACAGGATCTGCATTTTCATGGGTTTAAATAAAAAAAATTGGTTATAAGAGACAATAAAAACAAATATGTGCATCAAAAAATATGTGCAAAATACAAATATGCACATACAAATATGTGCAAAAAATTTGTGCATAAAAGATGATAATTTTTTTTTTACACGATTTGTTACATTTAATGACCCCTTAGCAGATTTTGACTTATATTGACATATCTTCTGGCACTAGCTGTCTTCTCTCACCATTCTCACTGCTTTGTCCATATCGCAGTCGCTGAAGATGATGAGGGGAGATTTACCACCCAGCTCCAGAGACACTTTCTTCAAATTACTGACCGCACAGCTGCAACAGGAATGACATCATCAGCTGGAGGCTCTTTCAGAGCACTGTATAAACGTTTTAACGATTTACTGTCACTGTACGTGACATATTTGAGCAAAAGTAACAGAGTAATAGATTACAGTGTTGATTTTAGTGAAATTACACGAATTTGACTCACCTTTTCATGATCTGTTTGCCAATGGGAGTAGAGCCAGTGAAACCTAGCTTACGGATATCAGGATGATCGGACATCCTCTGCCCGACCAGACCACCTGAGAGAAAGAGATGACAGAAATATCAGTCATCAAGAGGAGTAAAAATGCTATATCAGTGACATCAGCAGCTGATTAATGCAGAAAACACTTTTGAAAAACAAAAATGATCTTTAGAATCTTCACACCTCAAATAACACATTTTTGTATGTAATAAAAGTGTGTTAACAAACACACAAGCTGCACATTTCTGCTTTTAAACCTTCTGGAATGTCTTGTCCCATAGGCTTACTCTGTCAGTGCATAACAGTAAATTAAATTTTTTTTTTTTTTTTCAACTCGAAAGATGCAATTATTTTCTGTGGTGGTCAGCAACAGGCCACAGAACATGCCGTTCACAGAGGTTAACTTGCACTGAACCTGGAATATTCCTTTAATGTATTCACCTGATCCTGGAACAATGTTGATGACTCCTTTCGGAATGCCAGCTTTGACTGTCAATTCAGCAAACTTTAGTGCGGTTAGTGGGGTTACCTGGAAAAATGAAAAGAATATTTATCTAGTTTATATTCAGTAATTTGTGTTTTTCAGAACATAAATAAATTATATCTTTATATATATATATATATATATATATATATACACACACACACACACACACCCAGCGAACTTCAGTGCTGTTAATGGGGTTAACTGCTAATTATTCACATTATATATAATATTTTGTATATTTTTTTTCTACTCTCAATATTCAAAGTGCAAACAGAGACCAAAACAGAGGACAGAGGTGGTTACAACTACACAGCCCAGCCTAAGATAGGTTTGATATTGGGAGACTGGCTATTGTATATAGCCTAATTTGCGCACATCAGGGAGCTCCGCGTTTTACTTTCGCTTTCAAATTCGCAATTGTATGTACTCTGTGAATAGGGAGCGGTGGTTCTGAGCACGCATTCTACAAGATAAGACATTTATCAGGCGCTTAGGCTCTGTTGAGCAACAAATAGAGGCAAATGTAGCGGTGGCATATTTTATGCTAATTTCACCCTCATGCTCCGTCTGGGCGATATCGCAAGACAGCTTTTCACTCGACGAGAAATCTTGTCACATTTTAATATCGCGAGATCTCGTGGCACTAGATCTCGTCACACCCCTAATATGTATAATCAGAACTATTAATATATTTGGATATAAGTGTTTGCGTGTTTTACCTGAGCAGGTTTTAAGACGAGTGTGTTTCCCGCCGCCAGACAGGCTGCACTCTTCCACGCCAACATCATAAGTGGGTAGTTCCAAGGAATCACTATGGCACACACGCTGAGACGCAAACAAACACCATGATACATATTTATGATAAACAAATTTGCATAAACACACACACACATTAACACTCACTCACCCCAGAGGCTCTTTCTTTGTAAAGGTGAGGTTGCGATTGGGTCTGGCCTGATTGATGGGTATCGTTGAGCCCTTTGAGGAACAGGATATGATGCGTCAAAGACAAGAAATTATAAAATGTACATACTGAAGGTCTGCACAGTGAACACACACACCTGGATCTTGTCACACCAGCCAGCAAAGTATCTGAAGGTCTGAATGGACATGCCGACGTGTGTTTTCAAGGCCAGCGTATAAACGGCACCAGAGTCAATCGCCTCAATAGTAGCCAACTCCTCCTGGTGTTCCTCCATCAGGTCAGCCAAACTACACACAAAAGAAGTCAAAAAGAAGTCATAAAGTATGAAAACTGCCCAACAAGAAGTTCTCAGTTCTTGGTCAAATAATTGGTTGTAATAGCACCAAGTTACTATTTGCTTAACGAATGTGTCAAATATTGTCCAAATGGCTCAATAAAGTCAACACAAACTCTCTCCAGCTTACCGGTAGAGTAGCCGGCCACGGTCACGAGGGTTCATTTTACCCCAGGGTCCATTATAAAAGGCCTCTTTGGCTGCGCTAACTGCTCTGTCCACATCTGCCACTGATGCATATGACACCTTGCAGATCACCTGCAAAATCACAACGCAAATGTTTGATATGCTAGGGGTGTGTTTATGTTTACATGTGTGTGTGTGTTTGAGACGGCTGAACTTACCGAGCCATCTGTGGGGTTCACCGTGTTGTACGTCTTTCCATCTTCGGCATCTTCGAACTTGCCATTGATGAAACACTGATAGGGCATTTTTACAGTCATGTTATTGACATCTTTTGTCGCATAATCAATGACCAGCTCCTCCTCCTGGTCTTCTCCGCGCAGGCGTCGGACGAACACCTGGATGAAGCTCTGGAAGGTGGTGGCCATGTAGACGTCCTCATTCTGAAGCTGAACTCCTCCACATTTCTGCTTCACCTCCTCCACCAATCTAAACCAAACAATCACAATAACACAATCCACTTACATTGTTCATCAAGGTCTCCTTTTTCAAAAATAGTTTCCGCCTCCTTATTATTAAACAAGCTGTTTTTGCTACATTTATGACTTTACTATGTAAATGACCTCTGTTATGATTGGCTAACCTCTTTGCATGTGAAATGACCTCAAAATATTTCTGCAAAGTTGCTGAGCACTGAATGAACTAGTGTTGTCAAAAGTACCAACTTCGTAACCAAGTCAGTACTAAAATTTTAAAAATGTCAAACGCTCCCGTGTGTATCTGTGTAAGCGCTCGGTGAAGCGCGTCATTGATGTCTATTTACAACGTGTTATTGAAGCGTTTATCATTGTAGCCAATTATAGACATATCTTTTGAGTGCGTGAACACAATGGCCAATCAGATTGTTTACGAATCCGCTCAACAGCGCTCAAAGCATCACATTTTTAAAATTTCAGTACCGACTTGGTATCGCGGTCGGTACTTTTGACACTAGAATGAACATTGATATGTAAATGTGGTTAATGATGTTAATGTGATAATGGTTATGATGTCAATATCAATATTTTTAAAAAATGGTAACTGAAATAAAGGTAATTGAAATAAATTTAAATAAATTTAAAAAAAAAATTGTATGGCATCTAACAAATTAAGTTTAAGAACTAAAATTACTATATATATATATATATATATATATATATATATATATATATATATATATATATATATATATATATATATATATATATAAAATTGTTGTGTTATATATAAATATATAAATAAAAGCTAATTGAAAATATTAATAATTACTATAAAGGTATATACATAAATAAGATAAATAAATGAAGGTCAGACCCACCTGACTACATCCATAGAAGCAGCTCCAGACTTAAAGAAATCGGTTGTTTCGTCAATAGCTGGAACATTACTCAGGATACCTTTCCATATTGCCTAGTCAAGTAAGAAACAAAAGACAAAATGGCATCATTGCTCAAATATATTTCTAAAATGCATTTTTGAGGCACATAAACGTACCCTGATCTCCTCTGCCATTTTCTTCTCATCGTCTGTGAGATCCAAACTGGTGGTCTCCTCTGATGAGAAGTATTTGGATGCAGGAATCATCTTTCCATCCTCAAACTGCAGGTTCTTCACCTGGAGCTGCACAGTGATATTATATTAAAGCAATTAATACTCTTTATTAGGAATTTATAGCTTAATGCATTAAAAGCTTAGAAGCTAAGTAAATAAAAGACTAGAAGCTAACCGCTTTTCCATCAGACCCGAACAGGACAAGCCCAGATTTGGCAATGAGTCCAGGCTGAGACGCCCCCTCCACCTCTATTGGCTGACCTGCAGGCACCGACCCGCTCAGCATGGATGAGCTGTACAACGTTACCGGCTACAGAACAAAACACACACACATTACTATCCAGTAAAAACATCAACAACTTAGCAATCAGAATTAGTCTTGAGTTTGCCTATGAGTGAGACTTCAGATTCATTTAATTCATTATTCAAAGTACAGTATACCGTAAAGCGATTTGCATGTTTTATATAATTCAACTGTTCAGGCAATGTTAATGGTATGACCCATTTCAGGGGAGCCAAAATTACAATTTAAAATCAGTCAGAGCTAGAAAAGTATCATCATATTTACAGGTAAAGCTTCACATTGCGAAACGCACCTTTCCATCGATGACAACCCAGGCACCCGGAACTTTATCATGACCACGGATCCAGTTATGGATGGCCTCTGCTGGCTGAGCCATATTCACCTGGAGAAAGAGAGCCAGAGAATGATGGATAAACTGACGTTCACTTACATTGCTTACATTTAGAGCCTAAAAACCACAGCTTAATTAAATTTTGCCTGATTTACATAACTGTTTTTGTGTCTCACATTAGCATTGGATTTCTTTTGGATTCCTTCATAGCTGGCTCCTTCTTCAGACTGAGGGATCTTGGGAGCTTTGCCATCTGCAATGAGCTGTACAGCTTCTACCTGTTGGAACACAATTTAAGTAAACTCAGATTCAAAATCTAACGTTTAGTTTGCATAAAAACGTCATAATGTTTTCTTCATAGTTACCATGGCCTTGATGCCCTCTGGAAACAGGAAGCGGTTATAAAGTGTGTCCACTGTATCGTTGGGCTCTACTGGACACTCCTTCTGCAGTAGGATGGGGCCAGTGTCCAAACCATCATCAGCCCAGAATATACTAAATCCTGCTTTCTTATCACCCTCGATTAGTGTCCTGCATACACATATTTAACCTTTAAATGCATGAATGTTTTGACAATCATTATTACATATTCGGGTCTTCAGCGACCCGGAACTATATCTAACACAGATGGATCTCTAACTGCCGCAATATTATAAAAGTCTTCTGATATTTTAATAACAATTACAAAAGAATGTCCAGATGCATTCTTAAATTTGTAACTTCTTCCTGAGTCTCTCTATCAGTGTCGACTCCGGTTTGAACAATGTAAGGCTGAACACTGTTACTGACAATCCTCATTTTGGCTGTGTGAGATTCTCCAGCTTTGTTGTTGTTGAGCAACCGAAGTGCAAACCTTATAGCTCCACCCTCTTCTGGAGAGGGGGGCGGGAGCAGCAGCTCATTTGCATTTAAAGGGACACGCACAAAAACTATGTGTTTTTGCTCACACCCAAAAAGGGGCAAATTTGACAAGCTATAATAAATGATCTGTGGGGTACTTTGAACTGAAACTTCACAGACACATTCTGGGGACACCAAAAACTTATATTACATCTTGTAAAGGGGGCATTATAGGTCCCCTTTAAAAAATGAATGAGGGAGAGGGTAGTGAATGACATCCCGGGTCAATAAAGACCCAAGGTATTTATTTATTTAAGGGTTAAATCCATTAATTTAAGGGTAAAATCCATTTAATGTAAACACGCTCTACTACTAGTGTCCATATAAAGATTTTAGAATGAAACTTTGGTGCCATCTCACCAGTTGATGGCAGAGGCTCCTCTGTGTCTGGGCAGGATGGAAGGGTGGTAAATGATGGATCCGTGTTTGGGGAAGTCGATCACATTCATAGGAATGAACTGGGAGCAGAAGGGCATGACGTTCAGCTCAGCGCCCACCGCTTTGTATGCCTCCACCACCTCCGGGATGGGCTTGCCCTTCACCCGCCACCGTGGGAACTTAAACACCGGCGTCCCGTCCTTCTCCGCCACCACCGCTGAAGGTCAGAGAGAGATTGGTCCTGAGAAGTTATATAAGCTATCTGAAATAAAACCAGGCCGCACCTGGCATATTCAGACTTTAGTGAACTTCAATGAACAACGAACTAGAGTAACATTTATCTAATCAATATCATGCATACTTAAGTAACTGACCTTGTCCTTTATATCTAAATCTATAAATGTATCAGTCATAAACTGTAACAACTTCAAAAGTCTAAGTTATAGTGACCACCTGAATTATAGGCACTTTTCACCACCTGAATATGGTTATTAAAATGGTAATCAGCACATTACACAATACATAATCATGTGTGCCATTGGAGAGTTATCAAAAAGTAACTGCCATCTGTAATTCATACAAACTCTAAACATTAAGTTCTCTTGAGAATGATTGTCTCTGCTCTGTGTTTTCATATAGGCCCTGTTTACACCTGGTATTAAGATGCGTTTTGGTCAATTGGATCACAAGTAGACGAGGGAGACACATTCCTGTTTACACCTGGTGTCTCTTTTGTCCACTTTAAGCCACTTCTATCCTGATTTATTCGAAGGGAGTGTCTATGGGCAGGCAAATGTATGGGTTTTTCAGATCTTTCAATCTAATGGACAAAATAAGCTTGCACAATTTACATATGAACGTGCACAGAGACGACGGAAAAACATACGGCGAACAGCTTTCGTTTCTGCTCTGACAGCTGCAAGACCAGCCGAACGCTGTGAGTGCATGTTAGAAATCAGGAATGGTGAGAGAACATTGTGCTTGGTACATTTTTCCTCTTCAAACCAAATTTGGGTCATCAGCCGACAAAGTTTAAATCCTGTCTGGCTAGCGCGCTTTCCATAATGTTTACGTGTTAGGTCAGTAGACGGAGAGTAGACGGTCTTTAGTGGCTGTTCGAACACATTCCACCACATGAGAGTTTCCATTATGAAAGAAATCCGGTATAATGCGTTTTCGACTACCTCTAGAAGTGGTCAAAAGTGGACAAGCTCAAACCATTTTACACCCCGTTTACACCTGTATTTTAATACCAGGTGTAAACAGGGCTGTAGATCACAAATGTTCCGATCACTGGAGGACTTTTCACCTCACATGGCTTCACACCACTATTCACCAAAACAATGAGATCATTATGCAGCATGTACTTCTCCTTCTCTGACCGACACTGAACTGCCCCTGTGCCTCATGCAAACATAAACACTCACACACGGTTGAGTTGTGAGCCAATGCGCTGCTCAGGAATTCAGTGTTGTGACTGAAGTAGGACACTGGTGTTCAACCTCACTTCCTGTTACAACAATGATTATCCACAAATCTAAAACATTTGATTAGAGGGATTCGAGGTGTGGGGCAGGGGTTCCTCATTTCCGTTTCCCATCTTTCACTTCCACTTCTGTGGCACTTAAAATAAAGTTGCACAACATTGCAAATGTGGCTTCCCAGCCCCCATGACACACTACAGTAACAAAAACCGTTCAGAGCTCCCCCACCCATCTGACACTCACCCAGGGGGTCCGCCTTGCCGTCCTTATCAGGAACTGTGAATACGCCCACTACTTTATGGCCCTGCTTGCGGAGGTTTGTGTACACTTCCTGTCCAAACAAGCTCTGGCCAATCAGGGCCAACTTCAGCTTATTTTGGTAGTAAGCCTGTGTGAAAGAGTATTAAAATGTTATAACATTTCAAATCAAGCACACCAGACAAAACTATATGTTTTAACGTAAAGTCACTGACATTAATATATGAAACATAATCAGTCCCATATGGACCCTTTGTTCTCTAATTCTAACCGCTGCTCTGATCTCATATTAGTAGTTCATTCACTGTCTGTACAACAAAATAGTCTATTATGGGTCAATGACAAATGGCAATGTCCAAGATGATAAAAAGGAGGACAAATGGTTTCAAACTATAAATAACATACATTTTATTATTATTTTGTTACTAAAAAATGAGCACATAATTGATCCAAATATCTTGCTGAAAGTCTATTTTATTTTCTTATATTCCATTCCATTCTATTCTATATTATTATTATTATTTGTATTTTTTTTATTTTATTTTACATATTTTAATTCACACTTTTTCCTTTGTGTGTACATATTGATGCATTAGCAATGTATGCAAAAAATAAAATATGTCAATATTTAAGTCATTTGAAGTAATTTCAACTGTGCTGCACAATGGGGCTAAAAAATAAGATCTACTGGAGACATAAACAGCTCAAGCATTGATTACACAGCAAACAAGTACTGAAGTTTATTATTTGCTTGTCATGGCAAGATCATGTATGCAAAGTGTTAATCTTTCAGTGCTCATGTGATTTGAAGTTTGTGTTCTAGTAATAGTGACATTAGTAATATGATCTGCCCTCATATTCTCGCCCCCTGCTGATGCAACTCGCCACGGATCTGTCCACTAGAAGTAATCCGACCAAGCAACGTGGCAAAGACGGGATCCCAAGCCGGTTTAACCCTATATCTTATTAACATGCATATAGTATGCATATATATATCAATGTGCAAGTGTGCAACCTACAACATTGCATTAAAACACCGGGTTATCAGCTGACAGCATGCTTTCAAAAACAGTACATGCGTAACCCATGTTTAATAATGTTACTTAAGAGGTCGCCAACATAAATAAACTTGTTTAAAGGTGTATGCATGTGTCTGCCATCAATACAGCACATTTTCACGTATGCATTCATTCATTCACTACAATGCAGAAGATGCGGTTACTCACAGAGCTCGAGGAGAATTTCCTCATGATCGTGTTCGCCGTCCACAACATGGTAAAAAAATGCTATAAACACTAAAAGAAAGATCACGTTTAAAATCCGGGGTGGTGGGCTGGGAACATGCGATACTGTAAACTCACACCTGCGGGTTTCTGATTGACTGTATGTGGTCAGTGTGGCAGCAGAACCAGACTGAACCGACGCGCACTGACCCCCAAGCGAGTTCAGTGCGTGCGCGCTCCCGTTCCATACGTCACGGCGGTTATTTATTTGGATAGATGCGCGTAACCGTCTGAGCGTACTTATTATTAGAGGGAAAACACTCTCTTACAAGAATAGTTTCTTGTACCAGACAAAATTCCCGTAATCGTTTTTTTTTATACATAGCATCTTTTTATTTTGTGTTTGTCTTTACCTCAAGGCAGAGCTGTAAAGAGTAAAGTAGCCTTGTTGACAAGTTTGGGATGAACAAGGGCAAAAGGCACAAGATATAGTAGGCCTACCTTCAATGCCCTGTTGATGGTGATATCGCTTCTTTTATAGCAACAATAAACTGCAGCAGTTAGGTGCCATGCAAAATGTAACAAGTAATCGCATTACTCATCACAAATTTATTACAGTAAAGAGTACCAAAACTATAGATAGCCTATAGAAAGACAGTTCACTCCTATTAGTTATGAATGGGGAAAAAACTGCAACGTGCAATATGGCGGAATACGTCCCGCCTTCTAAGTAAAAGAGCCAATCGCTGATTGAAAAGGTCAGTGCGTCACTGCAGCTGCCGTTAGAAGCTCCGGTTCCCATAGAAAATTGAGACTTGCGCTTAGGACTGCACATGCACTGGCTCGTCTAGCCTGAAAAATATGCTTTTTTAACGCTATTTGAGCATGAGAATCAACATTTATGAGACCGCTCATGTCAGATTTTATTGCTGACCTGAAATATGTTAATTAATTGTGAGTTCACCAAGCAGTTTTTGAGTTTTCAGGATTCCTCCATTCAAATATGGTCTTGAGGCATTGCAAATATGGCTGCAGAGTGAACAGACTTTCCTTGAAAGGGACTTTGAAAGTGCATTTACTTATTCAAAAATGTAGTCAAGTAGAAAGAAAAAGTTGCTAATATAGGCTATTTGATACTCAGTCAAACTACAAAGTAGCCAAAACGATACTTAAGTACAGTAACTAATTACTTTTACTCAAATACTTTATACCACTGCATCTAGGTCAGATATTTGGCTTTGGATGGATCCTGCAAATAGTTTGGACACATTTCAGTTTATTTTTCCATGACAGATATCAAGCTGTTCATGAACTGCCAGTCACCTTTGATAGACAGAAAAAAAAATGGTTCAAATGTGTGTGTTTTGGCACTCAAGGGACTAAAACCACCTGTTACAGGATGAAAAAGTAGTTGGATGATATAAGCCTTTGAGATCTCAAATGTTTATCGGTCTCCAGCAGACCTTCGATTAGTGGTTCATGTACACCATGTAGGAAATGCCTTGTTATAGATGTCTGTTGTGTTTGACAACCGTTTAATATAATAAAATATTTTGTGCCTTTCTTAAATGATCACAAAATACATTAGGGAAACAAAAATGTTTATTTTTTGTGCACAATATAACATAAATTTAAAGTTCAAACAAAAATAAAAAGTGTCCTAATAAAGCACTGCTGGTGGATTTCACGAAGGGGACTTCGACTCACTACTCATTCGATGAGGTCAGTTTGAATCAATTCATTTATCTAGTTTGGCATGACTGAACTGACTGAAACACTGACTGAACTGAGTAAAAAGCACACATAAGGGTGGACGGTGGTGTGGATTTGAACTGAATCTCAGGTTTAACAGCTTGATTATGAATAATCTCTAAAGCGCTCCTCATTGGAAACAACTGTAAAAGCCTAACTCTTTTAGCACCTGCAGTCTCCTTGCAGACCGGATAAGATTTCATACATTGGACTCTTGATCAAACAGTGAGGTATGCAGGAAAACCACAGCATTTTTTTTTTTTTTTGTCTTAAAAGTACAAAAACGAAGTGCATCCTCAGAGTGTGCATGCAGTAGGGATTCCTCAATTAGTGTTCAACATCCAAAAATGTTAGAAAAATCTTAAGCGCTATCCCACAAATCCCTGCTGCAACAGTAGGACAGCAGTTGAGGAGATCACAGGAAACGGATGCCTGCTCCAAACTGCACACCGTCACATATCCTGTCAGGGAACAAAAAATCATTTAGGATTCAAATAAATGGTTACAATGATTTTCAAAGAGGCTGTTATTAAATGTTGGGGAAATTAAAAACTATATTGACTCTGACAGAATTCAATTTAGTCAAGGGCATTCTGTTAAACTATTTTGTTAAATGTTTGTGTTCCAAAATTAATTTCATTTCTAGTCAATTTCATGTTGAATTTGGAATCACACGAGAGTAAGAAAACAATGACACAATTCTTGAGTGAACTAGTTGTTGCACTTGAATGCAATGATTGGACGAACATTTTTTGGTCCTGAGACTTCCACAGAAGATATATGTATATTTGTTAATATTTAGACCACTTCTATTATTGATTGCTATCAGGATGTGAAGCCAGTTTCAACCAGTATAATGAAAAAAGTGTTTCTGAAAAGCATTGCCTACCCAAACTTTTAGCATGAATATGGTTCAGTGGATGTGTATATGTACCTGTCTCCGCTTTGAACACCCATGGGGAAGCAGTAATTGAGTTCAAGTCTAGCAATGTTTCCCAGACGTAGAATTATTCCTGCGCCGTAAGACCAACGGATACACTCCGCTAACTTCTGCAGATGTGCATGTGGTCCCTCTCCTACACAAACACAATGCATAATTTCAATCTAATACTACTGTAAAAGGATAAAGAAGTTGATTTATACCACAAGAAGTTTTCATAATACTGTAGAGACACTTTAGTCTCTGACTTGAAAGTGTCATAATGAAGTTTCATTGCAACATCAGCGTCACCATGTGGACAAAAGGCTTCAATGCATTTATTCAGTCAATGACCAGTGTTATTTTAGTAACTATAATTTGTTTTAATATTTTGAATTTCTTTCAATTTTTATATTTTTAGTTTTTATTTTAACTTTAGTTTAAGCTTTAGTCATGTTCATTTTTGTCATTTTTTTATTAGTTTTTAATATGTCTATATAGTTTTATTACATTTTTATTACAGTTTTAGTTATTTTAGTCAAGTTAAACTAAATGAAAATGAGAAATAAGTTTTTTATTTTATTTCAGTTAAGTAACAACATTTTTTTTGTTTTGTTTTGTTTTGAATATTCATTTTATTTAACAATAATAACCCTGCAACAGACAACCACACTTCCTTAGTTAAAACTAATCAAATTGATACTAAAAAATGACAAGCTTTCATCAAATGACTACTGACCGTAGTTGAGGTTGCAAAGGTTTCCAGCATTAAGGAAGAAGTGTGTCCTAAAGAGGTCAGCCAGACCGCCCTTGTTTGAGCGGAAGGGGAGGGGTGTGTACAGGTGAAGCCCACTAGCCCAATACGCTTCCCCACCCAGATAATCACCTGATCAGTTAAGATATCAAATCAGAAACATTAAAGGGAAAAAAAATCATAAGGTACACAAGAAAATGATGCACAAAAATGTGTTCTGTGACCATATACACCTTTACCTTCACTCTGAGGGCCTATACTGTACATGCCAAAACCTCTCACACTGGTTGGGCCGCCCAGGTAGAACCTGACAGAAAAACACATGCACCATGCAATTTATAAAATGCTATAAACATAAGCTCCAAAGCTGCTGCAAGCACCAGTTGGCATGTCTCTCTGCCTTTGACATGTTCAGGCTGGTTGTCATGTCTTAAAGGGGTCCTATTATGCTTTTTTTTAACAAGTTCAACTTTCTTTAGTGTGTAATGTTCCTGTTTGAGCATGAAAAAGGTCTACAAAGTCACTACAGCGGGAGTTATTCTCTATATCAGTGCACACTGTTTCTGAACTCCCTGAAACATCTCCATTGTAGTCTTCAGTTTTCTTCCGGAAATTTACATAATTCCCACCCAAGGCATACGTCAAAAAAAGGGACGAGGCCTGGATGAGTTGCATTAGTAGCGTGTGGTCGCCATGTCCAGGGCTACATCCGTAATCGCATACTTCCCTACCATATAGTATGCTAAAATCAGTATGTGAGTACACAAACCCAGCGATTAAGTTGTTGGGTTAAATGTTTGACCCAACCTGCTGGATAGTTTTGATTTAGTCAACTATTGTTTAAAAATGACTGTATTGCTCACTTAAAATGAACCCAAAATAGGTTTGAAATTAACATTTATTAATATGTTTAATAAATGAACATTTATTAATACGTTTAATAAATACTAATTAAATAATAACATTTCTTAAATTGTATTATTAATAAATGTTCACCTTATTAATAAATGTTCACGTTACTGACAGACTGGGAAGAGAGGAACTGCAACCTTATATGTGAAGAATAATGTGTTTTTGAACACTCAAGCATGAAAATCTATTCTAGTAGACCCCAAAAACAAAATCAAGACCTTGTAAAAGTGCATAACATGGCCTCTTTAATTCAGTGGCTAAATTAGTCACATGTCCTTGCTGAATGCGTTTTTAATAGAGTGATTTTATCATTATAAAATGTTTTTATAGACAATCCAAAATGGCTTATTACCAGATAATCTGTATATTTATAATCAATTATAACTATAAAACCTTTTAAGGAACAATGAAGCAACCACCTAGAAGCAAGCAAACAAACACACACACACACACACACACACCTGTCAGCAATAGAGGTAGGCTGACGCCCAAGAGGAAAGATCATCCCACCCCATAAAGATGCAGATAACACCTATAAGAGAAAATCATTAGAAATACTTAATAATACTAATGTGTCCAATTACCAAAAATGTCCTTTAAAAGAGACTTTTATAGTCTTTCTAAAGCATGATAGACAATGTCAAAACCAGAAATATCTATAACAATATACATGAATCAAGACTACACACCGATCCCCAGATAAATGGTTTGTTAAGCTGCAGCTCAACGTCCTCTTTGAGAAAGCTGGCATCTCCGCCGGTGTATCCTGCCAGCTCCTAAACCAACAGAGCGAACACAACTATTGTCCAGACAGTTTTAATCGGTGATGGACATTGTGAGGCAAACTAACGGTGAGCGAAGATATACAAAACAGCTATTGATAAGTTCTGAGCTGATGTTCAAGTTCACACACCTGGTTGATCCGCAGTAAGGCACCTCTTCGGGGCAAGATGGCAGAGTTCCTGGTGTCTACTACCATGGTGTGCTTGTAAGAGACAAGAAATCCATGAAATCAGTCTGAAACCATGGAGCCAAAACTTTAACACAATAGAACGCATCTTACAGAAAGGGCGGATTTAAGAGTGTGGCCGCTCTCCTCTCTCACAGCGAAGGAGGCGCTGCGGGCCAGACATCCCAGCTCACGCCACACGCCCTCCCACTTCAGAGTGTGATCTGTCATCCACAGAGGGAACTGCAAGACACATATCGCATTATATCTTTCATTATCAAGTACAACCAATGCTTTAAAATCACTATTTACGGTCGATATCTTACACTGAGCTCTGTAGAAACTCCCCTGTCCGTCTCTTTTAGAGAGCTCCACGGGAACTGGCCGGTGACTTTGTACAGGTTTAACGTGAAGCTACACAAAGCAAAGAAGCCAAAGATGTTTAATATCCATTTAACATAACTGTTATGTTTAAATCTAAAGCTAAAGCTAACATCGAGAAACATTACACACTTCATCTTTATGTTGTTTGCAGAAAACATACTTGCGTTCATAATATCCTGACTGTGGTTTAAAGAAGGACAGGCCGTAGGACGTCTCCTTAGTTCCATAGGAAAACTGAAAGGTGAGCTTCTCTCCTCGGCCAATCATGTTTGGAAGTTTAATGCCCAAGACCTTTAGAGGTACAAACACACAAATTCAGTAACACAATGACACACCATGTAGAAACTAAGAAAGGAAGTGCTGTCAAATCGATTAATCACGCATTTGTAAATATATAATGTGTGTGTGTGTACACTACCAGTCAAAAGTTTGGACACGGTAAGATTTTTAATGTTTTTAAAAGAAGTTTCATCTGCTCACCAAGGCTGCATTTATTTAATTAAAAATACAGTAAAAACAGTAATATTGTGAAATATTATTACAATTTAAAATAACTGTTTTCTGTTTGAATATATTTTATAAAGTAATTTATTCCTGTGATCAAAGCAGAATTTTCAGCATCATTACTCCAGTCTTCAGTGTCACATGATCCTTCAGAAATCATTCTAATATGCTGACTGGTAGTGTATATTCACACACATATATTTACAAACTTTTATGTTAGATGCGATTAATTGCGATTATAAGAATAATTATAAGATTATTCAATTAATTGCGATTATAAGATAATATGAAGAGTATGAATAATATTTATAATAACATTTATAGTCAGTGTGGAGTATTACTAGTGCTGTCAAATCGATAAATCGCATCAAACAAAGATTTGTAAATGTATAATATATGTGTGTGTGTCTATATATATATATATATATATATATATATATATATATATATATATATATATATATATATATATATATATATATATATATATATATATATATATATATATATGTATATATATATATATATATATATATATATATATACATACATACATACATACATATATATACATACATACAAACATATATTTACAAACTTATGTTAGATGCGATTAATCGCGATTATAAGAATAATTATAAGATCATTAGATTAATCGCAAATATAAGATAAGAAGAAGAATATGAATAATATTTATAATAATAACATTTACAGTCAGTGTTGGGTATTACTAGTGCTGTCAAATCGATTAATCACATCTAAGAAATGTATATAATATATATATATATATATATATACACACACACACACACTTACAAACTTTGATGTTAGATGCGATTAATCACGATTAATCGATTTGACAGCACTAGTAATACCCAACACTGACTGTAAATGTTATTATTATAAATATTATTCATATTCTTCTTATTATTATTATTCATATTAAATTTTATTCTATTTACATTATGAATGAAAATCTTATTTGAGAGTAAAAGTGCCATTTTAGTATTATGTATACCATTATAGTACTTATTCATATTTTGAATTAGCTTTTATTTTTTATATTCAGTTTCATTTTAATTTTAGTTTTTGTCATTTTTATATTTCTATATAGCTTTCATTTATATGAAATTATATAATTTCAGTTTTAGTTATTTTAGTACTTCAACTTCAGTACTGAACTTCAATTTTAATACTTTCAACTTAATTTATATCAGTTGCCAAGGCACCATTTCTACATTTTTTAAGTTTATGTTTTTCATCCACTATTTATATTTTATTTTATTTTAGCTTTATTTCATTTACCGAAAATGCAGCAATAGTCTTAACAAGATGATTGACAGGACATTTCCTACATCACTTTGGTACTATATCTGCAGTGTTGCGCTGTGTAGCCACAGCCACTGTAAAATTGCATTGGTCCAAAATCCCATCCATATCACACATGTTATGGTCATGCAGTATTTTGGATTTCAGTGTGTGGACAGACGGTTTGTAGGATACAAAGTAATTTGTGTGTGTATTTTGGTTCTTACCATACTCCCTTCATTGTTTCCAACCATGGTATTATAACTGCCTGTGAGTCGTTTAAGCTCAGTCACCTCAAATGTAACATCAAGTCCATTTGGCAGAGCATCTGCTCCTAAAGAGGAGATCAGAAAGACAGCATCTTATGAACAACACTGTAGCTGAATGTGAAATCAAATTCATAGAGGAAAATTCTCATTGCAGTTCTCCTATATACATTCTTCTATATATAGAATTAATACTGATAATAAAAAGGTTGACTTTTGGACCCACTGGTTTTTCTGTCTTTATGAGTATGTAAATGAGCTGGTGTAGGTTAATATTCTCCAGCACAGCGGTTTGTTTGAAGTACAATTTATAAATGTCGAAACTCTGGGCTAAACAGCTGCTCTGAAGAGAAAGCAACAGCTCAGTCCAGAAAAACTAGACTTTCTACTGACTGTAGACATTAAAGTCTAGTTCATTTTTAACTGTCTGTAACTAAATTGGGCATGAATGCAGTACCTTCTGAGATGTCAATCACCACCTCCACGTCTTTGAATACGCCAAGACGGAGCAACCTCTGTCTGGCCTCATGGGATTTTCTCATCACCTGCAGAAAGACTGGGCTTGTTATCTTGTCTCATAATTTGTGATAGACCAATATCGTTTTTAATGGCCAATATCCATAGCCAAATGCTGATACGTTTCATACAATTTAATGACAGCAAATGAGACGTAACCAGTAAAATTTTTACATTGATCCATTTATTTATTTATTGGCAAAATATTAACCAAATTATCAAATGTTTGAAAACAGAAAATGTGCACAGTCTACTAAAACACTCGACAGATCCGCCTTAGACAATTTTGGTCTATTGCTACTTATAATAACCAGTCCTAACAAACACTTTGACCTTCTTGACAGCTCACTTACTTCAACCAGGTTCCTGGCAGTGAAGACATCAGAGATTTCATAGCCCAGGTAATCCTCTTTAGTTCTACCCAACCCTTCAATGTTGACATGCTGTACAACAACCTAGATGAGAACAGATATTTCATCGTGTGAGACTACAGATTTTGAACATGGTACCACGGTAATATTGCATTTTTGCAACATAATATTATTGGAAGTACCAAATACTATGGCATTACCATCTAATAGCATCAGAGTTGGTACTTTATTGTAAGGGTGGTACAGTCAGAAATGAAAAGTGGTTTTCAAGATATGTACCATGACATGGTATAACCATGGCATATATATATATATATATATATATATATATATATATATATATATATATATATATATATATATATATATATATATATATATATATATGTATACACATATACATATATGTGTGTGTGTGTGTGTTTATATAAACATGATAGTATAATTTTAAGTATAAGTCAGTATCCGTTTAACACAACTTACATCTTTATTTTCTAAAACCTCTTGTTTAGTTTCTTGCACCGCCTCCATCATTTCCATATCATCTGGGTTGACGCCCATATCTCGCCCATACATGGGGTAAGAATCCATACTCTACAAAACAAACATTGCAAATATTTTGCACATATGAATAGCCAATATCCAATGCCATGTGCATAAAGACGCACATCTTTCTTTAACAATACAATAACACGCAAAACAAGCAATAAACCAGCACGAGCACAAGAGGTCACAGGCAAAACAAGTATATTTCACCCTGATTTTCTAAGAAAACACTTACCCGTGCGTGCACAGTCCCCATTGCTAGTGCAATAATATCCTAAACGCGTTAGAGCCGCTCAGCTGATCGTGGGAATGCAAATATCGCACTTATTATGAAGCAGCGAACCCAACCCCCTTCAAGGAGGACGCCATGACACGCAACCGCTTGGCGAACCTGAACTGCGATTGGCTAGAATTATGTGACGTCATACCCAGTAAGGCGGGTCCGTGTTATGTGCGCCGCTGTACGTGTCGCGGTGAGTTCCTCGGCGTTGCACGCGTTCATTTAACCTGTGCAGCGCGTTTCAGACACAGGACTTACTTGTGAAAAGGGCAGATGTGAAAGTTAAGAACTATGGAGCGCGTCTTTCAGACCCTCAGAGAAACTGTAATTATGTCACAGCTAGGTGGACTTCGTTTGTCTGTCTGTCTGTTTGTTTGTTTATGTCTGTCTTACTGTGTTGTAAACACACAGTCTTGCTGATAGTGCATCGGCGATTTCGTTTTGGTGCCCTAGGGTTACGTAAAACTATCATTTATAAGGCATTTCACTTTTTTTCTATGTTCTATGGTACAATGGCTATTTTTGAAGTAGCCTACCTTGGTATACACTACAGGGTTTTATGGTCATAAAACCTGGAAATATCAGGGAAGTTGTGGTTTTCAGGCCTTGATAAAAAAAAAAAAAAAAAGAATATATTAATAAAATCTATATCCTAATATTAAGTCATACAGGGTTTTTTTTTAGTTTTTCTAGAACATTTTTGTCATCTAGAAATTGCTCTTTGTGAATGCAAAATGCAACCTTTATTTTAAAAATCATATCCAGTAATTTACATGCAACTAGAAAAGTCATGAAAATTAATGTATTACTGTACCATGGCACAACCACAGTGATTTTTACAATTATGTGTATTGCCATTCCGTCGGCAGGGGGCAGTATAACCTCTCCTGTGATTGGTATTTTATTGATTACATGGCTTTTAATAAGTAGCTACACTCACACAGCCAAACTCGGGAGAATATTTCTTGTTGAACTAAAAAGTACAACTTTTATCATTTTGAAATTATTAGTTTAACAATAAACTGAGAAACACTTTCAGTAGGCTATTTTAAAATGTCAATTTAACAATTAGGCCCACTGGGAAAGATAGGTTATTTGTTATTTATTGCCATAATACAGACTATATATTTATCCCTTTTTATTGCTTATTGATTTTATACTTTTTCATATGACATACTGACCCTATCTATCTATCTATCTATCATCTAGATATGCGCGCGCACACGTCTCTCTCTCTCTCTCTCTCTCTCTCTCTCTGCCCCCCTTTCTTCCACCTCCCATCTCCTCCTCAAATGTGCGCAAACCAATCAGCAGACGGCTCGAGCTCTCGTGCTCTTTCTGCCAGCAGCAGCAGCAGAAAGCCTTCTTATCAAAGAAACGCACAACTGGAGAAGTCCATTCACTCACAGCCTCTAACCATGGGTCCTGCCTGCTTCTCCTGGGACGTCTGTTTGTTTTTCCTCCTCATAAATACTTTGGATGTCATGGGAAATGTTGGAGTCGCAGGTAAGTGTTCCATTCTATTTTTACCCCCTGTATCTTTCACATCATTTTTTGGTGAAACTTTTAACACCTGATATTCACCGGTCAGTGGTTGCATGTTTTTTTTTTTTTAATGCAAATGATTTAAATGTAATAGCAATACATTCTGTATTATTAATTATTATCATTGCATTCATCTAATAATTTAGTCATAGTGTTTAACATATTGCGCTCTCATAACAACTGGAAATACGTACAGAATAAGGCATATACGCGTCAGTCTGGTGTAACGCGCTTGATATTCCTTAAGGAGAGCTTTTGCTGGGGTCTCTTCGGACTCCCATGGGGTCTATAGGAACATGAGCCGCCCTGATGGGGTCCGGGGGGCTTATCGACCCCTCACTCCTCTACTACCATCAATACGCATTGTGTCTCTCCATAATGAATGCCTGGAAAAAGTCAATAATGATACAAACAATAGTGTGTTGGCTCTTTTTAACCACGACACGACTTGAAGGATTTATGGTATTTTATATGTTCATGTGTGTATTTTAGGTCGGAAACATGCTTTTGCAAATAATCCGACATGAATTACTTATCTCCAAATGAGTTTGAGGATTGCGCATAGCGGACTTTTGGTTTTCCAGGTTTTTAATCTTTTCAAATAGACATTATTTTATCAAATTAAGTTACGGAGTGCACAAACAAAACTCTTCTTTTTTGTTTTATTCTCTCTCCATGTTTATTTATGGTTTGGATGTTGGATGAAAAGAGCGCGCCGTTGCGCAAAAGGAGATCAATTGGATTCTGCGACAATTTACGTTTGCATAAAGTTTAAGATTCACACGATTTGATGAAAAGACAAAGAAGACTTTGGGGGGCCAGTGGGGTGGTAGGATTGAGTCTACACATCAATAACCAACCAAATCACCTCCTTAACCTCCTCAGAAAGACAAACGAGCTTATAGTCTGCTCATTCATTCATTCACCTCTGTATCTGGAGCATGAATGACTATAATTTCAGCTTTTTAGGTGAATCAATATATCACTTTATTGGGCAGTTTTACTTGACTAAAAAGGCTAAACATCTTCCTTTCGGACTGCCCTTGAATCGATATGTTCATTTTAGCTCTGTTCTGTTCAGTTTCAGTTGTCTAAACCAGCAATAAGGTCCTGATCAGAGAAAGCAAACTGTTCTCAGAACAGAGACAAAGAGTAATCTTTACCACACCCCGAATCTCCTGTCAGAAAAAAACACACATAAAAACATTGATTTTTCATTAAAGTCAATGTTTATCTAAGTCAGTTTGACTAGTTTGTCTTTTGGTAGATTGGCACTGAGAAGGATTTAGTTGTGTCTGGAACTCATTCTAGCTCTTCTGTTTGAAACCGATGTGAATGAAAAGATTTATGTAATGACCCTTCTCTGTTTTATTATTTGTATTGTACTGATTTAAATAGAGAGGCTGTAGTGTTTTTAGAAACTGACTACTATTGACGCATTAGATTTGCGGCTGCCTGAAAATGTATCTATTAGTGGCATTTTTTAAAGCACATCTACATCTAGTGACTTCTCTTTTATTTTTTGTCACTGTCTGATGTGACACTATTACCTTTTTCAGATCTGGGATGTGTAGCAAGCATTGAACTAAATCTTATCCAACTCCACAGATGCCGACGAGTGCTCCGAATCCACAGACAACTGTCACGTCGACGCTATCTGCCAGAACACTCCAAAGTCCTTCAAGTGCATCTGCAAGACTGGTTACAAGGGAGATGGCAAGCACTGCGAAGGTGGGCCAGACAGATCTCTCTCCTTCTGTTTCACTCATTCCGTCCCTGTCCGCCCGTCTCTCGCTGTCTCACACACCCTCACACACACAGTCAGGTCATCCAGCTGTTCTCTAGCTCCTGCTGTGGGTCTTAATTAGTGAGGAGGAAGTGCAGTGTGAGGGTGAGAGGTGCTGGGAGGGCAAAACCTGCTCCAGTCTTTACACCTCCCTCTCCTGTTCTGCTTGAGAGCACAGCACAGCTGGAGCCAACACACACACACACACGCGCCGCGCGCGCACACTCTATCAGAGCGTATCACACACTCACTGAAACACTCATAGACACACATTAGCATCACTTCACATCTATTGAGCAGGTACTGGACATGCTTTTGGGCATAAACACATATGTTGGCAGAAAGTTCTGAACATGGATTTTGTAACAGAAAAATGTTATAGGTTAATACAATAGGTCGTTACAGGTTATTTAGCTAATGTGATTTTTGGAAAACAGTGACTGGAGAATAATTTATTACATTTTTCATTAAAATTGTATATTTGCATATATACAATATGCAATATGTGACCCGAAGGTTGCTGGTTCGATTCTCACTACCGGCAGGAAAATGACTGAGATGCCCTTGAGCAAGGCACCTAACACCCCCAATCACTCCCCGGGCGCCACAGCAAATCACTCCCCGTTCAGGGGTTGAAACAACCCATTTTTAGAGTGTGTGTGTGTGTGTGTGCACTAACTTGGATGGGTTAAATGCAGAGGACAAATTAAGAGTATAGGTTAGCATACTTGACCTTCACATGTAAAAATTGATAAACAATATGCATTTTTCTAATTTGAATGTTTTTTTCATTAAATATTATATATTTGCATTACATTACAAACAAATGATATACAATATTCACTTTTCTAATTTAATATTTTTTTTTCATTTAGAATTATAGATTGGCATTATATTACAAAAAATGATATATAATATGCATTTTTTTTCTCATTATTTTTTTCCTTAAAATTATATATTGGCATTATATTAAAACTTTGATATACAATATGCATTTTTCTAAATCAATATTTTTTTCATTACAAAATAAGTTATCAGCATAACACTTTAAGTGAAAAAGAATTGAAAAAATATTTTATACATTATTTTAAAATGAATATTTAAAAAAAAAAAATCTCTAATATTGTACACTCTAAAATTGACAAACCCAGCAATTGGGTTGTTTTAACCCAGCGGTTGGGTTCAATGTTTGCCCAACCTGCTGGGTAGTTTTACTTAACCCAACTGCTATTTAAAAATAACTGTATTGCTTTTTATTAATATTTATTAATATGCTTAATAAATTAACATTTGTAATGAATAATAATTAAACAGTAAACATATAGTAAATTGCTTATGAATAAATGTTCACCTTTTGATTATTATCGTTGCCTCTAGTTATTGTGTGTCTGATTTTTAATTTCCAACCTATTGTGGGTTCATTTTAAGCAGCCATATAGTAATTTTTAAACAATAGTGGAGTTAAATAAAACTGCCCAGCACTTTGGGCAAACATTTAACCCAACCGCTGGGTTAAAACAACCCAATCGCGGGGTTTGTCCATTTCCAACCCATCTTGGGTTGTTTTTAACCCAGCATTTTTTAGAGTGTATAATTAAACATTATCATTTATGCTCAATTTCATATTTTATACTCACAAGTTCAAACTTTCTGTTTCATAGCCGAGCAGGTGCAGGGTACAGTTATTGATAAATCAGCCCATTGCTAGAAAAATGACATAAAAGATCATTTTTAAGGCCCACACTCTAAAAAATGCTGGGTTGTTTCAACCCAAATTTGAGTCAAAATTGTTTTTTAAAGCCAGCTGTTGGGTTTGTCCATATTTGACCCAAATTTGGGTTGAAACAACCTAGCATTTTTTAGAGTGCAGGTTAAGTTAACCCAGGATAAATTTGAATTCAAAGATCTTGAATTTATCAATTTGTGCAAACACACACACACACACACTTCTCTGATTTATAGCTATTGCAATTAAAGACTATGAGCTACATGGGCGTAAATGAGCTTTAGTATCACTGAGGTGCACAGAGCATGATGGACACTTTTAGAGCAGACAAACAGTCGGGTTATTCTCTCTCTCTGCTGTTTCCTGTTATTGAACTCTGTGTTCTTCATCTGTGGATTCTAGATTGTTCGTTTTGCTGCACTCTCTCCCTGTTTCACCCACATGTGTGGAGCTTGTGTTTCAGGAAAAGGGCGAAATGTGCTCTCTACCTATTATGAAACCCGACACCCATTCTCAATTGCATTAATGAATTAGGTGGATGTGAAATGGCATTGCACCAGACTGCTCTTCAGTTAGCGCTTAATACTCCTGTCTGAGGCCAGACAGCGTGGGCTAGAACAACATCTTTTTATTTCTCTGAGGAAACAAGGGGAATGTTCTGGACTTTACAGAAGCCTTTTCCTCCCACCTTCAAACCGCAGTCTACGGTCGCAGGGCAATGAGGCTGTCAGTTATGTTGAATCCGACCGGGTTGCTTTGGTCTTAGCATGTTAACTATGCATGCGTCTCCTCTCTCTTTTTGCTCTTATACTGTCTGAGCGGACATTCCGTCCACAGTGTAATGTGGTGTATTGTGGGGAGTGGGGGGGCTGTTTTGTCTGAAGCAAAAAAGCCCATTAACACCCCCATACTCACCCTTTAATTAAAGCCCTGCGTGTTTGGCTTTGAAGAAAATTAAGAAAACGCTTGCTAACTCTCTAATGCAGTCATTGTGTCTGCCTGCACATCAGTGCCTTTGTAGTCAGTTACATGCTGGTGAAGTCTGTTGAACATGAGGGGATTCATAACCAGTATTGGGGGAAACGCATTACAAGTAACACGAGTTTATGTAATCAGATTACTTTTTCCAAGTAACTAGTAAAGTAATGCATTACTTTTACATTTACAATTATATCATTTATATATCATTCATTTTGAGGAATACTGAATCTGTTTTGTGTAAGTGAGATGAGTAAATGCTCACATTGACCTTCAATGATACAGTTCAGCCATACTAATAATAAGCAAAAATGACTTTAGATAAACATCATATTTGTGTTTCATTTTTTGCTATTGTTGAAGAAGGCTGAACTTGTTTGAGCTGCGCCCTCTAATGTACAGGCGTGAATTTGCATTTCCTTCAGCCTGAGGCTTAATCATTTCACTTATGGTGTGAAAGCCTTATTTACCAAAAATAGAAAAACTTTTTGGTTATTAAAAAACAAATAAGCAAGCACAGCCCAGACGAGAAAAAGTAGCTCAAAATTAATGCAAAAGTACACATTACTTTCCATAAAAAGTAACCAAGTAACACAATTAGTTACTTTTTTAGGGAGTAACACAATATTGTAAAGCATTACTTGTAAAAGTAACTTTCCCCAACACTGTTTATAACCATCTCAATTGTTTCTTGCAGACAACAAATAGGCTAAATGGAGACTTTTAGCTGAAGTCACATGCTTTTTAGATGTTTCTCCTCAGAAATGATCTTAGCAATCCAGGTGTGTTGCAGAAAATGTCTCAAATATGCTCCTATTAACCAAGATGCCAATCCAAAATAAATATATGTTGCTTGGAGATGGGTCTTTGAAAGCTCAGCTGTTTCAATTATGTAGACTTTTGGCCCTGTTTACACCTGGTATTAAAATGCGTTTTGGTCGATCGGATCACAAGTAGACAAGGTAGACACATTCCCGTTTACACCTGGTGTTTTAATCCCTCTCTTTTGACCACTTTATCTATTGGCGGGTAAATGCATGGCCTTGCCTTTTCAGATCTTTCGATCTAATAGATTAAATAAGCTCACGCAATTTACATATGAACGTGACCAGAGATGACGGAAAAACATACGGAGAGCAGCTTTCGTTTCTGCTCTGATAGCCGTTAGTGTTTGTTAGAAATCAGGAATGTTGAGAGAACATTGTGCTTGGTACATTTTTCGTCTTCAAACCAAGCTTGGGTCTTCAGCCAACAAAGATTAAATCCCGTTTGGCTAGCATGTTTCCCGTAATGTTTACGCATTAAGGGCCAGATTTACTAACAGCTTGCGCCAGCGCAAACCCTCTTTTGGCGTTAAAAAACTACTGTCGGGATTTACTAAAGACACGCAGTGCAAAAATTAGCACTTGAAAAGGCATTGACTGAGTTATTTTTGTGGCTCATCTTATTGCAAATGCAAATGCATTTGTAGGAGTTTCCCTTTCAGATGCAAAATTTATGGAAGGAGAGTATTTACTAATGCTTGAGCTAGTCAATTTACTGGTATTTGCGCCATTCTTTAACGGCCAAAAAAAGCATGTCTTAACCCATTAACATGGCTGCAAGGGATATGTTGTCTGTGATTTGTAAACCAGTTGTTTTTGAGGGCTGGTAGACGTTTAAACTCACACTTTAAAATGCATCTAATGGTTTTCCCTACAGTAGATGTCAGCACAGTGCAATTAAAATGCTATTTGTAGGTTGATTCCCCTAAAAATGTAAACACCGTGGCTCTGTGCCGGTATCAGAACATTGCTCTGTTTGTTTGAGCATCCTGACCAGCATGACACAGCAACATTGGCTCAACCAATGGTGTGAGTTGGGGGCAGGACTATTGGTTTGTTTTACTAATGAAAGCAGAGTGGTGACACAGAAATGACATGCTTTAAAGACAAAAAAATATAATTATATATAAAATGTATATAACTTGAGATAGCATGAGATGATGTAGTCGTGACATAGCACTTCCTTTCTTACCCTTTTGGGTTTTATTGATTATGCAAATTGATTAATTGATGAGCTTTATCAGCTGGTGAAGCTCAGAAGGGAATCCCCACAGATCTTAAATCCCCTGGGTTTATTTGCAGGGTGGAGAAAGAGATTAAACAAAGCTTGTAAAGATGACTCGGCATCAGTACTATGGGTCAGTCGGTTTACCTAGAAGAGAATTGTCTGGTCTGGCTTTTTATTCATTCTTTTTCTCATTCCCTTTTTATCTCTACCTGTGAAAGAGGTCAGGTAATTGTTTCTGCTTTACTAAAGAAGTGCCCTAGTCTCTGCTTGTGTGAAGACTAAAATGGATTTTGTGTGTGTTTCTGAGTGTGCATTAGTATGAGAAAATTATAGAAAAGGGCATGGGGGGTGGTGAGGAAGAGACAGATAAATGGAATGAGAGATGGAGGTGTCGGCCCATTACTAGGCCATTGTCTGCTGGTGTCTGCGGACTCGTCACAGAGCTGTCTGTTCTGATTGGCTGTCTGAGTGTGCCCACCCTTCATCCCTGACCCTCTCCTCATAGGGCACTTCAGTCACACACACACACACACACACACACTAAAAAGCTTAAAATCATTACAGGGAAGTTAAAATGAAATTTCGAACAGAGACAGCAGTGTCATGTGAAGTGACATATTATTCATCTAAAACTTTATTTAAACAACATTTTAAATTCTCCTATAATTATTACCATTCAAAAGTTTGGGGTCAGTAAAATTGTTTAATTAAAAAAAGAAATTAATCATTTTATTCAGCAAGGATTCATTCAATTATTATTATTATTATTATTATTCAATGCTGATAATAATAAGAAATGTTACTTAGCATCAAATCAGCATATGAGAATAATTTCTGAAGGATCATGAAGACTGATGCTGAAAATTCAGTCACAAAAATCACAGGAATAAATCACATTTTGAAATATGTTAAAATAGAAAACAGTTAATATTTCTCATTCTATTTTTGATCAAATAAATGCAGCCTTGATGAGCATAAAGGCCTGTTCACACTAAAGACGATAACTATAATGATAACGATAAAGATATATTTCTAAAAATCGTTCTAAATATAAAAGAATAGCAGAGTTCACACCACAGCTATAACAATAACGGCACAGAGAAACAATATAGTTGGAATCACTTTCAGAACGATTATTTCCAGCTACTGAATGATAAAAACAATGAGAGCTTTAAGAGCTTGAGCATTTGAAGCGGCAAAACTGCACTTTTCATGGCATCTTATTAATTGAGACTGCATGCAATATTTGCACTTTTACAAAATTATAATTTTTTTGTATCACAGGACCTTTAAAAAAGCAGTAGTGATTAAAAAGATCATTTACAGTTCCTGAGACAAACATTGCCCCTTATACAGTACATATATATATAGAGCTAAACCTAAAACCTTGATCTCGAATTTAAAAAAAAAAATGTGACAGAAGGTTAAACTCAACTGTGAATGCGTGATTTCTGAAACATAGTTTTTATTTATAATGACATGCCAGTTAAAGGATTAGTTCAAAATTCAAATTTCCTGATAATTTACTCACCCCCATGTCATCCAAGATGTTTATATCTTTCTTTCTTCAGTCGAAAAGAAATTATGGTTTTTGAGAAAAACATTCCAGGATTTTTCTCCATATAGTGGACTTCAATGGTTACCAATGGGTTGAAGGTCCAAATGTCAGTTTCAGTGCAGCTTCAAAGAGCTCTACATGATCCCAGAAGAGAAATAAGGGTCTTATCTAGCTAAACGATCGGCTATTTTCTAAAAAAAATAAATATACATATACTTTTTAACCACAAATGCTTGTCATGCACTGCTCTGCAATGCACCACGCATTACGTAATCACGTTGGAAAGGTCACGCGTGACGTAGGTGGAAGTACAGATCCAGTGTTTACAAAGTGAATGTGCAAAGACAAAGTCAAATGGCCTTTACAAAAAAAAAAAAAAAAAGGTAAAACATTGATGTCGGACGATTTTGAAGTTGGAGGAGAAAATTACCTTTCCAACATGATCACATAATGCGTGGCGCATCGCAGAGCTAGTGCAAGACGAGCATTTGTGGTTAAAAAGTATATCTTTTTTTTTTTTTTTTTTTTTTTAGAAAATGACCGATCGTTTTACTAGATAAGACCCTTATTCCTCGTCTGGGATCGTGTAGAGCTCTTTGAAGCTGCACTGAAACTGACATTTGGACCTTCAACCCATTGGTAGCTATTGAAGTCCACTATATGGAGAAAAATCCTGGAATGTTTTCCTCAAAAGTCATAATTTCTTTTCGACTGAAGAAAGAAAGACATGAACATTTTGGATGACATGGGGGTGAGTAAATTATCAGGAAATTTTAATTCTGAAGTCATGAACTAATCCTTTAATTATGAAAGACTGTTTAAAAGTTGCTTTCAAAATCTACTTGCCTCCAAAAATTTAAGTGGGCACAGATCTCAGTTTATATGGGCATTACACTTCTTTACTGTTATCTGCTGTACTAAATAACAGTAGGAAACTTTACAAAAACACACATTAGCAAGGTGTCATTGTTTGTCCTTTTCCTGTTATGAAAAAGGGCTTTTTGCAGTACCCCCTCCTTCCTTTGCTTTCTGCATGGCACATTTTTCAGCAGTCAGGATTTGGGCATGGGGTGTGTCATGTTGGGCCATAGGGGTGTTGAGGTGTTGCCTCCCGCGGGCTCCACCCCTGCTGAGGTGTTAGCGGAGGTGCTTAATCTGCCTGATGGGATGTTAAGCATAAACACTTCTCCTTCGATTAGAGATCTGCGCGTGTCGACGGCGGAAACGGCGGCAAGCAGCAGCCCAGACTGTCAGCTCGCTGCTGGCTCATATCAACAACAGCTCCAGGGCAGGAAGTATGTCAGCTGGAAGCAAACTAGCCGTCCCCCTCACACCTTCACTGGCAGCTCTATACACCTTGTTAGCCTTGCTAATGGCCACAACACACACAGACACCTAAAAACATTATCACCTCCACTCACACTCGTTTTCTTACAGCTCTCAGATGTTTTACCGACGGACACAATGGGTCTCATTCTGTTCAATTGTATGGATTAATTTGAACTTCTCACTAAAACTTTCCACCCAATTCAAAACACATGCATACATGCATGAATTTGTTCTAAAAGAACATTTTTTTTTTATATGGAGATGGTTTGGGCATGTTCTGTGCAACTGACCTAACCTCAAGCATGCAGTCCCTTATTTAAAGGGATAGTTCACCCAAAAATGAAAATTCTGTCATCATTTTCTCACCCTCAAGTAGTTCAAAACCTGTATGAATTTCTTTGTTGTGCTGAACACAAAGGAAGATATTTGGAAGAATGATTGTAACCAAGCAGATCTCGCCCCCCATTGACTACCATAGTATTTATTTTTCCTACTATGGAAGTAAATGGGGGGTGAGATCTGTTTGGTTACTGACATTCTTCTGAATAACTTCCTTTGTGTTCAGCACAACAAAGAAATTCATACAGGTTTGGAACTACTTGAGGGTGAGAAAATGATGACAGAATTTTCATTTTTGGGTGAACTATCCCTTTAAATAAGGGACTGCATGCTTGAGGTTAGGTCAGTTGCATAGAACATGCCCAAACCATCTCCATATAAGGGCTTTCATCAAAAAAACTTTCTTTTACAGCATTTCGCCACTCTCAACAAACATATGACACTCTCCTCAAGTGCCGTCCTCAAAACCAGTTCAAACACATTCAAGTAAATTCACGTATCTACGTTTTTATGCAAAGGAACCTTGCAGCTCAAGCTATTATGCAACTCTTTTACATCTAGATTAAATATCTATGTATAAAATTTAATCTTAACCATGATTATAAGGCCACCCTGAGTATGTGATTTTTGCATACATGGGGTTTCAGTGAGTACAAGTTTTGTATGAAAGTTATTGGTGTATCATGATTTGTTTATTAAAGGGGTCCTTGATTATGATTTCACTTTTAAACTTTAGTTAGTGAGTAATGTTGCTGTTTGAGCATAAACAACATCTGCAAAGTAATAACGCTCAAAGTTCAATACAAAGAAATCGCTTTTTAAGGACTACAACAAACAACTGGTAGGGACTACAACGAGCTTCTTCCTGTGTTAGTGACATCACAAACCCTAAAATTTACATAAACCCCACCCCCAAGAACATGCAACAAAGGGGGTGTGGCCATGTTGGGCTGCTTTAGAGAAGAGGAAGTGTTGTTACCATGCCGTCATTTTACGTTGAAATGCTTCACAAACGAGGATCAATTCAGCGCTGGATTTGCACAAAAGATTAACATGACGGCACATACTAGTCGATAAGTTGATCAACTCCACAGCAACTACATAAATTTATCCACTAACCATTCAGAAACGTCCAGTTTCATTCTAAAAGATGTAACTTCTTCCTGAGTCTCTCCATCAGTGTCGACTCCGGTTTGAACAATGTAAGGCTGAACACAGTTACTGACAATCCTCATTTTGGCTGCGTGAGATTCTCCAGCTTTGTTGTTGTTGAGCAACTGAAGCGCGAGCTGTTAAAGCTCCGCCCTCTTCTGGAAAGGGGGCCGGGAGCAGCAGCTCATTTGCATTTAAAGGGACACACAAAAACTGTGTATTTGCTCACACCCAAATAGGGGCAAATTTGACAGCTCAATATACCCCACATTCTGGGGACACCAGAGACTTATATCTTGTAAAAGGGCCATTATAGGTCCCCTTTAAAGACTCAATGTGTTATTTTAAAGTGGCCTTTTTTATGGTGAGATCTAAACTTAAATCATTAAATCTGTCATTCCTCCATCTCATTTACCTTCAGGGGACTTCCTCCATCCATCTGTCACTCTTTTTTCATTTTTTTCCTTCCTTCCTGTGTATGTAGCGCCCTTCAGGAGCATGTACACTAGATAAAACAGTAATGAAACGTGAACTTTTTGTTTGCTCCAGAGTGTTTATGAATGTTTTTGTGATGAGTTAGCTCCGGGTTTGTCGACTGTGATGGCCCTTTTCCTCACAAAAAGCCAAAACCGACGCTCTTTGAGAGATGAAAGAAATAAACAACAAATAAAATACTAGTGAAGTATTTATGCCACCATAATTTTGATGTATATGTGTATGATTTGCGTTTGTGGCAAGAGCATGTGTGTTACTGTGCACTGTATAGATTTTCAGTTTTGAGTAGAAGTTCTTGCAAAGAAAAACAAAACATTCTTAAACGCAGTTCTCGCTGTCCTCATAGCCACAGTTGCACAACATGAGTGTTATTTGTGGGAAATAATGTGGATATTTTTAGTTTGTGCCGTACGTCTCCAAGAGCACAAGCCAGGTTTATTAAATCACACACTCCAAGGTATACAGAACACAAAGCAGATACCTGCTATCATTGTTTGGCAGAGAACAGACACTTTCTGTCTATCTGAATTCAATGTATTCAAGTGTGTGAGTGAAAGAGAAAGAAATATTGTGTTTATTTTAGTGTCCCCACTTACGTCCGTCTGCTGTACATACTCATAGCTGTAATGGAGGCTTGTTTCATAAGCCAACCGTTCTTAAACTTCCCTATTTAACCTCTGCTTAGTATCAATAACAGGATTTGACTTTTTAGTAGTCCTTGCTAAGGGTTAGTATGGAAACTTGTTTCCGCCATTAATTAAAAAATTAAACTTTTTTTGTGACTTTTTTTATTACAATTGCGAGTTTGCATCTCACAATTCTGACTTTTTTCTCAGAATTGTGAGATTTAAACTTGCAATTCCGAGTTATAAATTCATAATTGCGAGATATAGTGACCTTTGACCTTTTTTCTTGCAATTGTGTTTTTTCACGCAATTTTGAGAAACAAAGTCAGAATTGCGAGATAAACTCACAATTGCGTCTTATAAAGTCAGAATTGCGTGATAAAAAATTCGCAATTTAGACATTACAACACGCAATTGCGAGTTTATATCTTGCAATTCTGAGTTTATATCAAACAATTCTGACTTTATTACGCAATTCTGACTTTATATCTCGCAATTCTGACTTTATATCTCGCAAATCTGACTTTATATCTCGCAAATCTGACTTTATATCAAGCAATTCTGACTTTATATCATGCAATTCTGACTTTATATCTCGCAAATCTGACTTTATATCTCGCAAATCTGACTTTATATCTCGCAAATCTGACTTTATATCAAGCAATTCTGACTTTATATCAAGCAATTCTGACTTTATATCTCGCAATTCTGACTTTATATCTCGCAAATCTGACTTTATATCTCGCAATTCTGACTTTATATCTCGCAAATCTGACTTTATATCAAGCAATTCTGACTTTATATTACGCAATTCTGACTTTATATCTCGCAATTCTGACTTTATATCAAGCAATTCTGACTTTATATCAAACAATTCTGACTTTATATCTCGCAAATCTGACTTTATATCTTGCAATTCTGACTTTATATCACGCAATTCTGACTTTATATCTCATAAATCTGACTTTGTCACACAATTCTGAGTGTATAACTCGCAATTCTGAGAAAAAAAGTCAGAAGTCAAAGTCAAATTGTGAGATAAAAAGTTGCAATTAGCTTTTTTATGTTTTTTATTCCATGGTGGAAACAAACTTCCATAGGTTAATGATTTGAACAACCCCTAACCTTAGTATTAAACTTCAATGTGTAACTCATCCACAATGTTTGTGTTACAGACATTTGTCTGATCTGTAACTTTTGTGTTTACTGACTCAATTTTGTGTGCGTGTGCTGTCTTTTTCAGATATGGACGAGTGTGAAAACGACTACAATGGCGGATGTGTTCACGAATGCATCAATATCCCCGGGAACTACAGGTGCACATGCTACGATGGATTCATGCTGGCAGACGATGGGCACAACTGTCTCGGTAAGACGCTAGAGAGAAAAATACACTCAGTTGGCTCTCTTGACGGACTTACAGATGAACTACTCCCTCGTCATCTCTTTGCCCGGCTAATGGCCTCTGTAATGACCCCCTCCACAAACGTAAACAAATCTGCCTCAGCGATCTTTCCATGCAGCGCTTCGGAAAAGGCCAGATCTAGCGCCAGTATTCCATCCCTGTTCTGACAGGAGCACGCCAACAGGAACCTTGCGATTATTTTCATCTCTTAAAAATGTCACCCAAATGTCACCAGTGGCGCAATCGCATCCAATTCCCAGAAATCGGCAGTCAGGTCTGATGTTTATGTTAGTGGTTAAAAATGGAAGTAAGGGGAAAAAAAGGCTGAGAGAAAATTAATAACTTGCCATCTCATATTTATTGAAATAGTTCAAAGATGAAATTCCATGACCCAGAGAGTTAGGTTCGGGTCTCATGGTTTTTGCTGGATTGCTGTGGGGATTCAGGAATTCGTTAAAAAGTGTGTTTTTTTGTAGTGAGCCTGTCTGCGTTACTGCTCTAAGTGAGTGCAGATGTGTTTTTGGTCAAAAGTGACTTATCAACCTAAAGTGTGGTGGCTCTATATTGTCATGGTGACCACGTATTTCAGTGTTGCATGAGATAAAGAAAGAGAAGACAGCACTGGTGTTCGTCTTAGCAGCTGGATGAAGACCTTGAACCCCTCTCATCTCCTCTCTGCTCTCATAATCCAAAGCAAATATGTGTGCCGAGCCGAGTTTCAGGATGCTGAGGTCATCGTTTTTCATTAGACGTTGTAATGATGATGGATCCCAGAACGGGACATCAGGGCTCAGACCTTTAGAGACCTTTAGCACCTCCTCCGCCTTGCTACATCAGATTTCCTCAGATGATTTTTCCTAATTGGTTTCTCTTTCAAAACAGAACTATAGTGATGACTACCATGGTATTTTGATATCATGAACTACTTATAAGTGAAGTGTGTAATTTCCAACCCCATCTCATGAGAATTTGTAAGTATTGTACTAGTTGGCGATTTCATATGAATTTGTACAATGTGACTGGTATGATTTGTAGGTAAAGGCCATGTGTTCACCAAAGCATTTTTTTTTCAGAGGCCAGAGTATTTTTCCAATTGTTTTTAATGGGAGCGTCATGTTTTTAAACTGCGTAATAAGGCACTGAGCATCTATTTCACGCTGATTCACGCCGTTTTTTACCGGTCGCTGAGAGTTGAAGAATGTTCAACTTTGGGTAAAACGCAGCGCTCATCGGAGGGGCGGGACAAATACTACACTGACCAACCAACCGCCACATTCTACTTGTATGTCAACAGATGACAACAACAAGCATAATAACGGAACAAAATAATTTAAAACAAAACAAATGCTTTACATTGTATCGACATTTTCATATAGAAACAGTACAGAAACAAACTTCACACTGAGCTCTCAGCGTTTTTTTTCCGCTCGTCTAGAGTTGAAGAATGTTCAGCTTTCGGTAGAACGCAGCACTCTTCACTGTCCCTTTTTACCCTGCGATCCAATCACAGTGGAGGAGGGGCGGGACAAATACCACAGCGACCAACCGCCACATCCTGCTGGGACAACGGCAACAGACGACGACAACAAGAACAACAACGGAACAAAGTCAATAAAAACAGAGCAAATATTTTACATTGTATTGACATTTTTATATTCAGAAACAAAATATCTGGGAAATCAGACTAGTAAGACTTTTAAACGAATATTTTGTTTATAGCACATAAAGCGTCTCAACTGAAAACTGCCGAAGCGCTCTCAAGCGCTCACAGCAAGGCGTTTTCAGAAGACCGCTGGCGTCTTCAGCTGGGTAAAAACGCTTTGGTGGACACGGCCCCACCCCAGTCGGAGATTTCATATGAATTTGTACTATGATTTATAAGTAAAACGTCACCAAGAAGGTCCACCCCTAAACCCATCCCTTTAGTGGGATTTAAACAGATCGCACAAAAATGAATGAATGAGATGTACGAATCCATATGAAATTGCAACCAATTTACTAAAATACTTACAAACTGTCATAAGAGTATGTTGGCCAATACTTCACCACTAGAAGCATCTAACAGAACATGTGAAAAGCAGTGAATGTTTGCAAACAGTCCCTTCATCTTCTATTGTTAGGCCAAAAAATAGTCCCGCCTCCAAATCGCACAATTGCTTGAGCCAATTTTGCGAACATTTGCTCTTCATTTTGTTGCTATAGTGCTAACAAAGTCAGGCAGTTTAATGTATTCATGTTATACTGATCAAAATCACTTGAACGCATGTCTTCTATGCTTTCTGAGCTCATAGGTACAAACTTCCCAAGCATTTGAACAGATAATGGTCACTTGCATTGTTCTGAATGGGAGAAAGTGCAACGCGCAATATGGCGGAATAAGTCCCGCCTTCTAAATAAGAGCCAATCGCAGATTGGTAAAGTCATTGAGTCACTGCAGCGGCCGTGACAAGCTCTGGTTTCTATAGAAACAGTCAGACGCGCACTTTCTATAGAGACACACACTTAGGACTGCGCATGCGCATTAGCTTGATCCAGCCTGTCATGATTCAAGCGTTTAGAAACAAAATTTATGAGACACAGATTTCATTGGTGATTTCAAATATGAAATTTAATCGAAAGCTTAGCAAACAGAATTTGATGTTTCCCCATTCAAAGAGATAGGAGCTGCACTTGCATACCCGAGGGGCGTTTCAAAGATGGCTGCCGAGTAAATTGTTAATTAACTAAATCTTTTATGTTAATTGTATTCAAAATGTATGAGTTAGCTAACTCAGTACTTCAAGTTAAGAGCAATTAACATGCATGAGTACTACAAACTCAAAACTTGATAGTTTTGCTTACTTAAAATTGGGAACATCATTAGCCCAACTTATTCGGGTTTACAGTGCTGCTTAAACAAGCAAGGTGATTCTAATGACATGGGCATTACACAACACACCTTTAATGACTATCAAATTCATGTACCATGGTATTTACATTGTACTCCAAGGTATTCCTTAGAATACTATGGTCAAACCAGGTACTATGCCCAAAAAACCAAGGTATTACCATTATACAATGTCTAAAACTGTGAAAATGCTGTATGGTATTTTATCTCTATGACTCTTTCCTTCATAATCAAACCTTCATTTTTTTTACTTTCTCTAACTTTTCTTTTTATCCTTTAAATCTCTCTCTTTCTTCCATTCTGTCTTTGCACACTCTCTCTCTCTCCGCATTTTCTTGGTTATCTTGGCTGTGGGTCTCTTTGGAGTAACTCCAGGCTGTTTCCCTAGAGGCGATAGACTTGCCTTCTATTTGACATCTTTATTGTGGAATGTCTCAAATACAAGTCTAAATGATGGCTCTGGGAACTAAGACAAGGCCGGAGAGAGCCATCAGCAGCATTGAGGGGGCTCTCCTGTTCGAGCCCCCCTCCTTCTGCTGCTCTTGTTATGTCTTTCCCTTCGCTTCCAGTTTTCTGTCCGACCCGCTTCATTTCTCTTCATTTCTTCCCCTTTTTTCTGTCTTGTCCTCTCTCCTGAATTTAATCTGTCTTTGTCTCAGCCCCTGTCCTCCACCTCTACCTAGAAATAGATTGACACAGAAAAAGTGAATCATTTAGAGATTTTTCTCTCCTTGTCCTCTTCTATCCGAGTCGCTTTAATCTTCGTTTGAGAGTTTAAAGGAATATTCCTGCTGGTTCAACAGCATTTGTGTCTTAAAGTTTGCTACCACATAAAATGATTCCAACTTGTCCATCAGTTTTTAAAAAGGGCTGAAAGTGTCTTTTCATAGAGCTTAACTTACCCTGAACTTTCTTTCGTCATATGGCTCTTTGTAATGTTTCCTCCTCATGCACTCTCTTATGTCTGCTTAATGCTGATGTTTCTCATTCACACATCATCTGCATGTGAGTTTGTTTGCACTTTCAAAACATCATTCGTTCTCATGGGCGCTTTACCGTCATATGACGTGTTGTCATAGCACCCCTCATGTTTCTCATTGGCATGTGTGTGCATTAGGCAAGTTCAGATGGAAGTGAAACCACTGGAACTACTGACCTTCTCAAAAGGTTAAATGAATCATGTTTATGATGACCTTTTCCTGTAATCTCTTTTTTGTCTTTTTGACATTCTCTTTCTATTTCATTTTCTCCAAGTATGTATTGCTTAACCTTTTCTAACTCACTTCCAGATAATTAATGGCTTCTTTTAACTAGATTTTTACATTTTCTGATGAAAATGCGGTTGCTATGTGCTCATACAAAATTTAGCATTACAAGGATGTTGTGGATGGTTGCCAAGGTGTTGTTATGTAGATATTAAAGAAGACCTATTATGCCCCTTTTCACAAGATATAATATAAGTCTCTGGTGTCCCCAGAATGTGTCTGTGAAGTTTCAGCTCAACATACCCCACAGATCATTTATTATAGCTTGTCAAATATGCCCCTATTTGGGTGTGAGCAAAAGCACGCCGTTTTTGTGTGTCCCTTTAAATGCAAATGAGCTGCTGCTCTTGGCCCGCCTTCCAAAAGAGGGTGGAGCTTTAACAGCTCGCGCTTCGGTTGCTCAACAACAACAAAGCTGGAGAATCTCACACAGCCAAAATGACGATTGTCAGTAACGGTGTTCAGCCGTAGAACTGGTACACCGTTGTTGCTTGCGAAAACAAAATGGCGGCGCCTAAAATGTCACACCTTTTTGTGTTTGACATGACATTTTAAAGCAACTTCAGAGGCAAATGGTCAGAAAGTATCTGACTTGTTTTCACTGTACTTGGGCTAATTTGATAGTTTTCTGCCACTAATAATAGTACTTGGTTTTAAATCCATGTTTGAAACAATTCACCCAACCCACCCAACCAAAAGTAATAGCACATGGGATGAGCAATAGCAATAGTGATGGCTTGTGCCACTGATTATGCTCTGCATAAACACACACACGCACACATTCACAGAGTGTGTTCAAACAAACCTACTGAGCGCTAACCAAACCGCAAGCTCTTTGAAATGGGATGGAAATCAGTGCTGTGGCTTGTCTGCCTGGTTGATCTTGTGTAGGAAGTCGTTTTAGATCTCCACATGTTAACAAGTTAAAGCTTTAATTGATGTAAGATTGGCTAATGGGGAGCTGATTAAAGAGCAATTTACTGCAGTTCCTCTGTCTTTTTCATTTCCATTCTTATTTGTTTTCTCTCTATGTGCAGGCAGCTGGACTCAATGTGTTGATCATTTGGTCCTTTTTTTATGAATGCCTGCACTGCTGCTGCTGTTTATTTATCTTTTGGCTGCTTTTCTCCTCTCGTTCCAACATCAGAATGGGAGAAGAGAACTCATATAGTTAGAGTTACAACACGGGTGATGTTGTAACAGAGGTCAGTTTAAACAAGAGAATTCTAAGCACTGTTGAGTTGAGTTGTGTTCACTTCAATTCACTTCAGTTTAGTTCAACTCAGGTCACTTGTCTTCTCTTCGCTTCACTTTGCTTCTCTTCACTTCTGCTAACTTCCCTTCTGTTCTGTTCACATCTGCTGAATTAATTTCACTTAATTTCTATTTTATTCTGTTCTGTTTGTGTCGCTTTGCTTCTGTTCACTTCTTCATGTCACTACAGTTCTGTTCTCTTTGCTTTGTTTCACTTGTGTTCTGTTCACTACTGTTGTGTTAATTTCACTTTACTTCTATTTTGTCCTGTTCTGTTTGTCGCTTCGCTTCACTTCACTTGTGTTCTATTGTTCACAATTCTGTTTCAGTTCAGTTCATTTCACTTCTATTTTGTTTTGTTCTTTTCTTTTCTCTTCTGTTCGCTTCGCTTCTGTTCTGTTAACTTCTGTTGAGTTAATTTCACTTCATTTCTATTTTGTCTTGTTCTGTTTGTCGCTTCTCTTTGCTTCTGTTCAGTTAATTTCTTCACTCCACTTGTTTTGTTGTTCACAATTCTGCTGAGTTCATTTCACTTCTAAATTTGTTCTGTTCTGTCTATTTCTGTTCACTTCACTTTTGTTGATTTCATTTCACTTTGCTTCTCTTTTGTTCTGTTACTTCACTTTCCTTCACTTTCCTTCAGTTATGTTTACTTCACTGCCATTTACATCTGTTGAGTTCATTTCACTTCGGATCTGTTCATTTTTCTCCACTTCATTTCACTTCACTTCACTTCTGTTCAGTTCTTTTCTGTTCTGTTCACTTCTGTTTCTTTTTTGTTTTTTCCCCTCTCCATTCTATAGACATGTTCAGTTCACTTCTGTTCTATTTAGATTTGTTCACACTTCACTTCACTTCTTCTGTTCTATTTACCTCACTTTTATCTGTTCTCTTCTGTTCTTTTCTTTTTTTGTTTTGTTTTGTTTGTCGCTTCGCTTTACTTCTGTTCAGTTAATTTCTTCACTTCACTTCTGTTTTGTTTTTCACCATTCTGATGAGTTCATTTCACTTCGGTTCTGATCTGTTACTTCACTTCACTTTCCTTTAGTTCTGTTTACTTCTTCTCCAGTTACGTCTGTTGAGTTAATTTCACTTTATCTCTGTTCATTTTTCTCCACTTCTGTTTAGTTCTTTTCTGTTTTTCTGTGTTGTTTACATTTCATTTTACTTCACTTCACTTCTTTTGTTTGGTCTTGTTTTGTTTGTCGCTTTACTTTGCTTCTGTTCAGTTAATTTCTTCACTTCACTTCTGTTTTGTTGTTCACAATTCTGCTAAGTTCATTTCACTTCTATTTTGTTCTGTTCTGTCTATTTCTCTTCGCTTCACTTCTGTAGAGTTAATTTCACTTCACTTTTTTTCTGCCTCACTTTCCTTCAGTTCTGTTTACTTCACTGCCATTTACATCTGTTGAGTTAATTTCACTTCACTTCAGTTCTGTTCATTTTTCTCCACTTTACTTCAGTTCTGTCCTTTTCTGTTCGCTTCATTTTTATTGAGTTCATTTCACTTCCATTTTGTTCTGTTCTGTTCTTTTCTGTTCGCTTCACTTTTGTTGAGTTCATTTCACCTCACTTCTCATTTGTTGTGTTCTGTTACTTCACTTCACTTTCCTTCAGTTCTGTTTACTTCACTTCCAGTTACATCTGTTGAGTTAATTTCACTTCAGTTCTGTTCATTTTTCTCCACTTCACTTCTGTTCAGTTCTTTTCTGTTCTGTTCACTTGTTTCGTTTTTGTTTTTCCCCCTCTTCATTCTATAGACATTCAGTTCACTTCTGTTTGATTAAGTTTTGTTCACATTCACTTCATGTTCTATTCACCTCACTTCACTTTTTTTGTTCTTTTCTGTTCTTTTCTTTTTTGCCCTCTTTTGCATTGTCATGTTCACTACTGCAGTTATGTTTTTCTGTTCAGTTCAGTTTATTTCTCTGTTCTGTTCAGTCCTCACCTCACCTCTTACTCTTTAATTTTTTCTTCTTTCGCTTTATATTCTATTTTATTTTATTATTTCGCTCTTAATTTCCTCCTCCATCCTCCTCTCTCTCCCTTTCTTTTTCTCTCTCTCTCTTCTGTTGTGTTGTGTCATGTCACCTTAGATCTTTTCCAAATTAAAGTTTACACAAGAGCAATCAAACAAAACAAAAGCATTCTAGTTTAAACTCGCAGGCCTGGATGCCAGGGACTCTTGTTTAAATTTTGGCAGAGAGTGCCTTAATTGAGAGATGACAGCTGAAATGTTATTTTTTTTCCCCTCCTTTTAAAGCAAGAGAGTGCTGTCACACTGATGATATCTGTTTCCATTTCCACATTAAACACGGTGCACAACACGCTCGCAGCTATAGACTCACTCGAGACGGAGGCAGCCAGCATGTCTTCTCCAAACCCTCCTATCAAATATTACTCTCGTCCGTGAACTGACAAATAAGAAGCAAACCACAACGACTGGATGGTTACATGCAGCAATAGATAAAACCTTGTGATCTGGGTGGCCACATAAGCGATATTTCCCTGCATCTGTTCCAGCATTTTTCTCAGGAAAAAAGGAGAAAGAGAGATGTCAACATGCATTTTTAGGGAGGAAAGAAAAATATTAAAAGGAAAGTGGAAAGAAAGAGGTGACAACCTACCAAAGCAACATGTCATGTTTTTAGAAGGGTCGAGACGAGGTGTCAACTATAAAGTTTCATTAATTCTTTAAACACTTGTAAATGAAGATCGCAAATTATTTACAATGTGCTGAGGGTAAAATGTAATTACAAAATGCATGTGTATTTAGGGTGTTACATGGCAACACTTTCCCAGAGGAAAATTTTATTGCTTAGAGTTTGCACTTTTATAGCTTAGGAGACATAGTGGAGGTCTTTGTTGTGTTTTGTTTATTATTTTTATCTTTTTTTATTTCTGTATCGACTTTGTCTCAGATATTTCTCCTGAAAATCCTTTGGAGATGCAGACACAAATGAAGGTTGGACTTATTCCGCCATATTGTGCGTTGTCTCCCATTCAGTGCCATATGAGTGCACCGTCTTTCTATTTCTAAAGAAATCTATAGAAATCTAGTGTTTCGAAATCTTTCTATATCTAATACATTGGAGAATTCCGTAATAGAAGAATTTCATGAGAAATATTCAAATCTCATTCAGACTTTTTATTGCAGCCTTTGGTAAATTATTGTTAATCTGAGCTCAGTTGAGATCCCTTTTGAAACTCTTTTTAAATCAGGAGAAATATCTGGGAATCAGGAAACTTAATGTCTTTATTTGCTCTCCGTTTAATCCATTCTGTCTAGAACAAACAATTGTGACATTAAAGAGATCTCAATTGTGTTCTCTGATCTCTGTTCATGTGGTTATTAAAGCAAAAAGGGGGCTGAAATTCTCAAAATCAGTTTTATTTAACTCAGATTATATTATGCTCGTAATTAAAAACATTTTACATTAAATCAATGCCAAATAGAAGCGTTTTAAGTAGAAATCTAAAATTTTTAAACCCTACTGTAGTACAAAAAGCTTTCGGTTCCTGGGGCAGACAGGGATGCCTCTGTGGACGAGGGCATAAAGACCCCCTCTCTCGAAGAGTACAGTAGTTAATAGGACAGTAAAGGCCTTGCTGTCCTGGCTGTGTTAACGAGACGCCCCTGCGGATGCTAAAATAAGAGTTATGTCGCCAGGTAAAGCCAGGAGCCACATAATAAACCACTGTGACCAAATTAAACCATGAAAAGTGGTTGTGTTTGCATGTTGTGAATGCATGTCCTACATTCATGCATGTCTTTCAGCTGATGCGATTTAATTTATTAGGACATCACCAGGAAGAAAGAGAATGGATAGCATGTCCAGACATTAGCTATAATGTTAGCCCAAATAAAGTGTACAGATCCACTCAGGACACAAAAGCTTTCGTAAGACAGTTAGTCTCCTTTAGCACAGCTGTCTTAGCTTGTACGCTACATGGGATGTTGTTCAAGTCAGTGGGCCGAAGAGTGTGCTTTTGTGCCGCCCCGCTCAGGCGCTAACGGCTGTAGAGGTCTTTACACACACAAATAAAGAGCTTGTAAAACTTGCCTTTTAACACACTCCAAAAAGACAAGGCTGTAAACACAAACACACATCCACATTAGCTGTCACAGACTGCCCTTATCAAAAAACATGTAAACATGACAGTGTGGAAACAGACACTGCGATCTCTATCTATACATCACAGTCATTTGGAGTGTGTTTGTGAGCTGATAATTCACCTATCACAGTTGAGGAAACTGGCTTGTTGTTTACACACCCCATTTACCAAAGCTTTGATGCTCCTTCAGTCTTCCAGTGTACAACATTCAATGTGAGTTTTATAAGTGGCTTGTAAACAACAGAACCAGATTATACTAAACAAGACAGACTGAAACAGGCTGACAACACATACTCGTACACTCGACCATGTGTTCACACACATGCAGGATGTAGGGTAGTCAGGCAACACAGTTGAATATAGGCTTCAATCAGACTGTAGTGAAGTAATTCAGTAGAGAATCAAATCAGCAAATTTTTCATAATTAAAAAAATAATTTATCAATCCATTCATAAACATTACATAATCTTTTTTAAATTACCCTACTATATTGCTTGCAATGTCTATCCAGTATTGTAGTGAATTCCATTTTTTGTTTTATTGTTTTGTTTTGTTTGATGCTGTTACAATACTTTTTGTGTTGTTTGATACTGTTTGAGTGATACTACAGAATATATGTTGTCTATTCAAATTTTTTATAGCTATTCGAACATGTTTTGTTTTGTTTGAATGATACTACCAGAATCCACTTATATAGTGTTTTCAAATTATAGGTATATGAATTCCAACATTTTTGTTTAGTTTCATTTAGATTTGTTTGGTTTCGCTCAGTTTTGTTTTGTTTTGTTTTGTTTGTGTTACAGTACTTTTTGTATTGTTTGATACTGTTTGAGTGATACTACCAGAATTTGTTTATGATATCTATTCAAATTATAGGTATATGAATTCCAAACATGTTTTGTTTTGTTTTGTTTTGTTTGAGTGATACTACCAGAATTCACTAATGTTGTCTATTCAAATTAGAGGTATATGAATTACAAAATTTTAGTTTTGTTTAGTTTCATTTGGTCTTGTTTAGTTTCGCTTCATTTAGTTTCTTTTCGTTTAAGATTTGAGTAATACTAACAAAATTCACTTATGCAGCCTTTTCAAATTATAGGTATATGAATTCTAACATTTTTGTTTAGTTTCGTTTAGATTTGTTTGGTTTCGCTTAGCTTAGTTTTGTTTAAGGTTTGAGTAATACTAACAGAATTCACTTATGTTGTTTATTCAAACTATAATATGAATTCCAAACATGTTGGAATTTTTTGTTTTGTTTGATGCTGTTACAATACTGTTTGTATTGTTTGATACTGTTTGAGTGATACTACCAGAAATTTCCAAACATGTTTTTTTTTTTGTTGTTGGTTTTTTTTTTTGAGTGATACTACCAGAATTTGTTTATGTTGTCTATTCAAATTATACTGTAGCTACATTAATTCTAGGCATGATCCCCTTTAATGGTCTTCCAGTGTCTGGTGGTTATGGCCCTGTTAACTTTAGCTTGAGGTGGGAAAATATTATCAAACATTCAGCAGAAATCTTTTTTAAATGAAATACTAAAAAGTCACAAATGGCCTGTGAGAATGACAGGCTACATAGCTGGAAAAGTGACGAGTGTCAGAAGAGTGGCAGTGGTGGTACTCCGAGACAGCGAGACATAATAGCACCCCTGAGAGAGAGAGTTATGGGCTGCAGACTCCACAGAGGCAGGTTGCTGTGTTAGGGCTACATAAAACTCACTCATGTGTGTTACTGGTCTCCAGTGTCACGCTGTTACTCAAACCAACACACCCACAATGCCATTTATAGTGTTGTCAAAGACTCAGCAATGGGCAAACACACATACAGACTGGACATTAGATTTATTCACATGATACTCACATCCAAACAGCTTTAAAAAGTTTATCCTGTGCCTTTAACAATTCAGCCAATACTACTGAGGGTTTGGACGACAGATATTGTTTTAATGTTCTTATTTACGTCTTTTCTGTGCGTCTGTTTACTGGTTCATTTGTCTGGTAGATGTGTTTGAAAACTGGAACATCAAACTACTCATTTAATCAACATTCTTCAGTAGCCACAGAAAGGAAATCAAGGAAAATCAGCTCCGGATAAACAAACATGGTTGCAAATACCTGAGCTGAGCCGGCTTTGGTTACGCAGAGAGACGGAGCGTGATGGTTTTGCAGATCCTTGTGCTTGAATGACTGTGTTTGTGTACCTTGTAATGACTGTGTGTGTTTGTGTCTCTCTAGATGTGGACGAATGTCTGGACAACAACGGCGGCTGTCAGCAAATCTGCGTCAACACTATGGGTAGTTACGAATGCCAGTGCAAAGACGGGTTCTTCCTGAGTGACAACCAGCACACCTGCATCCACCGCTCGGATGGTGAGTCTCATCCTGCTAATACTGCATGTTATCCTTACCAGCTGTGACCGAAACAAACCAGGCATTTTTATCGGGCTGATTTGCTTCGCCTGCAATGGAATCTAATTAGTCTACAATCACGCTTAGTTATGTGAATAAATTTGTGCCAAAATCATTGAATATAACTTTTCAAGTACTGAAAAAAATATAAAATGTTTGGGAATAAAAAAACTTTAAAAGTGGAGAAAGAATTACTTTAAAGGGGTCCTTGATTATGATTTCAGTTTTTTAACTTTAGTTAGTGTGTAATGTTGCTGTTTGAGCATAAACAACATAAGTTATGATGCTCAAAGTTCAATACAAAGGGAGATATTTTCTTTTACAGAAATCACTTTTTAAGGACTACAACAAATGGCTGGTAGGGACTACAATGAGCTTCTTTCCGGGTTGGTGACATTTCAAACCCCAAAATGTACATAAACCCTGCCCCGGGAACACGCAACAAAGGGGGTGAGGTCATGTTGGGCTGCTTTAGAGAAGAGGAAGGGTTGTTGTAGTAGAGTGTTGTTACCATGTCGTCATTTTACTCCGAACTGCTTCATAAACGAGGGTCAATTCAACACTGGATTTGCACAAAAGATTAACATGACGGCACATGCTAGTTGATAAGTGAATCAACTCATATAAATTTATCCACTAACCATTCAAACAATGTCCAGATACGTTCTAAAAGTTGTAACTTCTTCCTGAGTCTCTCCATCAGTGTTCGACTCTGGTTTGAACAATGTAAGGCTGAACACCGTTATTGACAATCCTTATTTTGGCTGCGTGAGATTCTCCAGCTTTGTTGTTGTTAAAGCTCCGCCCTCTTTTGGAAAGCGGGCCGGGAGCAGCAGCTCTTTTGCATTTAATGGGACACACACAAAAATGTTTTTTTGCTCACACCCAAATAGGGACAAATTTGACAAGCTATAATAAATGATCTGTGGGGTATTTTGAGCTGAAACTTCACAGACACATTCTGGAGACACCAGAGACTTATATTACATCCTTTTTAAAAAAAGGTCCCTTTTAAAGCTAAAACTAATTCAGTTATTAATTATATTATATTATAGCTGCAATTTAAGGCATAAATACATTAAAAATATAACTTGATATTAACTTTTTGGACTTTTTTTAAAAGAGGAAAAAACATTAAAGTTCAAATTTACCGTAACTTATGTTTGATCTCTAAATTATTAAATCATTTTTTAATTATAAACATTAAAAAAAAAGGTACAAAAGCCATCACTGGGGCGCTATTCTTTCAAAAGGTACACCTTTGTACCTAAAGAGTACATGTTAGTACCTTAATGGTACATATTCAAACCCATTTAAAGCGTACCGTCCCAGTGACAGCTTTTGTACCATTTTTTTCTGAGAGTGCATATCATAGGTATATCATATCATGCATTTCGACTTGAGTAGTTATAATTTTTTTTTTTGTTATTATATTTTATTAAATATTATTTTTTGAAAAGTGATGTCCAATGTACTTGTGGCACAAATCCAATCCCATACTAAAAGTTGTCATTTTGTCGTTAATGACGACAGAAGAATTACTCTGTGAAGGGAGCTTGTCGTGTCCTGTTTTCTTATACTTATCATGTGTCCATGTGTACACTGTCATTCTCACTGTGGGTTCAGAACAGCCAATTCAGCAACATCTCACTTCTGACAGTCTTGACCCTGGACTGAGCTGAGGGTCAGAGGTGGAAGTTGAAGGCTTGAACGCGCAGGCGGCCAGCGGGCATGTCTTTGTGTGTGGATGGTGCATGCAGTTCAAATGCTTGGTAAAGTCAGTTATGACATGTGACTTCATGACGTGTGTGTGTGTAGATCATGCGACCCTCTTGTGCTTTCTCATTCCGGCTGTCAGAATTAACTAATGATGCTTCTCCATGTCGAGGCGGACACATTCCCACACACTACGCAAATCTGAGCGATTTACACACATAGTCATGAATGAGAGTGGGTTGCTTCGTAATTGCATCTTTGATGTCCCTCACAATCATGTGTGGAATGTGGAGAGGAGTGTACGACCAACTCCTTTTCATCCTCTCCTACTTTTTAAGGCTATGTATTCACTGTTTTTTCAAATCTGATCTTTAGGATGTATTTATATGAATGTGTGTGTCTGTGTGGAACAACAGTGAAAAGTGATTTTTCACTATTATTTACAACAGAGAGACAATAAATAGAGACAATAAAAACAACTTTAGGCATCAAAACCACTCCTTTTCCTGGTAAAAAAATTAACTTGATTTTCAAATATCAACAAATTAGTTCTGTATAATATTGTAGCGACATGCTAATTTTCCTTATTTTTACATTTCACTGGGAGAAGATCGGAGAGGGAGGAGAATGATAGAGCCAGTCAGGAGCTGGACAGAAAAATATAGAATTTGAGAGGAGGGGTACAGAAATGCTCCATATTTGCTTTTGGTGAATCTCTGCTCCTGCATGTAGTATTTTTACTTCAAAAGCAGAACTTCAGTAAATACTCTAGTAATGTGTGTTTTTATGTGAGTGCGTGGGGCATTTGTGTACTTGTCTGTAAACAAGCTAAATGGTTGTTTTTGTGGATAGCTAACTGATGTGCTGTGGCAGTACTGGATGTCTCCGCACGCTACACACACACACACACACACACACACACACACACACACACACACACACACACACTGCTCTATATACCCACTGTAAACAGAAAGAGGAATCAGATACTTACCACTGGAAAAACTAGGTATCTTTCTCAATTATGAATTTTATGATGAATACTGTTCTGCTCAAAGTCTTCAAGAAGCTTTTAGTGTTTTAATTTATTTAGTTTATAGTTTATTTAATTATATAGTTTATTTAGTGCTATTTAAATTAAGCTATCTAACATACAGATATTTACATATATACTTCACATAAGACAAAATAATTCTACAGTAGTAAACCATTGAGGTACTACTTGTACACAATCACAAAAGGCTGTAAACAATAAGGTGTAAAGTCAGCCAATCAGATAGTTTACCAGTTCAAGAAAATATGCAGTCAGTTGCCAGGTTTCAACCCTCATATTTTTGCATAAAAAATGCTGAATGGGAATGGCAAGATGATGATAATATACAGTGCATCCGGAAAGTATTCACAGCGCTTCACTTTTTCCACATTTTGTTATGTTACAGCCTTATTCCAAAAGGGATTAAATTCAATATTTTCCTCCAAATTCTACAAACAATACCCCATAATGACAACATGAAAGAAGTTTTTTGCAAATTTATTAAAAATAAAAAACAAAAAAATCACATGTACATAAGAATTCACAGCCTTTGCCATGACACTCAAAATTGAGCTCAGGTGCATCCTGTTTCCACTGATCATCCTTGAGATGTTTCTACATCTTGATTGGAGTCCACCTGTGGTAAATTCAGTTGACTGGACATGATTTGGAAAGGCACACACCTGTCTATATAAGGTCCCACAGCTAACAGTGCATGTCAGAGCACAAACCAAGTCATGAAGTCCAAGGAATTGTCTGTAGACCTCCGAGACAGGATTGTATCGAGGAACAGATCTGGGGAAGGGTACAGAAAAATTTCTGCAGCATTGAAGGTCCCAATGAGCACAGTGGCCTCCATCATCCGTAAATGGAAGAAGTTCCTAGAGCGGGCCGCCCGGCAAAACTGAGTGATCTAGGGAGAAGGGCCTTAGTCAGGGAGGTGACCAAGAACCCAATGGTCACTCTGACAGAGCTCCAGCGTTTCTCTGTGGAGAGAGGAGAACAACCATCTCTGCAGCACTCCACCAATCAGGCCTGTATGGTAGAGTGGCCAGATGGAAGACACTCCTCAGTAAAAGGCACATGACAGCCCACAAAAATTGATGAAACAAAAATTGAACTCTTTGGCCTGAATAGCAAGCGTCATGTCTGGAGGAAGCCAGGCACTGCTCATCACCTGGGCAATACCATCCCTACAGTGAAGCATGGTGGTGGCAGCAGCATCATGCTGTGGGGATGTTTTTCAGGGGCAGGAACTGGGAGACTAGTCAGGATCAAGGGAAAGATGAATGCAGCAATGTACAGAGACATCCTTGATGAAAACCTGCTCCAGAGCGCTCTGGACCTCAGACTGGGGCAAAGGTTCATCTTCCAACAGGACAACAACCCTAAGCACACAGCCAAGATAACAAAGGAGTGGCTACGGGACAACTCTGTGAATGTCCTTGAGTGGCCCAGCCAGAGCCCAGACTTGAATCCGATTGAACATCTCTGGAGAGATCTGAAAATGGCTGTGCATCGACGGTCCCCATCCAACCTGATGGAGCTTGAGAGGTCCTGCAAAGATGAATGGGAGAAACCGCCCAAAAATAGGTGTGCCAAGCTTGTAGCATCATACTCAAAAAGACTTGAGGCTGTAATTGGTGCCAAAGGTGCTTCAACAAAGTATTGAGCAAAGGCTGTGAATACTTGTGATTTTTTTTGTTTTGTTTTTTATTTTAAATAAACTTGCAAAGATTTCAAACAGACTTTTTTCACGTTTTCATTATGGGGTATTGTTTGTAGAATTTGGAGGAAAATATTTAATTTAATCCCCATATTAGAATGATTGCTGAAGGATCATGTGACACTGAAGACTGGAGTAATGATGCTGAAAATTCAGCTTTGCATCACAGGAATAAATTATATTTTAATGTATATTAAAATAGAAAACCATAATTTTAAATTGTAATAATATTTCACAATATTATTGTTTTTTCTGTATTTATTATGAAATAAGTGCAGCCTTAATGAGCATAAGAGACTTCGTTCAAAAACATTAAAAATAGTAATGTTTCCAAACTTTTTACTGGTAGTGTATATATATATTAAACATAATAATAATAATTTGTATTATTTAACATTATGTCATATTTACTATTATTTTACTATTTTTATTATTAAATTATTATTTATTTATTATTTTAAATTATTTTAAAATTATATAAAATGATAAAATTAAATAATATAATTAAAAATAGGGGAAACAATTAATTATTTTTTTTTAAAATTAATAATATAATAATGTAAATTAGGTTTACAAATTTGATCGAAAAAACAGCTTGTAATTTCAATTGGTGCCATTAGTTGTTCAGAAATGAAACACTGTACCTTTAAGCCCACGTACAGTTTTCCTCATCTTCCTTAGTCTCTCAGTCAGACACACTGATTACAAACAGGCAAGCTTTCACATGTTTAATCTCACCCTAAATGAACCTCTCACCTTCCCTCATCACCCTCACTCATCAATAGTGTGTGTTTGGGAATCTGTGTGTGTGACTGTGTGTATGTTTCTTGTTTACAGTTCATCTGTCACCAGTATGGCCCATTGGCTCGTGTCTAAGACCTATACGTGTGTGAGTGACTGTGTGTGTGTGAGAGAGAGAGAGATGTGTGGTGTTGTGTGTTTACAATTCTTCACTCACCAGTGCGTCCTACTGGCCTGAGTCTAGCGCAGTGTTGTGTGTGTGTGTGTGTGTGTGACATTGGCGCCGTCTGTCTGCTGTGGAAAACTAGAGCTCTATAAGAGGCCATGTTCCTTTGACTAAGGCTTCTGTCAGTTCTATTGACCTGTGTGGGTCACTGTTTTACTGTAATGTCTGCTCTGTGTGTCCATAACAGCTCATATAGTTAATGAAAGATTTACAGCAGTTGTCATGGTCTATTTATGAATATGCATGAAAGGAATAATCATATGCAATAAGCATCTGTACAAAATCTGAAAGCAACCTGTTTATCTGTCTGTCTGTCCATACCTCAGTATGTCTATCCATCTGTCCGTCTATCTGTCTATACTTGTGTCTATCCATCCATCATTCTGTCTATCTGTCAGTCAATCTGTCTATCCATCTGTCTATCTCTCTATCCTTCTGTCTATCCATTCTTGTGTCTATCCATCCATCAGTCTGTCTATCTGTCAGTCAGTCTTTCTGTCCGTCTGTCTATCATCCCTAAATCTATTTATCCACCTGTCTATCTCTCTATCCTTCTGTCTATCCATCCTTGTGTCTGTCCATCCATTATTCAATCTGTCTATCCGTCTGTCTATCCATCTGTAAATCTATATATCCACCTATCTGTCTATCCATCCCTCATTCAGTATATCCATCTGCCTATCTCTCTGTATCCATCCATCAATCTGTCTATCTATCCATCAGTCTATCTCTCTATCCTTCTGTCTATCCATCCATCAGTCTGTCTGTCAGTCAATTTTTCTGTCCATTTTTCTATCCATCCTAAAATCTATTTATCCACCTGTCTGTCTATCCACCCCTTCATCTCTCTATCCATCTGTCTGTCCATCCATAAATCTATTTATCCACTTGTATGTCTACCTCAATCTTTCTATCCGTCTGTCTGCCTGTCTGTCTGTCCATCCATCCATCCATACATAATCCCTCTTCCTACCTGTCTATCGTCCCTCACTCTGTCTATCCATCCAGCTATCTCTCTATCCTTCTGCCCATCCATCTATCCATCAGTCAATCTGTCTATCCGTCTATCCATCCATAAATCTATTTATCTACCTGTCTGTCTATCCATCCCTCAATCTGTCTATCCCTCTGCCTATCTGTCTATCCATCCGTAAATCTATTTATCAACATATCTGTCTATCTATCCATCTCTCTATCCTTCTGTCCATCCATCAATCCATCTATCCATAAGTCAGACTGTCTATCCGTCTGTCTATCCATCTTTTTATCAACCCGTCTGACTATCCACCCATTAATCTGTCTATCAGTCTCTCTATCCTTCTGTCCATCAGTCAATCTGTCTATCTGTTTGTCTATCCATCCTTAAATCTATTTAACTACCTGTCTGTCTATCATCCCTCAATCTGTCTATCCCTCTTGCCTGTCTGTCTATCCATGCCTCAATCTGTCATTCTATCCATCAGTCTATCTCTCTATACCATTCTGTTTATCCATCAATCCATCTACCCATCAGTCTATCTCTCTATCCCTCTGTCCATCCATCAATCAGTCTATCCATCAGTCAATCTATCCATCTGTCTATCCATCCCTAAATCTATTTATCTCCCTGTCTGTCTATCCCTCTGTCTATCCATGCCTCAATCTGCCTATCCATCCATCTATCTCTCTATCTTTCTGTCCATCCATCAATCCATCTATCCATCCCTCAAACTGTCTATCTATCTATCCATCAGTCAATCTGTCTATCCATCTGTCTATCCATCCATAAATCTGTTTATCTACCTGTCTGTCTATCCCTCTGTCGGTCTGTCTCAGTGAGAGTTGAAATAGTAAGGCATATATACACAAGTACACACACAGAAGGAAACAATAAAGCCTGTTAGCTATAAGTTGTCAGGGATGTTTTTCCATTATTGTTATTTTTTTCTTCATTCTTATTTATTTTTTTATTTTTTTATAGTTGTCTCAAGCATTCCTGGGAAAGGGTGACTATTGTTTTTTTGGAACAGTGTTTAGTTTACACAGTTTCTGCTCCAAATGGCCCAGTGCCACTGATGAAGGAGTCAGAGCAGCCTAACCTAGTGGATGTAAACCCTTCACTCTCTGTCATCTCTATTCCCGCTCTGGATGGAAACAGATTGTAGGTTCATTTTTTATTGCAGTATCAGCCCCCTTATTTGCTTGGGTTTTATTTTGTTTATTTATTTATTTATTTTTCTCTGAAACCATTCCGGCCCTGGTCAAGCTCCATCTGACTTTACATGAATTTCCTGAAGATCTGATGGTGCTGTTGAGTGTTCTTCTGGCCAGAGCTGTCCAGTTTGAAAATCAAGCCCTGGCTCCTGATGGGATTTTAAATATGGCACAAGATGTCACCACATGTTGTGAAAATAATAACCTTGTAAATTCTTCTCAACCGCTGAAATCCTGGCGATTGTTGGTGGGTTGTAAATTAGGACTTTACTTTTTTTGTGCCCAGCCAACAGTCTGGACTCGGAATGGTAGAAGTAACCAATGGGTTTGGCAGTGTAGTGTGAATGAATCAGAACCTTTCCTAAATATTTAAAGGAATAATTCACCCAAAAATGAAACTCCTGTCATTATTTACTCACCCTCATGTCGTCCAAACCTGCATGCTGTTATTTTTTCCTGTTAAAAACAAGAGGAGAAATTTTAAAATTGAACTGTACATAGTGACCACATTTGTCAAGCTCCGAAAGGAACAAAAAAGTCCTATTAAAAATGTGAATTCTGCCTATTCGGTGTGATATGATAGGCTTCAGATCTACCTACCTGTCTCTTTCTTTCTCTCTCTCTATCTCTCTCTTTCTCTGTCGGGAGAAAATCATTAATGCATTGGCTCACCCCGGCGCCACCCCTACAGTTCAGACGCTGGTTGAGAAATGCAGGCTGATGATTTATAAGCACATGAGAGGAATACGACCCAAATTCACATGCACACACACAACTACAGTCCTTTGCACACATTCTGTACACACTGAACACTGTACATTATCACATCTGCACACGAGCATTAGATTCTGGTATGATTAGAGTAAGACCTTTCTTAAAGGGGACAAATCCTACTTTTTATGAAACAGAGGTCCGTTTCAATAAGGAAGGTGTTGAAAAAACAATGCACAGTGCAAAACCATGATGTCAAGCAAATGAGACCATGCAAATACATTACATTTCAAATGTTTGTGGTCGGTAAGATAATTTTCTTAAAAAAAACAATTCATACTTTCATTCAGCAAGGATGTATTGACTATAATGTTACAAAAATGTCTATTAAAAAAAAACTTTTTATTCATCAAAGAATCCTAAAAAACAGCTGTTTTCAACATTGACATTTCAACATATGAACACCAGCATATTAGAATAAAGGATCATGTGACACTGAAGACTGGAGTAATAATGCTGAAAATTCAGCTTTGCATCACAGGAATAAATTACATTTCAAAATATATTAAAATAGAGAACAGTTTTTTTAAATTGTATTTATAGTTCACATTACTATTTTCCTGTATTTTTTTTTTAGCAAATAAATGGTGGTGAGCCCTTTGGTGAGCATAAGAGCATAAAAGATTTCTTTCAAAAACTACCGACCTTAAAATTTTAATTGGTGGTGAATATGAATCTCTCTTAACCTTCTTTTATTCTCTCACTTTCTCATTTCATTCTTGGTCCTGTGAAGGATAAAGTGGAATGAAAAGCAGAAAAAGTGGGATGAAGAGAGAAAAAAACAGTAAAGATAAACACTGCTGATTGACCATTAGGTGGCAAATTTGTTTATATGGATTGTGTGAGAAAAGGAAGTGGGCAAAATGAAGCCACTGTTCTCACACACACACTCTCACACACACACATAAAAAAGTTCAGTAATAATCCAGATTGCACAATACAGAACTGGAATGATCTCAGGAAGAAAGGCATTAAGTTGCCTGTGTGTGTGTGTGTGTGTGTGTGTGTGTGTGTGTGTGTGTGTTTTTGTGACATATCAGTACACAAATCTGTATAATGACATGGGTATGACATAGGTATTACAAGGAAAGAGTGACTTATGAGGACATTACCCCATGTCCCCATTTTTCAAAAGGCTTATAAATCATACAGAATGAGTTTTTGTGAGAAAGTAAAAATGTGCACAGTTTTCTGTGTTGGGTAGGTTTAGGGTTAGGGGACAGAATATACAGTTTGTACAGTAGAAAAATCATTATGTCTATGGAATGTCCCCATAAAACATGGAAATCCAACGTGTGTGTGTGTGTGTGGACATATTAGTAAAGTGTGTTAGAACTTTCACTCACACACAGCCACCAGCTCCTGTCCCGAGTCCCTAGCAAACATCCTGCTCTGACGGTGGAATCCTGCAGGGTCACGGCAGAGGTCAAAGGGCACGAGCATGTGCGTATTTGTGCTTGCAGTCCTAGTGATGATGTTTTTTTTTTTTTAAATGAAAATGGTGAATGACTTAGGACTCTTTAAATGAAGAGTTTTGAGTAGCATTTTGGAAAAACTATTTCAGTCCTCTCATGGCTAAAAATTTGTCTAGGCCAGTTTTAGGGTGGAAGAACTTTGATTGAACTGTACCAAACACATACACTCACTCGCTTACAAACACATGCACATATACTGCTGAGGTGCTGACAGCAAGTGGGCACTGAAGGTCTTGCCCACCGTCTTCCGCTGGTTATAAATACTGTGATTAAATATTAGCTTTTGAGGTGAAGTAACCTTCATGAGCTGCTGCGTTTCCTCTTTCGCTCTGTTTTTATAGTTTTCTCTCTGTCTTTTCCCTTACAGTTCAAGATGTAGTTTGACTGTGGCAGGTGGAGTCATGTTGGTAGGAGGGATGGACTGGCTATAAGGAGAAGCGGAACTTTTCCCTTGACTTGAGGGCCAGCTGTCAAAACTTGTTTAAATATACAAAGCAAATATAGAAAGATTTAAAGGAAGAAAACGTTGTGAAGCTGACTCATTTAAAGTGACTTCTCACCCCAAAGGGGGAATTCTGTCATTATTTTCAAATTCTGTCCTCATGTCTTCAAAAAAAGTGGCAAAAGCACCATAAAAGTATAAAAAATTATCCATATGACTCATGTAGTACATTTCTAAGTCTTCTAAAGTCATACAGCTTTGCGTACAAACTCAAATTCAAGTCGCTTTGCACTGATAATCTGCTGCAACTGGAGCATTGAGTTTGTGAACTGGATCAGTTTAGTTTGTGTATTATATATTCAGACTGCACAGCAGAACCCCCAGTGTTAAACTAACACTCCTCAGAGTTTATTTGAGTCCACACTAAAGAGTGTTAAAATTAACTCTGAAACAGTGTTAAAGTTAATGAGATAAAATGATTAACTGAGTGATGATTGAGCATAAGTGAAGGCACCTGGGGTCCTATCATACACCCGGCGCCAGGCGCGACGCAAGCTTTTTTTGCTAGTTTCAGCCTGACGCAGTTATCATTTTTGCGTCCTGTGCCACATTGTTTTAAAAGTAAATGCATTTGTGCCCATTTGTGCGCCGATGGGCGTGCTGGTCTGAAACGAGGTGTGTTCAGGTGCATTGTTGGCGTGTTACTATTTTTAGGCAACTGAAATAGATTGCGCCATTGACCAACTGAAACCTGGTCTAAAGTCAATGCCGCAATATTTGTTTTGTTATTTAAAGACTAACGCGCTATTTAAAGAACATTAGTAATATGCGCCTATATGCGGGTGCACAATACGCGTACACTCTGCTTATTACACACACAGGGATGTGCAGCAGCACACTAACATGCTAAATATTAAAAATAAAAGGATTACAATGTAAAAGATTATTATTGTGTGCATAAAGATAAAAATGCTTTGGTGGAATCCGGCTTTTTCCGTAGATGATCTGCTTGCGTGCTTTAACCTCGTGCACAAGCAGATCCATTTCCTTACTAGAGAAGCGTTCAGTTTTTCCGCTTGCAAATTCCGCCATGGTGCAAGCACAACTGGCTTTTAAGGGGAATGGGAGATTAGACTTTGATTTGTTTATTGCACGTTACGCCCAAAACACACTCATTACTCATTAAGAGAATAGGGACAGCCCTTTTAAAGGGAATCACTGAAGGGAAGTCACCATTATGGTGATCAGTTTTAGCTTTAGTTGAGGTCTTGACTATTTTCTCTTGGTTTGTCTGGCTGCTATAACTTAGTTACAGCAGCCAAGCACAATCTAAGACTAAAAGAGTCAAGAGCCCAACTAACGCAAATACTGATCACCATAATGGTGACTTAAAATGGTGACTCTCCCACTTTTGCTATCTGACTCTTTCCTCACTGAAGAAAACAGCTGCATTATGTCAGAATAGTGGTGTAAAGACTAAAGTGTGTATGTTTGCTTCCTTCAGGTTGAGGGCGAGACAGAAGTAGAGAGAGAATGGAAATGCACATAGACACCAGAATACTGTCTCTTTCTCCAGTCACAGTGACATCATTAAGGGTCACTGGGTTAGCCGGGGAAGGTTCCAGAAAAAGGCCCACTATAATGTTAACCGTAATTAATAAGCTTGAGTGTGTGTGTGTGTGAGAGAGAGAGAGAACTTGTGACAAGCTGTTAAGAAAGCTTGTGTTTGAAGAAGAGATTGGGGAGGGTTTTTGGAAAAGGCTGTTTTCAGTTGAAGGACATCAATGGTTGCTGGTGAAAAAAGAGCCTCATTGAAATTCATGGCTTAGTACCTATAGCATTGTGCATTTGGAGAGAGATTGAAAGTCTGACAGATTTCAATTAAAATGGCATTTACAAGAGATGGGAAAAAGGGGGCCTGTGGCTGTGTTTGTGTATGTGCGCATATATATAGGTAGCTGGTTTTTACTGAAATTCATTTGTTACATAAAATGATAGACTTTTCAAACTTTGCCACACAAGCTAGTAACCAATATTTTACTGTAACTTTGGAGAACAGTTAAATCACTTCCTGTTAGCAAGACTATTACAGGTGTCTTATTGTAATCATTTTTAAAATTAATAATAATGGTAACATTTAAGTATGGGGAACAGTTCTCACTTTTAACTAGTTGCTTATTAGCTTGCATATTACAAGAATATTGGCTGTTATTAGTACTTATAAAGCACATACTAATGCCTTATTGTGCATGACCTTTTTCTACATCCCACAGGCTGAACACCATTACTGACAATCGTCATTTTGGCTGTGTGAGATTTTCCAGCTTTGTTGATGTTGAGCAACTAAAGCGTGAGCTATTAAAGCTCCGCCCTCTTCTGGAAAGCAGCAGCTCATTTGCATTTAAAGGGACACACACAAAAGCGTGTTTTTGCTCACACCCAAATAGGGGCAAATTTGACAAGCTATAATGAATTATCTGTGGGGTATTTTGGGCTGAAAGTTCACAGACACATTCTAGGGACACCAGAGGCTTATGCCACTGGGCTAAAACAAAAGTTTTCCACCCTTATGAAGAGTTGTCGGATATGGAAGCTGTCTTCAGAGGTCTTTATTTCATATTTATCCACATTCAGAGCTACAAAGACAGATTCCGTCCTATTCTCTCCATCTATGGACATCTGAGACTGTTTTGTCGGGCCAGAAGAAATGCCGGGTTAAGCTGTACTGTAATTGGTGTATAAATTATTATACCTTAGACTTTAAAAGGTGGCTTCCCTTTTGACATTGCATTTGGGGCTTTTAGAGCACTTATTTTAAGTGGTGGGTTTATGGGTAACAGAGTGCATGCACACACAGAGTGTATACTGATATTGAACACAGGTATGTGCATGAGCCTGCTGTCTTTTTCCCTCACAAGCACTCACTTAAAATTTCCCATAATTGCTATTTTCTCTCACATTTTTTCTTAGTGCTGCTGTGGATATACACGAATAAAGGAATGACAGTCTGAGGTGATAGGGGTCAATATTTTGTTTCCTTTCCTCTCTGTGTTCTTGTGACAGCTGTATGGCATATTTAAAACTTTAGCCAGGCAGAAGGTCTTATTTGATCTCCAACACTTCCAGTTAAAACCCCACCAAATCCTGTGCAGCCCAATCAAGTCTCACACTATATTAGTCTGCCAATCACTCACCTAAAGTAATGATGTATAAAATGTTTCATAGTACTTCACACTCTCACACTGTTGGGTGAGAAATGTGGCAGATCTCTTTGTTGTTTAAAGGTTTGATGACCTCTCCAGAGTCCACGTTAATTAGGCACATCAAGGTGTCCTCTAGGATACCGACAGAAAAGCAGCCCACTTTAGGCTCTGTCCTGAGAGCACTTAGTGCTTCTTAAGAGGCTACAAAGGGGGCAGAGATGCAAGAACCCACCATGTTTCCACGGAGACTTGCTTTTGTGTACATACACATTCTTTGCTCATTGTTTGGCCCGAAGATGAGGAGGATGTCCATTAGAGAAGCCTTTTCTTTCTGTCATTCCTTGTCTGCCTCTTTTATTCCGGGCTTTTATGTTATCATTTTGTTTAGGAAACTTGGAGGATTCACTCAGGATGGTGAGAGATGCTGTGTTAGATAACTGTTATACTCTACTTATGAGATCAGACAAAAAGGAAAGAGCAAATTGAAAATTTGTCATTTCCTGAATTGAAAATTCTGTCTTTTTATGCAACTTCATGTCAGTCCAAAACCCGCATGACTTTCTGCCATGAAACATAAAAAGAATATATAGTAAAGCCAAACAAAACAGACAATAAAACAGTAGGATGATAATATTAAAATGCCAGGGAGTATAGATACGTTTTCAATTTTGTTTTAAAAATGGTAATGGAAGGTGCAAGGCGGATGACCAGAGGCAATTGGTTCCATAGACGGGGGTGGCAACGGAAAAACCTCAGATTTTAGACAGGAGTGAGGGATAGATAAAAGAGCCCTGTCTGAAGATTTTAAAAGTCTGGAAGATGACACAGGAGTAAGAAGATCTTTAAGATAAAATGGAGCTTGATCATTAAGATCTCTAAGAGCTTTAAAAACAAACAACAGAATTTTAAACTGAATTCTAAAATGGATCGGGAGCTAATGAAGTGAAGTTAAAATTGGGGTGACATGATCTTATTTCTTTGTCCCGTCAGCAGCCTTGCAGCTGCATTTTGCACCATCTGGAGGCGTTCAAGTGATGACTGAGGAAGACTCAGATACAATGAGTTACAATAGTCTAAGTGCGAGGTAATAAAAGCATGAATAACTTTCTCCAAGTCTTGGAATGGCAAAGAAGGGGGAAATGATTACCCAGCTCCTTAATCAAGTCACCTTTATTTATATAGTGCTTTTTTACAATGCACATTGTGTAAAAGCAGCTTTACAGTGATAAAAGGTAAATAATTTTGGCTGCACAGCAGCTCTTAAAGAAAATGGTGTCATTGTCCAGCTTAAGTAAATTCAGTATTGATTCATTCTGTTGTAAAAAATCAATAGGTTTTAATGTAGTTCGCATACAATGGTGTCAATGCAGGCAGATGAAAAACATTGTTGAATATCAAGTGTCCCCAACTAAGTAAGGCAAAGGCGACAGCGGAAGGAACCCAAACTCCAACAGGTGACATCAGGTGACAAACAGGTGATAAAAATGGAGAGAAAAAAAACTTGGGAGAAACCAGGCTCAGTCGGGGGGCCAGTTCTCCTCTGGCTAACAGCGAACAGTGCATGATTATGAGTTAGACAACTTTACAGATCATAAGCCTGATTGGGTTTGCAACAGTCAAAATATTTAGTCCAGTTCCATGTAGTCGAAGATCGTATTCATCATGCCGGTATGGGACGGTTTGTTGGGAATCTGTGCCACTGGCTGTCGTGTCGGTGAGGCCTTCACAGGGGATGATCTAGTTGACACAGTCTCTGCTGAGACTACTCCTTAATTTTGGGGGACCAAAAACAATTATTTCCATTTTGTCCTCATTAAGTTGGAGAAAGTTATTTGATAACCATTTCTTAATGTCCCAGATGCATTCCAACAAAGGTTGAATGGAATCGCCAGCTTTCAATGGCAGATACAGCTGTGTATCATTTGCATAAAAATGAAATGAAACAATGTGCTTCTTAACTGGATGCATATATAAGTTAAAAAGAAGCGGACCCAAAATAGAGCCCTGAGGTACTCCACTAATAATAGGAGCAGAAGATGAAGAGAACTTACCTAACTCTACAGAAAAAGACCTGTCTTATATACTGAAAATTCAATATATATATATATATATATATATATATATATATATATATATATACACATTTCAATATTATACACATTTAATCAGGGCTTTTAACCTTCAAAAAAGACAGAACAGCACCATAAAATCACCCCCAAAAAAGTGGTCCATATGATCAAATTGTTGAGCCTTAGAGCTGAACTGAAGAAACATCATTCTGATTCGTGAACTGGATCAGCTGATTCATTGAAATTAGAACAATACTATTCGTTCATGATACAGCAATGCTTGATTTATAAGAGTAATGATGTAAATGTTGGTCTATTTTTCACACATAGTCGACATATGCTGTCAGAAGATTTTGAATATAGTGCACAAGTTGAATGGATCACTTTTATGACACTTTAGGGGTCATTCACATTGAACACATTTTTCCATTCCACTGCACTACTTTTCCATTGCAATGTAAACACATCCATACAAGATGGACTAACCGTTGCGCTCGCGTATCTTGCAGTGTCTCGCGCGTGACACGGCATTCTAAAAACGCAGAGCTTAAGTTAAAAGAAGTTCAAAAACGCATCTCTAGACTTTTGTCTCGTGTTTTTTAACAGCAAAAATGTGTTCAATGTAAACTGGCCCTTATGGTGTTGGAGAGTTATTATTTAAAATAAATAATAATTATATAGGAAAATCAATCAGTATGTACTTTATAATTTCTCTTTTTGTCTTCCCTGGAAGAAAGAAAGCCATACGGGTTAAGAACGGTATGAGGGTGAGTAAACGATGACAGATTTAATTTGTGGGTGAATTATTCCTGTGGGTGAAACAGGAGGAGAGATTTTGCAATCTCAGAAGAAAATAGGGAAAAATGAACGAGGAGAAAAGGATTGTAGATGTTTGCTAAGCATGTTGTCCATGGAGAGAGGGTCTTTGTGTGCACTTCCACAGGTCAGCCGGTGTCAGTGTTGTTCTCTGTGTGAAAAAAGGTCCTGTGGCAGAAACATTAAACTAATTTACACCACTCATAAAAATCACACGCTCATCTCCAGGAGCCTGTCAGAGGAGTGTTTGTAATGGGAGATTACATGACTGTAACTCAGGTTTCTCTCTTTCTTTCTGCCTTTCTTTTGGTAGATGGGATGAACTGTATGAATAAGGAACATGGCTGTGCCCATATCTGCAGAGAGACTCCCAAAGGCGGTGTGGCGTGTGAGTGCCGTCCAGGATTTGAGCTGGAGGAAAATCAACGTGACTGCAAATGTATGTATCAACTTAACAAAATAATCATATGAATATCTCTCAGACTCCTAAAAATGAAAAATGTACTTTGTTAGTTATGTAACCCCTAACCTGAATATATATTATTAATATATTGCTCACCAGCCACTGTGGCTAGTGGTTTTGTCTAAAGTTACTAGCCACTCAGCATTTTCCCTGGCCACAATTTTGACATCAATACAATGGGGGAAAACTGCCATATAGATACTTTTAATATTATCTCATAATTTGGCAGCAGGTATATTAGGCTGCTGTCACTTTAAGACCTGACACACGTTTTCTTTCTCAACTGTTTATGTTCACTTAAAACATAACTGACTGTGTTTACATGAACACTTGCCAAGACTGGCATTTTGGCATTATTTTGTGTGTATTTGACTGTTTATGTGCAATAAGTAGCGGGGAAAAAAACTTAGTGAGAGGCGGCTTTATGTGCACATGTGAGCACACAATCTGTGAGAATGAGTAAAATTATGCACAACACACGCATTCCCATGCCGCATTTGGCGAGTTGGTGGGTGTTAATGTAGAAAACATTATACATACATTTTTGTCAATGTTAATTAAGCGTTACACAAAAGTAATCAATTTTGCTACTGATGTCACTGTAGAAATACCCTTTCATAGACTGATTATTTTACTCTGCAACTGAAAGTGTCTGATAATCTCAACGTGTGTCAGATGGATCTCAACACCTTATGTAGAATAAAAAAGTTTTTTCTAGAACACTGTCATGAGTGGATGTGAGTGTACATCATTTTAAAACATTTGTCAAAAGTACTATTGATTTCTTCAGGTCTAAAACTTTTTAGCAAAGGATGTACATTTAAAATGACCACATTATAATTATAATTAATGTAGCTGCAAATTATAATGTCATCATGTATGTATTGATCTCATTCAAGTTAATGACACTTGTTTAGATTCTTTTCAAGTGGTATGAAAAATCCCTAAGTTTTTCCATTTGGCCACAAGTAGCTTCTGTATATACATCTCAAAGAAAAACAGCTGGTGGCATCAAAGCTAAACAACAGGTTTACAGATTGATTTTAGTCTGTCCTCTAATACTGATCTCCCCTTAAACAAACCACCTTAGCCACTGAACTGTCGAGGACGTATAAGTTATAGTGCTGTGGCTCTGGCCTGAACATCTGGAGAACTTTCATCTACGATTTGTCATTCTTCTATTTTTAATACTAGTGGGAAAATCAAAGTCCTTGAAACCCCTGTTTGTCCAAGTATTGCACAATGTAGGCGTATTAGATGTGGAATATCTGGACAGTCTCTTTGTCCAACCAAAGGCCTTTGACATCTACAAAAGATATTGGATGTGTTTTGTCCTCTCTTGTTAAGCCTATTTATTTTGCTACACTCTTAAAAATAAAGGTTATTTATTGGCATTGATGGTTCTATAAAGAACCTTTAACATCCATAGAACGCTCTAAAAATGCTGGGTTAAAAACAACCCAAGATGGGTTGAAAATGGACAAATCCAGCAATTGGGTTGTTTTAACCCAGTGGTTTGGTTAAATATTGGCCCAACGTGCTGCGCAGTTTTATTTAACCCAACTATTGTTTAAAAATCACTATATAGCTGACATAAAATGAACACAAAATAGGTTGGAAATTAAAATAAGATGTTAATTTCCAGCATACTTTGGGTTCATTTTAAGCAAGCAATACAGTCATTTTTAAACAATTGTTGAATTAAATAAAACTACCCAGCAGGTTGGGCAAACATTTAACCCAACCGCTGGGTTAAAACAACCCAATTTCTGGGTTTGTCCATTTTCAACCCAACTTGGGTTGTTTTTAACCCAGCATTTTTAGAGTGTAGCATTGCTGCAAACCCCTCTTTTGCAACCTTTATTTTTAAGAGTGTAACTATACAAGATTATATACGTTTTATTTAGCATTTTTATTCCCCATCTGTCCATGACTGAAGTGTATATGTGTGCCTTGATTAAAGGGGTGTCCATGGTGGAACACTTTTCTTTTAGCCCTCCTCACAGTTCTTGTGTGTTGCCAGTGACATGTAACTATGGAAATGGTGGTTGCCAACACACGTGCGATGACACCGACTCGGGGCCCGTGTGTGGATGTCATCAGAAATATGCCCTGCATTCGGACAGCAAGACCTGCATTGGTAAGTCACTTTCTCTCTTACACACACACACTGCCTGGTCGTTTATATACAATTAGCTTTTCTAGCAGAGTTCTTAATGGAAACCTCAGCCTTGTCGTGTTTACACAATGGCCGTGAGGGAGAGAGTGAGGTGAGTGAGCTTTACCAGGGTTATAAGTGCAGGGCTGTTTCTGACAGATTGGACAGAGTGTTTGTTGAAGAAGTTTTTGTAGGCCGGTTGAGAGGTCCATATCACGATTTCCGCACTGAGGGTCTCGGTACACTGCGGTGAGAGTCTGCATTTGGTTCTGGCATGGCGAACCCCAAAGATTGGCCTCACATCTCAGAGACGAACACCCCACACACCAGCCCATGTGGCATCCAGGAACGAACTGCTTCCTTGTGGTTCGGGGATATATAAACATACGCATGTCAACTGTATCGTGCTCCACTCATAAAGAAAAAACTTTAAAGGGATAGTTTGCGCAAAGATGAAAATTCTGTCATCATTTACTTAACCTCATATTGTGCCAAACCCGTACTTTCTGTCTTCCATGGAACACGAAAGGAGATTTGCATGTCTCTTTTCCATATAATAAACATTAGTGGAACCTGTTGAGCTACAGACATAAAAGCACCATAAAAAATAGTTTCAGATCTCAATTGTGTTCTGATGTGATCTTATCACTGCATATTTGAATCCACACAAATGCAAATGAGATTTGCTTTTTCTAGGGATACATGGTATATTGTATAGGTTGCTTATATGTAATTGTGCATGCACATTTCTGCCTATTTTTACACACCGGGTTAAAAGCAACCCAAGTTGGGTTGAAAATGGACAAACTCAGCGATTGGGTTGTTTTAACCCAGTGGTTGGGTTAAATGTTTGACCAGTGTGCTGGGCAGTTTTATTTAACCCAACTATTGTTTAAAAATTACTATATGGCTGCTTAAAATGAACCCAAAATAGGTTGGAAATTAAAAATCAGACACATAATTACTAGAGGCAACAATAATAATTAAAAGGTGGACATTTATTAATTAGCAATTTAATAAATGTTTATTGTTCACTCTAAAAAATGCTGGTTTAAAAACAACCCAAGTTGGGTTAAAAATGGACAAACCCAGCGACTGGATTGTTATAAACCAGAAGTTGGGTTAAATGATTGACCAAACCTGCTGGGTAGTTTTATTTAACTCAACTATTGTTTAAAAATTACTATATTGCTCACCTAAAATAAACCCAGAATGTGTTGGAAATTAACATTTATCAATATGTTTAATAAATAATAATCAAATAATAAACATGCTTATTAATAAATGTTCACCTTTTGATTATTAGTGTTGCCTATAGTAATTATATGTCAGATTTTTAATTTACAACCTATTTTGGGTTCATTTTAAGCCAGCTGTATAGTAATTTTTAAAGAATATTTGGGTTAAATAAAACTGCCCAGCAAGGTCAAAACAACCCAATCACTGGGTTTGTCCATATTTAACCCAACTTGGGTCGTTTTTAACCCAGCATTTTTAGTGTGTTTAATTACTATTCATTAAACATATTAATAAATGTTAATTTCCAACATTTCTAAGCAAGCAATACAGTAATTTTTAAGCAATAGTTGAGTTAAATAAAACTACCCAGCAGGTTGGGCAATCATTTAACCCAACTGCTGGGTTAAAACAACCCAATCGCTGGGATTGTCTATTTTCAACCCAACTTGGGTTGTTTTTAACCCAGCATTTTTTAGAGTGTACAATTAGATTACCTTTGCTGTCATAAAATGCACTTAAAGTTAATTATTTCTTTTACTTTACTTTACTTTTTTAAACCTTAAGATAATTTTTGGTGTATCAGTATCGGCCAGAATTGTATTATTTGTGCATCCCTACATTTTGTATGTGGAAAAGAGAAGTGAATATTTTATCTAAAACAATTAAGGGCTGCATTTGCATTTGCATACATTCAAATATGACAGATTTGACATCAATGACAATGGCGGGAAAAGAAAACTCTGAGATCGAACTCATGTTTCTCATCTACAAATCCCAGCCATGAAAGCATCAAATCCTTGTGGTTCAGGGATGGCGGTAATTTGCAGTGCTTGCTTTAGCAGTTAGTGGCTAATTCAATGATGGAAAAGCCCATTAGTTCTGACACTCAGGGAGTGACACAGCTAATTTGGTCATTCATCTTCTCTTCTGGCTTTCATGCTCTCATTCTCTCACACGCACGCAGCTCCATTTGACTATTAGAGCAGAAAATGAGACTTCTGATGTATCTTTGCTCTAGCATAGGGTGAGTTGGGTGAGAGAGAGATGTGTGTACTTGTGTCGGTTTGGGAAGATGTGCTTGATGATGGAAATTTCATCGCTGAACTCTCCGTGTGCAAAACACATTCATCATCCTGATAATGGTGGAAAAGCCAACCAGTCGGCCCATGGAGTTCTGCCATATTTGCCGAAAGGGAAAACTTTATACGCCATGCGGGTACGGCTGCATCCAGGGGCAATACTTCAGAAATGAAGAAGAAAAGGGTTTTTCTTTCTTTCTCAGCTCACTCTTTCTTTTTGAAATTCGGGAAGACAAATGACACTGCAGGTAAGTTTAATTTTTATGCTTGTTTTTTTTTAGGGTGAACCTCATGACTTCTGCAGTGTTTGACTGGCGTTTACAATTTCTTATGCCAGCATGTGTGCTTAAGTTAAGGAAAAACTTCCAACGAGCATCTTTTTTTTTATTTTTATTTTTTATGTCATTTGGCTCTCATGAGTCTTTGCTGTCTCCTCAAACTCCTCAAACTGAAGGCCAGCTACCACATCATTAGTTTCTTTATGTTACGAGAGTACATACACCCCAAGTTTAACATTTAGATCAGCTGGTATCATTACTCAAGGTGTGCGTAAGCATAAAACCTTCCAGACAGAGTGTGTGCACATGAGCTGGGACTGAAACGTTGTAAATGTGGGGATAGAGACTTTGTAGTTGGTGTAGCAGGTGGGTTTAGTGGGCTCACATGGGCTTGTGAGCCAGTGAAGGGTCATCAGTCATGTGAAGCGCACAGGAAATACATTTACACTCCATGTTATATGTGTTTTACTGCACTGCAGTGTGACCAATCAGATCCTCACAAGATACTCCAGTGGCTGTAGTGACGTCAGAAGTATATTTAAAGGGCCACTTTTTTGTTTATGTTGTGCCAATCTGTCAGTCGTCTCGGAATTAGTTGCATTGATGCAAAAGCTCATTATTTTTTGTCATACGTACCTGGTTGATTTGTCCGCAATCTAAATTGTCCAATAACAAGAAGTTTACCAAGATAAAATGAATACTTTTAGGCTTGTCATGTGATCTCAAAATGGCAGCCCTCATGAGGTTAATGTACAACCACATAAGATGAACTCATATCATTCAGTTGAAACTAAATCTTCTACTACTAGATTTTGTGCAAAATGTTTTAATGAAGTACACATTTCAAGGGATAGTTTATCCCAAAATGAAAGTTGTCTCATTTACTCACCATCATGTCATTACAAACCTGTAAGATATTTTGAAGAATGTTTTTGTCCATTGTTGTTTTGGACCCCATTGGCTTTTATTGTATGAAATTTTTCAAAATATCTTTAGTTTTCTGAAGAAGGTAGTGTTGTTAAAAGTACCGACTTGGTATCGAAGACTGCAATTTTAAAAATGTGATGCTTTGAGTGCTGTTGAGTAGATTCGTAAACACCTGATTGGCCATTGTGTTCATTCACTCAACAGATATGTCTGTGATTGGCTACAATGATCAACGCTTCAAAAATATGTTGCAATTAGACATCAATGACGCTCTTCACTGAGCGCTTACACAGATGCATACGAGAACGTTTGAAAGTAGGCGTCTGCTTTCAAACACTCCCACTTTCAAACACTTCTGTGTGCTTTCAAACGCTCCCATGCATTGATCATTGTAGCCAATCACAGCCAATCAGAGGTGTTTACGAATCCGCTCAACAGAGTTCAAGGCGTCACATTTTTAAAATTTCAGTACCGGCTTGGTATCGAAGTCGGTACTTTTGACAACACAAGAAGGAAGTCAATTCTTCCTTTCTGAAGAATGTAATTAAGAAATGACAGTGTGAGTAAATTATGACATAATATTGATTTTTGGGTGAACTATCCCTTTAAATAGTTATCATTTACCATCATTTAAATGAACATGATACTGTTAAGCAGCTTTTTTTTGTACGATTGTGTCCTGACCAATCATGTTTTGGGTTACACTGTCAACTGACACAGTACATGCACATATTTCCATTGACCACAGAAACATAAACACAAAAGTCTGTTTTGTTGTACCTGCTGATTGCTGTACACTGGATTGGTTCGTCTCTCTCTGGCAGCTTAGAGCCTGGAGCCAAACTCTCTACCGTCAAACTCAATCAACTCTTCCTTTCCAGCCTCCACGGAGCGACACCAAACGGCCGCGGGGACCAGAAGAGGAGTGTAGAGACTGCTCCCACCCCATCCCTGTCTCCCTCCTCCTTTCTTCCTCCTCTCTCTCTGTCTCTCTGGACCCTCGCTGTGGTCTGTGTGTTTAGCTGTGCTGTGTGGGTCTGGTCTTTCCCTGTGTTTAGCGCTCCTTTAGGATCCCCCTTTCGCTCGTGTCTCATGGGCTCCCTGCTCTTCCTCCTGCTTCTCTGGTGAAAGTTACTGATTGCCTGTCTTGTCTGCAATTTAAAGAGTGATTCTGACTGGAATAAAGTGGTTTATAAGTAAATCTACTAACGAATGCAAGAAAGAAAGGGTAAAACGGGTTAAACACACCTCTCAATTGCAGCCTGATCAGCGGTAGAGCCCCCACCAATCAGAAAACAACATCCCCTCTGACCAGCCAATCTGTACACCAGTCCCGCCCCCTGCCTGACCTCTCTGAAATCAGCCAGCCAATGGCATCTTCTCGTCCTTGTCCCCCACAACAAGCATGAACCAATCCCCGTCTGCAACCCTGAATAAAAAGAGTCACTAAACAATTCAAAACTGGCCTCCACTCCTCTCTCATCTGTCACTCTTTTTTCATTTAGAGCGTCCCTCTTTCCTCCTCCTCATGCCAGTTGCATGTTTTCCTTTGCCCTGCACTCTCGCTTTCTTCTTTTGCTCTTATCAGCTCACTTCCTGTCCTCTCACACTAACGCACGAGCTGTCATTCGCCTGCATGATTTTGTCCGTGTGAAATATCTTTCTATTTCATTGTTTTTCCTTCTTTATTGGTAAAAAATATTAATAGTAACCCCTGTGCTTTTTATGGTTACTGTAGTCACAATCAGAGGTAGTGGATTATTGATTATTTTGTCCTTTGCTTATTTATTTATTTAATTTCTCTGTGACATCACACTCACTCCAGCCTCTGATTGGTGGAGTCCTCTAAAGAGGCCAGTCAGAGTCAAGTCTGTTTACATGCAAATCATAAACACACAAATATTACAGACAGATTTCTGTAAACACGCACATTAGTCCAATCTGTGACTAAAGAGGGGAGGACAAACAGACTTTCAGTGCCTGATCTTAAAGGGAGTGTTCACCCAAAGTATGACTTCAAAAGGAGATGTTAGGAAGAATGTTCATGCTGCTTTTTTATTCCATACAATGAAAGTAAATTGGGATAAATGCGGTCAAGCTCCAAAATCGACAAAAAAGCACCATAAAACTAGTCAGCCATTTCAATTTTGCCTTTTACATTAACATATGGCACATCATCAAACATGACATGTCATATTTGAATGTATGCAAACACAAATAAGATGAGTTTCAGTAAATAGCGGCTTAAATTTTGTCCCGTTCCTCACACAAAGTTATAATATGGCTTCAAAATTTTGACCTCGTAGATTCAAATATGGCACACCAGTACATGCTGTCCATGTCATTGACATTAAACCTGGTGTGATGCATCTTATCGCACCATATTTGAACGTATGTAAATGCTAATAATGGCGCTTTTCCACTGCATGGTACGGCTCACTTAAATAGTACCACCTCGGTTCAGGTTCCAAGCGAGCCGATATCGATCACTGATTGGTCAGAGAGAATCATCACTACCAGCATCATTGAATTTGAAACACCAAACCTGCTAGATTTTAAATAGTCAGTAACAGCCACCGCAGTATCATTTGTTCGCACGACTTTTTTTAAACAACTTGCTTTAAACGACCGTCAAACGCAATTTGGAAAAAATGAAATGGCTGTATCGTGGTCCGTAAACGAGGTGCAGACGCTCCTCTCATTGGTAGCCGAGGAGCGGATCCACAGCAGTAGAGGCAGCGCAACTATAACGATCACTTTATAATCCCACCCACTTTCAAGCGGTACTAAACTGCAGTGAAAAAACAAACCAAAAGTAAAGCGAGCCTAGCCGTATCGTGCCGTGCCAAGCCGAGTTATACCACACAGTGGAAAAGTGCCATAAGATTACTTTCAGCAAATAGCGACTCAAAATCATCACACCACTATCATATGACTTCCGAAAACTCACATGGGCTACTTTTATGGTGCGTTTTTGTCTTCTTAGAGCTTAAAAGTCTCTGTCCCCTTTCATTTAAGCAGCGTGAACATATCTAAGAAAGTCAAACGGGTTAGGAACACCATGAACTGTCATTTTTGGGTGAACTGTCCCTTTAAGGCAAGCATCCACATCCTGATTGGCCCTCCACCCATTCAGGATTGGCCCAGAGCTCCGCCCCCTCCACTCTAACACCAATTCTGTGCTTGTATCTGCATGCTCAGAAGCCATTACCCACCTCACAACACTCACCTGGCAAATCCCTATGCTCGGAAAGTGGTTTTCTGCATTGACTCGACTGTCCAAGCCAGTTGTAATGTGTTCCATAGACAAACAGGCAACCAGCGCTGCCCCAGACTCTGTCATTCATCCACCTCTCGGCATGCCCCACCTTCCTCTCATGGACCCCACCATGAGACCTCCATCCTTCCCGTGTCATCTTCCTTTCAGCTCCGTCTCTGTCACTGAGTGTCCTGTTTTGTCATCATCTCATTATCATGCAGTTTGTCTTTTGACTTGTATCCATTCTTCTTTTTCTGTATCCCTTGTCTCTCTCTCTCTCTCCCTCCTCCACTGCTCGTCCTCTCTGTCACTGAGGTAAACAAGTGGCCGTTTGATATGGAAGACGAACTACAACGGAAACAGCTTCTTATTGTCAGTCTCATCCCCCCGTTCAATCCCTGTCCCTCTTTTGTTAAGCTCCTCCCACGTCCCCATGTTCGTCTCCCCCATTTCGGGAGATCTTGATATCCTTTTATTTATCTATTTGTTCATGTGATTAACACTCTAACAGGGTTTTTTGCGCTTCTTCATGGCTTTACACCTCTTGGCTTTGGTTTGGGCTCAAACGCCAAGGTGGTCAGGCAGCCCGCGTCCAGGCGTCCACGTGTCGCCAGAGGCGGGTCGGCCTGTAGCGGGGCTGTCTGTGCGGGCGATGGACATTGGGCTTCTCATTAACCTACTCCTCCCTGTTTGTCCCCTGTCACTTGTGTTTTAGAGAAAGATGAGGCTGCAATTGAGAGCTCTGAATTCAATACCACGTCAGTAGCTGATGTGGACAAGCGGGTGAAACGTCGTCTACTTATGGGTAACTCTTTTCTTCCTCTTTCTATGTGTTGCCATGGCGCTTGTGCTTCTACCCCCTCGTTTCTTTCTGTCCTTTAGTTTGTTTGAGTTGCTTTCCTTTCCTTTGCCCTTCCCCCTGAGGTCAGTGGTTCGATATTTCTGTGTCTGACCCTCCTACAAATTAGAGAAATGTCCTTTCAAACATGACAAGGTTCCATTTGCTTTCTCCTTAAACTGTCTTCAAAGCCGCCGCCTATTCTCTCTTTTTGACAAAAACAACACAACTAACAACTGACCGCTTCCATCCACTCCCATTTCCAAAGATGGCGACAAAAACAACACTGGATTGCTCTACACTGGATAATAAACCAATCCCCGCTTTTCCAGTTAAACATTTCACTCTATGACTTCAACTTTAGCTGTAATTGGACCGTTTTAGACAATGATTAGTTGAACTGGAGGAACATTTGTGGGCTGAATACTGAACAAATAATTGCCAGATAATTTTATGGAGGAAGAATGACATGAGGGTTGGTCCAGACCGTTCCACATCATAGGATGCTGTGGGCTGTGGTGAACCAACGCAGAAGATGCCTGACATCATTTTTAACGCTCTATTAATAGTATGTGTTCTTAAAAATTAAACATTGGCATTTATCATCTGCCCACATTTACCTTCTGTCATCTGCACTCCATAAACTTAGTGTCTGTAAATTTGTTCACCATTAGAAATGTCTCCATGCTCTCCCTATTTTAAAGTTAACATGAAATGACAAACCTGTTTTACTTTCGTAATGTAATGTTGGTTCCAATTAAACAAGATTCAATGAGAAAAATGTAGGGTTTGATTTTATCAAATGGTCATGAGAAAATGGGTGTTACATACCAAAATGGACACTTTTTTTTATCATGTATATGTTGCGTACAAAAAAATGCAATACTTTGTTACTACCAAATGGTTGTCAATGGAAGGATATGACTTTTGCCTGTATAAGGGTGTATTTCTTGACCCCTTGACTGAAAAAGAGAGTTGTAGAGGCAAAGCATGTTTTTCTATTGGACACTTTTTAATATAATAATAGTGTGCATTGATGAATCGTTCACATTAAAGGGTTAGTTCACCCAAAAATTACCCATTTATTTAACACCCATTAATTACTCACTCTCATGTTGTTCCAAACCTGTAAGACCTTCGTACATCTTTGGAACACAAATTAAGATATTTTTGATGAAATCCCAGAGCTTCTGACCTCCCTATACATAGCAATGATTTCAAGGCCCAGAAAGGTAGTAAATACATCGTTAAAATAGTCCATGTGACTGCAGTGGTTCAACCTTAATGTTATGACGTGACGAGAATACTTTTTGTGTGCAATAAACAAACAAAAATAACGACTTTATTCAACAATTTCTTCTCTTCCCTGTTTGTCTCCTACACGTAAAATGCTTCCGGCGGCTCATTATTGGCCAGCTCCTGCATCAGTGTACAGCATCACACAATACTGAACCGACGTTTACAACGTCAACAGCGTAGGAGACTGACAGGGAAGAGAAGAAATTGTTGAATAAAGTCGTTATTTTTGTTTTGTTTTTGCACACAAAAAGTATTCTCGTCGCTTCATAACATGGATTGTTGGACTGTTTTAACAATGTCTTTACTACCTTTCTGGGCCTTGAAAGCAGTAATAATGTTTCAGTCTATCAGCTGGCCAGAAAGCTCTCGGATTTCATCAAAAATATCTTAATTTGTGTTCCGAAGATGAATGAAAGTCTTACGGGTGTAGAACGACATGAGGGTGAGTAATTAATAACAGAAATTTCATTTTTGGGTGAACTAACACTTTAAGACCCGGAACATGTATTGTGAAAGTAAATAGGGCCAATTTTGATTTTGTGTTGACTTTAATGTGTCTTTAATGGGGGAATGATTGTTTCAGGGTGCGGAACAGAAATGCAGAATAACTTTTTAGTTTCCAGTTCATTAGCTCTCCTAAAAGAGAGAAGATAATTCACACAGACTCGAACCTCAGAAATATATCAGCCATTTATCCTTGAATTCATGAACCAAGGCCAAGATGTGGTCAGACAGACAACAGATCTGCCTTTGTATGGCAGAAAAACTGTTTGTAAAGTATTTGGGAGGACAGACCAGACACCTTTTTTGAACTATGGGGTATAGAAGGCTAGTTTTTATGGTTGTGGCTAAAGAATATAAGTATGTTTTTATCATATAAGTGGTGAATTATTATTATAACTTATTATAATAATAAGTTATGTCTGTGACAAAAACAATTCTAGATTTAGCCAAATTATAATCGGTCCAGTTTTCAGTTCATACATCTCTCACTACTGGTTGCTTTTGACAGTTTTAGGTACACCCAGGAACCTGAAGATGCAGATTTTTTTTTTTTATCTGTCTTTCACCCTTTATCACTTTCCTTGATTTTTATCATAGTGTCTCTGGTTTATGAATTGCTTTCTCCTCCCTGTAGTAGCTGCACTGAAGAAAGACCAAATGTTAACTCTCCTCTGTTTCTCCCTCATTTCAGTTTGAGTTTGCTGTCCCCTTTGAGCTGAGATTTCATTCATTTCTTCCCTATACAGTATGTTTGTAGCACTTTTTGACATGTACGTATGCACACTAGATCATACCATGAACTGTATGGAGAGGTTGTGAAGAGTTTTAAGAGTCACATGTGATGTCATCACCAACTTACTCACTGACATTTCATTATTTCACCCGTCTAAGATCATATTCCAAGTTTCATAATGCACAAATGGGCCCGTTATGACAGATTCACACGAGTAGCTTGGCTTTGCATGTGAGTGTTTGTGCAAGTGTGTGTGTTCTATGCCACAGGAGAACGCTAGATTTGACACTCGGTGTTCCCGCTTCATCCTGCCCTTCTGTCACAGCTGGGGCCAACAGCACCAGGATGTGACCGATCCTGACATATTAAACTGGAAAGTTGGTGTCAGAAAGAAAGCTGCTATTGTACCCAGGTACGATGAGAAACCCAGAGACGGGAGAAGAAGAGAAGGCGAGACACCAAACACGAGGTGTTTTTAAAAGGTGGTCACTTAGCAGTAGGGGGGATTGAAGGAATTTGATCTAAATAAACTGCCATGTGTCGGGCACATGTGGAAAGGGGCTGATCTCTGATTCGTTGACCTCCGGAGCGTGATCCAAATAAACGTCACACACCTCTGGGCAGCTGTCTCTCGACTCAAGTCTGGACTTACCACTTTATCTGAAAGTTGTTGTAGGGAAGAATGCTCTAGATGTGTGGAAGGTCTGTGTGGTTTCCTCTACCTCCCAAAGAAGGACTTCTTTTCAGCAGTGGGACGTTCAGTCAAAATCTCTCCAGTCATCTGTGCTTTTAGTTTTATCTGGCCATTCGCCAAAAAGAGCCCAAGAAACACGATCAAGATGTCTGAGGAATCATCATCTTTCGTTGTGGAGAGATATATAAACATACAAATCCATCAATCAGAAAGTCACGCCCATTTAGAGTTACCACACCCGTTTTCGAGAACTTTTGGGGCCGATATTTGGTGCAGTCATTCACAGCCAGGGCCGTCGACAAGGGGGGGCATTGTGGGGCAGTGCCCCCCAGTTGGCACAACATGCCCCCCTAATCGTATGGTCATTCAGCAAACCTTATTTCTGTGGATTTGGCCATTCGTATTCCATAACGAAGCATCTTGTTTACAACGTGTTTTTGCAGCGTTGAGAAATGTAGCCAATCACAAACATATCTGTTGATTTCTTGAACGCAATGACCAATCAGAGGTGTTTAAATTAGCAGTGGCGTTTTGAGCGGTGAGTGGTTTTGCACGCTTGCAAATATCCTCTCATTATAACAAACAATTACATAAATAAGAGATTCGTTGCACAGTCAGCTTCATTTATTGTAACAGAACTGCTTGAGATCGCGATGAACTAAGATGAGTGACGGCTTTTAGTGATTATATAGGGAGTGCCCATTGCACACTTTCTGAGATGCCAAGTTCCATGTACAGTATGTAATAGGGCTGGGACAATACATCGATGCATCACGAATCGAGAAATGATTCTGGATCAATTCTGATATTTTCCATATGTATTGCGATTCTCTCTCGAATTGATTCTGAGCTTAGTTTTCAACAGCAGATGGCACTGCTTGCTTTAGAAACAGAAGTACTCTGCTTCCTTCCAATTCCTTCTATAAAATAATCATTCATAAAGTTCGAAAAGGTTGAAGTGAATTACAAGGGTGTTTTCAATGGGCTGTTCACATTAATCTCGTGTCATAAAATCGTTCTGAGGCGCAAGTACTTTCTCAGACTCAGCCGAATGCACGAGCGCTCTTCTTCATGAGCATTTGAACATGTGGTTAAAAATTAGCCTAGAGCGCCATCTGCTGTTAAAAACTAAACTCAGAATCGATTTGCGATGCATTTGGAAAATGTCAGAAATGATCCACAAATCGCGATGCACCAAAAGTATTGTCCCAGCCCTAGTATGTAATCTGTTAAAATTAACAGTGGTTTATGTTGGGAGGTTGTACGGTGTCAAGTAACTTGAAATTATTTCAAGGGATCTTCTTAAACTTTCCCTGAAGTTGGTTCACCCTCCATCTATGATCAGAAAATTCATATTTAATGCATTATTACACAAAACGGAACTTGAAACATAATTAGGCTATGTTTATAAATGACTATCACTCAGAGACCCGCCTCCTCCAACTATTTTAATGGTGAGTGTACACTCAAAGTCTTTGTTACACATCAATATGCTACAGATGTACATATTTTATTGCTGTTTGGTATGTATCGTTTTTATCATTGTGTTGTTGGAGGAATTGAAAAGCTTTTGTGCCTCATGTTTACGAAGTATATAGGCATAATGCAAAAGGGTTTGGTGTAGTTTCTAGGATGGACTATCTTGTTTTTTTGGTGTTAATATAGAACTTGGTCTAATTCAGTAATAATACGGGATGTTATTGTTTTGGTGAAAGTCCGTTTCTCTGATCATAAAAATGTGTGCCCCTATGAAAACGAAATGCCCCCACCCCCCAATTCTATACTGTATGTTCTGGCGACGGCCCTGTTCGCAGCTAACTTAATCAAACTCTGTTTGTGCGTACACGCATCCCATGTACATGTCCCTGGGCAAAAGAAAGTCCAGCTGTTCTTGGAGCAGTTGAAAAGCCCATAGCATTAGACTCTAATAACAGGGTCTTTGACATGCTTAATAAATCATTAACAGAAAGCCTCTTCACCCACTCCCCCATCCCACAGAAAAAAAAAACGTTCTGTTGAAGATGGGAGATCTTCTATGCCTTTATTCTTTTGTGTCCTCAACCAAATTGTCTGTGGGTCTTTGTCTTTGACTGTGTGGTCAACAAAAGCAAACAAGAACCCATAACTGTTCCCAAATGGACATCTTGGCTCCCAACATGACCTGGAGAATCAGACACAGTATACTAACCAGGTGTGATTATGAGTAGGAAATCTGGTCCAATCAGAGCTTATCTGATGTTTAATATAGTTATGTGGAGTGAGAGTTTGGACCAATGAGATTTCACAGTGGGCGGGGCTACTGGCAAAACTTTAAATTGTCTCGTTGTGCAAATATGTGGCTGTTTTGTTTTGTTTTTTTGCATAAAATGGTCAATAAATCAATATGTTTCATATTTGAACACAATGAATGTGTGATGGCATCACATATAAGATATTTTAGCAGCTGGAACTCTAATCTGAGTATTTAAATATTAATATTAAGTTTTAATAAACAAAAAATGTTCATATTCATGCCTCCATAGCAGTCTTTGCATCTGAATGGAAGTAAAACACAATGTTTTCCAGTTTAACTGCTTATTTTGACTTTCTCTCCACAGTCATTCATGTGACAAGACTAACCGGCTCACCCTCCGCTTTCCACCCTCCACCTTCAGAAACGCTGTCCGTTTTCTGATTTCCCTTCTATTAACTTTACCCTCAGGAAAAGACTCTTTTCTTTTGTTTGTCTTTTTTATTTCACATTTTGACTGACAAAGTAGTCAAGGAAGTCTTTATCTTTGGCTTAAGGACGGGCAGAGGGATGGCGTTATCTTTTTTCGTGCAGTATTTGTTTAATGTCTGTCACGAACCTTGTCATCTTCTAAGGTCAAGGCCAAAGTGCTGTATTAGTTTTGTGATTCCTTATAAACTACCAACTGCATTCATTGGGATTCATTATTTACATGCACCTTTCCCTCCCCAAAATAGTTGCGGTCAAGCCTAGCTCTCAAATCAACTGCACATCCTCACTTACAGTAGTTCTTAGTTAACCATGTCTAGTACCTTCAAAAAACTGTTGAAAATTGATTTCTAATTGTGTTTATGTTACCTTACTTCCTCTGTCTGTCCCATCCCATGTGTTTATTTACCCAGAGACCTGTGCGGTGAACAATGGAGGTTGCGATCGCACCTGCAAGGACACGGCCACCGGGGTGCGCTGCAGTTGTCCGGCTGGCTTCACCCTTCAACCCGACGGCAAGACCTGCAAAGGTCAGTGAAGATGCGTGTTGTTTGTATGACTTGTTTAAAGTTGCACGGAGCATGTCCTGATTTCCTCCCTCTGTGCGCTTCTGAATGTCAGGGAACAATTTGAGATTTCCTGTATTTAGACTGCAAGGCTCGGATTAAATTGGAGACACGTTATTAGATGAATTCTTTTGCTCAAAATGGTCAGGTATATTGGCGGATGTGTGGGGGGGTGTGTGATCCCAAGCCAAGACCAACTGGCTTGACGTCCGTTTGTCCTGTCGTGTGGAATGGGTCGGTGATGTTGTTGTGTTGTTGTTGCTTTGGCTGCGAAGCATTTCCCCTTCCGAAATTCCAGCTTTGACGTCAATGACCAGGGGTTTCAAAGTCAAACTGCCGCGTAGCGATCTTGGCATGGGATGATGGTGGGTTCTCTCTAAACAAACACACTCAAGAACTCACTGACCATACTACGGTCCAGGAGACCTGCACACTTTGAGATTAATCGCTTCCTGTTCTACCTGAATTTGATGAAGGAGTGTGTGAATGGGTACCTGTGGGTCACTCCACTAGAATGTGTCTGAAATTGGCTTCTTTTCATTTCCCTTGGGAGGTTGCCATACTGATGAGGCATGGTCATGTGACCATTTCTTCAAGAAGGAAGAGAATGTAGCACGTATGTGCGTAAAACAGCCCCATCTGCGCCGTACAGCAAGACGCCTCCACAAACCAACCACTGTTTGATTAGTGAGGCTGTCATACAAAACCACACACACATATAAACACACAAGCAGAGCGCCATCCTGAGGTTAGAAGACCTCTAAAGACCTTCTTTTTTTAAAGATGTGTTTCCTGTTGAAACAGGAAGTTTAGGTGGGACATATTGAAGGGCTTGTTGTTGTTGTTTTTTTAATAAATAACCAAGTGGCTTTAGTTTGCATCTCAGCCGAGAGCATGATCTGCTACTGAAAGCAAGCATTTGATTGGACAAAAATTAGCATACACCCCCCAGTGCAAGATGAGTCATCAATAATGTACAGTAGAAATACTATAAATATTAAGTATAAGTATACCTGCTTGAAAGAGAAAAAACACTGCTGGTTTGCATGTTTTTAAGCTTCTATATGATGGTGTCCCAACACATACACACACACACAAAAAAAAAATTGTTGGATTTACTTAAAAAAGCAGTGTCAAGTGGTTCCACACAATTTTATTGAGTAATTTGTACAAATAACAATTTAGTTTATGAACAAAATAAATTCAAGTAAAGCTGACAAAATTCCTTTGAGTAAATACAAATCATTTGAATTTGTCACTGTTACATAATATTTATATGTGCAGTTTACTTAATTTAATTTATAAAAAATTATATGTAAGGTGAACTCATTTAGTGGCTCAATTAACCTTATTAAATTAACTATTTTCTCTACAAAATACACTAAAAAAAAAAAAAAAAAAAAAAAAAAATAATAATAATAATAACTCATTGAACAAACTCAATTTAATTCAGTGTAGAAATCCCGTCCTATAAACATGCGTATATGAGTGTTCACAGCCTAAACACAGGTGACACTCTTCTGCATGATGGGAACCACAAAATTCAAAAACATTACAGAAACTCCAACATAACTGAACATTAAACTCATCTTTCCCTTTACTGAAAAACACATAAAATAACACTTTAATCCCTAAATTTACTCTCCTAATGCAGTCCCTTGCAAAGCTTGCTGGGAACTACGGATCCACTGCCCAGTTATTTATGTCAACATTAATTTGTGCAATGTTAAGTTGACTGAACAAACACTTATTAAGTACACCTGGCAATACTCATTTTTAGTAGAAACAACTCAGTTAAATTAAGTTCATGTAGTTACTTGAGTTTTTAAGTAATGTGAACAAGGATGATTTGAGTGAAACTAACAACAGTGAAAGTTCATTTTTTTTGAGTGAACGTGGACAAGCTTGTCTTTACCTGGTTTATCTGGGTGGCATGACCAGCTGATAAGTGGCTGAAACCTCTTTAAAACCAACTGGGAGACCAGGTAAGACTAGCAAACCTTTTTGGTGAATTTTAATAGGATGGCTTTAAAGGGGTATATTGTGTTAACGTGAGGTGTTTTGTGTTCGTACTGTAAGATGGATGTTGGTCTGGTTTGGCTGTGACGCGCCCAAATAATTAGGCCTGCCTGAGGGGTCTGCCTTCATAAATCCAGCACAAGGCTTTAGATCTGCTCACCGACATGCCATTTATCACACACACTCCTGCACTCACACACATACTTCTGGGTCAATTATCACAGGTGTGCTGTGCCAGTGACCGCTTATTACTGCCTGTTAGTGAACTCTGTTAAAATAGCATGTAATCAAGCTCTTTAGTAAATAAGAACAAGGATGTTACATTAGACTCTAGCTGTGAACGCTAGATCTGACACTCTAGACGTCTCTGTTCAGTTAGGCAGCATGTGTAAGTAAACAGCGTTTATAGAGCTTCTTTTGATCATTGGTATCAATGTATGAGTTGATAGTCTGACGCCTCTGACCTAATGCTGATTGGCTGGAGGTATAGGACACACCCCTAACAGGCTTAATAGAGCTCAGAGGTGACCTTCTAATATATATATACAATATATATATATATATATATATATATATATATATAATGGGGAAAATACAACCATGCATTATGTGTTTCCATGTCTGTGAAAGATTTGTGCTCTCCAGCAATATTACAATGGAAATATATTGTGCCTTTAAAGAAGTTAAAGGGATAGTTACCCCGAAAATGAAAATTCTGTTGTCATTTACTCATCCTCAAGTTGTTCCAATTCTGTATGAATTCCCTTCTTCTGCTGAACAGAAAAGAAGATATTTTGAAGAATATGGGTAACCAAACAGTTGATGGACCCCATTGACTTCCATAGTATGGAGAGAAAAAAATTACTATGGAAGTCAATGGGGTCCATCAACTGTTTGGTTACCCATATTCTTCAAAATATCTTCTTTTGTGTTCAGAAGAAAGAAATTCATGCAGGTTTGAAACACCTTGGGGGTGAGTAAATGATGACAGAATTTTCATTTTTGGGTGAACTATCCCTTTAACTTCTTTAAAGCTACAATATGTAAGATTTTTGGATTAAAATATCCAAAAACCACTAGAACAATGTTATATATTTTGTTGACTTGTGTACTTGCATTATCCCAAATGTTTCCAAGAATATTTAAATCCAGAGAAATAAGCAATTTTAACCAGGATACGGACTGTGCCCGTGTGTCGCCTATCAATTTCATCATACCCGCGTTATACCTTCGATTTCCGGTTTTATTTTGTAGAAACCATGGAAACACCAAAGACGCTTTAATATACTATGTGTTTTATTAGACAGGTGAGCAACTGTTTGGATACATTCATCGACATAAAACTAATCATGTTATATAGCTCAACACAGTAAGTCTTATTGTTTAAATCTTGTTTTCTTGATTTACTGCGAGTACCATGTTTTACCATGCCTAATATTGATCTAGCTTACTGCAGTGTGCAACAAGTGTCTCATAGTAGCTGCTGAGCGAACGCTCAGAGTAGCATTATAACAACTTATTATAACAACACACAAATGTATCTAATATGATAAACAGCGCTGCTTTACCCCACATACACTTGACTGGAAGAAGCAGAAGTGGTCATCTGCGGCACAATAAAAGCTCTGCTGCTCTCGAGCCGTGTGTCACGCTTGTCTCTCATTAGCAGTCGCTCCAGCGGCCTCATTCAGCTTCAAGCTACGCCTTTGTTTTAAATAAGCGACCTCTAGTGGTTAAAATTACATATTGTGCCTTTTATTTAGCTGCTGCTAAGTAGGTTAGATGAAAGTCCGTGGAGGCAAGAACAGATGAAAACACAATAATGATAGCTGTTCAGCCCTCATATGTAATTGGGATGAAAATGTTGCACATAACAGAAGAGACACAAGTGCCACTTATGCAATAACCCAGGCGACTCTGCGCTTATACCACAGACTAAACAAAAAAGTGCATCACATAGAGATCACTCTGTTATAAGTGTGTGTGGGTGTGTGCAAATGTCTACAAGTGACCTTTCCTTATTTTTCCGCTGTCGTCTTCACTTTATTTCTCTCACTTTTTCTTTCCCCTCCTCAGTGAGTGGTCTCGCAGGGAGCTGCCCCATCTTGCCTCTGTAACATAATCATTTCAATATAAACTGTTTAGGGCATGTTTAAATGCCTGAATTTGATAAAAGGCCCTTCGCTGGCGATGACAGACAGGAGAGCCCGGCCAGCACGCTGACAGACACTCGCTCAATCGCATGCGGGAAGATAGCGAGCGAGGGAGGATAGAGAGAGTGATTGAAATGACTGTGAACAGTTTCCAGATGTTTGATTAGAAGGTGTGTGTGTACGGTGTCATCGGGGGCAATGAATTATGGGAACGAACAGTTTGTCTTGTGTGCTCATATCTGTGTCTGTGTGTGTGTATGTTTCCTCGGTCCAGCTGATGGTACCCCAGGCACGTCTCCGCTGGCCTGCATACTTGTGTGTTTGGGACTGAAATAGCTTGAAAGGAGAGTTTAGCATTTGTCATCCAGGCTGGTTACTGCGGTCCTAGTGCTAGTATAGACTGTAGACTAGCAATAACCATGCTGGTCTGTCTTTAACTCATTTCAGATGTGGAAATAATTGCATTATTTCTAGATTATGAATTTTTTTTTTTTTTTTTTTTTTTGCTTTGGACTAATGTATACTGATTTGAATCAGTGTGGAATTAATTAATTAATTAATTAATTAAAATGTGAATTTATGAACACACTATATACTATTATTACATAATAATAATAATAATAATACTATAATAAGAAGAACAAAAATAAAAAGAATAATAATGAATATTATTAATACAATAATATTAATATAATAATAATAATTAGAAAATATAAACTAATAAATGAATAAGAATTTTATTTACTTTATTTTATGTAAATGAATAGGATTAGGATTAGGAAATTAGGTAAGTAGAATTTAAAGTAGAATTTAAGGTCCTGTGTACACTTGGTATTAAGATTGGTTTTGGTTGATCACAGATCACAAGTAGATGAGGGAGACACATTCCTATTTTTGCCTGGTGTTTTAAAGGCACAATATGTAAGATTTTTGGATTAAAATATCCAAAAACCACAAGAACAATGTTATATATTTTGTTGACTTGTGCACTTGAAATTTCCCAAATGTTTCCAAGAATGTTTAAATCCAGAGAAATAAGCAATTTTAACCAGGACACTGACCTACTATGTGTTTTATTAGACAGGTGAGCAACTGTTTGGATACATTCATCGACAGAACACTAATCATGTTATATAGCTCAACACAGTAAGTCTTATTGCTTAAATCTTGCTTTCTTGATTTACCACGTGTACCATGTTTTACCATGACTAAAATCGATCTAGCTTACTGCAGTGTGCAACAAGTGTCGCATAGTAGCTGCTGAGCGAACGCTCAGAGTAGCATTATAACAACTTTCAACACAAAAATGTATCTAATATGATTAAAAAGCACTGCTTTACCCCACAAACACATGACTGGAAGAAGTGGAATCGCTCATCTGCGGCATAATAAAAGTTCTGCTGCTCTCGATACGTGTGTCACACTCGTTTCTCATTAGCAATCGCTCCAGCGGCCTCGTCCTGCTCTGCTTCATACTTCAGTATTGTTAATAATCTCATCCATGATCTTGATTTCTGCCCGAGTCCTGTCGGATTCTTTTCCACCGGCTGTAGATGTGAAGACAACACCTCCCGTGATTCCGCGAAATCAAGGCGTCATCAAGCTACGCCTTTGTTTTGAATAAGCGACCTCTAGAGGAGAAAATTTACATATTGTGCCTTTAAAGGGTTAGTTCACCCAAAAATGAAAATAATGTCATTTATTACTCACCCTCATGTCGTTCCACACCCGTAAGACCTTCGTTCATCTTCGGAACACAAATTAAGATATTTTTGATTAAATCTGAAAAAAAAAATTACTTCCTCTCTCAAGATCCATAAAGGTACTAAAAACATATTTAAATCAGTTCATGTGAGTACAGTGGTTCTACCTTAATATTATAAAGCGATGAGAATTATTTTTTGTGCGCCAAAAAAACAAAATAACGACTTTTTAACAATATCTAGTGATGGCCGATTTCATACCACTGCTTCTTGAAGCTTCTGAGCCTTACGAATCAAATCAGTGGATCGGAGCACCAAAGTCACGTGATTTCAGCAGTTTGGCGGTTTGATACGTGATCCGAATCACTGATTCGACTCAAAAGATTAATAACGCTCTGAAGCAGTTTTTTTTAAATCGGCCATCACTAGATATTGATAAAAAGTCGTTTTTGGGTTTTTTTGGCATACAAAAAATATTCTCGTCGCTTTATAATATTAAGATAGAACTACTGAACTCACATGAACTGATTTAAATATGTTTTTAGTACCTTATTGGATCTTGAGAGAGGAAGTACCATTGCAACAATCCCTTTGACCACTTCTGTCCTGATTTCTTCGAGGGGAGGGTCTATGGGTGGGTAAATGTATGTTTTTCTCCAGATCTTTCGATCTAATGGACAAAATAAGCTTGCGCAATTTACATATGAATGCAACCGGAGATGACGGAAAAACATACGTAGAGCATCAGCTTTCGTTTCTGCTCTGACACCTGCAAGACCAGCCGAACGCTGTGAGTGAGTGTTAGGAATCAGGAATGGTGAGAGAACATTGTGTTGGTACGTTTTTCGTCTTCAAACCAAATTTGGGTCTTCAGCCGTCTGGCTAGCACGCTTCCCAAAATGTTTACGCATTAAGTCAGTAGGAGGAGAGTAGGCAGTCTTTTGCGCTGTTCGAACACATGAGCGTTTACACTACGAAAGCAATCTGGTCAAATGCATTTTCAACTACCTCTGGACGTGGTCGAAAGTGGACGAGCTCAATGCGTTTTATACCTGTATTTAGCTTCATCCCCTTGTGATGCAATCGACCGGTGTAAACAGGGCATAAAAGATTTGTTTGAGGCACTTAACTAGATGCCCATTAGCAGAACGGTATATTCTACTGTTTTTCTGAGTTAGGTTTTTGAATTTTGGACTTCTAAAAAAAAAAAAAAAAATCTATGTTTTAGACGATCTCTTCCTGTCTAAGCAGGTGATTCTTGAAAAAAAATTTGATGTGTGGACCAACGGCCGGTTACATAAACTGCTTAAACTAGTCTTAGTTAGTCATCTAATTTTTTTTGACTGGTCATAACCTTTTTAAATCAGTTACATAAAAAGGTAAAATGGTCTAATTTAAGACTGATTTGCCCTAAATAATATGCAATCTTATGATGTTATAGGGTCTTTTCAGCAAGCTCACCTGTCCTCATAGTCACCAATCAGCACTGTGAAAAGACTTAGCTGATAAGGGTCATACAGCAGGCCTGTTTTCTCCATCAGTTCTCCATTTCTCTCTCTCTCTAATCGGGACACTGAGCTCTATTTGTATTAATGCACACAGAGCCCAGTAATCCACACAATTGCAGCCAAGGCGGCATCACCTCGGATGACACCGGCCCCGACAGACCCCCGCGCGCTCCGAAGAGTTTTAGTGTCGGGGGCGAAATCATGCTGGTTTTTCCTGGCGGCTCTGGACTAGCAGCGCCTGTGTTATTACATGGCAAAATCCCTTTATGAACAAAGCAAATAAAACAGGCCATTTAAATCTCCAAAAAATACACTGGCGCGCTCAACGGCGCATTTCTCAGAGATTAGCTAGCCTGAGGTGAGCAGCCTGAAAACGATCTGCAAAAACGCTCCTTTTGTTGAAAACTCTGTCCTGACTTATTTGTAGAGGTTCATGTTTCCACAAATGTATTAATTTTAATTGCTTTTTTCTCTAAATATTTGGTAAGGCTACACACATCCCTGAGTACAGACGTTCGCTCTAGAGCTCATGGGGATTCCACATTCTTCTTGCAAGCTTGCTTTCTTTCTTTCTTTCTTTCTAATCAGATCAAGTTAGCGTAGCACTTGTTTTATAAGCACGTTTCTGACTGCCGTGTGAGTGTTTACTCTCCTCCTATCCGATCGAAAATCGATGTCGATGAATCCTCTCAGCCTCTCAGTCTTTGCCCCTGCAGTTGTTTATCATTTACAGATGTGAAAAATGTCCACTGTTTGCTTAAACTCAAAGCTTATTTAGTCCCATTAAACTTCATTATGTGGAATATCATTAGCCCCCTGCCTGCGCTAAGGAGCCATTGGAATAAAGTGCATGTGTGTGAGAGTGTGTTTTAGGGAAGTGTGAATGCTAAATCACTGTTAAACATTCCATTATGTCATTTGCACTATAATTTGTTATTATTCTGTTAATGAATCAGCATTATGTTATATTGGTTATCAAGCTGCATACACCACAGCATCTTTTCAATGCAGAGATTCTGATGATATATATGAAGGATATCATCGTAATGTGTGGTTTAGGTACTGTAGAACATCTTGACCTGAACACATATCTGACAGGTAGACAGGAAATAAACTGTCAGAGATGATTAAGCACTTCCTTTAGGTCGTGTAGACCGACTGACCTCACAGCACAGGCTCATACTTGCTTTTATCAGCCGGGATAAGTCTTCTGATGCTGCCGACATCTGAGCCATTGAACTCTGAGAGGAGGTTTGATGTTTTTCATCAAATCAATTAAATGCTTCATATAGCCTATTTCTCACTCCAGCTTTAGAATTAAATTCATTCAAAATGTTTAGAACATTTAGAATTGCATTTTTTTAAAGTGTTAAACTATTTCATACAGTGGGATCCAAAAGTCTGAAATTTAGAATGTGATTTATTAATTCTGGGGTGCGTTTCCCAAAAGTTAGCCACCCTGTGTTCAGTTAGCTAGTGTATCTATGGTCTTAAGCTTAGTGGAAACTTTCTGTCCCACCTCAGTTCAGTTAATATTAGTGCAAACCTGAGCCAATGTGTGTTTGCTACAGCTACTGAAATAACTGCAAAGGAAACCCCAAACTCCACACATACACAGTTTCCTACACATTTGTTGACGGGATTAGCTTTTATTGGGTTTGTGGATAGCGTGCCAGGGTTGGCTGATATATTTAAGATGATGTTGTGGAGCTGTGTATGTGGCTGCCTGTTTAGGAAAACTGTTTATATATCCAAAAAGCTGTTTATGTGAATAGTTGTACTGGTTTTACACCCCCATATCAGTGTTTTTCACGTTTATCATCATTATCTCTCTCTCTTCCCTACAGACATTGATGAATGTTTGGAGAATAATGGAGGTTGTGATCATTTCTGCCGGAACACGGTGGGCAGTTTTGAGTGCAGCTGTCAGAAAGGACACAAACTCCTGACCAACGAGCGCACCTGTCAGGGTGAGTCACTTTTCACACTACATATTTTTGCTTTTCTGGGTGGATATACAAATTAACATTTCAGATCTACATTGGTACGGTCACACATGACATGCAGGACAAACAAAATATTGTGGACATGACTTAAGAATTCGTTCCCTCGTTTTATTAATTTGTTCCCTAGTTTTAGTGAAATGAGTTCATGAGTTGCTTGTTAGTCCTGGGCAGTTAAACTGCCCAATATTCTTTAGAAAAATCCTCCAGGTCCCAAAAGTTCTTCAGTTTTCCAGCATCTTTTGCATATTTGAACCCTTTCCAGCAGTGACTGTATGATTTTGAGATCCATCTTTTCACACTGAGGACAATTGAGGGACTCAAACACAACTATTAAAAAAGGTTCAAACATTCACTGATGCTCCAGAAGGAAACACGATGCATTAAGACCCTCGGGGTGAAAACCTTTTGAATTTGAAGATCGAGGAATATTGTACTTAATTTGTCTTCTGGCAAACATTTAAGTGTCTTCTGTTGCTTCCAAAGGGCATTACTAAATGAAAAAAAAAAAAGATATTTAAACAAAATAAGAAAAATCTGGACATCTTTATCCTGTTCAAAAGTTTCCACCCCTGACTCTTAATGCATCGTGTTTCCTTCTGGAGCATCAGTGAATGTTTGAACCTTTTTTAATAGTTGTGTTTGAGTCCCTCAATTGTCCTCAGTGTAAAAAAATGGATCTCAAAATCATGCAGTCACTGCTGGAAAGGGTTCAAATATGCAAAAGATGCTGGAAATCTGAAGAATTTTCGGGAGCTGGAGGATTTTTCTGAAGAATATTGAGCAGTTTAACTGCTCAGGACAAACAAGTGACTCGTGAACAACCATCACAAAACACAAAAACAGTCGTAGATCATCCAGATAACCACACAGTATTAAGAATCAAGGGTTCACAAACTTTTGAACGGGTCATTTTTATAAATTCAGCTATTTTTTTTTTGTCTTGTGGACCATATGTAAACATTTTTTTGTAAAATATCTTACTCAGGACAGTACTAAATAAAAAAAAAAAACCATGCATATTGAATGATCCCTCTTAATTTGTTAAAATTCTGCAAGGGGTTCACAAACTTTCAAGCAGCAGTGTATACAAAGTTCTGTCATGAAACTCTAGATGGCACAGGCTGATAACTCAATCTGCTTGCAATCACATCATTCTCTAGGGTTCCCGCTGTATGGCTGAGTGTCCACCAAAGCATTTTTTCCAGAGGCTAGCGTATTTTTCCAATTGTTTTCAATGGGAGCTGAGCTAACAAGGCGCTGAGCATCTATTTCATGCTGAAGCGCTGAGCGCTCTGTGTTTTTTACCAGTCGCCGAGAGCTGAAGAATGTTCAACTTTGGGTAAAATGCAACGCTCATCACCATCACTTTTTACCCAGCCGTCCAATCACAGTGGAAGAGGGGTGGGACAAATACAACACCAACCAACCACCACATTCTGCTTGGACAGTGTCAACCGATGACAACAACAAGCATAATAACGGAACAAAATAATTTAAAACAAGAACCAGAGCAAATACTTCACATTGTGTCGACATTTTTATATAGAAACAATACAGAAACAAACTGTATGTGAAATGAGATACTAGTAACACTCCTGCGGATATTCCAAATCATAGCAAGTGAAGCGTCTCAACTGAAAAAAGTCTGGGCTGCAGAAGACCTCTCAAGCGCCCACAGCTAGGCGTTTTCAGCTGGCTAAAAATGCTTTGGTAGACACACGGCCTATCAGTAGCCAATGAGCTTGCTGCTCAACTTTCAAATACTTGCCTACAGTATGTAACGGAGGCCAGATAGTAAAGGACTGTGCAGATAAACTTCACTCTCCTGGCCTCAACAAGAGCACTAGCGAGTGACACTAGAGGCTGCGGCCTTTAGCACCTTGCTAGCATGCCGCCTCCCATGCCAGAAATGCCGGTTTGAATCCCGCTCAGAGCAGTGTGAGTAGATCCAGAGTTACATTGGTGCCGTGACCCAGATGTAATGTAGGTTTTTATTTAGTGAAAATATTCCTCTCCACTCTCAGCTATAAAATTTTATTCATGCTTGCACGTCTACAGTTTGGAATTTTCTGTGAAAAACAAACCATTTATCGTAAGCTATCATACGGCTTAAAACGACTTGAAATATTGTTGAAGTATGTACTTTTTTTGGTGCTTTTTCCAGTTTTGAAGCTTGACACTCACCCTTCACCATATGCTGTTTTTGTATGAAAAAAAGCTAGAAGATTCTGGAAGACCCCACAAATTTTGGGGGTGAATTTTAAAGCCATTGATACTTACATTGGATAGAGAAGCTCCACACCTCTTTATCAAAAGCACCTCATGCACAGGCTGTTGTTTGGTCGGGATGCTGGCAAGCATTCTGCGTCGAATGAGGTGTGTGTGTTTAGTTGAGTTTACTGGAGGTGAATGGTGGCGGATTCCTACAAGCATGTCGGAGCACGAGTGGGAGTACAAACAGAAATTATTTTATTAAGCTAAACCAAAAACACCACACCACCCTATTCCTGGCTAATCAGTGTGTGGGGTGTGTAAGTGTGTGTTTTTATTGAGGGGTGTGTTGGTTTAGCGCAATGTTGTGGATGTGCCAGCTGTGCTAAGATGATCTATCAGTCGTTCTGTCATTCTTGTCTCTTTGTATATTATCTCCGCTATGTTTATATAGGTACATCTTTAGTTTTTAATTATTTACTTTTCTATTCCCTTCATGCCAGAAAATCTATCAGGGGAAAATAGCTGCCAGTCTAGGCTATGGGTGTGGCAGAGTGTATTAATAATAATATTAACTTAAGCATATTTTGACTGCCATGATGCTAGGGTGTTGTGGATAGTTGCCAGGCTGTTTCTTTGCGGTTACTAAGGTGTTCTGAGTGGTTGCTAGGGCCTTGCTAGATGGTTACTATGGCATTCTGAGTGGTGTGATGATACCAGCATTTCCCCCTAACATTTTGAGCACGGTTGAGCAGACTCTTAAACACCTCTGATTGGCCATTGTGTTCATGCGCTCAACAGATATGTCTGTGATTGGCTGCAATGATCAATGCTTCAAAAACATGTAATAAGTAGACATCTGTGACGCGCTTCACTGAGCGCTCAAGATGCTTGGTGGAAATGCTGGTATTATCACATTTTTTATATTTCAGTACTGACTTTTGACAGCCCTAGTTTCTAGAGTGTTCAGGGTAGTTCTGTGCAGCTTGCTAGGGCGTTCTAGATGGTTGTTATTAGGACGTTAATAGGTGGTTGCTTAACTCTTTAGGGTGGTTTCTAGAGTGTTCAGAGTAGTTGCTATGTAGCTGGTGGTGGGTGGTTGCTAGGTGGTTTCTAGGGTGTTTAGGGTAGTTGCTATGTAGCTAGTTAGTTTGTTCTTGGTGATTGCTGGGATGTGACTATAGTGATCAGGGTGGTTTCTAATGTGTTTTAGGTAGATATTACAGGATGTGGCTGCTATGGTGTTCTGGGTAGTTGCCAGGGTGTTGCTATGGTGTTCTAGATTACTTTGTGCTGTAAGAATCCACCAAGTATGGTCAACATAGTCTGGTCTCTACGCTCTAAAAAATGTTGGGTTAAAAATAACCCAATTTGGGTTAAAAATGGGCAAACCCAGCAATTGGGTTGTTTTAACCCAGCGGATGGGTTAAATGTTTGACCCAACCTGCTGTGTAGTTTTATTTAACTCAACTATTGTTTAAAATTACTACATTGATCGCTTACAATGAACCCAATATAGGTTGGAAATTAACATGTATTAATATGTTTCATAAATTAACATTTATTAAGTTTAATAAATAATAAGTAAAAAATAAACATTTATTAAATTGCTTATTAATGTTCACCTTTTAAATATTACTGATGCCTCTAGTAATTATGTGTCTGATTTTTCCAACCTAATTTTGGTTCATTTTAAGCCAGCTATATAGTAATTTTTAATCAATAGTTGGGTTAAATAAAACTGTGCAGCAGGTTGGTCAAACATTTAACCCAATCGCTGGGTTTGCCATATTTAACCCATCTTGGGTTGGGTCATTTTTTAGAGTGTACATATGACATGGATCTCTCTCTGTGAAATCTCTGTCACCTATTTTTAGATAATAAAAGTCTAATCTCTTTAAAAAGTAATATCAGAAGTCTCCTCAACATGATTTGAGGTATAACTCATGTCTGTAACACAACATGTGCTTTTTACGGTTTGGGATTTTAACAAACATACTACAAACCTATAAACCTGTAAACTACTAGGATAAATAGTACCACTAATTACACTGGTTGCAATTGTGGCTTTGAAAAACGTAACCAAAAATGAGTCAGAAGAGCAAAGAGTGGGCTGTTTTTTGTCTTTTAGGATACTCATGATAAGTATCCAAGGATGGTGAAATTCCGTTGTGGGGTGATTTTTACTGCAAGCCAGGAAATGAGTAAACACAGTGATTTGCTTTGATGGTGTTGTGTGTGTAAATGTGTGTTTTTGTCCTCTGCAGATATTGATGAGTGTTCCTTTGAGAGAACATGTGACCACATCTGCATCAACTACTCGGGAAGCTTTGAGTGTGTGTGTCACAAAGGTTACAGTCTCTATGGCCTCACACACTGTGGCGGTGAGTTCACAATCTCAATACCAGCCAATGGTAAAAAAAAAAAAATCCACATTTTGATGGATAAACTGACATCTGTCCGTAACAGATATTGACGAGTGCAGCATTAATAACGGGAGCTGTGAATATGGCTGTGTGAACACACCGGGCAGTTACGAGTGTGTGTGTCCTCCTGGACAAAAGCTCCACTGGAACAAGAAAGACTGTGTCGGTAAGTCTTCGTTTCATTCCCTGTCCCAAAATATCCCATAATGTTTGTCGTTTCCATGGTAACCGTACCTCGCTTGTCCCTCAGAGGCGGTAAAATGCCCCCCGAGTGGGAAGCCGGCACCCCGCGCTCAGCTCAGCTGCACCAAGACAGGTGGAGGGGAGGTGTGTTCGCTGTCCTGTCCATCAAACGCCCTTTTCCTGGCAGGTTAGTTACCTTACTTTTTGGGATTTCTGTGGAACAGCATGTTATTCTGCATTGTTCGGATATATTCAGTGCTGTTTGATTTGTTGAACTTCAGTAATGCACATTATAAATTGTAAATCTGTTCGTTTTCTCATACATCTGATAATATTTGAATATCTGAAAATATTTATTTAGATCAAGCAGCACTCTATTTATGGTTATTGGTGAACAGTCTTTGCCCTCTGCTGCCCTCTAGTGGTTCAAACCTTACATCACATAATTTGCATGCCTGGTTCATCATGTGCCATTTAGCCAAGCTTGGCTTCATATCCTGCCATGATAGAAGTTTAAAGCAAATCAAGAAGGTTGATGATGAAGAGAAAAAACTGTCCAGAAATGAGGAAGTGCATGAAAATTAAGCTTGCAACAACTCACAGTCCTATTAAAACTGTTGTAAAGATGTTGAACATGCTAGAATTGGTATAAATATAAATGTTAGATGACCAAACAAACCTTAAAAGGCAAGATATTAGTTGGCCTGATCAGAGGAATCATGTGAATGCGATTTTTGACATTCTGTGAGAAAGTGACTTGAAAAGAATGTTGCAACGATATTTCATAAGTACATCTATAATCTCTGTGGACTTCTTTGGTAAAGTTATTAAGGTGTTAGACACCCAAAACTTGTCTCTGGCAAATTTTATGCAAGGACCATCAGCTTAGAGGAATGTGCGTAAACATATTAACACCCAGAAGTATTTTTCAGACAAGTCCTGATTCACTAAACTGTGGTCCATTCGCAGAGCCCTTACACAAGGGCCAGTTCTCACTCACTACAATCATTACAGTCTAGTTTGCACTTTGCACTATAAAAACAATATTCAAAATATCTAAACATCCTTAAAATATTTTCAGAGAATATTTATATTACTTGTTTGAAGCATAAATCTACTAATATATAGTGAGTTTTACGCTTAAAATAGGAAACAAAAAACAAATTTTAAAAGGTTATTGACTTTTTTTAATAGAAAACCAGACAAAATTGGCAGTACATGTACTACAGAAAGTAGTGTGCATTATAAATATTAAATATAGTGAATTATATGCTCAAAAAAAGAACAATTTGCCAATGCAGCAGATGTACTACTGAAAGAAGTACGCATTATAAAAGCTAATATACACTATAAAATCTAGTATGCACTATAATAATAAGTAGGCACTAATCAGAAATGTGTCCTAGTAGTGTGTGTGTGTGTGTGTGTGTGTGTGTGTGTGTGCACGTGTGCGTGTGTGTGTGTTTATGACTCTTGGATTCTCTGTATGTGTGTGTTAATGGTCTCCTTGGGTTCACACAGTGAGCACTAAAGCTGTATAAAACCTCTTTTAATCCTGCTCACCCGGGGTCTGTAGCCTCACGCCAACAGAAATACTCAGCCTGCCATTGGACGATTTGTGGCAAGGCCGAAGTTAGGCCAATGACTCTCTAGGCAACTTCCCAGTACTCTGTCACCCTGACAGCCAACCCTCTCCACTCACACACATCATACACATGCACTACAAAACAATACTCAGGTGCATGCAGCACCTGGAACATCTGTTTAAAAGCTTTTTCAATGTGTGTGTGTGTGTGTGTGTGTGTAATTTAGACTCTGAGAACAGTTACACTCTGAGCTGTGGGGTGCCTGTCCAGCCAGGTAAAGTTCCACTGAAGAGGAACGTCACTACATCCAGCAGTAGCTCCCTGCAAACCTGCATAGGTAATTTATCTTTTCTCTGATCAACTGAACTATGGTTAATCTGCACAGCTCTTGAGACAAGGGCAACATTCTCTCATAAAACATGTATGTACTACAGTCAAGTATGCACTACAAATAGTAGTCTCTAGTATGCATTTAAACAGCTAACATGAACTGTAAAATATAGTATGCAGTACAAAAAAATAAGTATGCACTGCAAAATCTAGTGCATAAATCTAGTATGTACTACATCTCACAATTCACATAAACATTCATTAGACTGAACACTTACCTTTTCCTGTTTCCTTCCCTCCTCTTTTTCTATTCTCCCTTTTCTATTTTCCCCTTGCCTTTACTTTTTTATCTTTTCTTTCCTTTCTGTCTCTTCTTTCTTTCCTTGTTTCCTTTGCAATTTTTTTGTTTCCTTTCTCTTTTTATTTAAATTTGTCCTTTCCTTGTTTTTTTCTTTCCCATTTCTCTTGTTTTTTCCTGTTTCTACTTTTTTCCTTTCCTTTCCTTTCTCTCATCTCTTTTTTCCATTCCTTTCTCTCTTCTCCTTTTTCCTTTCCTTTCTCTCTTCTCCTTTTTCCTTTCCTTACCTTTCTCTCTTCTCTTTTTTCCTTTCCTTTCTCTCATCTCTTTTTTCCATTCCTTTCTCTCTTCTCCTTTTTCCTTTCCTTTCTCTCTTCCTTCTCTCTTCTCCTTTTTCTTGTTTCCTTTCCTTTCTCTCTTCTCCTTTTTTCCTTTCTCTCTTTTCTTTTCCTTTCCTTTCCTTTCATTTCCTTTCTCTCTTCTCCTTTTTCTTGTTTCCTTTTTCTGCTTTCCTTTTCTTTCATTTCCTTGCTCTTCTCTTTTTTTCTTGTTTCCTTTTGTCCTTTCCCTTTTCTCCTTTCCTTTTCCTTGCTCTTCTCCTTTTTCTTGTTTTCTTTTCCTTTCATTTTTTCCTTTCCTTGCTCTCTTCTCCTTTTTCTTGTTTCCTTTCCTTTCCTTTCTCCTTTTTCTTGTTTCCTTTCCTTTCTCTCTTCTCCTTTTTTCTCCTTTCCTTTCCTTTCCTTTCCTTTCCTTTCTCTCTTCTCAAATTTGCTGTTTCTTTTCCCTTTCTTTCTATTGTCTTCTCCTTTTTCCTGATTCCTTTCCTTACCTGCACCATGAGTCTAGTATGTCCTACTTCTCCTTTCGGTTGGCTCAGTGCATGGATGCAGATGTTCACATGCCATTGCCTTGTCCGACAATTCCTCTTGGGCTTTTTTTGGCCCCTTCAGCAGAGATCAGACAGGACAACTGTAAACGAGTCATGTAGCTTGATGTGTTCCACTCCATTACATTGCATGACAGACACTGGATCACTGAAAGGGCTCAGATACAGAGATCTGTGAGGAGAATTAGGAGAGGCCATATCATTCAACCCTGCTGAGATCACAAACACGCTACTATTATCCCCAGTATGCTCTCTCTTTCCCGGCTCTCAGAATTCGACATTCCCCATGTGGTTCGTTGTGTAGATTTTGGACAGCTAAGTAAGACTCAGACAGACAGACAGACTGCTTAGAAATACTCTCGCATTCACACGCTGCTTCTTGTTTTGGACGGCATACATAGGAATGCTGTGAACCTGAGTAAATGACTCTGTGCTGGCTGCACATCTACATGCTGACAGATTTGAAATACACAGACGGGATTCTACCACAGTGGCTCCTGAGGGCCTCTACACTCGGGGCCCGGGGAGAACGAGCAAACAGACGGTTTGCTCGATTCACACATTCTGAAAAAAAAAAAAAAAAAAACATTGCTGAAAGGTTCACTACCAAACCCCCTGCTGCCGGGTCCAAAACCGCCACATGCTCGATATGGTTTTAGAAGACCAGCTGAAGTCCTCAACCACAGTGTGTTCTCACTTCAACTCCTGACCCTTCGTCTCCCTTCATTCCCTCACTGACTTTGGACTTGTTGTGCTAAACTAGATACTCACATTTTTAATACTTTGGAAAGGGCCACTCAGCCCACAGGACTGATTTAGTGTGCTTGAATGTTGGATTTCAAAAAGGCCTCATATTTTGTTGTTTTCCATGATTATTATCCAAACCATGCAAGTGAAAGTGAGACTTTGCCGATTTCCTGTCCATCAGAGATGCTGGCCCAGCCTGTGAAGCAGAAAGCACGGTTTAAGATCAAAGACGCCAAGTGCCACCTGAGACCCCGCAACAAGGAGAAACACAGGGACATGGGAAAGCAGGGCCTGCAGGGTGAGAAAGAACACCAAACGCTGCACATTTAAAAATATGTTTTCATAGAAGGATGGACACGATGTATCTTATAACTCATTTCCTATAACTCGTTGTTTTCCCTTCTCCTTTTCTTTTGTTTTTTTTCCTTTTCCATTTCCTGTTTTCTTTCCCATTTTCTTTTTTTTAAATCTTTTTTCCTTTCCTTTCCTTTCCCTTCCCTTCCCTGATTAATTTACATTTTCCTTTCTCTTCTCCTTTTTTATCTATTTCCTTTTCCCTTTTTGTTTTCTGATGACTGTTTTTCTTCCTGTTTCCTATTCTCCATTGTCCTGTTTCTTTGGCTTTCTTTTCTTTTCCCTTTTCATGTTCTGATTTATTTCCTTTTTCTCTTCTCCTTTCTTTTCCTTTTTCCTGTTTCCTATTTACATTTGCCTTTCTATTCTCCATTTTATCTTATCCTTTTTTTTTCTTTTTTTCTGTTCTCAATTGACCTGTTTCTTTGGCTCTTCCTTTTTTTAAATATTTTTTCCTTTCCCTGTTTGTTTGCTGCTTCTTGTTTTCTTTCTCATTTCTACTTTGTCATGTTTCCTTTACATTTTCCTTATTCCATTTCCATTTTTCTTCTCCCTGTTTCTCCATTCTTTGTTTCTCTTTTCCTTTTTCCCTTCACGTTTTCTTCTCATTGTATTTTTTTCCCTTTTTGTTCGTTTTTTTCTTGCCCATTTCCTTTTCTCTTCCATTTTTTAATCTTTTTTCCTATTTCCTGTTTTCTTTACTTTTTCTGTCTTTTTTCTTTCTCTGTCCTTTTCTCTTCTTTTTCTTCCTCATTTCCTTTTCTCTTATCTTTTTACCTGTTTTTCCTCTCTCCTGTTTCTTCTTTTCCTAATCCTCTCTTTCTTATTCCCGTTTCATTTACTATCCTCCTTTTCCTTATTCCTTTCCATTTCTCCTCCTCTTTTATCTTTCCTTTTCTTCCAGCAGCTGGTCAGTTCCCTTGCACAGACGACTGTCAGGTGACGTTTGTGAATCTGAAGTGCGACTCTTCCAAAAAGCGCCGTCGTGGCCGGAAGTCTCCATCAAAGGAAGTCTCCCACATCACAGCAGAGTTTGAGATGGAAATGAAAGAAGAGGAAGCCTCAGGTAACATTGCCTGCATGTGTGTGTATAGTAGTTCTCTCTCGTTAACTGTTGTGTTCCCATGTCATGCCATCTGTGACGTAAATATGATGGTTTTTGTCTTTATTTATGTGTCAGAGTCATGTAATGTGGACTGTGTGCGTGAGAAGACCAAACAGAGGCTGCAGAACGCCATGCGCACACTAAGAAAGTCCATCAGTAAGCAGCAGTTCTACATTCAGTTCTCCGGCACGGCGTACGAGGTGGCCCAGCGTGCTGTGCGACAGACAGAGGGAGATGAGACCTGCAGTATAGGGCAGGTCCTCACTGACGGAAGTGCGGTGAGCATTTTGGGAAAGGGGGTTGGCGGAGTTCAAGCACGCTTTTGTTTTCTGATCTGGTGTTAAATCTTGTATCTGTGTGTTTGCGTGCTTTTCTGTGTGTTCGGGTGTCTCCCAGTCAGCTGCGGTGTGGGAACGTTCTACAGCGGAGAACAGGAACAATGCATCATATGTCCGCCAGGAACCTATCAGGACAGGGAGGGACAGCTGTCCTGCGAGCCCTGCCCCAGCACTGAGGGACAGGGCATCGCAGGGGCCAAGAACGTCTCTGAATGTGGAGGTGTGTGTGGATACACGTTATCAAACACTCAATCAATGAATAGCTTTGTGATGGTAATGACTCACCTATTGATTATTGGAGCTGATTAATGCAAGACCACCACTTTTTCAAATGAATCAATACGTTTTGAAATTCAGGGTCAAAAAATCCCAGAATTGCTCATTATCATGCAAATGCAAGATTTCTTATGAACGACTGAGCAAAGTCTGGATCAATTGGTAGCAGCTCACTTTAACCATTTGAGCAGCTCAAAATATTTGACTGACAGCATACAACTTCACCTCAATACTAACACCTTTATTAGGTGATTCTCGTATTTTCATGGTAAAATGTACAGACGAACGGTTTACAAATGAGATACATAATAGAGACAGAGCGCATTTAGTATAATCTGAAAACCACGCCCACTGGGGGGAAAACAATCCAACCGTCTCTATTGACTTTGTATTGCGTGAGGCTGCCTCCTTGTCATTTCTGACTTATTACAAAAAACAGAACAATGCCTAAAAGCTGTTGTGTGACAAGGTGTACAGCTAACAAGCTAAAAAACCCAGAACTAAGTTTTTATAAGCTGTCGACCCCAAAAAACGAATGTTTAAGGACACAAAAGTGGATATAGGCAGTGAGACAGATCGTAACGGAACGTAATCAACGACAACATATGCTAAACAAACAAACAAAAACAAACCATTCATTATTTTTAACCATTTCAAAGAATTATTTCACCTGTCGCCGAATATGTTCCCCTCCAATGTAGTTATGACCCGTTGCGCTCTGTCTCACTGCCTGTATCCACTTTTGTGTCCTTAAACATTCATTTTTTGGGGTCGACAGCTTATAAAAACTTAGTTCTGGGTTTTTTAGCTTGTTTGCTGTACACCATGTCACATAGCAGCTTTTAGACATTGTTCTGTTTTTTGTTATAAGCCAGAAATGACAACGAGGCAGCCTCACGCTATATAAAGTCAATGGGACTGTTGGATTGTTTTCCCCCCCAGTGGGCGTGGTTTTCAGAATATGACGCGTGTTGCTCTGTCTCTATGCTTGTTCAATTGACTTGATAGGTGCCACTTTGGTTTTAGCTCCCCCTTGTGGACTAAAACAATTCAAATAATCAAATGATGCGTAACTGATGAACTTCATACAATGGTAGTGAATGGGAACGGGGCAATCAAGATTTTTTTTTTTACAATTACAATAACAAAAGTACAAAATAGTTTTTCTTTGAAAGAAATTAATACTTGTATTCAGCATGAATGCATTAAATTTAATTAAATGTGGCAGTAAAGACATTTATAATGTTCTAAAATCTATTTCACATACAGTAAATTCTGTTCTTTTAAACTTTATGTTCAAACAAAAGATTCCTGGAAAAAAAAGTATCATGATTTCCAGAAAAAAATATTAATCAGCACAACTGTTTTTAACATTGATAATAATAATAAAAGATGTTTCCTGAGCGGCAAATCAGCATATTAGAATGATTTCTGAAGGATCACATGACACTGAAGACTGGAGTAATGATGCTGAAAATTCAGCTTTGCATCACAAGAATAAATTACATTTTAAAATGTATTAAATTACAAAACAGTTATTTTAAACTGTAAAAATATTTCACATTTTTTTACTGTATGTTTGATCAAATAAATGAAGCCTTGGTGAGCATAAGAGACTCGTTTCAAAAACATTTAAAAAAAAGTCTTACCAATCTCAAACTTCAACTTGAATGGTAGTGCATAATCAAAATAAGTTTTTGTTTTATTTGATAAATGCTCAAAATGTCTTTCTCTGGTTGTAGGCCAGTGCCCTGCTGGTCAGTTCTCTGCTGATGGTTTCCATCCATGCCAGCCGTGCCCGCTGGGCACCTTCCAGCCTGAGCCGGGTCGTGTGCTGTGCTTCCCCTGTGGAGGAGGACTCATGACTAAACACACGGGCAGCACATCCTTCAGAGACTGTGAAGCCAAAGGTATGGAAACACTGCAGAATGAGCACATTTCTTATGACAATATTTACATTGTATTTTCTCTTCCCCATATTTCTAGTTCACTGTGCTCTTGGGCATCATTATAATGCCACCACGCACCGGTGCATTCGTTGTCCGGCTGGAACTTACCAGTCCGAGTCCGGACAGAACTATTGCATCACCTGCCCTGGAAACACCACTACAGATTTTGACGGAGCTAACAATGTATCTCACTGCAAAAGTAAGGCAGATACATGCAAATTCATTCACAGATCCCATGATAAGCAGTGAATTCATAGGTCTGTCTGTTCTTTTCCCTTGCAGATCAACTATGTGGTGGCGAGCTGGGAGATTTCATGGGCTACATCGAATCTCCCAACTATCCCGGTGATTATCCATCTAATGTGGACTGTGTTTGGACCATTAACCCTCCAAACAAGAGGCGTATCCTTATTGTTGTACCAGAGATCTTCCTGCCCATTGAGGATGAGTGTGGGGATGTTCTTGTCATGAGGAAGAGTGGTATGGTATACCTGTCATTTTGGATGCTAATTAATTATTGTAAGCAGTAATGCAAGTTATTGAGCTCCTCCCCTCTCTTTTTAGCCCTGCCCACTTCCATTACAACTTATGAGACATGCCAAACCTATGAGCGACCAATCGCCTTCACCTCACGTTCACGCAAACTGTGGATCCAATTCAAATCTAATGAGGGAAACAGTGGAAAGGGATTTCAGGTTCCTTATGTCACTTATGATGGTAAGTTTAAGATACAGTCCAAACACAACCACATGTAGGCACATTCACATGCACTAAATTTGAGGTCCTTTTTTTTTTTTTTTTAAGAATTGAATAGTTTTATTCTGCAAGGATGCAGAATCGATCAAAAGTGAATAGAAACTTTCTATTCATCAAAGAATCCTAAAAAAAAAGTATCATGGTTTCCAGATTTTAAGCAGCACAACCATTTTCAACATTGATAATAATAAGAAATGTTTCTTGAGCAGAATTTCAGCATATTAGAATGATTTCTAAAGGATAACTGAAAACTGGAATAATGAAAATTCATGAAAATAGATCTGGTGATATATATAAATATGTACTGTATATAAAGACAAGACAGTTACTACACCAAAGAAATACAAAAAAACATTCTATAAATTGTAAAAAGTTAGTTATATACATAAATAATATGCTAATATCACTTTGTGTGTGTGTGTTTTTGTCATTATAGAAGACTACCAGCAACTTATAGAGGATATTGTTCGAGATGGTCGACTTTATGCCTCAGAAAACCACCAAGAGATATTAAAAGTGAGCGTTTTTTTTCACTACAGTAAGTAACTGTAGTCAGACTTCACTTTATATACCTCTTTTAATGCTCTGTTTCTCTGTTTTCAGGATAAGAAGCTGATTAAAGCTCTGTTTGATGTGCTGGCCCACCCTCATAACTACTTTAAATACACCGTGCAGGAATCAAAGGAGATGTTCCCACGTTCCTTTATCAAACTACTACGCTCCAAAGTCACCAGGTTTCTACGGCCGTATAAATAGAAACCCGAACATTTCTTCCACGACCCCGGCTCTATCCCCATCTCTCTTCCTGTCTTTTCTCCACTAGCTCCCAGAAGGCCTAACTACTGCAAGAAGATAAAGACGTTTGGCCTTCTTCCTGTCTGAGATTTGTCCATTTGTCCCTTTTTTGTCTTTGTTTGTTCTTTGTTTGCTAATATTTATGTGCTTGATTTTGCAAAAGCCCTCTTTGGATGTTTGATATCTATAGTATATATTTGTAAATGTATGTATGTATATATATATATGCGTGTGCGTATGTGTGTGTGTGCGTGTACAAAAATTATGTGCAAGCTTATGGCGTATAAGGACACATACAGACACACACAGATATATATTCTCATTTTGAAAAGGTTATTTTCATGCCCCTAATGTGCACAAGGGGTTTTAATATCCTAGTGCACTTAAAGTTTCTTTTCAAACTTAATGAGAAAGGAATCTCTTTCTGTTCTGACCACAAAATAAAAGACAAAGCCAGACAAATGAAAGAAAGAAAGAAAACAAAACAAGATAAAAGACAAAGACTACCTGTCAGTATGAGAGTTAGAGTTATGTGTATGTTGTTTAACTAGTATTTGGAGCTTCAATTGCACTTGAATTTTATAATGTAGAGAATAAGGAAATATAAGTTACTTTTTTCTTAATGTTTTTGTTGTATAGAGATGTTTTACCTTGGTTGTAGGAACAAGAAATGTCCGTACTGCCCCTCTACTGGGATACAGAAAGATATTCTCACCTCTCCCTCTCCTGAAAACAAAACACACTTCATAATAATCTCAGTTTAATATCAGAAAAGTATTAAGCTACCTGGTTTTATTGGGTTTGTACCTTTTTGCCAGCTTGACAAGTATAAGATTAATTTCTATAAGATTACATGATGCAATGAGTTTGTCATTAATCTGCAGTTTAGTTTTTGAGAACATTTTGAGAAATTGTAAATATGGTGATTTCTTTTTTTCTTCTTCTTTTTTTTTTTTTGAGCTGGATGTCATAAAACTCATGGAAATGGTGAAGAGTTTATTCAGAACGACAAAGAACTCCATTTTGGATTTTTATGGTGTATTACATAGTTATATCATATCTATTACATAGTAATTACATATAACCTTTGTGCTGTGCACAAAGGCGCATATTTTGCTCTTGTTATTGAACTGTGGATGAAGAATAGAGGATGTTTGTTGAACTGATGAAACCTAAAGTATGTGAATGTTGATTGGCTGAAAAAAAAAAAAAAAAAGTCCAGAAATCAGATCATTTCCCCTCACAAATCAGCAAAATGACCTTGTAGGAAGACAAAAATTATATTATTAGGGCTTTGTGAGTGTCTATATGTAGTTCTGGTACAGTTTTATTTAATATCCTTTGTCCATTTTAGTGATTTTTGCAAGTCTATGGACTGCATGTGCAGGAGTGAGATAAAAGATGGAAAAATACCCATCACAATTAAATCAAATCCCACAACCACATCTATATGAGCCATAAAGTCACCGAAATACAGATAATATTAGCTGTCATTTTACAGTATTCTGCGTTGTTTTGCATATATTCCAGGTTGGGAGGGAGGGGCGGAGTGATCATTCTAAAGCTGCTTTGTTATATGAGCACTTATTAATGCTTGTATATGTAATATCCACATATGGACAGGGAAGCACATTCACTCATGCATCGAGCATAAATAATCATACATTCATGCATGCACACACAAATGCAGTACCTAATACATATTGTTATGCTAGCACAGTAATTTATGATTTGTGAGATAACCGCAGGTTGTCATTGATCTTTTTTTGTGTGTGTGAGTGTGTGTGTGTTAATCACATTTTGTTGTCTCATACTAAAACAAAGTGACTGATTGAGGAACTGATGCCATTAGCAAAGAAGAATGTATGACATGCAAAAGCAACTAATACACACACATACACACACCTCGATGGCTTCACACACAGATTTAAGTACTTTGCCCCTCAGATGGAGAGAGTGACTCAGACTGCTGCTGGTGTGATTTGTAAGCTTTATGAATACAGATGTGTAAATGATGTAAAAATGTTAGTGTTGTTTTGTTTTTTTAAAGTTAATATTTACAGTAGAAAGAGACAATATGCTGGGGAAGGTCACAGTCTAACATGTAGGCCTACAGGACTGTTTTGGAAGTCTCTTGAATAGTATGCTTCCCCACCATGGTGAATGACAACATTACAGAAGAATGAACAATTTAGCAGTGTGAAATCAACCCCAGAAGGTGTGTAGAAGAGAATGGGAACTATTGTTAAGACCTCACTTTATTAATAAATCATTCAAATCTCACGCTGTTTGTTGTGCTGTTGCATTTCATTTGAAATAATTGTTGCTTATTATCATTATTTATGTAGCCTATTAGTTAAATCTTTCTTTTAAAGTGAAAGTTCAGAGGAAAATGTATTCTCCTCTTGCAGCAAAATTAGAAAAATGTCACCGAACGCCATTTTGAATTATTTGTCGCCCGCTTGTGGTCATATTAATATAGGCCTATCATCAAATATCATGCTGTTTTCTCCCCACAAAGAGGCAGTGTGCACCAAGATTTCGTAAACAATTATTTCCAATGTCATTTTTTGCTTTTTCAAAATAGCTGAACTCATACGAAAACTTAAAAGATTGTTTTCTGAATTCAATTTTTAACTAACGTTACCACACGTTTTAGTATGATAGTGGTTTAAAAAGCCACTACTACTTTAAAAAATAACATGCAGATCAAGGTCAAACAAAAATACCACATTTGATTAAACAGCACAGATAGCATTTGCAGATATAAAAAAATAAAGCCATCCTCTGACTAAAATAACTGACGAATTAACAAATCATACTACGGGAAAGGATTGTCTCATGAATATTAATGAAGTACGTGACGTTTACCTTGTAGACTCCTAACGGATTGGTTGAAAGGGAGACGTTAGTAAAGCTGAAGAAAGGATTGTGCTTTTAGCGCTTTTATAAAATATATATAAAACATCCAAAAGTAATTTTAAGTGTATACAGAAGTGCCTAACAACAAATTGGTAACATGGATTATACATTTATTTGCGTTATGATGTTGAAAGCAATATCAAATATTATCGAATTGAATATTATAATGCTTTATATGAAGTTCCTTGCGAATGGCGCCAGTGAATACAGTTAATCAACAACAAAAACGGTTCTCTTAGCAATAGTGAAAGGTTGGCTTATGATTATTAATGAAGTTATATGACTAGCTCTTACCATTAGTAGGTTTCGCAAGAGGAAGAGAGAAAGATCCAGAGCAGCGCGAGGGGGAGTGACTCCAAGCGCGAGACACACACACACCGGGGCACCACGCGACTCCAGTTCAAACAAACCAGCGCGAGGCTCTGCAAACAGGAGCCGCTGCGTTTTCACACTCTTACCGGTTATGTATTAGGTATTACTGCACGTCTCCGAAAACGCATTGGCGTTAGACTCTTGTGTTTGAATAGGGTAAGTATATTTCTGGTATGTAAATCAGCACCGCATATATTTTGAATATGCATAATTATGTATAAGAGTGCGCCGTTGTTAATGATGCTTGTCTGTTTGGAAAGCAGCAGAGACAGTTACCATAGATACAGTCAATTCTTGAATGCTTGTTAAACATGACTGATTGATTTTTGGCATTGATTTTATGTGTTGGTTTTAGTCCTTGTTATCTAAACAAATTCCATAAAACCTTATCATGTTTATCTTGCAAAGGGCTTCATGTAAAATTAAACTCGATGAAAAGCAAATTATCATGCAATTAAACTGGTTGTTCGTTTTGGCTCTTTTTGTGAATCATGTTACACTAATAATAAAAGTGCCAACAGGTATGTGTGTATTAATTTGTGGACATGATTCATGTTAATACCATGTTTTTTGACATGTAGCATGGTATTCTTTGAAATACTACTATGGTAATCATTCAGTACCACGTTTTAACATCTAATTCCATCACTTTACTATGGTACCACCACATTACGTTTGTTTTGTAAGAGTAATATATGATATTTTTGTTTAATTTTGTTTTAGTTATTATCATCCAACCATCTACTGCACTATAATTAAAAGCTTTTGTCTCACATAGTTTTACTTAGTTTGCTTAGTCATCATCCATCTTTTATGAATTGTTTTCGTTATTCTTTTCAGACAAAAATTTGAAATTGAGTACTTGTGTATTTCTCAAGGAATGGAGTAGAAAGCTTTCAGCTTTTCCCTACTTGTTATTTCAGTTCGAAATAACATTTTAGCTCCCCTTTCTTTCAGAGGGCTTTTGTGTCCTCTTTCTTCCCAAACAATTGTCGCAATTGCATCGCATCTTTTTTTCTGCCGTCTTGAAAGTGCAGGTAACTCTATTGTTAGACATAGAAATCGTGACAGAATGGTTACCATGGCTTTGTGTAAGATCTCGGAGCTAACACACAGGAGAGTGGGACATACCACCGGCAACCGCACGTCTGATTGTGGGTTTTGATAATATGCCGCTGTCACCGCTCACATCTCCCTTTATCTTGCATCTCGTACCTTTTTTCCTCAGGTGTATTGTGGCTGCTGGTGTATTGTGATTGAGGGGAAGCATGCAGGCTTTCTATCCCAGTAGCGGAGCCACTGAATACGGTCCTGGACGTCCCAAAGACTTGCACAAGACCATCTGATCCCAGCTGAAGTGGAATCCCTTTGAGCGAACACCACCGGACAAGCGCGTGTGTGTAAGAGAGAAAGAGAAAGTGTGTGTGTGTGTTGCCATGGCTTTCACACTTTCGGAAATCATGGCAGCCCGACGACAGCAGCAACAGTCTCAGAGAGGAGGAAGAGGAGTGGTGGAGGTGGACGAATACAGCGCCAACCCCACTCAAGCCTTCACCTTCTACAACATCAACCAGGGTCGCTTCCAGCCGCCCCACGTCCACATGTAAGAAACTCGCATGTGCACATTTGGTATTAATCACTATGGTTGACTAGGTGTCCTACAAATGATTCGTTTTTCTTTCAATTTGATTTTTAGCAGCAGCACTTTAATTTGCATGACAGTGTGCTTTGCTTTAAAAAAGGGGGCTTTCATCACCTTTAAAACACCACTGCTACAGCCATACGTATTTAGATGGACACGTTTGGCTGTAGCGTCAAAATTCATGCTGTTTTTTAAGCAGCTTACGCCATGAGCATTGCGTTTTAAAGATACCAATTGTTTCCTAAGAAATGCCTCCAGTTGGGTTCATGTGAATTTTAAGAATATGAATCATTCAGGGCTTCCTTAAAAGGGATTAGCTGACTTATTTTTGAGGGAAACAACTAACTAGTTGCTTTTGAAAATATGTGATTTTGCACATGCTTTTATCTGTGAGTGGAGTTTTTTTTTTTTTTTCTGATGGGCCATATTTCATTGTTTCGCTTTTTTTAAAAACTTTTTATTCATGTCTGTTTACAAAGAAAAACAGGTCACAGCTATATATTTGCAAATGTGTATGAATGTCTGTGAGTGTGTACCTGTGTGTGTGTGTGGTGTTGGTAGAGTCTGTGTGGTCGACCCAGTAGAAGATGCTCTAAAGTGGGCCATTCTTATTCAAAACTCTGCCATGTCCCTCAGAGACCCGTTTCTGCCAATGCTACTGTTTAAGCCGTGGGAGAACGATATATAACCTTATGTATTCCCACAACTCTCTCTCTCTCCCTCTCCCTCTGTCTTTCCACAGGGTAGATCCATTACCCCATGACACCCCCAAGCCCCCGGGCTACACGCGGTTTGTCTGTATCTCCGACACACACTCGCGCACTGACACTATTCAGATGCCGTACGGTGACGTCTTACTGCACGCTGGAGACTTCACAGAGCTCGGCCTACCCAGCGAAGTCAAAAAGTTTAATGACTGGCTCGGTGAGTTTATTTTATTTTATTGTTCGTTTCCTTAAACTTTTGCCAGCTCTGTTTGACTCAAAATCAGGTCAAAAAATGTACGCAATACTTTTATGGATCACTGCATCACTAAAAGTGTCATATGAGTAAGATGTGGATTTAAATGATAAAATAAATGATAAAACTGCAGTCTTACTCTTAGCAAAAAAGCATAATCAGATTATCTAAAATGTTAAATAATGAACATGCACGATATGTGGGATGTGTGTAGCTTTGTGAATGATGCATGTTCAAATTCTACAAAAGCCTAGATCTTTTGAAAAAGGAGTTCATGTACTATGAAAACATAAAGTACCATTCCAAATAGACTTATTGGAAATAAGTCAGCTAGATGCATTTACTTGTCAACAATTATGTTCATAAACTTGCCTGGTTCATAAACTCTGAGTTCAAAAATAAACTTGACCTGACCAATTCACACTGAGTAATAAGGTAGAAGTAAAATTGATAAAAGCATTGAGCATTGAACATTAAAATATTTAATTTATCACCATTTGAGATTTTGGTTATGTTATATAAACATTTAATTTTACATATAGTTTATAAATTAAATGTTATATAGTTTTATACAGATATATCTTTATAATAATTTCACTATAGGCAATAAACACAGAGCTCTTTCAAAATAAATAGTGCTGTCAGACGATTAATCGCATCCGAAATAAAAGTTGGTATTTACATAATATATGTGTGTGTACTCTGTATTTTGGCATGTAGAGGACGTAGTCATGATGTTTTGCATTTATTTATTTATTTATAACTTATTGTACACACGTGCATGTCCAAAAATATGATGAAGGCGCAGTAAGAAACTGAATAAGAAAGATGACTGGTATTGATTCAGTGAATAGAAAGCAGGAGATCTGGATGGAAGGATGGAGGTTAGTCAGCGGGGTGCTGGAGACACCAGTCAGATTAAGACCGTCGCTCGTGTGTCTCATCTTCTTTTCCGCTATTGATTCTCTGCTGTCCTGCCTCTCTTTTTCTTTCTGGAACGCTGTTCCTGTGCCAAAAAGGAAGTATGCGTGTTTGTTCTCGCGTTTGTCTCTGTATAAATATTTATAACATGGTTCTTTTTCTCATCTCTGTATCTTTGCTCCTGTATATCTGAGAGAACTCGCTGCGCACATGCTTCCTTTATCCAGCAACAATCCTCAGAGATATGATTTACTTTTTACCTCACAATACTTTAAAGTGTGTGCAAACACACACTCATGCACACACAGTATCACATTGACTTCCTCATATGGTGATGCTCTTAACTCTAACCTAGTCTCATGGCCTTCTTGTCAGGTATATATTTTTCTCTTTCACTTCGACACTCTGATGTTTGCGAACTCTGTTTCCTCTCTTTTTGTCTGAGCTCTTCAAGACTTGTCAGCCTTAATATTTTAGCCAGTTTGGGATCTTCAAAAATGGAGCATCACCTTAGACCTCAAGGCGAATGGCAATACAGCATAAAAGCAACTCGGAGGAGGTGTGAAAGTACATAAAAGATGGTTTATTTATTTAGTGGATAACATGGATCCAAAGTCTAGTTATCATTTATATAAACCTACAACAGAGATTTACACAGTAGCTTGGTGAACTGGTGTTATGTGTCCTACACTGTAAACCCGATTAAGTTGGCAAAACTTGGCAATCAGTTGCCTCAATTTTTAAGTAAGCAGAACTGGCAGATTTTTACTTTGTACATTTTAATTGTTCTTAACTTGAAATGTTTGAGTACTCTAATTCATACATTTAACTTAAAATTTTCATGTATCCTCTGTGTGAACATTTTTATTAGTGTAAACTTACATAGCTAACAATAGCATGGTATAGCACTTGCTGAATGAGTGCAGCAGTATGAAGCATTTACTTGCTCTCAAACCAAGCCACATACACCACTCGCCACCATGATGGTAACTCTCCAAAAACCTACATTAACAGAAACTCTTCTAAATTAGCATTAAAAAAAACAAACTATTATATAACACGTAATTTTTGCATTTACTCTCCCTTTCGAGTGCCATGGGCAAAGCATGCTGGAAAATGGAAATAGTTTCAGTTAAACTTAAGTCGATCTAAATTAAAAGAAATAAGTTCATAAAACTCAAAATAATGAAACAGTTCAGTTTACTTAAAATATATCAGTTCTGTGAACTTGAAAGAAAAAGAAAGTGCTAAATACTCATAAAGGTTAATTTGACTGAACTAATTTGTTTAATTTAAGTTTGTCCTACTCAAACCAATTAATTATTTTGAGCGTGTTCCAATATCGTGTGTTTTAGCACTGCTGGAACGCTATAATAAAATGGCTGTCATGGTGTGAGACACGGGGGAAAAAAACAGTGATGTGTCGCAGCAATTGAAGATGTCTGTCTTTTGTGTGTTTAAATAGACAAAAAAAAACATTGCAAAATGGATTACTGTAGACTGTAGGTGAGAAATAGACTTACATTCGCTGATATGGAAATAAACTGAAGTCTTCTACAACCACTTTTTGTAATGTCTATTTAATGATATACTTTTCTGCCATAATAGTGTGGTTTCTTTATCTTCATTTATAGGCACAAATATTCATATATGTGATTTAATTTGATTTATTAATTGACACACTACTGTTAAAAAGTTTGAGGATGGTAAAATGTATTGATTTTTTTTTTCTTTTTTTTTTTCAAAAAGTCTCTTAAGCTCAATACAGGAAAAACAGTAATACTGTGAAAATAAAATTTCTATTTTAATTTATTAATAAATGTAATTTATTCTTTATTCCTGTGATGCAAAGCTGAATTTTCAGCATCATTACTGCATGCAGTCTTCAGTGTCACATGATCCTTCAGAAATCATTCTAATATGTTCAAGAAACATTATCAATGTTAAAAACAGTTGTGCTGCTTGATATTTTTAGGGAAACTTTTTTTTTTTTTTAAGGATTCTTTGATCAATTCAAAAGAACAGCATTTATTTAAAATAGAAATTTACATGACACAATATTATAAATGTCTTTACTGTCACTTTTGGTCAATTGAATGCATCCTAGTGAATTTAAAGTATTAAAAAAACATTAAGGTTGACATCCTTATTAATTATATTGATGTTACAGTCATCTTTTGATCACAGATTGACCACTATTGTGGCCATTCGGTACCTTTTTAAATCATGTGTCTTTAAATATGTGAAGAGAGCTTTTTTTGTCATCTGACTAGATGACAAAAAATTTTAATCTTTCATTAATTTTAAATAATGATTTCAGCATTATCTCATCTGCCCAGCCAGTTAATTTAAACCAACAGAAGAAATCATTAGGAAGTACAGATGTTCATGAATTAGCAGTGCTATTTGTATGAATGCATAGCATTTAAGCAAATCTGTATATTTACTGATTTCTGTGTGTTTATTGGTTTTGAATGATTTGTATTTGCCTGCGGAACAACTGTGAAACCGTGTTTGTATCTTCCCCTTGTATCCTTCGGGCTTACACCGGTCGGAGAACACGCTTGAGGATCGTTTCAAGAACTGCATGAAAGAAAAGATCTGAAACGAATTCCCAGTAATCACAAGTGATACTACAACTTTTCTGGAGGTCATAGACATGACTGAAATCTGCTGTAGTGGCAGGGTGAAGAATAAATCAATAGTTTTAGCATGTTCTGTCTGTGCAGACTGCAGTCCAGTCCAGTTTGAGAAGAAGTTTGCTTGTTCGAGGATTCACAGGTGTTTTCTGTGAGTTTATTAAAATAATTTGCGCATAGCTGAGGCTGAATTTTAAGTATGAATCTGTTGTTGAATTGTTTCTCAGTGTACTTTTTCTGTGTGGAAGTCATTATGAGCAGAGAAGCGAGTTGAAGTAGATAATATACTTTCTTTCTCTCAGGTCAGGAAGGTTTGGTAGTTCCCCGTCTTGTTCTGTCCTGTCCACATAATGAATAATAGATTAGCCCAATGGTGATGTGACAGCTGCGTGGGCTGTGTGAGATGTGTGTTCGAATGTGTGGGGTGGAAGAATCTTGGGAGAAAAGTTTACACCTTTCTCACTCCTTTTCTTTCCCCTCTCTCTCCTCTCAACTTTGGAATTTTCCCTCCATTCGCTCTCTCTGGTCTGTATCTGGAGAGAAACCCGTCATGAAACTTTAATGTGCTCTCCCTTTTTCTTCCTTCAAGCTCTACGGCTCTTTTTTTCTGCATTTTTTTTTTTTTCACCCTGCCATGGGTTTAGTCAGCTGAAGGTTTAGCTGTGGATTATTAACAAGGAAGCTTGACACTGCTTTACAGTTTTTCACTTAAAGTGTAAAACACAATCTCAGACAAAGATTAAAGCTTTGTGTAGTTTTATGGCTGTATACAGTGTGTCTATGGATCTGTGTTTATGGCATATAATTTGTTTAGTACTGTAACATATTAATATTTTTTTTGTGTTATCCTTTCTTAAAGGGGACCTATAATGCCCCTTCACAAGATGTACTATAAGTCTCTGGTGTCCCCAGAACGTGTCTGTGAAGTTTCAGCTCAAAATACCCCACAGATCATTTATTATAGCTTGACAAATTTGCCCCTATTTGGGTGTGAGCAAAAACACGCCGTTTTTGTGTCTGTCCCTTTAAATGCAAATGAGCTGCTGTTCCCGGCCCACTTTCCAGAAGAGGGCGGAGCTTTAACAGTTCACGCTTCGGTTGCTCAACAACAACAAAGCTCACATCATCGTTCTTTAAAGATAGCGCGGTATGTACAGAAGACAAGACGGGGTGCTTTTCTTTTATTTATGCATCTCTTTCCTTGCGCCTCAGCTTCACCCCATAGATGCAACGGGAGGATGCAAGAAAAGAAAACGAGGACGTGGTAATCTAAGGAAATCTTATTTGTAAATTGGAATATTCTTGATCCCTCGAGCATCAGTTTAAAGTGTCATCAGCTGCGCTCGAGCCTCGAGGGATCTTATGTTATTAAAGTTTGACATCTAATACTAATAGTATTAATCTATTTACAATTAATAATTAACATAATAGAAACTAATAGTATTAGATGTCTATGCACCTGTGCATCCTCGCTCATGGCTCCTCAGGAAGCTTTCTTTCACATTTCAATTCAGTTACATTTATTTGTATAGCGCTTTTCATGATACATATCGTTTCAAAGCAGCTTTACAGAGAATGCATGTCAACATTACAATTTAGAGAATGCAGTTAATAATGTAATAATTTAGGCAATTTAATTTACAATCACTGTTAGCAGTTTAATTGAAGGTAGAAGCAATGAGCTCCTGGAAATAATGAATTACATATTAACAATATAATTAGGATATTTAGAATTTTGGGAATGTGCATGTTGATCCAGATATTGCGTCATCTGAAGTCCTCGCAGGAGTTGACGCCGTCTCTTCAAAGGTGTTGGTCATCTGAGGTCTTCTTAAGAGGCTGGATCCAAACTGAAGCTGATGTACTCTCTAGTCTTAAAACAGAAAAGCAAATGGAGAATAATTAGCGTAGCTGCTGTTCATAACATTAAGCAAAGATAGTCATGTGCAATTTATCTGATATAAGATGCATTATGTGAACGCTTTGCTAAAGAGATGCGTCTTTAATCTAGATTTAAACTGGGTGAGCGAGTCTGAGCCCCTACATTATCAGGAAGGCTATTCCAGAGCTTAGGAATAAACTCTCCTTTCTCACTCCTCATTCCTCACCTCCTCGCGGTGCATTTATAGAATTGAAATGGCATTTATAGAATTTAAAAAAAAAATGGTTTCCAGGTCACAGGCTGCAGGATGGAGGAGCGAAGAAATGAGGAAGCATCCATTGGAGTATTGAAAAGCACCCAGGGAAGCATATATGAGGGAGAAGGGCTTCCAGAAGCCGTGGCAAATATTATGCTCCAAATAAAACTCTCAGAAAGAAGTATGTTTTAGAAAATGACTTATTGCGAGAGGAAAATGACTCATCGCAAGAGTTTTAGTCGCATAACATCGGTTAATGGAAACGGCGTCATTTTGCAATAGTTTTTTATCGACATTTAGAAAATATTTTTGCGCAAATCTGTAATGGAAACGCGTCTACTGATGGAGAGACTCAGGAAGAAGTTACAACTTTAAGAAAGCAACTGGATGTTTCTGAATGGTTAGTGGATAAATTTATGTAGTTGCTGTGGAGTTGATTCAGCTCATCCACTAGCATGTGTCGTCATGTTAATCTTTTATGCAAATCCAGCATTGAATTGACCCTCGTTTGTGAAGCAGTCTGGCGTAACATGATGGCATGGTAACAACACTCTACTACAACAACTCTTCCTCTTCTCTAAAGCAGACCAACATGGCCTCACCCCCTTTGTTGTGTTTTCCCAGGGGCAGGGTTTATGTAAATTTTGGGGTTTGTGATGTCACCAACCCAGGAAGAAGCTTGTTGTAGTCCCTACCTGCCATTTGTTGTAGTTCTTAAAGGAACGCCACTGTTTTTGAAAATAGGCTCATTTTCCAACTCCCCTAGAGTTAAACAGTTGAGTTTTACCATTTTCGAATCCATTCAGCCGATCTCTGGGTCTGGCGGTAGCACCTTTAGCTGCAGCTTAGCATAGATCTTTGAATCTGATTAGACCGTTAGCATCTCAAGAGTTTCAATATTTTTCCTATTTAAAACTTGACTCTTCTGTAGTTACATCGTGTACTAAGACCGACAGAAAATGGAAAGTTGCGATTTTCTAGGCCGATATGGCTAGGAACTATACTCTCATTCTGGCGTAATAATCAAGGAACTTGAACCAATAACGTGACCACCTGCTTGCACAGGGAGCATGCCTTGCAACCATGGAGACATTTGTGAGAGACGATTCAGAAGATATTTACTTTGGTGCAGATCCTGAACCTTATGTATTTGAACCGGAATACACTGAAGATGAGCTTTTGGAATGTGAAAGGCAAGAAAGTGTGGCTGAACAGACTGGGGCAGAAGGGAGGAGAGCAGATTTCAGGTGCTGCGTAATATCATTGCGCCTGCTGCACCCATAGTACGGCAGCAAAGTTCCTTGATTATTACGCCAGAATGAGAGTATAGTTCCTAGCCATATCGGCCTAGAAAATCGCAACTTTTCATTTTCCGTTGGTCTTAGTACACGATGTAACTACAGAAGAGTCAAGTTTTAAATAGGAAAAATATCGAAACTCTTTGGTCATTTTTGAGCGAGATGCTAACGGTCTAATCAGATTCAATGATCTATGCTAAGCTGCAGCTAAAAGTGCTACTGCCAGACCCAGATTCTAATGCAAACATTTTTTTATGGATTTTTTTTTTTTTAAAGGGAAAAGAGTAGTGCAAAAAAACATCTCCAAAGAAGAAAATTAACTGCATACGACAGAGTAAATATGAATATAATTTTGAATATAATTCAAAAAAATGAATTACTGTGTCACTGTTTTATGTACAGTTCTATACAAACTCGCAGTTTTATATACAGATTCAGGTTATGCTCCTAACTTCTGCCCTGCCACCTGTGTGTGTGTGTGAGACTGATTTCTTATGCATGGGTGGATGCTGTGTGTGCCTGTTATAATACTGTGTGTTTACATTTCACATGGGCACATGAAGGAACACAAAGAACACCTACACTGTTTGTGTGTTTGTGCACTTTGGCAGAAAGATTCTTCACTTCACTTCTTCAAAGCGTCACTGTTTTCTGTTGAGCCGGGATTATGGACTAAAACAGATCTAAAAAGAAGGGTGAACCAAAGGGTTGAAACAAGTGAGAAGCATGAACTAAATAAATCAAACGTTACATATTTGCTTTAAAGGGGACATATCATGAGAAATCAAATCTTCGTTGATCTTTTGAAATAAAAAGCATTTGATGCACTATGAAAACATGAACTCTGTTCATCAGAACTCAGTCCAAAAAGACTGTTTATTAAAACCAAGCTAAAAAAAAAAAAAAAAGACTTGTTCTGTGCTCCCTTTAACTTTAACATCAGATAGATAAATGCATGGCTGCCAACATCTGATTTTCACAATTTGATTGGCACGTTTCAACACGGATTGTTTTATGAATTTGAAAAGGCTTTGCAAAGTAGCTGTTATTGAAATATGGGACAGTGCAAACCATAGTAGACTCGACAGTTCACACAACAGAACCCATTTCACAAGTAAAGAGGGCATTTATATACAAGTCCTAAAAGCATAAGCAAAAAATTGCCTATTAATACTTAAAAAGGGTCACAGAGAGGGTAGGAAATTATCATGAAAAATTTGAGGGCCAAAAAAGCTTTAAATAGGGAAAAACAAAATTCTATTTAAAAAAGATCTCATTAAATGGTTCAAATAGGCAGTTTGTACCCTTTAAATATAGAGTTTCTTTACAATTGGCTGGGTGTAGTCAGAGCGCTGCTTTCATGTAAAATCAACCAATCAGCATCACCACAGTCAGAGTCTTTGATTTTGAGCCCATCTACAGTTTGTTCTTAACAGAAAAAAGTATAAAAAACATAAACTGAACAAAAATGATTAATCAGTATCATCATGTAAGGAAGAAAGAGAAAATCTGTTAAAACCCTTTAAAAGAATAATATTAAATGATGAACACTGTCATAAACAGAAACTTTGTAAAGAGAGGCAGGCATTTTCATACTTTCTTCTTAATGTATTGTAGTGACTTGAATTATTTATCTATAGTGAATACACTGCAAACGCAACAAGACAGCATGACAGTTTGAGGAATTAAATAGAAACTAACTGTCATTTACCTAAATATGACAAAATCTGTACTCTGAAGATCTGTGATTGTCTATTTATATTTCACAATACACCCTGATTAAATTTCATTTGTGTTAAATGCACAGTTATGCCATTGGCAGATACTTTCGCAGTCAGCCAACTTACAAGAAAGTGCACATATCACGTAGGTGGCAAACGTCTCGCAGAACGTCTGCAGCATCACACACACACACACAGTGTGAGACAGCTCCGTAATCCTCTTGAATGAGCTCTGAATTTTGGAGGTTGGAGGATTTGCTCCATCAAAGTCCAAAGACCACCCACCAGAACAGAAATGACAATAGCACTCAAATCCAGACACTTCCTCTGGGCTTATGCACCTCTAAACCCCTTATTCCAATGGTCCACAGCACACACACACACACACACACAAACATGTCAATGCTGCAGCTCAATAGACATGTTTAAGAGTGAGACGTTTTGTGTGTGTGTGTGTGTGTCTTAAGTTGTTGAACATGCTATTCTCGCTGCACGTATGTCTCTGTGTGAGCACGCACGGGCCTGCATTCATCCGCTTTAATTGCGCTCTTTTTGAAGTGAAAAGAACAGAAGCTGTCTGTCAGATTCACAGTGAAATTTAAGCTATTGCCGCCTTGAAAGTGCTTTTGAAATCAAAGACAAAGAGCCCTAGAAGATAGAAACTAATAACAACAAGCAGCGCATACTCGTCCGTGTGTCCGGATTAGGCGTTTTAGGCTGAAATCGGCATGCTTTTTTCTTTTCCGTTTCCCGCTCCTCCTCATCACAAAAGCTTTGGGCTCGTCTTTTCCGTCCTCCCTCTTGCTGGCGTTTTGTATTTGTGTGATTGATTGCTTCCAAAGACTTTTTTTTTTTTTTTTTTTTTTTGCTTTGTGTTTCTAAGAGAATGACTCCATTGTTAAATGGTGATTCTCTCTGTAATTCTGCCTTTGAAGGAGTCTGGCCGTTTGTGGAATCTATATGAGAGAGAAAGGGAGCACGAGAAGGAGAGAAAAGAAAGGGAACGAGTGCACGGAGATGAACATATGCACCGGGAGATTTTCACACTTTTGCAGTGCCTACACATGTATGTGAAACCGATGTTGCACGACATAAACACAATATGGAATTTCTTATCCTTTTTTTGCATGTCAACAAATGACTTTATGTTGTGAAAACGTAGACGAACAGAAGGAGAACTGTGGGTCGTGATCCCAAAAATTGAAAAAAGAATTGAAAAACAATTCTATAATGAAAATAATACAATGCTACTAAACATATAATGGTGCATAATTAGGATAGTAGAATATACAACCATATCAACTTTTACAAGAGAAATGCTTCCTATATCTATTTGTTGACAGGTTGTGCATCTAATTGAGCACAAGTTCTGTCGCTAGGTAAAAGCTAGTTACATTGATGCCAACATGGCCAGGCATAACATTTGTTTGTTTGTTTGTCTGTCTGTTTGCTTATCTGCCTATTATTTATTTAACCCTTGTGCGTCCTTATTTGTCTTTTTCAGTTTTGTTTTTTTGGATCATTTTGCCTGTGTTAATGCCAACTGCATAAATTTTGGCACAGGTGTGTATTTTTATTGGAATTTTACTATTTCACCCCTATTTCCTTTAATAAATCTATTTTACACTAGATACACAAAATAGTGCCACTCAGGACCTTAAGGACAAAAGTGTCCCCATTGAAACCCATTTAAACTGCAGTTTTTAATCCCAAGGCCTTTTAACTATAAAGTGATGTAATCTTTGTTAATAGGCTTTCATTCTGTTGACAAGGCTCCAAAATTAAAATTTTTACTAATTTTTTTTTTTACCAAATGGTGCCATTTTCTCAGGTTTGGCCTCTAAAGCAAATTCTCGCTTTATTCCTGATTTCTGCTTCTGCATATTATAGAGCCAGTTGGATAAATTATGCAGCTATAATCATGTGGGTGTGTTGGTATGGATGTCAGAGTGTTTATATGTGTGTATTAAAAAAATTGTGTGTGTAATATTTGAGATAGAAAAACTCTACTGTACTGCAAATCACAAATCCAACCACAAAATTTGGTACTGCGCCCAAACAAAATCTTACTGAAAGCTCATTTTTTGATATATCAACCTCAAATTTGGAACACAACTTATTTAGATTCATGGATTCGATTTTCTAGCAGTTTTAGAGTTCAACATGTTTCATAAAATATATATTTTATATAATATAATGTTTATAAATCATTTTCATAAATTTGGACCTCTATACTGTTTGTCTTATTTCATTTTTTAAACTTTTTTTTTACATCAATAATAAACTACACTCTACAAAATGCTGGGTTAAAAACAACCCAAGTTGGGTTGAAAATGGACAAACCCAGCAAAAGGGTTGTTTTAACCCAGCCATGGGTTAAATGTTTGCCTAACCTGCTGGGTAGTTTTATTTAACTCAGCTATTGTTTAAAAATGACTGTATTGCTTGCTTAAAATGAACCCAAAATATGTTGGAAAGTTAACATTTATCAGTAAGTTTAATGAATAATAATTAAACAATAAATATTTATTAAATTGCTTATTAATAGTGTTCACTTTTTGATTATTATTGTTACCTCTAGTAATTATGTATCTGATTTTTAATTTCCAAACTATTTTGGGTTAATTTTAAGCAACCATATAGTAATTTTTAAACTAAAGTTGGGTTAAATAAAAGTGCCCAGCACGTTGGGCAAACATTTAACCCAATCGCTGGGTTTGTCCATTTCCAACCCAGCATTTTTAGAGTGTACCAAGTGTCTTCTTCAAAATGAGACCAAACTGAAATTTTTTGGACATGGACATTTTTGTCCTCTTTGGACCTATGTGTAACTTTTTTTAATTGACGCACAAGGGTTTAAGACATTTGCTTGCTTTTGCATGCTAAACCAATTTAAATATACTTTTAAGTCTCAATCTTGAAGCAAAACCAGTTGAGAACCACTGGGGTAAAGGACAAAATATAGTCTAAGTATAATCACAGAATAAGCCCTGACTAATGTACATTGTTACACTTTTTTTACACGGATACTTACCTAATCAATAATAAATATTTATTATGTGAGCAGAGGTAGACTCCATATAGTGATACAAGAGATATGAAACTTACACAGCATGTGTGAAAATCTGTTGTTTGGGGCAATGAAATGCTAAGACCAATCAGAATGAAGTATTCCGTGTAACATAGATGGTGCATTGCAATATGTCTGAGAAATTGATGTTGAATTATAAGTGGTTTGACATGCATTAGAAGATCTCTAAAGTCTGCTTGGAAATCAAATCAGATCACAGTAAAGCAAACGATTGAGCTTGAAGATAGCTCTTTATTACCTGTATTACAAAAGTGTTGAGCAAACATGAAAGATATCAGAGCTTTGCCTCTGGAAGGAGGCTTTAAATCTGCAAGACTTCCTGTGCTGATTCTTGTAAAGCATCTGCCATGGACACATAAAACTCACACTTAATGTTTGTCCATGTCTTACTTTTACGATCATCTCCCAGCGATGGTAAAATTGTGCTTATGGACGCAGATTTTTAGAGGTGCCGTGGAGTATTGTGCATGTGTTAAGTGTCAGGAAAATTGCTGTTAACTCACACGTTTTGAGCATAAGCATGTGCGAGGGACTGTGTGTGTGTGTTTGTGTGTGTGTGTGTGTGCTCTGTCTTTTTTTTTTTTTTTTTTTTTTTTTTTTTTTTTTTTTGTAGGTCCTCAAAACCAGAACCCCCCCCTCCATCCTTCCCGCCCACAATTTAATTGCTGCTTTTCAGGGACGCGCTTGGCTGCGTAATTGTCAAAACACAGGCTGACTGAACTCTCCGTCACACCTCAAACCTTACACTTTCTGACGCATCTCATCTCTTTTATGACACTTTTCAAATAAAGGGAACATTTCCAGATGTTTGGCGTAATTTCGCCTCGGATCCGCAGGGCTGCGGGGAGAGCGATTTGGAGAGAGGAGATTTGTGGGGACAGACTGTCTTTGTGTTTGTCAGGCGTGGACAGGTTCGCTCCCCGGTGTGGTGAACATTTTATAGAACCGTGAAAAAATGGAGATGAAATGAGGAGTAATAATATTTTAATGTTTATTGATGTCAGAATTATGAAGTGCTATATTAATTTGCATTGTTCCAAAGAGGAGCCGAAAACAAGTTCTTTAAGAGTCCTGCATCATCTTCTGGTTTGCTGCTAGTCGAAAAACACAAAGTGCCAATATCAACCAACTTAATACCTCAAGGAGAATGATGTAGCCCACCTTTTTGGCAGGCCCACGCAGCATCTGTGCCCACAGAAAGCAGCGCAGATTTCCTCCGTATTTGTCCGCCTGTCATTTAAAGAGCTACACATCCCCCTTCCCCTTATGTGTTCATTTATTAAATATTTTGGCTAATTCGATTATGCTTTCAGGTACCAACAACAGTGCAGTCTCTAAGCTCTGTTGACCATGTTTAAATCAATTTGGAAAGTTTTCTGCAGATTTCCCCCCAAAATTTAGTGAAGAAAATTAAGGTTTTTAAGGAAAACATTCCAGGATTTTTCTCCATATAGTGGACTTCAACAGGGTACAATGGGTTGAAGGTCCAAATGTCAGTTTCAGTGCAGCTTCAAAGAGCTCTACATGATCCCAGACGAGGAATAAGGGTCTTATCTAGCGAAACGATTGGTCATTTTCTAAAAAAAAAATAAAAAATTACATACTTTTTAACCACAAATGCTCATCTTGCACTGCTCTGCGATTCGCCATGCATTATGTAATCACGTTGGAAAGGTCATGACGTAGGTGGTAGGGCGAAAAACTCCATCTCATTTTCTCCTCCAACTTCAAAATCGTCCAACATCATTGTTTTTTAACTTTTTTTTGTAAAGGCTGTTTGATTTAGTCTTTGCACATTCACTTTGTAAACACTTGCTTGGTACTTCCACCTACGTCATGCGTGACCTCTCCAACGTGATTACGTAATGCGTGGCGCATCACAGAGCATTTGTGGTTAAAAAATGTGTGTATATATATATATATTGAATGAGCTAAAAATGAGCTATTGTTTTGCTAGATAAGACCCTTATTCCTCGGCTGGGATCGTGTACATTTCTATGGCATTGCTGTCGAAGAGTAATCAGCTGGTGAAGTGGCTTTACTTATTGTAGAGTTAACAAAAGATATCATTAGCACTGTAATGTTTGAAGTTTCAGTAGACCAGGAGGAGTTTAAAATGAGTGGTTCGTTCATAAATCCGTAAGCTCTTTCCTTCATGCTGTGGAAATACAAACCGGAAGACCGAACACAACAAGCACAACGCTGAAAAGGGGCGGGCCTACATAAGGTCTATAAAATGATTCATAAAAGTACTTATCTAGTAACCACAGATGACTTGGAAAGTTATGGAAATTTGTAGTCGTTGTAGTTGCTTATCATGGCAACATTGCATGAAAGTTAAATATAGCAAATAATAAAATAAATATCTTTCATCACTTTCATCTCTATTCTATCATAACCCTAACGAAGACACTGTATGATGACATCTGTTTTCTCTTTCCTCAGGCACTCTCCCGTACGAGATAAAAATCGTTATAGCAGGGAACCACGAGCTGACATTCGATCAGGAGTTTATGGCAGACCTGATAAAGCAGGATTTCTACTACTTTCCTTCAGCCTCCAAACTCAAGCCGGAGAACTACGAGAACGTTCAGTCCCTGCTCACCAACTGCATCTACCTGCAGGACTCTGATGTTACCGTCAGGGGCTTCCGCATCTACGGCTCACCGTGGTGAGTGTCTCTCTCTCTTGTGCACGCTTTCTCAAGTCTTTCTGTCACCGTGTTTGTCACCATATGTTGTTGTGTTGTCCCTTCCCCCTCAAGTCTTCCTCATTTTTTGCTCCTTCTTCCCTCATTCTGTCTATCTCTCTTGTTAACACTTCTTTTGCCACCCCTCCATGTCCTGCGATTTACCTCTGTGCCAGTGTGTGTGAATAACTATGTTTGTTTGTTACTTGCAAGCCCTGAATTCTAAGTTTAAACGCAGATGTATTGTAAATGCATGCCAGGTAATTGTTTTTTAAATGAATTTGGCCTGTACAACAGTGTGTGGGTGTATTTTCTAAACTTGCAGGAGCAAAAATGTCCTTACAAGAATAGTAAAACACAATGAAACCACATGGAGTTGTCGCTAAAATGAAAAACAGATTCATATAGGGGCTAAATGATGTTTTCTTTGTTTTCTTATTTAAATGTGAATAAATAAGACATATTTTAATAATAATTATGAAGTATAATAATATGTAAATAATAATTTATTATTATAGTTTATAATAATAAATAATTTATAATATTTATAATATGTAAATATATAATAAATATATTTATTATATTTATATTAATTTATAATATAAAAATAAAGTATAATAATTATTTATTGCAAATACTTTTCTTTTAGAGATAGGGTTATATAATAATAATAATAATAATAATAATTATTATTATTATTATTATTATTATAGCTTTTATTTATTTATTTATTTATTCAAGATTTCTTTTAGTGGTACGTTTAGGTTTTGCTTTGATCACAACAACAGAGGACTATGATTTGTTCTCATTTTTATAGCTATGTGTGAGAGGTGGAAACAAAGTGTGTGTGTGTGTGTGTGTGTGTGTGTGGCCCATCTAAGGTGTGTTCACTGACAGATGGCTTTTGCAAATATCACAGTAAGCCTTTACATCAAAGTTGATAAATAAGCATTTATATTTGTGTGTGTGTGTGGCTTGTCAAGCTGATGGTGTTTACAACAGTCATGAACTCATGAGCTAGATTAAAACCATCTAGTATTAATCCACTCCGATATGTCGTGACAGAAATCCTCATCTCATGCCAGTGTGCTTGTGTGTATGTGTGTTTACACCATGCAGACCAAAAAAACATAAGCACTGCTGAGATCTGGTAATATCATTCCACCATAGGGGAGGGCGGACAGAAAGTGCGTCTGTGAGCTTCTCTCAGTCTTTCATCATCATCTCTCTGTCAGTCCATCAAGTCCTACATTTTTCTCCTCCTGTCACTGTAGAGTTGAAGACGCTCCGCCACACTGGGGCAGAGTGGCAAAGCTCTCATCTCCATGGAGATTTTGTTCTGGTGAAGTCGCCCGGATTTATGGGCCGAGTCCGGTGTTGCTGCGGGCGATGGCTGTCTGTGATCTGTGCAGTGCTACATTGCTCAGTAGAGTCATCCATCTCCTTATCAATTCATCTCTACTTTTTCTGCTTCTTCATCTGCTGCTCTGTTCCCAAAGCGGTCTATTTAAAGACACATTAAGTGTCAAGGCTGTACCAAATGGTAGGCTATGTATTTGGGCTGCCTTCTACAATACCTTGTTTTGGCCAGATTCTCATCATTGCTTGTATTCTTCACAGAGAAGACAATCCCAGAGAGAATTGCAGATTTGTGGATTAAAATATCCAAATACCACTAGAACAGTGTTATATATTTTGTTGACTTGTGTACTTGCATCACCTATCATTGACATCTTACCTGCGTTACCCTCGATTTCCGGTTTTATTTTGTAGAAACACCAAAAACGCTTTAATATATTATGTGTTTTATTAGACAGGTGAGCAACTGTTTGGATACATTCATTGACAGAAAATGAATTGTTATATAGCTCAACACAGTAAGTCTTATTGTTTACATCTCGTTTTCTTGATTTACCGCGAGTACCATGTTTTACCATGCCTAATATTGATCTAGCTTACTGCAGTGTGCAACAAGTGTCTCATAGTAGCCGCAGAGTGAACGCACAGAGTAGCATTATAACAACTTTCAACACACAAATGTATCTAATATGATAAAACAGCGCTGTATTACCCCACATATACTTGACCGGAAGAAGTGGAAGCGGTCGTCTGCGGCATAATAAAAGTTCCGCTGCTCTCAAGCCGTGTGTCGTGCTTGTCAAGCTACGCCTTTGTTTTGAATAAGTGACCTTTAGTGGTGAAAACTACAAATTGTGCCTTGGAGAAGATTGTAAGGCAGCTGATATGTATGTAGGCAAAAGATAGAAGGCTATATGTTTTGGAAAAGAGCTCATGTTGTCCATCAACTACTCAGAAGTTCAGTGGAGACCACAGCAGCATCAGATCACTTCTTGTTCATCTCTACATCTCTCTCTTCTCTTCTGGCTCAAGTTCTTTTTTGCCGTTAAGTTTACCTGCACTGTCAGATAAAATGTGCACAATTTGGATCTTTAGGGGTACAAAAGCTTGTCACTGGGAAAGTACCCTCAAAGGTACACCTTCTGTACTAATATACACCCTTTAAGTGTAGATATGGTGCAGAAGTGTACCTTTTGAGGGTACTGCTGTAGTTCCAATCTTTTGACATATTCTTGTGTTCAAAAACAACTGCAGCACAACAGAATGAAACAAAATGCAGAGATCTTCAGCCAAAGCATTGTACCTGCTCTGTTTTTTTTTATCTAAGTGTATTTTAAAAAAAAACTTTATGATAAACATAAAAAAACTGCAAATAGACTATCCCACTTTACATTTGTATCAGGAATTACTAAGTAGTAAAAAAAATGTTTTTCTTTTGATCGTGTTTCTTATTTCTCCTAAAGGCTTTTCACACTTGAAATATTTAACCCTGGGTCATTCTAAACCTTGGATAAATGCAATCCTGGGTTATCTTGCTTCACTTTTCACACTGCTCACAACTAACCTGGGGTTAAAAAAATAATCCTGGGTATTCATAAGCTGCTGTTTCACACTAAGCCCTGGGTTAACATTTTTATTTGCATATTTGCTGTATCAATGTCATTGATTGGACGAACTAGGCATGCAACCTGTTTATATATAAATAAAGGTTCGAACTTTGTGCATTCTCATATTATATATTGCCGACTGCTATCAAATTTTTCCTCAATGGACTTTTTGAATGTAAGAACAAAATGGTCTCTTCTTCACTGCAATTGTCGGATTTTCTGTCACCATATGACATTTTCCCCCTCAAACGCTGACATGTTTCCATGACTGTCCAAAGCATGTGAATAATTTGAATCTGAATATGAGGCACGCAATTGGTTAAGTGTCTTGTTGTGATATTCTAACACAGCATCGTTTAACACTGCACGTTTGGCACCATAATGCGGGGTTAACGCTGCAGCAGTGGTGCCACCCCCAGGGTTAAAAGCGAGTTTAGAATGATGATAACCCGGGGTTAAGCACAGTGTGAAAATCCCTCTAGGGTAAAAGTTACCCAGGTCAGCCCCTGGACCCCTTCAAAAACCTAGGTGTTGGTTTTAAAATGTATTTTTCCAAGGTTAATAATTTTAAACTAGACACTATCTTGAATAATACAGCACTCATTTGTCAAAATGTAAAAAAAAAAAAACAGCATGAGTCTTGATGCAATGTCCAAAGACATCCATTTGCATGTGTATGGCTGTAACAACAGTGCTTTAAAGGGATAGTTCACCCAAAAATGAAAATCTGTCATCATTTACTCACCCTCAGGTTGTTCCAAACCTGTTTGCATTTCTTTTTTCTGTTGAACACAAAAGAAGATATTTTGAAGAATACAGTTGACGGTAGCCATTGACTTCCATAGTACGGAGAAAAAAAAATACTCAAAGGCTGCCGTCAACTGTATTCTTCAAAATATCTTCTGTTGTGTTCAACAGAAGAAAAAAAACTCATACAGGTTTGGAACAACTTGAGAGTTAGTAAATGATGACAGAATTTTCATTGTATCTCTTTCTGAGAGGGTTGTGCCATGCAGCTGCAATGCTAATTTAAGTACCTAAAGTCTACTAAAATTCCTCAATAGAAATGATAATAAATAAGAAAGCATCAGAGACTAATCAATCTCTATAATTGACTAGTCGGTTGTTGGACAGCTCCCTACTCGTAATCTGCGTACTTTCACGGACACGCTCACTCTCCTCTACCGGGCTAAATGAGATCTTGGCACGTGGCTTTCTTTCCTAAATCCTGACTATTTGTCATACGGTGATTCTGGAATGAAAAGAACTGCATGGGGGAAACATGTGGTGTGTTTTTCTGTTCTGCTGACGCTAATGCAAGTTTACAAGTCATTTGTCATCCGCAGATCTGCAAATGCAGAAACGCGTGGTGCGTTTGTGCCTATTTGTGTGCGCGTGTGTGAGCCGGTGTGGGTGGATGAAGTATTAAGGATGGCTGTCCCTTTCAGAAGAGCATGAAGCACAAACAATATGTAGGACCCACAGCACATATCGCTCTGAGCTAAACACACTTCCATGCACACAGCTTAAACTTTCCCACGTATACTGTGCATGTGCTCATATGGACAGTTACTCACAGATGCGGTGACAAGTCACGTCGATGCTTGGTGAACACAAACACATCCTGTGTGCCCTGCGGGGGGTTACCGTCAGTGGAAAGCTGCTAGCTGAATGTTTATGCACCGGCAGTAAAAGAGCAGGTAGAAGGTAATTGAGAAAAGTGCATTTAAACTCAGGAGATTAAAAGGTTTTGGCTTTGCCATTGTATGCCTTTGGTTTGCCTTTGTATGCGCACACTGAGCAAAGAGAAAACTGAAGTTTTTGCTCTTTTATTTTATTAGTTTATGAGCAGTGGCAGCAGTTTGCTGCAGTGTGACATGCTATACTTAATCTAAAACTTTTGAACAACATTTATGGTTGCATGCGTTTTTTTTGTGATGCATAATATTCTTCTCCAGAATGAATCAGATTTTTGAGGGCCTTAACATGCTCGAAAACTCATGAAACTTTGCATATGCGTCAGAAGTGGTGAAAATTTACATTTGATATGGGTTTCAGAATTAGGTGTGACAAAATGGCTCGATAGCGCCACCTACAAAATTTCAACAAAGCTCCCCTCACACTACATTTCATGTACAAGTATGAAATTTGGTACACACATGTAACAGCCCAATACCTACAAAAAAGTCTCCTGGAGCAAAATCTGAAAACCAACAGGAAGTGAGATATTTTGAATTTTCTCTGCAAAATTTCAGTTTTTGTCATTTCCAGATGCTGTACTTTAATGAACTCTTCCTAGAGCTTTAATCATATCAACATCATATTTGGTCAGTCTAATCTAAAGGCCTTTGCGACATTAAATTGTGAAGATCTAGATTTTTCACTGAAGGGCTTGTCCGTGGCGGCCTGACGAAGTTCGATGTTTCACCATGAAACAGGAAGTTTTTGTAACTCAGGCATACAATGTCCGATCTGCCCCAAACTTCACATGTGTGATAAGAGTCCTGGCCTGAAGACATCTACATGGCAATAGTCAGTTACAGTCATAGCGCCATCTGCTGGCAGCAGGAAGTGTGGCACATCAAAATGACTTTGTCATATTTCTCCTATATTTACCCGCTTAAATGCATCCTCTGTTCTCTGTTTTCCTAAAGCCACCGGGTGGCGGTGGCCCTGGGTGCAAAGGCCCTTTCAACAGGGCTTGCAACTTTAATTGGAATTTAAATCATACTGGATCAGTATTTATACTGTAAAATTTATTTGGGCTACCCATAAGAGAGAAAAATTACAAATTGAGCTCTCTTTAAGATCGTGAAAGTAAGACGTGCTTATCTTTATACTGAGAAAAAGATGCTTGTAATCTCATGTCTCCTTTAGAGTTGCAAAAGATATCTAAATCATGTCACAAACTCAAACTCACAAGCTCAGATTTATATTAAAAAATATAGAAGAAGAATTATCCAGGATAAATTTAAATTAATTTTATATTCATCCTAATGTGTTTTGTTTTGTTTTGTTTTGTTTTTTAAACTATGCCTTGATAGTGCAGTGACGACATAAAATTATACAAAGGTGTGGAACAGGATCAGCAAATGACACAAGCTGGACTAAAACTTGCATCTCCTACAAGAGCACCTCAGCTAAACATTTCATAGCATTGGCCATGGCTGTGACAGAATTCATTGCTTTGCTGTCAGTCTTTCTGCATAGACTAGATCATTAAATGCAAGGGAGATTAAGTGTAAAACATTTTTGTCAATCATTTTATGTCTGTCTTGTTCTCCTGCTCTGAGGGGCTGCAGGGGGCTTCTTACGCCATTATAAAGCACAGCAGGGCGTCCATAAGCAAAAACAGATCACCGTCAATGTTCTTGAACACCTGGCTGCCAACATATATATGTGTATGTTTGCATGACGGCATGTGCCCGGTGCTGTGCTTGCATTAATAGAGTAACATGGAGTAATGCAAAATTACAAAGTCAAGACAAGAGAGAACTGGTCATTAATAGGTATTTAATTCACTGGATTATACAAAAATAGTGTAATATAGAATATGGATTATGTAGTATATAAACTACATAAAGTTTTTTTTATTTTATTACATTTATAAATTATTTATAAATTTCTATCAATTTCAGAATACCATTTATCTTAACATGATATAAAATTACTCATTCTGTGATTTTATTTATTTTAGTTTATTTTAGTTGATTAGTCCATACTGCTCACCTCGTATGTACTTTATGTGGGATTTAAGTATTTAAGCATTTTTTTTTATATTGTTTAAGATCAGTGACAGCCATCAAAAAGTTTGTCCTGAGAACGTTGCAAAGGGGGAGGAGCAGAAAAAAGAGAACGAAAAGGAGCAAGCAGATTTTTTCCCCCTGCAAAACTGAAATGAAAATGGAAGAAATGTTCACTATCCAGTGACTCCACGAGGAATAATTATTGCCAGAGATGCAAAAGACTCCGTAATTAGATTTTTTAATTATTGAGGATTTGCTTCTCCTCTGTAGTGGCCCAATTAAAGAAGCTCATCAAAACAAAAAAAAAAAAAAAGAAAGAAAGTAAAGTGAAAGACAGAGAGGATGTGCGTTTTCCCTTCTCTTCTGGTGTACCTGCCTCCCCTGTGTTTGATGACTCCTCTTCACTGATGAAGGGGACACGGCACAAGCCGCTAATGAACGGCCCTTCATTTGGACGAAGTAAACGATTAAAAAGAAGGAGAGGAGGAACTGAGCCTAATGATCGAGAGGACGGTGTAGTGGTGGATATATATATAAAACAGTGCGTTTAACTGCTTGACCTTGTCAGCACGTCTGTGTGAATTAATTAAAGTGGTGGCTGATGTGGAGAGTGATTTGAGAAGAGAGGAGAGATTAGTACAGTATCAGTCGTGTCTCCCTACAGGGAAAAGAGCTCACCGCTTCGGCTATGTAGGGCTGGCCACAGGAGGACCTCCTCAATTAACATCTGAGATGCCTGAGGGAGAGGGGGGTGTCTGAACGGCCTAGTCCTGTCATGTAGACCCCTCATGCACGCTCACACACTTGAGTTAGCCGCTCTAAACACAGAAAAGTTGTTCGACCTTGTCTGTTTCCATCTGTTTTGGATTTATTTTTTTCTTAAAGGCCGTTTCACATGGCTCATGTCTTGTGCTTCCACTTCCAGGCTTGGGCATTGTGAGCTTTTTTTTTTTTGCGCAGTACTAGTAATAGTGAAAGAATAGGAAAAATGTCAAATATATTTTAGCTTTGGACAGAAAAAGAGCAGAATTGGAAATTTATGGGCACTGGTCGGTATGGAAGCTTGTTTCCGCCATGAAATAAAAAATTAAAAAAGGTAATTGCGACTTTTTATCTCACAATTCGGACTTTTTTTCTTGCAATTGCGAGTTTATATCTCACAATTGCGAGATATAAAGTCAGAATTGCGAGATATAAAGTCAGAATTGCGAGATATAAAGTCAGAATTGCGTGATATAAAGTCAGAATTGCGTGATATAAAGTCAGAATTGCGTGATATAAAGTCAGAATTGGGAGTTATAAAGTCAGAATTGCGTGATATAAAGTCAGAATTGCGAGATAAAAAGTATATTGTAAATTGTGACAATAACGCGCGATTCTGACTTTATAACTCGCAATTCTGACTTTATAACTCGCAATTGTGAGTTTATATCGTGCAATTGGGAGAAATCAGAATTGTGAGATAAAAACTCTTAATTACCTTTTTGTATTTTGTTATTTAGTGGCGGAAACAAGCTTCCATATGTCGGAGTCAGAAATTAACATTATTACATTTTTTTGGTAACACTTTACAATAAGGTCTCATTTGTTAATGGTAGTAAATGTATTATCTAAAATGAACTAACAATGAGCAATACATTTGTTACAGTATCCATTAATCTTTGTTAATGTTAGTTAATAAAAATACAGTTGTTCATTGTTAGTTCATGTTAGTTCACAGTGCATTAACTAATGTTAACAAATACGTTTGATTTTAATAATGTATATTAAATGTTGAAATTAACACTTAGATTAATAAATGCTGTAGAAGTATTGTTCATTCTTAGTTCATGAAATTCAAAATGTACCATTTTATTCTAACACATAATGGCCAGTTTGTCAGTTTTTAGAATAATTCAATTGAATTTGTTTATTAAAATGGTCACAAACATAATGGTACTGGCCAGTGTCAGAAATGTATTAATTAATTAATTATTTTATAATTTATGAGCAAAATTTGCCCTGGAAGTGATATACAACACCCAGTTTGTTGTCCATTTTTGTTTTTACATTATAACTTTGTCTATTTATATTTTTTTAGCAAATTATTCATATGAATTAATACATTGAAAAGGTCACTACAGTGTCAAAACCTCTAACTAGATGGTCCTAGAATAAAATATCGTATTATATTGTGGCTATAACAGTTTATAAAATGATGTGTTGATATGTAAATAGATCACAGTTAAAAAATAATTAACTTTTTCCACATTTTAAATATCTAGGGCAATTTGTGGCATGTGCCTTAAAACATTTTGATACCAGCAAATTAAATGCATAATCATTGACAGTGCTTTGAAACGTCAGCAATAAACTTTTTGCAAAAAAAAAAAAAAAAAAACACTAAACATTAAAAAATAGCATTGCTCCAATAGGTAAGCTGTAGCTTAATGCTCCATAGAGTTGGGGAACATTGACACGAATAAAGGGCCTTCAAAGTGCGGACCAGATATTCCAACGCGCCAGTCTTTTCAGCCTGTTATCTATGTGTCAGTCATTCTGTCTGGGAAAGCGGTAGAAAAGAAAGCTTTTTTTATTAAAAGCAACTGAATGTGGGGCTGCATGTCTTGGCTGGATGTTACCTGTAAATTGGTCTCCAAGGCGAAAACTCCTCGCTCACACCACGTTAGTGTCTTCACACATATGTGAGTGCGCACCGCTCTGGGGAATTTCTTTACATTCTCATAAACGCTGAATTTGTTTACCTGCGAAACAGTCGAGATAATACAGTTTATCTCTGTCCTTCTCCATAACATCACCCGCTTTATCAATCGCAGTCTGCATCCGACTGTGACGTAAATTGAAAAAAATGATTCGGAGAATAAATTATACACCGTATTAAGGGAAAGACGGACCATACAATGGTTCATACCCATCCTGTATTCATCTTGTCCTCCCTTTCTTGTGTCGTTTTCCGGCTGCTGCCTCTTCAGTGCTGGCTGTGGCGTGTGGTCGGGCGTCAGAATTAGCTGCCCCACAGCGATGGCTAATCAACACACTTTCACACTTCCTGAGGAGGAGGATATGTAACCCTCTCCCTCCCTTTTCCTCTTTTTCTCTCCATCCCTCGCCACTCCTTTCTTTTCCGCGCTCCTCTTTTCTTCTCTGTCTCCCTCCTCCCGGAGAACTTGGAAATAATTTGAGTCTCCTGGGTTTTTACACATTCTAATTTCCAACTAAATGGGACATCTGTTTGAGAAAAGGAAGATTTGCCACGGTTGCTAAGGCAACTATCACTCTGTGGGAAAGAGAGGGAAGAGGGAGGAAAAAAAATGTCCAGCAGTTTCACAGGCGGAATTAGACGCTGATTTTTAGAAACACCGCCACAATCCCAGACAACCACTTCTGCGCTTCCTCTGCTACTCTACCTCAGTTTCTGTATTTTAACTCCCTCTCCTGCTCATTACACCCCTTTTGCTCTCTGTTCTGAACTGGCTATTTATTTCCTTCGCACAGCTGTGGAGGAATGAATTGTTGGTACCATGTGGCAAAACTTTGGCGAGTATTTCTGCCACCAATTAGAAATGGAGAAATTTGATTCCCTTACACAGATGCACATTCACACAAACATCATCATCTGGGGTACCTACAAAACATTAAAAAATGTAAAACATTATTATGAATCCAGTTTTTAACAAATGCATCACAGCTGTATTAACACAATTTTTAAGTTTAGGGACAGGTTTGGTGGTATGGGTACACTGTAAAAAATTATTTTCTTGATTTATCACAACATTTTTTTCTTTTATCAAATCAACTTCAATAATTAATGTGGTTCAGATGATATAATATTTTGAATTTCTGTTGATTAAACTAATCGCCTTCATTGTATTAACTCAAGTTTTTAATTTCAATGAACTCAAAATTTTAAGGCAACCAGGTACTTTAAGTTAAACCAACATTTCTTTTTTACAGTGTAGGTTTAAGGGTGGGTTAAGGGGCAAAGGAAAGGTCAACAGTGTAATTATAGATGTAATTACTGAAATGAATTACAAATGTAATTACATGCAGGTGTTTTTAAATATACACTCTAAAAAATGCTGGGATAAAAACAAGTTGGGTTGAAAATGGACAAACCCAGCGATTGGGTTAAATGTTTGCCCAACCTGCTGGGTAGTTTGTTAAAAAATTTCTGTATTGCTTGCTTAGAATGAACCCAAAATATGTTGTAAATTAACATTTATTAATATGTTTAATAAATAAACATTTATTAATAATTTTAGCGTTCCTAAGGTCTCTTTTGAAAGGTATGTGTACCACGAGTGGTACAGTGGAACTCTAACAGGTTAATGAATAATAATTAAACAATAAACATTCATTAAATGGCTCATTAATAAATGTTCACCTTTTGATTATTATTGTTGCCTCTAGTAATTATGTGTCTGATTTTTAATTTTCAACCTATTTTGGGTTGATTTTAAGCAGCCATATACTAATTTTTAAACAATAGTTGAGTTAAATAAAACTGTCTAGCAATTTGGGCAAACATTTAACCCAACCACTGGGTTAAAACAACCCAATCGCTGGGTTTGTACATTTTCAACCCAGCTTGGGTTGTTTTTAACCCAGCATTTTTAGAGTGCAAGTCCAATGTAAAAAACATGTATGTACACAATAAGAGCATTGTATCAAATTATTATTTTAAATGTACATAGTAGTTAAAGACGCCTAATATAAACTGGGACCATTTTTAAATAAATAACATTAAAAAACACATTGCATTGGCATTAAAACAATATTTAAATGGCTCAAAAATCTCACAGAAAGTTTCAGATGGGCATGTTGAGGCAGAAAATCAAGCTGAAACTGTATCTGTGTGTAAAAGCTAAGCTGAGCTGAAAGGCCGTGCTGGTATAAGCCAACACAAAACGCATTAACACAGCAGGAGTAAGTTTCTGTGACCTGACCGGTTCACCTTGCGTGTGTGTGTGTGTGTGCATGTGTGTTCAGTACCAAGAAGGCAATAGCTTTGCATCGCTCCAAGTCTCTCCATATGACAGTCTCATCTCGCGACACACACATGGTCACTGACACACGTTCACATTCATTTACATAGACACACACACACTGATGCTGCTGTCCTGCACCTGCTCCTCACAGTTCAGACTAGAGGGGTCTGGCGACGGCTCATCTCTCTCACTCAAACAAACACACACACACACACACTCGATATTTTCCCTCATTAATCCTTTTTTAAACTCTCTCCATATCTATCCCACTCTCTCCTCTCCATACGTCCTCCTCCACCTTTCCAACACCATATACAAACTGCTAACACACAACCTAACGTATTGCCAACGCAATTATAACGTATGACAGAGTGTTTGAGGGCTTCCAGAGGGAGCTCATTAGCGCTGCATGCGCGTGTCTGTTTGTCGCACGTATCTCTCAGCGCTCCTAAAATCCTCCCGGAAGAAGGACGAGAGACAAAGCCAAGGGACCCGACGGAAGAAACAGAAGTAATCGTTCAGTGTGAAGTATCTCCAGACGCTGTGTGCTTTGTAGTTTAAAGGCCTATTGCGCAAACATTCAGATTTGCTCTGGGATACTGTGCAGTATGTCTTTAGTTTTATCAAAAGATTCAGCAAAGATGTTTGCAGTGCTTTAAAAAAGGTTATTGTGATTTAATAATGATTTTTAAAGGAATATTCTAGGTTATTTTCAACCTAATGTCAATGCATCGGTTACATGTTATAGATTTCCTGTTGTTTTTTTTTTTTGTTTTTTACGATAATTCCTGTGTTTAGAATAAACAAAACACAATTATTAATTGAAACCCTCTTATAATTGAGTATTATAATGGAATAACACTCAATTTACATGTAGAGTTATAAAATTGTAAATCAGTAGTTTTCAAACAGGGGCCCGGGGCCCATTAGAGGGCCTTAGCAAACTTCTAGAGGAAGTCTTCAAATTATTTATAATTATACAACAGTTCTTTCTGGTTCTCTAATCTGATTGGCTGAGAGCCGTGTGATATTCTAGTGATAACAGCACTCCTACCTTTTCACTGTTTGTATCACTCCGCTTGAAGCAACTGTCATGGTGGCCGAGCAAATCCACCAAATTTTTTACAAATACTACACTTGTTATACCACGAACTGTAGTTTTAAGAGTTTTTTTTGGTTGAGAATGTAGTTGTTTAGACCTGAAATATGTGACTCATATTTAATCATAGCGCCTATTTTACAATTTGTTGATGTTTTCGGAGATGCGAGCTCCAGGCCACCAGTGCCCGATCAGTGCTCGTGTACCCGCTGAGAACAATGTGATATTGCTCATTTATTTTAAGTATTACATTTAATTATATTAACAATCTTAAATAAAATGTTAAAACACAAAAATACACATATACAACATTTCACTGGCATCATATTTTGGAGTTTTTTTTTTTTTAATCATCGCAATAGAAGTACCAGAGGTACATATAAGCTCAAATATTGTCTTGGACAGTAGAGGTGCCTTTGTGTCAAAAATGTTGAGAAGCACTGCCCTAAAGGGTTTTATTTTGCTTTAATGATTGGCTGAATTACACATTATCCCACTTATTACTTATTGCTACTTGCCAAATAAACAAATGTACCTGATGTATTGATTCGGGTTAAATTGTGCGAGCAGATATTGACCACAGAGTGAAACGAGAAACATGAAACTGGCATAGCTTTGTAGGAAGAATATGGTCAGTTAAATAGTTTTGCGTTGCTTATGCAAAAATATTTGAGAGTGGAAGGCTCTCTGAAATTCTTGATTCTTGGTCAGTTGCTGCAGAGTATTAAATTTAAAGGGGTCCTTGATTATGATTTCACTTTTTTAAACTTTAGTTAGTGTGTAATGTTGCTGTTTGAGCATAAAAAACATCTGCAAAGTTACAACGCTCAAAGTTCAATACAAAGGGAGATATTTTCTTTTACAGAAATCGTTTTTTAAGGACTACAACAAACGGCTGGTAGGAACTACGACGACTACAACAGCTTCTTCCCGGGTTAGTGACATCACAAACCCCAAAATTTACATAAACCCTGCCCCCGAGAACACGAAACAAAGGGGGTGAGGCCATGGGCTGCTTTAGAGAAGAGGAAGGGTTGTTGTAGTAGAGTGTTGTTACCAAGCCGTCATTTTACGCCGGACTGCTTTACAAACAAGAGTCAATTCAACGCTGGATTTGCACAAAAGATTAACATGACGGCACATGCTAGTCGATGAGTTGAATCAACTCCACAGCAACTACATAAATTTATCCACTAACCATTCAGAAACGTCCAGTTTCATTCTAAAAGTTGAACTTCTTCCTGAGTCTCTCCATCAGTGTCCGACTCTGGTTTGAACAATGTAAGGCTGAACACCGTTACTGACAATCCTCATTTTGGCTACGTGAGTTTCTCCAGCTTTGTTGTTGTTGAGCAACCGAAGCGCGAGCTGTTAAAGCTCCGCCCTCTTCTGGAAAGGGGGTCAGGAGCAGCAGCACATTAGCATTTAAAGGGACACACACAAAAACGGCATGTTTTGCTCACACCCAAAGAGGTGTGCTATAATAGCTATAATAAATGATCTGTGGGGTATTTTGAGCTGAAACTTCACAGACACATTCTGGGGACACCAGAGACTTGTATTACATCTTGTGAAAAGGGGCATTATAGGTCCCCTTTAAATAAAAAATAGCTAAGATTAGATTAGCTAAAAAATTCCAGTATTTGTTCATGTTCTGAAGCAGGTATTTCAGACTATTGTCTCTGTCCACAATGTTCAGAACAAAAATGCAAAAAAAAAAAAAAAAATGTAGGGTGCTTAAGCGTTCAAAACCAAGATAGTGTGAGCCTTTGTTTTTGTGTTTATAATTGCAAGAACTCTATGAAGACTGCTTTTCTTTCACTCGATTAATTTTGTCATCTCTTCTAGTCTTTTTTTTTTCTTTGTCTCTCATTCCTATTCTACTCTTCTTTGTGAAGGGCCATGGGGATTCTTTTGGAAAGTTTAAGTTTACTTGTCTTTTATAGTATAAATGAAAAGTTTAATTGGGTATTTCTTGCAATTGAGCATCTTCGTCTTTTATGTGGACACACATACACCTACACACCATTGCAAGATGAGAGCTTCTCTGCAGATGTTGTCCATTGAGGATTTTTTTTTTTTCTTTCAGTAAGCATTTATTAAGCCTGATTTTTCAAAAGGAATGCTGAATGTAGCTTTGCAGACGCAGAGGTCTTTATTCATGCAACCACGGACGTTTAAAAACAGCTTTTAAGAAAGCATGAATGGACTTTAAAGCAAAGTTTGCCAAAATATGACAATTCTGTCATGATTTACTCACATCCATATCATTCAAAACCTGTATGACTTTCTTTCTTCCGTGGGACACCAAAGGATTTCGCGTGTATTCAAATTTGGCATGTACATGTTATGCGTCAAATCTGAATATGCTAATGTGCTAATGAGATTCTCCTTTTATATTCGACATTCTGTAAGAAAGTCATACGTGTTTGGAACGACGTGAGGGTGAGTAAATGATGGAAGAATTTTTCATTTTTGTACAATCCATTCCTTTAAAGCACTACATCGGCTATCAAACACTTCTGTGTGTGTCCCTGCTCTTGGCTCGTTATGTTAATCAGTGCTGTGAATGTTCCTGTTGATGAGTGTGAGTCCACACAGCTGTTCTGAAGTCTGCTGTGTGCCCAGGCCAGTGCGAGTGTATGTGTGTGTGTGTAAGTTTGAGAGAGGTGTCGAGCTGTGTGGGCAGATGTCTCATTGCACAGATGGGTTTGTTACTGCTGGTCTCGGACTGTCCGGATCAGATGCAATGGACCAGAAACATTCACCCAGGGTCCAAATTCATTATCCACCCCTCAATTTATACTTAAGACTATCGTTAGTGCTTAATTGTTGGTGGAAACCGTGGCCTAGTGGTTAACACACATGCTCACATTGAGCTGTGGTGCTCATTCGATTGATGTCAGCTTGAATTTTCAATTTTTCTACCACCAATATATTTTTTATTTTATTTTATTTTATTTCCACATTATCAGGTACTGAATCTAAACTTGCTTCACTGTGTGTGTGTTTGTGTTTGTGAATGTGTGTATATGTCATGGCCAGTAGTCTTGGTTTCACTTTTACATGCTGAGTGTTGCATAAGTCATGCTGGGAACCAAATGTCCCATATTTACCACATTTTAACCCAGAGACAGACAGAGACCGAGTGGGGGAATCAGGCAAGCACTGAAGTTGTGCAGAGCATGCGTGCAGCTATGTCTGACAGAAACATAAACAGATACACACTTGTATATCAGCTCAAGCCTGGTCTAATCCCTTTATTGTCAGAGACTGATATACTCTGCCTTCCAGGGTTTCTCTCTCTCTTTCTATCGTTCTGTGGAGTGTGTGTCTCTCCTGCTGTGCTGCTCGGACTGGAGCCCCGTGTGAATGGACCGCTTGCTTCTCTCAGATTAAACATCAAAGTCCAGCCGGCCCTGCAGTTCAGAACAGAACAAAACAACACAGCACATTGTGCTAAATATACAACACGGCCTGAAAAATGCAGCTACATTGTGCTAAATATGCAACACTGCCTGAAGTACAACTATACAACACAGCACACTGCACTAAATATACAACACTGGCTCAAAACTTAGGGATGGGTCATGATGATCAACTAGTAGTTTAGTTGATAGTTGGTTAGGGAGGTCAGCTAGTTTCAGATTTCTTTATATAGTTTTTTTTAGTTTGATATGTGATATCCTTTAGCTTTTCAGTAAAAACCTTTTGTTAAAGTTGAACCTTTAAAGTCGGCATGAAATGGAAAATTCAGAGATTATTTTGTTACTGTTGCGTGGGTGTTAATAACAGTTTGTATTTTTTTTAACAACCAATGAATAAAATCAAGTCCCAACCTACATTGTTTTGTGTGTGTGTGTGTGTGTGTGTGTGTGTGTGCTGCGTTTTTGTGACATATCAGGACACAAATTTGTATAATGACATGGGTATGACATAGGTATTACAAGGAGAGGGTGACTTATGAGGACATTACCCCATGTCCCCATTTTTCAAAAGGCTTGTAAATCATACAGAATGAGTTTTTTTGAGAAAGTAAAAATGTGCACAGTCTACTGTGATGGGTAGGTTTAGGGGTAGGGTTGGTGTAGGGCAATATAAAATACAGTTTGTACAGTATAAAAACCATTACGTCTATGGAGAGTCCCCTCAATTCACAAAAACAAACCTGTGTTTGTGTGTGTGTGTGTGTGTGTGAATTTATATTTCTTCGTTTTTGGATTTCACTATGATAAAATCATTTGAGATATTACAGATTAATGTGCTTTGTTTTGTTTTTATTTTACTTTACTTTTCTTGTTTGAGAAGCCATTTAATTCAGAAATAGCATGTCATGAAAAGTTCATTCATAGTGCAAGTGTGTAAGTGATTGCATGTGTGATGTTGACAGCACTTCTTATGTGCTAGTATATCTCAGTGGACTGTTGTGACCTGCAAGCTATTAATTGAAACAGGCTCTTTTAATGAGGTTATGTGTGTGTGAGAGAGGCTGTCTGATATTGCCTCTTAATTCTTCAGAGATGTAGCAGCTTGTCCCTGTAGATTCCCAACCTCTTCTCCTTCATACACACAATTGGGTCATTGTCAGAAACATCACATTACTAATTATTCACTTTCATACCTGCTTCTGTGCCATGCACAATACAGTATCTTAAACACACACAGAAAATAATGTGTACACCTCCTCTGTAATTAGGGTCAGGCTACCACCAGCATCTGTAATTACAGCAGCCACAGGTGAGGATGTTGAACAGAAGCTCTCCTCATTTTGCAGATAGCTTGTGTGCACATGTTCCAAAATCTATTGCGCTGCCTATGGAGGCATCATTTTAAGGCATAGGAGCGCTTCCCCCTTGAAGTTTGTTTCACAACTTAATTAAGCTGCAAAATGTATCTCATTTTAGCCAAATTCTAAGGCAGAATCACGTGTATTGCCTTATTGTGCATAGGACAATCCCAGAATGCATCGCAACATGCTAAGTGAATGAAGTAAGAGAAATTGATTATTAAAACATATTTAATTTGGCCATGAAAAGTATTCATAAAACTAGTGTAATTAAAAATTGATTATTTTACCCAATATTTGCATTAGCTTAGGAACATTCCAACACAGAACTCTACTGAAATCAATTGCTTTTAAACTCGCATGCAAATGCTATTTGTGCAGCTTGTGGAGTTTACATTTACATTTACATTTATGCATTTGGCAGACGCTTTTATCCAAAGCGACTTACATTGCATTATACTATACATTTGTATCTGAGTATGTGCAATCCCTGGGATCGAACCCACGACCTTGGCATTGCTAGTGCCATGCTCTAACCACTGAGCTACAGGAAAGTGGAGTTACTGCCTATAGAGAAAGAGTTCCCACTGTCCTAGAAAACCTTTCAAAAGTGTGTTTTCCAGGCCTGGAAAAGTCATGGAAATTGATAAAATCATGTAAAAGTTGTGGTATATATTTTTTTTCTAGTTATGCTGAGTTTAAAACTATTCCTTTGGCTAGAAGATATCTCTAAATATATTTTCAAAAAAACAAATGACTGGAAGAGTGAAAATTCATTAGTCAGAAAGTGTGAGAATACAGGAAAGTGTTTCAAATTGTTCACTTGTGAGGATCTATGTCGCCTTAGGGGCCATTTTCAACTAAAAACTGAAAACTTTTTATGCGTTTTGGGCCGTTCATTTACACGAAAACGGCGTTTTGGGGGTCTGAAAATGCAAACGTTTCAAAGTGCAAGTTTTTGAAAACGATACCATTATCATCTCTGTTTAAACTACAACCGTGAAAATTTGTGATTTTGTGAAAACAGTGACGTCATGCGCATTATGTGTTCAGTCAATAGGCGCGTAGTGTTTCATTACAAAATGACATCGCCATCTACTGGCCTGGCATGTATAAATAAGTTTTTGCCAATCCGTGTGAACAGGGACCGTTTTGACAACGTTGCCATCTGTACACGAAAAACGCAAAGGAGAAACATTTCCGATTTTAGTATATCATTGTCATGTAAACGTACCCTTAGAAGGCAGCTGCCTTATACACTCTAAAAAATGCTGCGTTGTTTCAACCCAAATTTGGGTCAAATATGGACAAACCCAACCTTTGGGTTAAAAATGTAATGCAATGGCTGGGTTTGTCCCTATTTCACCCAAGTTTGGGTTGAAACAACCCAGCATTTTTTAGAGTGTATAAGGCAGCTGCCTTCTAAGGGTACATTTGTAGGCTCTAGTCAGAAAGGTTTTGGAATAGAGTGCTTGTGTATGCGCTTGATGTAAACAGGGCTGTTAGCACAAACTTTACTGACCTGTGAATGACACTTCCTATTTCTGCTTCACGTTCTCCATTTATTTCTCCCCAATTTTCGTACGCATTTTATCTTTCCACTCAAAGTGCACCACCTTACTAGTAGCAAAAATTGATTTAGATTTCACATTTCTGTGAGTCATTAACGCATTCTTTTTAAAAAAAAATTATATTTTCTTATAACTCTCATCTTCTCTTCTTTTAAAACCCTTGAAGTTAACCAATGGGATGAAATATTGAAGCACAGTCGCCCCACAGCCTTTTCCCCCCAGCCATCCGTTTAAAGATTTATGGCAAAACTGCACCGATATCATTTGGCCAAGAGAGGTTTTGCATGCGCACACACACACAGTCACTGATTTGACCCAGACCTTACTTCTACTTTGAATAGACTGTTCTAAGGACTGTGGTGACCAACAGACATTAAAAACATGGCATGATTAGTTCTGATTAGTAGTTTCTGCTAAAACAAAATGAGTGATTAATCTTCCGCAGGCTTTCGCACCAGAGGAATGTTTTCATAGTTCCTATGACTATTGCTGAAATATTCGCTTTGATGAGTTTTGCATGGACAAACACCCCTTAAATTTGCTTTAGAAAATGCTAAAATCTAGTTTGCAAAGTATTTATTTTTTTTCCACTTTTGCACTGGTGTGGCATCATGGGAATAAAGGCATGAAAGCAAACAGCTGTCTCTGCTTTTTACTCACCATGACAAATGAAAAAACATCCAAACTGATAAATACACAGATGGTTTAGTACATCAAGTACACTGGCTGTGCCGTGTCGCATTTTAAGGAATGACACGTGTTAGTCTGATCTTCTGGCTTGAAATAATCATCATTAAACTGAGCCAGAGTTTTTGATTTACACGACTGAATCATGCTTGTGTTTTAAAGGAGTTTTCAAAGTGTTTCACTTCCTTTCTGTGTTCACATGCAACACTCTCTCTCTCTCATTTTGCTTCTGTTTATTAATCTCCCTTTACTCAGTTAGAAAAGCTGTTTGGGACACCAATAATGAGTCCTTTCTCAATCCAGTGTAATTGAGACATCCGTGTAAAGATGGAAATGAATATTTAAATAGCACCATCAATATGCAAAGGCCATTTTAAATGTTTTAAGATTAGAGATGTGAATTAATCAGACTGCGTCCGTGGGCCTTCGGATGTTTGATCATAAATGTTTAGACTCTGATGATAGAAGTGATCTGAATATTAATCAGTTGAAATCAAATGAAAATAGCATTTGCTTTCCCATGAGCCCCTTCTTTCCTCTTGACCTTCTTAAGATGATGGAACCCAGGGCTGATCTAGATAGCTCCTCAAAGTGTCTGTGTGTGCATGTGTGTGTTTGTTTGCAGCGGCAGGACACTGATGCATCAGCCAGCTATAAAAGTAAATGTTTCAAGTGACTGCTCTCTATAAATTACAAAATCCACGTAGAGGCAAGGGAACCTTCATGTGTAAACTGACACACACACAGACACACACTCTCAGTCTTTCAACATACTCGCACACATAAATGTGCAAATCCGCCACAGCAGAGGAAGATGGATCTGGGGACAGATTGTTAGTGACATGTTAATTTCTATACCGTCACTCAAGCTTGGTGCATCTGCAATCAAAGTGATGGGGCATAGGCAAAACCATCAACCCCCCTCTCTGTCCTTACAAACTGTCTCTCTACCTGTTTCTTTCTCTTTCTTCCTGACTTTCTGTTCTTCCCCCATTTCTTCTTCCTCTCTCTCTCTCTGACACATACACATATACTGACATTAACATAGAAATATAGATATTATAAAATATAATATCTGCTATATAGATAGTATATTATCTCATAATTTGGCAGCAGGTATATTAGGCTGCTGTCACTTTAAGACCTGACGCACGGATACATTATACTGTTACACATGTGTTTTCTTTCTCAACTATTTACTTTCACTTAAAACATAACTGACTGTGTTTACATGAATACTCACCAAGACCGGCATTTTGATATTATTTTGTGTATTTGACTGTTTAAGTGCAATAAACAGTGAAAATAACTCAATTTAACACTGAGAGGCGGCTTTATGTGCACGCACTTTGGGTGTGAGCACAAAATCTGTGGGAGAGGGTAAAATTATGCGCAATACACGCAATCCCACAATGAGATTCAAACCCTGTAACACATTCGTCTGGAGAGCAGCTGATATTGTGTATCTATTCTGCAGAAAATGAGTATTGGAGGCATTTCAGATATTTCAGTATCGATATGTTTTGTTTTCTTTTTCACTTCTATTTAAACTATTTTTCTCTATTACATTTTGTAAAAGATGTGACAAAAGCTATTGTATATCTAAAGATGTTTCAAAGCTATTGCTGTTTGTGATTTGGGGATTTTTCATCATAAACCTAAGATATCTCAGATACACTCACCTTGTACAGATCCTAATGGAAATGTCATCTTAAACTGATCAGTGGTTGGACAGTCTGGGTAAAAGATCAGTGAAGCATAATGATCATGGTCACATCAGCAGGCCTTAACTGTGTTTTTTCCATCTTTATGTATGTTTTCAGGCAGCCATGGTACTACGGCTGGGGTTTTAATCTACCACGAGGACAAGCTCTGCTGGACAAGTGGAATCAGATCCCAGATTCCACAGATATTCTTCTCACACACTGCCCTCCTCTGGGTAAGACTTAAATCACACACAAATACACACACACACAAAGCATGCAGTAATGGTTATTTCCCATTATGTTGTCTTCATCCTTGCGCACACACACTATTTTGCTTTGAGGCTTTGGCAGATGGAGTTGCTACAGCAGGCTGCTAAAGCATGCAACGCTGAGACGCTGTTCGCAGTGCAGCAAATCCCTTCGCACATAATAAAACCCTCACACACACAGTCATATGTACAGAGAATGGAAGTTTGTGCTTAAAGACAGCTGCAGTTTAAAACACTAAGCTTTTGGGCTTTGAGAATGTGACAATGTGTAATTCTCATGGTAAAGACGTGTCTCACTATACATTTGTGCGAATGTGGGTGTTTATCATAGTGTTGCAAATTAGCCCCAAATGATGTCTCTGAAGATTCATAGTAAGTCTGTGCGTTATGTATGTATAGACATCAGACTACAAGTGTAAAATCAAGTTTATAGTCTTTAATGATCACTTTGGATTCCGTCAATTTGTATATATACAGTAACGCTGTGTCTGAAATTGTATAGTATAGTAGGTACTAGGGTGTACGAGAGGAGTAGCGTACTCTGTGTATAGGGAGCAGCAGAGCGTGAGCGTGAATTATACAAGATAAGACATTTATCAGATGCTTAGGCTCTGTTGTGCAACGAATCCTCCGCCATGGTCTTGTCAGTCATCTCGTCACGTGATCAGTGAACTCTGATTCCTGCTGCAGTACGTAAGACTCTGAACTCTGCAGCTAGTGTTAGATGAGCTGGATGGGATTGAAGCGACCGTTATCCAACTGAATTAAATGGTTTTCATTTCTATAAAAAGCAAAACGACAGTGGAGGCGTAATGTAAATGTAGCGGTGGCATATTCTATCCTAATTTCACCCTCACACTCCATCATGGCGATATCGCGAAACAGCTTTTCACCTCGACGAGAAATCTCTTCACACTCTTAGTAGGTACTACATTAGGTTTGAAACTTACTTTGCAACCATTAAAAAAGTATGTTGTATATAGTGTGAATGTGTGTAGTATTAATGAAATTTGAATGTACTACATCCACCATGTTGTCACTGTCATGTGAGCTACGGCATCAGTTGCATTGCTTCACCGCCATTCATAAATCCTCTCCCGTGGCCTCATGGGATAGTAAAGCGTCCATCAAATGCACACTTCAGAATCTCGGCGGAAGTAGTAGGTCATTCGGCTACTGTTTTTCAAATACTATGTATTCGGACATACTACTCTGTTGGTGTGCTGTTTTTTTGCATACTGTATAGTGGGAAAGTTTTCAATTTCGGATGCAACGTACATCTCTTCACAAAAATGAATTTTTGTTTGCATACAAAAACAATGCAGATGGATGTAAGAATGTGTCTTGTGTGAACAGCCCTTTATCAAAAACTTGAAGAAATAATTGCACTCGCTCTATACTTAGTGTAGGTTTGAAAATCAAAAACCGGTTCGCAATCTGGACCCAAACTTCATGATGTTTGGTTTTGTTATTGGTTCTTGATGTGTAAACATTTTTCAAAATCCAGGATGTGTATTTACTAATCCTACTATGGCTAAGGCTTAGCTCATGAATATTAATTAGTTCTCGCATAAGTTGCTTGGTAACCTTTCTAGAGTGTCCAGTCACATCATCTAATTAAAATTCAGTGAGTCATGACTTCACCCTGGTAGAGTTCTTAAATTAGCATCTTGGACGTGCAATATGTTGTGTTATGGCAAAAAACAAGTCCATTACAAGTCTGGAATCAGAACCACAGTTGTTAGATTCATTACGATTCCCTTCCCTAACTTGGTAACAGGGTACTTCTGGCATTTTCCTGCTTGTAACTCCAAAAGCATAAATTAAACAAATTGCCTGTTCTAACATAATATATTGTATATCACTCTGTGTTTTTCTTTGCCTTGTGATGTTCATATTAGTAATTATACTTCTTTTTTTGTAGGTTTCTTGGATTGGGTGCCCAGGAAGATGCAACGTGTTGGCTGTATGGAGCTATTGAACACCGTCCAGAGGAGAGTTCAGCCCAAACTACATGTATTTGGACACATTCATGAAGGTAATCACATTAGATGATAATGTTCCAACTGTCTATAAATCACATGCATGAAAATCCACACAGCCCTGTGATCTTGTTCATGCTGCCATGTCAATCCACTCTGTTTTGGGGTTAGCAAGGCAGAGTCTGTCTCATGCTGCTTTGCTTTCCGACAGCTCTACAGCAAAAAGTAGTTCACATTCATATTCACATTAAATTTAGCAGGCACACTCAAAATGCCTTTAAAGTTGCCATGAAACGGAAGTTGTGTTAGTCTTTTCTTCCCTGTTGTGACTAATATCCAAGTGAAACTGCTTCTCAAACAAGAAAAAATGTAGGGCGGGACTTGATTTTGTCCATTGGGAATTGATTGGATCATTGCCATGTGCTATTGCTGTGATGTCATGTGAGTGACAGGTTTCCCCGCCCTCACGCCAGTAAACATGTCATCAGAGAAGAGAAGTCACTGCGAGAGGGAGGGGAAGTTACGAGGGCACATGAATTTTAAAATAATGTTGATGTGCGCTGATAAATCATTTAAAATAAATACTAAAAAAAAAAAAATAAGATTATTATTTTGATTTCATGGTGACTTTAATAAATGTTTCTCATAGAGGGCAATGTGATTGCATTATACATTTGTGTCAGCTTGTGTGTTCTGCTTTGCATGTCTATGTTTGACTCTGCCATACAGTATTTTTGCATATTTTCTATGCCATAACAAAAATTGCGGCCTCTTATATGTCATTTTTTGCTGTTTGCAATGTCTTAGTGGATACAAAAGGATTCATCTCTCACACACACTGCATGGTTATTTGTACTTACCGTTTTGCTTTTAACACTTTCAACCAATCTTATTAAAATCGGTTTTCAACTTTTCCCTGTATTTTAACATACATTTTCGCTTAAACATCACGTACGTGACGTATTTCAACTTAAGCATTGGTAATCTCTCTGTCCTTTATGTTTGTGTGAGCTAGGTTACGGTATGATGACAGATGGAACCACCACGTTTGTTAACGCCTCGGCGTGCACGGTGAACTTCCAGCCTATGAACCCGCCCATCGTTTTCGACTTGCCCAATCCCAGGAGCTCATGATTGATCTGAGACCCGCCCACCGCCACCTTCTTTCAATCAGGGTCCCTTTCTTGAGTGTATACGGATGCTGCGTAGTGTATATAGAGCGAGCTAGAGACGCTAATTTGGATATTCCTAAGGATATTTTCATCCATTTTTGTGCCGTGTGCCGCCCTCAGACACGAAATACTGACACAGACGTTTGAACTCTTTTTCTGAACTTGACTCTTGTGTTGCACTTGAATCGGCGTGACAATCGCGTGTACTTAAGGTCAAGGAAGCCAAGCTTTCTCCTCATTGGCTGGCACCTATTTAAGGAACTTTGTAACCTTGTAGCCTCAATGGACCTCTGACTCGGGAAAAAAAAATCTTTTTTTTTTCTTTTGCTCTGGATCCACTCTTGAAAGTTACAGGATGTGCCCAGAGGAAACAGTGCTTTGGTGCAAACAAGTTTGTTCAGGGTCTTTACCATTTCCCTTTTTCTCTCTCTCTCTTTCTCTGAGGCTCATTCTCTCATTCTGCTTTTTCCTATCTGCTCTGTTGTTATATGTTGCTCTTTTGAACTTGAGGCCATGTTGGATTATACACTGGGAGAAATAAATTGGCCCTAAACTGGAATGTAATGTTTAAAATAGTAATGGGGAAAAAAAGAAACAAAAAATGTGTCAGAATTAGTGCTGTCAAACAATTAATCGCGATTAATCACATCCAAAATAAGTTTGTGTTTACAAAATATGTGTGTGCTGTGTATATTTATTATGTGTATGTGTATTATTATATGTGTGTGTGTGTGTGTGTGTATATATATATATATATATATATATATATATATATATATATATATATATAAATAAATATACACAATACACACACACGTATATTATGTAAACACAACCTTTTCTTTTGGATGTAATTAATCGCAATTAATCATTTGACAGCACTAGTCCGAATATTTTCCTGTGTTCTCCGCTTTTTCACGCCTTCTTTATTGTTCGATTTACTGTAAACGTGTAAAACTGTGAGTGTGTTTTCAAGCAAATGGTCCTTTACTAAAGCAGTGTGGACTTTTACAGTAGTTTGAAGTGTTTAAGGTCAAATATTTAAAATTTCTTCTAAAGCGTGCCGTTAATGTCCCTCCTCCGAATATCAAAGACTTGTCATGCGCGCAAAGTGCGCTTTCGCATAACAAGAATACGTTGCACTTTGATCCACATGCTCCCCACTATAATTTATTAACATTCCTCCTGGCGATAATTTATTCCCATGTGTTTTACAGCTCTTCAGCATTAACTGTGTGTGGCATTAGGCCTAATATGACGGTTCTGTTAGATGTGCAGAGGGTTTTCATCTCTTCCATATAAATGGATGAATAAAAATGAACTAATCGAACAAATTATCACTCTGCGTGTGTGTGCATGCGTCTGTGGGCTCCTGTGTGTTCATGCACGATCAATTGCTCCTCTTTCATAGCCCAAGGAAAAGAAAGCATCAGAAGATGGAGAGATCGAAGAGATAAAAAGAAAAATATTGGAAACGCCAACTAGGAAGGATGAGCTGATGTCTGGGAGACAGATTTCTGTCTCATCTTTATTTATTTTTAAGGGTTTCTTGCTGTTTGTACACTTGTTTGCATTCGGTCAGATCATGTGGCTTTCCTCTTTTTTTTCCTCTCCATTCATTCGTCCCCCGTATTGTGGGCCTTTTCTTTGAAGACATTGTCATCAGGTTTACTGCTGTGCTCCAGTTATTTTTTCCCAGCATGCTGTTCTCAATTTCCAAACAGATTTTGTGGATTGTTTGTTAATTACTTGTATTTGTGAAATTGCAGTGCTAAAGATATCATACTTTTTGGTCAGTTAATTTTACGCCATCTAAAGAGTTATGGTGTTGAATAAATTCTAGCAGAGAGGAATTCTCTGTCAAAACTGCCTTTTGTTCTGGAAAAAAATCATTTACAGGAGGAACAAATGTAAATATTTGCACACTGATCTTAACGTCCCAAAATTGTATTGAACAACCTCAGTGTTTCGAACTCTATCTGTCTCTATGGGTTCCTTTCACCTTGAAGACATAATGACATCATCAGAGTACCTGCACAGGAAGTTACATGATTTATAAACATATATAAAGAGAATGGGTTTATTTTACATCCACATTATTTCAGACCTTAAAGGGGTCCTTGATTATGATTTCACTTTTTTAACTTTAGTTAGTGTGTAATGTTGCTGTTTGAGTATAAACAACATCTGCAAAGTTACAACGCTCAAAGTTCAATGCAAAGGGAGATATTTTCTTTTACAGAAATCACTTTTTAAGGACTACAACAAACGGCTGGTAGGGACTACAATGAGCTAATTTCCGGGTTGGTGACATCACTAACCCTAAAATGTATTTAAACCCCACCCCCGGGAACACACAACAAAGGGTGTGAGCCCATGTTGGGCTGCTTTAGAGAAGAGGAAGAGTTGTTGTAGTAGAGTGTTGTTGCCAAGCCGTCATTTTACGCCGAACTGCTTCATAAATGAGGGTCAATTCAATGCCTTTATTTGCACAAACGTTTAACATGACGGCATATGCTAGTCGATGAGTTGAATCAACTCCACAGCAACTACATAAATTTATCCACTAACCATTCAGAAACGTCCAGTTGCATTCTAAAAGTTCTTCCTGAGTCTCTCCATCAGTGTCGACTCCGGTTTGAACAATGTAAGGCTGAACACCGTTACTGACAATCCTCATTTTGGCTGTATGAGATTCTCCAGTTTTGTTGTTGTTGAGCAAATGAAGCGCGAGCTGTTAAAGCTCCACCCTCTTCTGGAAAGGGGGCCGGGAGCAGCAGCTCATTTGCATTTAAAGGGACACGCACAAAAACGGCGTGTTTTTGCTCACACCCAAATAGGGGCAAATTTGTCAAGCTATAATAAATGATCTGTGGGGTATTTTGAGCTGAAACTTCACTGACACATTCTGGGAACACCAGAGACTTATATTACATCTTGTGAAAAGGGGCATAATAGGTCTCCTTTAAAAGAATACACCGATATTAAAATTTTGACCAATACAGTACTTCTGTACTATTTTGTCTATATAAATTAAAATAAAACATGTAAAATCTACACGTGAATTGAGGCACCACAGTATTGTAATGTACAGTATGAAAAATGTATATTAATTTTAAGATTGGCTAAAGAACAGTGTTATTACATTTTTTTTAAAGTTTAACTTAACCTTTGCCGATATCTGACGCTTAATCAAAATGTCAAAATATGATAAAGGACAGTCAGCAGCTGGTACAGATAAATTAAAAGATGTCTAATATGAGTTGTTATTCAATGTGGTACATAATTACACAAAAGGGGTTGTACTGTGTACACATTAAAAAAAAAAAGAAAAGAAAATATGACATCATGTGACTTCCTGTGGGAATCAATCTGGTGGTCATTACATGTCGCTATTTTGCCTGATAATGATCTAGAGGTCAAAGCATTGCAATTTGCAGTGTTCAAGTTGGAGCATTAATGTAAATATAAGAGTATGTATCTGTTGCTAAATAATTGGATGTTCACACATTTTTCTGTACTTTCTTTAAAGATCATTTTACACAAATGAAATTCAGGCACATCACTACAACCAAGATATATCCCATTTCTCCATCAATCTCTCGTCGCGCCTCTTAAATTAAAACTCATCCCCATCAATTGGGTATGTCCTCATTCTTCTTCAGTCTCCCTTTTGTTTCATCTCCTTTTTCCTTTATCTGCGTGTAAGACGAGTAGATTCATTTTTTTGTCCTAATCAAAGGGCTTTCATATCAATTATCTGCACGTGGCTAAAACTTAATTTATGTAGGTAAAAATTGTCCTCACTCTTGTATCATTTTGGCCTTCCTTCTTCCACACCTCTGCACATCCTAATGAAATCCCTCATTCAAATAATTACATGAGTAATCCTGCGGGATGGAAGGTAATTTATTCCGGGCTGGCTTTTACTATGCCATTAAAGACTGTTCTCTGTTATCCTTCCCGTCTCTGGCCACTTTTTACCTACATGTTCCCTATTACTCTCCTTATGCATCCACCTCCATTTTCTTAGATCTTTTTGTGCCATCTACTCATGTGCCATCCACTGAATCCTCTTTAGTACGCGCCATCAACATCTGTCTCTCTGTCGACTTGTGTGCTTTACACAGCAATGTCCTCTCTCTCTGCGTCTCTTATAAACTCACAAATACATCTTCAGCATCTTCTTGTCAGCCGTTTCAGGCTCTTAAAGATGAATAAAAGGCCTGGTGTACTGCATTTTAGCGCAGTTAAACATCCCGGGGTGTGCCGTCTGGCTCACTCTCTGAAACTACTTGATGCCAGTCGAAGGAACAAATGCGTATGCAACTGCCGCTGGAGAAAAGAAAACACAAAACAATTAGCCGCAACAATGCATGCTGATTACTGTCATATGCTGCTTATTTATGAACAATGTTTGTTGTGACAAAGATGTTTAATTTTCATCGTCTTTGAATTACCCATATCCTGAAGCAGAAGTTGGTTGACTTATTCTATGAAGAAACCTTTTAAAATTTTGAAACTGAAAGCTGTTATTTGCTACGGTGTCATCCTTAATGACTACAAATATCCTCCGGGGGGAATATCTTTAGCCCTGAATAATTTTCTCTACTTATTACAGTTAAGTAGATGCAGGAGAATGTGCTTTATAGGGGCTTTTATATACTGCATATGGGCTAAAATATATATATTTTTTTTGTCCTTATAGATTCATAAAAATATGAATCTAAAATCTAAAGTTCATAGACGCGTTATGCATATTTTTTAGGCTATATAATTCTATATCAATCAACACTACATATTCTTATAGCTTCAAACGAATGCTGCAGTCTTTCCCTTGAAGTAAAACTGACTGTAGGAGACTATCCGTTGTGTAATGAATATTTATATATGTATATTTAATATTTAGATCCAGCACTATGGTGGATCATAAATGTAATGGAATATGAAGTATGCAGCGCCTTTCTGAAGTTATGGATTCCATTAGTTTCATTACACTTTATCACACTCTTTCCAAAATTAGAGAGATGAAAAACTACTGCTTTGATCTCAGCTGGATTGGGTTAAACATAAAAAAAAAAAAAACTCTGCACAGGTTTTTTTTTATCTATATATGACCATAATTTTAAGCTTCATTAAATAAGATTTTTTTTCTTCTGAAATGAGTTAATACGTTTATTTAGCAAGAATGCATTAAATTGACCAAAATTAAGTGACAGTAAAGACATTTGTAATGTCACAAAAGATTTCTATTTCAAATAAATTCTGTTGTTTTGAACTTTCTGTTAATTAGAGAATCTTGGGAGGGAAATGTATCATGGACTCCACAAAAATATTAAGCTGCATAACTGTTTTCAACATTGATAATAATAAGAAATGTTTAAGCACCAAATCAGCATATTATTCCTGTCATCACAGGAATAAATTGCATACTGTGGAAGCTTGTTAAACTAAATTAAAAAATTAAAAAAGTAATTGCAACTTTTTATCTCACAATTCTGACTTTTTTGCGAGATATAAACACAGTTGCAAGTTATAAAGTCAGAATTGCATGATATAAACTTGCAATTCTGACATTTTTTTCTCAGAATTGTGAGGTATAAAGTCTTTTTTCCCTCACAGTTGGACATCCCTTATATGTGAGATATAAATCTTGCAATTGTGAGTTTATATCTCACAATTCTGACTTTATATCATGCAATTCTGACTTTATAACTTGCAATTCTGACTTTAAATTTCGCAATTCTGACTTTAAAACTCGCAATTATGACTTTAAAATTCACAATTCTTACTTTAAAACTTGCAATTCTGACTTCATATCAAACAATTCTGACTTAATATCACGCAAATATCCCTTTATAACTCACTATTGTGAGTTTATATCTCTCAATTATGAGAAAAAAGTCAGAATTGTGAGATATAAACTCGCAATTGTGAGAAAAAAAGTCAGAATTGTGAGATACAAAGTAGCAATAACCTTTTTTATTTTTTATTTCATGGCGGAAACAAGCTTCCAAAACTCGACTTTAAAACTTGCAATTCTGACTTTAAAACTCACAATTCTGACTTTATAACTTGCAATTCTGACTTCATATCACACAATTCTGACTTTATATCACGCAAATATCCCTTTATAACTCGCTATTGTGAGTTTATTTCTTGCAATTGCGAGGAAAAAAAGTCAGAATTGTGAGATACAAAGTAGCAATAACCTTTTTTGTTTTTTATTTAATGGCGGAAACAAGCTTCCATAGAAAACCGTTATTTTGAATTATAATAATATTTCAAATAATTGCAGGCACTTTTTTCAAAACTTTGAAAAATCTTACCGACCCCAAACTTTTCAATGTTAGTGTATATGTAATTTTTTTTTTTTTTTTTTTTTTTACTGTAACCTACATAAAGAACTATAAGTCAGGAAGTAGAATTTATTATTTGCAAGGTCAAGACACATTGTCCTAGCTGGCTTCATTAACATATGAAACATCATCAGCACAAACGCCTCAGGGGGCAGTGATACGGACAAAGAACAATAGTAGCCATCTTATTGCATGTAGAATACAAATGGCCTAATTCTTGATATAAATAAGCCTTATTTATCTTTTGTAATTTACAACAATGTTAAGTCGTTTGGTCCTAATGCAGCACAAATAGTCTAAGAAATGTTAAGATGCCAGATTTAGCTTGGGTTGCCAGGTTTAGCCTCTCCCTCCTACTTTTAGCATGGCTTAGGGCGTTAAGGACTTACTCCGTGGGGAGTCATGCAAAACCAGCACACCCCCTCACTCTTTTGTTCTGCGATGGTTCTTTCTCCATGCCAAAAATGACGAAAACTCCCAATTCTGTCATCGGCAAAGTGTCGGAACAGAGCCTCGGGGTGGGAGGTCCCTGCTGAGTTCTTACCCAATCTGGTGCCCGCTCTTTTCTTACAAACATACATGGCATTTACACCATTATCAGCAGACAAAGTACCACACCATTATACTAATGCTGTTTTGATGATGTCCAAAGTGTCCTGTACCAAAGCCATCTCTTCACCTCTTGATGTTGGATGCTTGTCCTATCAAGGCCTGTTTGAGTGTGTGGCATTACATTTTTTAGCATTACATTCTCTTTATTATGTTAGATGGACCCCAATATGAAACAAAGCAGAATATAGTGAAGATAAATTCTCCCTTTTAAAGGGGTCCTTGATTATGATTTTACTTTTTTAACTTTAGTTAGTGTGTAATGTTGCTGTTTGACCATAAACAACATCTGCAAAGTTACGACGCTCAAAGTTCAATGCAAAGGGAGATATTTTCTAATCACTTTTTAAGGACTACAACAAACGGCTGGTAGGGACTACAACAAGCTTCTTCCCGGGTTGGTGACATCACAAACCCTAAAATTTATATAAACCCTGTCCCCGGGAATACACAACAAAGGGGGTGAGGTCATGTTGGGCTGCTTTAGAGAAGAGGAAGAGTTGTTGTAGTAGAGTGTTGTTACCATGCCGTCATTTTACGCCGGACTGCTTCACAAACGAGGGTCAATTCAATGCTGGATTTGCACAAAAGATTCTCCAGCTTTGTTGTTGTTGAGCAACCGAAGCATGAGCTGTTAAAACTCCGCCCTCTTCTGGAAAGGGGGCCGGGAGCAGCAGCTCATTTGCATTTAAAGGGACACACACAAATGGCGTGTTTTTGCTCACACCCAAATGGGGTCAAATTTAACAAGCTATAATAAATGATCTGTGGGGTATTTTGAGCTGAAACTTCAGACGCATTCTGGGAACACAAGAAACTTCTTTTACATCTTGTAAAACAGGCATTATAGGTCCCCTTTAAATACTCGACCCACTGAGATGAATCCAATTTGTACACTGCATGTACTGACAGTTTTTGCTGGTCTGACTCAAACTCTGTCTAAATAGCAAGAACAAAGTCAAGAAGATCCTTAGAAGCCAGTCAGGGTTCAACTTTGTTTTCACTAACTCACTGTCTCTTTACAATGCTTTTGACAATGGATGTAAAGTTGGAGACAATTTGGCTTTCTCTCCAAAGTCTTATAGTCTAGGATGAAAAGAATGAATATATATCTGGACTATTCAAAATAGTACTTCATAATCCTTTTGCAGGTGCTCTGGGGTCCTTGAACTACTAAGTAACAATATGAATTGTTCTTAATTGATTCATCGCATTCTGTGCCATGAACTGCTAAATCATGTGCTTCTGGTTACAGAGCATCCAATGACATCATGCCTTTGGGGCTAGGTCATAATAATCATTATTTAGTGTGACATTATCTTTCAACATTGATTATGTAATAATGAATACCTGTGATGCCTAGTAAGTAAAAATCTCACTACACGTGCATTATTTACTTTCTAAAACTGTATCTGTCTCTGTAAAGTGCAGGTAACTGAATCACCGATGTGGCAGGTCATATAAGTGGCCAGGTTTCTCACCATCTCATTTCCTGTAGCACAACCAGTACTCTATAGCAAGATTCATTCTTAACATCTGGAAGGGCTCGGCAATAAGCCATGAGAAACATGTTTTTGATGTCATTCATCACAATGACATCTAATCTGTATTATGAAGTCATGATTACGATTGAATAAATTGAGAGTCAGAGATAGAGAGTCTTAAATAGCAATGAAAGGACGGTTATACAGTAATTTGCATATTCGCATATTCTGAAAAGTGCTACTACAGGCGTTCTGATGACAGAATATGAAGGAAAGCAGACAGACCTTGGACATGTCAAGCCATCTGTTCTGAGATTCTGAAATGAGATATTGATGTAACAGGTTTGATACACGCTCAGGGAAAACTTATTGAATCAAATCCGAATGAGTGTATTTGACATTTACACTTTATTCTCACACTTATTCTCTGTTGCTCTTCTAAACATGTACACACATGTATATTTTAGATGCAATATATATTCCTTCCGTGCCATAGGATTGGCCGATGCTATTGATTTGTTGAGTTGTTGGGGCTGGTGCCAGGTTTGAATTCCAGCAGGTGCTGCGCATTGGTTTCCTTGGCGACAAACTTCAAACTGTCTTACAAGTCTTGTTCAGATTCTCTGTCCGTGAAGTGGAAAGCAGTGAAGATGGTCTGCCAAAATCCATCACATCCTCCAACATGTAATCCATCATCAGATTAGCATGCAGAGATTGACAAAATACATGACTCTAAACATGTTCTGGTTGGATTGGTGTGTGTGTGTGTGTGTGTGTGTGTGTGTGTGTGTGTGTGCTTGGTCTGGTCTTCAATTTGGCTCTTCACTTTGAATAAGAGAACTGATCTCCCACCATCACCAGAAACACAGCTTCTAGTTGCACAGATGAACATTAATATGAATATTTGCATGGAAGACGCATTTCTTTGCATATTTTTATAACTCTGCATATCAAGATATCTCCAGCTCTGTGTCAAGAACGTTACACTAAATTCCATGGTGATTTTAAAAGGCTGATAAGTCCTGTTTTAAAAGATGAAAGAAATATTAAATTTTTGCAATATAAGAACTTGGAATGACCCAAAAAACAATAAAAGAATTTAAACGATAAAAGAATTTGTATCATTTAGATAACTGGTTAACAACTGGTTTTGCTTCAGGGCCAGATATTACATTGGACATCAAATACTAAAAATATCTATCTATCTATCTATCTATCTATCTATCTATCTATCTGTCTGTCTGTCTGTCTGTCTGTCTGTCCGACCATCCGTCTATCTGACCATCCATCCATCCATCTATTTGGCCATTCTTCTATCTATCTGATCTTCCATCCATCCATCCATCCGTCCATCTATCTGACCGTCCGTCCATCTATCTGTCCATCCATCCATCCGTCCATCTATCTGACCGTCCGTCCATCTATCTGTCCATCCATCCATCCATCCATCCATCCATCCATCCATCTATCTGACCATCCATCATCCATCCATCTATCTGACCACCCATCCATCCATCCATGTTTTGGTTTTCAGTGGTGAGGGCATGTCAGAACAGTTTAGTTTAATTTTTGGGTCGTGACCTACCGTTGTAGTATTTTTGTTAATCGAAAGCTTGAAAAGCCTTTAATGAATTGCTCCAGGAATTCATGTTTGTAAGTCAGTGCTTTAGCCCACGCACAGTAATGCCTACAGTGATTCCTCTGAATATATTATCTCTGAATATCTCACATATTACATTTAAAATATAACCAATATTTACTTTGCGTATTGCTGTAATTGGTTTGTTTACAAAGCGAGAGCGGCAAATTTAAGAGGATGCACTTCTAAAGGGGAGTTCTGTTTGTGTTTGCCTTTTGAATTCAACAGATGATATAAAACTAGTACTGCTGCCCACTTTACATTTAATTACCTTGCTTCACTTTTCCAATCTGGAAAACAAAAAAACAAGTGCTGTGAACATAGCGAACTTTTTGGCTGGCTTCCTTTTAATAGGGTTTTTAGAGGATACAAATTAAAACGATGTCCTGCTGCTTGCAGCCAGCCTCCAAGGAATATAATTAGCTGGAACATCTAGAAATCAAAATTATTCAGTGTTTCTGTTCTTTTGTTTGCTCTAATGAGATACGAAGAACATGTAAGCTATATTTGTGCAGCGAATAATTTCTCCAATGACTCATGAAGCAAGAAATGGGATGCTTTTCAGGAAGTGTGTGTGCGCTCTCCAGAGAGCATTGCACATTATAGAGGCAAAATGAGTGCCCTGAATGTTGATATTAGGCTATTCACACCTGCATAGCTCTGCTGGAGGTTTAGCCACCTCTGAATTCTAGTGCACTAGTTAGGCACAGCTTCCCCCCCTTCTTTACAGATCCTGCAGTTAACCTTGTGTATATGTGGACTACTGTTGTGTACTTTCATCTAAACTGCATCTCATTGGGTGTTGTGCATATTATGCATCATTAACTTTACACTTAGTTTTTTTCTGTGGAAGTAGCATTGGCATCATTGATGTTGGATTTTGATCAGCATCTCTGTCCAAATTTATCTTTTGACAAATGTGCAAAGAAAAAAATGTCTGGAAATGAAATAATAAATTTATTGCAGTTTATGCTTCAAATGAAAAAATCTGCCAATGAAACAATAAAATGTCACTTTGTAAATAGCAACGTTTTTTTTTTTTGCACTAAATGCAAATAGCATTACATGCTATTTATACCGAGAGCAAATAGTAGCTAGGGATGCAAAGGGGCGGAAAACTTTCCCGGAAAAAAATTTCCAGAAAGTTTCCAAAATTCCTGGAAAGTTTCCGGAAATTCTGGAAATTTACCAGAAATTTTCTGCCCATTTGCATCCCTAATAGTGGCTGATAATGTGGCAGCTTTATTGGTACATTACTTGTCCCTACAATATAACAATTTGTTTGAACAACATTTTGAACAATATATTTAAGATGCATTTTTTGTCTCAATGGAATAGTTCACCCAATATCCTATAATCAGTTTATCACCCTTAAGCTTGACATACAAAGCTTTAATTATGTGGAAAAGGGAAGCATGAACATTTTTCGAAAAATCTGGTTTTGTTTTTGAGAAAAGAAAAAGCCATACAGGTTTGGATTGGTTTGAGGGGTGAATAAATGATGACGGAATTCATTTTTTCATTTAATACCTTTTGGCAATTTTGCTTTTTATCTATTTTTAAGGATGTTTAGATATTCCTGCTGATAAAAGTAAAGATTTTTTTTTTTTCCCCAGTGTAGAGATGTCCAGAAATTTTTCAAAAGGCAAAATGCTTCTTAAGCCAATAATGTACTACTTTAGAAATCAAAATTATCCATTAGCCACACATTCCCTTGCGTTTATGATTTCCCAGAGACACAGCCTATAAAAGCTAATAACAGGCATTTCAAAATCCAGACATTTTTCTGTGCAGTATTAATGCACTTAAAAAGAAAGAAATCTGCCAATAAATCCAAACACACACTTCACTTCACCTTTTTAAAGCTCCCACTACGTATCTCCCTGTGGTTGAGAGACACTTTCAGATGGTGATTGTCTGGAGAACAATCCTCTCCGGGTGACCCCACCCTTCATTTTTGTGTCACTGAGCTTTTCTGTCTTGCCAAATGACTTCATCAGTAAGTGAAGAAAACCCACTGACACTTATTGGTGAGCATGTTGTTGATGTGAGTACATAAACTGATGTTGTGTGGATTCTTTTTAATCATAGTGAATGGGTGGAGAGATGTTTGAATGAACAAGACCAACTCAGTCAAGCAGCTTAATCAGAAAAAAACATGTTGATTGACCAGCTTTCAAGCTCCAGTTTTAATTCTGAAAAGTCAAATTTTGTAGTTTATGTTGGTTCGGTGATGGTCACCAGCATGGCTTTGCTGATATACCAACTTGACCATTACCATACCAGCATGTGACCATATGATTTATATCAACAATAATGACAAATTATCTCGTATTTGCGACTTTATTTTTTTAAATGCGTCTTTGCATATCACAAAATGAATTTATATCCCACAATGTGAACTTTATATGTGGCAGTGAATTTGTGCTAGAACACTGATTTTTTCTTTGTTGTTATGTGTTATGAATTGTCTTAAGGATGGATTGCTAAATCTCCTGTCTGCGCAACAAATTTACCTTCGGGTACTAATAAAGAGACCTTGACCTTGACCTCGACCTTGATTTGGTGCACTGTAAACACAAATAAGTTGGCAAAACTCAAAAAATTTGAGGCAATCAGATTGTAATCACTAGTGTAAAAAACATTATATAACATTAATTTTAGCATTTACTCTCCCTTTTGAGTGCCATGGGCAAAGCATGCTGGGAAATAGAAATCCCAACCCAGTTTCAGTTAAACTTAAGTTTGTCTAAATTAAAAGAAATAAGTTCATAAAACTCAAAACAATGAAACAGTTCAGTTTACTTAAAAAATATCAGTTCTGTGAACTTGAAAGAAAAAGAAAGTGCTAAATATTCATAAAAGTTAATCGACTGAACTAATTTGTTTAATTTATGTTTGTCCTACTCAAGCCAATTAATTATTTTGAGCGTTAGGGTTTACAGTATCCCTAAGACCACTTGTGTTGCTCTGATGACCCCTGTGTCTGTGTCTATATGATGAATAAGGCACAGCGCTCTGTCTTTAACTCATAACTATGCAGATCTCTCATGCACCACTGTTAGGAACGGCTTGTACATTTTGCACACACACACACACACAAACACACACACACACACACACACACACACACAGAGAGAGGTAGGAGTATCAGGAATCGGAGCACGTCCCAGCGCCCTGCACTCTTCTCCCCAGTGTTTGCATGCGGCTCTGTCTGACTCCAGACCTGCTGCCGAGGTTCATTACGATCTGCTGTAACACCAAACCGCTGTTTGATCTGCGGCTCACTGGCTTTATTATTAAGACAAGACTCCCCCCCTCCCCCCCTTTACAGACCATAAAGACAGAAGGAGCTCTTGCCCGTTATTGAGGACTGTCTCTGAGAAAGGCGGCGAATGTTTTTTACAACATTTTTGATTATTTCATAAAAGCGAAGGAACATCAAACCGTTGAATAAATATTTGAGGTGCTTTGGAAAAAGGGGTTGTGGATTTCCGTTAGGATTTGTGCTTTTGAAACAGAGAGATTAAAGATTAGGAGAGTCGGAGGATTGACGACAACAGACAAACAGATGTCGTAGATTTATCATTTTATACTTTTTAGATGCTTTAGTTTTCAGTGAAATGGCTTCTAGTCATGTTTTGCAAGAAATGTGACCTCTAAATGTCACTCATGTTGAAGAAGATGGAAAGTCTCACATTTTGGTTGGTTTTTCTTGTTTGGGTGGCACAGAAATTTAATAAGATCTGTCATCTACCCTCATCAGATCTCTCATCAGATACGTATCCACCTGAGAGTGAAAAAAATTAAGGTAATTTTGCCTTTGTGACTGCAATTTTAAATCTTACAGTAATTTGCTAATTTATGTTAATATAATTCAATTTTTTCTCAGTTGCAACTTTATAGTATATCTTATAATTGCAACTTTATATCTAGCAATGTGACTTTATTATTTATTTATTTATGTTTTTTTACTCTGAATTTGAATCTATTATCATTAACATAATTTGCGCAAAATTTTTACATCAGACTGCTTCACAAACGAGGGTCAGTTCAACAATGGATTTCTGCAAAAGATTAACATGACGGCACATGCTAGTCGATGAGTTGAGTTGAATCAACTCCACAGCAACTACATAAATTTATCCACTAACCATTCAGAAACGTCCAGTTTCATTCTAAAAGTTGTAACTTCTTCCTGAGACTCTCCATCAGTGTCCGACTCCAGTTTGAACAATGTAAGGCTGAACACCTACTGACAATTTCAGACATTTTGGCTGCGTGAGATTCTCCTGCTTTGTTGTTGTTGAGCAACCAAAGCACGAGCTGTTAAAGCTCTGTCCTCTTCTGGAAAGCAGCTCTTTTTTGCATTTAAAGGGACACACACAAAAACGCATGTTTTTGCTCTCACCCAAATAGGGGCAAATTTGAGCTATAATAAATGATCTGTGGGGTATTTTGAGCTGAAACTTCAGACACATTCTGGGGACACCAGAGACTTATATTACATCTTGTGAAAAGGAGAATAATAGGTCCCCTTTAAGGGGTGATCACACACAGACAGCAATTAAATTAAGGGTCGTTGTTCTTTTGAATGCTGGTGGACGTTCCTACTCACCTGTATCTGTATCTGGTTATATCAGGCGATGCCAACTCTGAATGATAATGAATGACTTTCAGTTTATTTCTTACAAATCGCTGCTCATTTATCACAAACATTCCCCATGTACAGGACGCACACATGCATTAGAGAACATGAGTTCAACTGTCCTCTGGTGGTTCATGAGGAAAAATGAAGTTTGTTTAACTTCCACATAAACTACAGTCACCAAAGGTCTGCGGTGTTCTCCACATGTCACTGTGGGATGCAACATGAGACCCCATTAACCACATAACAAATTCACCCGCAGATGTCTCAGTTCAGTAAGCGTGAATTCGTGTTTCAGCTTCTAATCAGCATTTAACTCCTCAGTTAGTTTCTCCTTTGTTAATGCGCTGATATGTACGTGTGTATACACATATGGACAGCGTGTATATGAGTGCATGTTTGTGTTGCGCTTACAGCCCACCTGGGATTTCACATCAGGGTTGAAGAGTCAGTGTGCTGCAGTGAAGGCAATGACCCAATTAACAACAAAGTCACATCACCGGGTGGCCAAACAAGCTGCTTCAGTGAGGAACAAAAGGAGGAGGAGAGCCACCCCACTTCCGTTTGAGGGGGATAAAACACCGTCCGTACGCGTTTCCATGGTGAGCACCCCCACACGCCATGCGTTTTGCGTGTGCTACCTTTGCAGGCATTAGTCATAATTAACAAGGCTACTCGGGAGATTATTTTCTGGGCAAACATTTTAATTAAAATTGTTCCCTCTGTTGCGCGCATGCCATCTCTTCACTTAGTGCCAATTTCCACCCCTCTGTCCTCTAAAAACAGGGACCACGACGAGGGGGGGCCCCCAGATGGTTGCTAACGGCGGGAACAGAGTGATCGAGTGGAGTAAAAAAAAAGGGAAATGAATAAACAGTGTGTTTGTTCTAATGAGATTCTCTCCTGGCCCAAACAATCAACTCAATTGCCCTCGGACAACTCCAAGTTCCCTAAAGCGGTCTGCCCCCTCCTTGGAGAATGTTTGCGGAGTTGGATTGAGCACCTGAAGGCGTTGTGCTCGGATTTTAAAACAACTTGTAGTGGAGAAAGACAGAAGAAAAAGAATTTGATGACTTTTAAGGGGATACATACTTAAAATAAAAAAACAAATCTGTTTAAGAGTGCACATGCAAAAACAGACAATTATGATTGTTTAAACTTCATTCATGCAACTTATTTTATTACATAATCTGACATATTTCTGGTCAAAACAGAATATTTAATAGGAAAATGTTTTATTCATTAGGAATTGATTGAATCACGAATATTAATCTCTGTATGACAGATGGTTGTAGGGGGAAGGGTTGAAAAATAAGAGCTATTTGTGATGTTAGACAAAAAATAATTTAAATAATAATTTTTTTTTTAGAATTATGTACAAAAAAAATTGCTCATAATAAGAGAAGTGTCCACTAAGAGAGTAAATAGTGTCAATATTTCATAATCGCTTGGAGCCTAGATGCAAAAACAGATGACGATGATTGTTAAAAATGTAGTTTGCCATAATTCAACAAGCCACAGATTCACGATTGTCGAAAGTTCTTTCTTATCACAATCTGCTTCTTTTTTTTCTTTTTTGAGAATGAATATGCCGAATCTTGTTTCTATTTCTAAGTTTCTAAGACACCATTTTTACCATTCTTGTGACTGAAGTATATGATGAAGAATGATCAGTCTGTGTGTGTGTGTGTGTGTGTGTGGTCCTGGTCCTGGTAAATCCTACGTTATGTGGACAAAATCTCCACAAGGTTGGCAATACCATAAATCTTTGAGATTTTTTTGGTCACCCTGAGGAAAACACTAAGTGATGTTTTTTGAAAATGTAAAAATGCAGAAAGTTTTCTGTGATGGGTAGGTTTAGGTTTAGGGGATAGAATATACAGTTTGAAATCATTATGTCAATGGAAAGTCTCCAAAACATGGAAACCCAACAAGTGTGTGCGTGTGTGTGCATGTGTGTGTTTTAGTCTGTGTCTGGGTGAAGACATTATCTGACTTCCCATCTTGGAGTCTTTCCTCTCTGTTAGTCATGTTCAGGTTCATCTCGCTGCATTTTATCATCCGTCACTCAAGCAAAAACTCTGCCTTCTTTCTGCTCTTATCGCTGACATATCTTTTTATTTCACTGCTGCTTTTCTCTGCAGAACCTCCCTCTGTCTCAAATTCAGTTTAGTCTGAAGGTTTAGTCAGTTCAGGTCAGAATACTGAAAACCTACTGCAAAGAGGGGATAGTTAAGGGAAAAATGGGTCACATTAACAATGCAAAATGGATAAATCAGTAAGCTAATCAACTTTTAAAAGAGAGTTCCATATTTCTTGATGTTTATGTCAAAGGATCTGTGCATATAACTATTTTTTTGGGAATTTTTTTTTGTCACTTTATGATGTTCAATGTAAAATCTAGATCCTTAAAATGACCCCCCAAAAAAATTCTGGCATTACTTGCTATTTTTCAGTATAATGAAAGTGAATTTGAAGTTTGAAATACATTCATTGTAATTGCACAGGACAGAATGGCCAGTACGTCATTCAGAATTTTTCCTCTCGTCTTCCACTGAAGAAAGTCAACAACGGAACAACACGAGAATGAGTAAATGATGACAGAATTGTCATTTTTAAATAAAAAATCCTTTAAGCAACACTGTAAACCCAAATAAAACTAAAAAAAAAAAAAAAGAGGTAATCAGTTATGCTGTTTCCAGTTTTAAGTAAACTGAACTATCAGATTTTGAGTTAGTTGTACTCGTACAGGTTAATTGCTTTTAACTTGAAGTACTGAGTAACCTAACTCATCCATTTTGATAGCAATTTAAGTTAAATGTATAAATTCTGTAAATGTACCGGTACTTTCAAAGAAACACAACACATGTAATACCAGTTTGAAAATGTATTTTTGAATGCCGAACAGCCAACTTTTATTTACATTACCACTGGCATAGACTGTAATGCAATCACAAGCACTATTATAGCTTTATCATACTTTTCTGTAGCTTCTCTTACACAAGATAGTGTTTTGCAGTAAATCTCAGTATTTGAGCTAAAGGAGCTCAAAATGTGATTGGCACAATATCATTTTTATAAGTCGGATAGGGTGTGAAGCTGGCTGCCTGGGTTTACTGTATGTGTGCTAAATGCACACTAATGAGGGACCTGGCTGAGTGAAAGCTGAAAGCAATTAGACGCTGTAGAAATGAACCTGTCACTGCGTATGCCCATGAGTCTCATCAAAATCCTGATGAGGAAATTTGACTGCCAGGCACAAAGTTTAGGGAAAAAAGTCTTTGATGGAAAGGAGGGTTTTTCTGTCACTTCCCATTTTCTGCCATAATCACCCTGGTGCCTGATCTCTGATTGGTTACAATCAAGTTGTGATCGTGTCCTAATGCCTGGACCCGCAGAATCTAAGTATAAGAGCTGTTGGATTCATTAGCTTAAATCCTCACATTTCCCACTAAAATGTGAGTCTTTCTCTCTTCCTCCCATGCACTTCTGTAACCTGCTGCTGTTCTCGTTAAACAGCGATTCCCAATTCTCCTCAGCAGCTTGAGCTGAAGGACGTGTCCATATTTGTTCTAGGTGAGCAGGGGGAGCCCTGGTCACTGCCTTTAGGTTAGCTCCAATCTGCAAAGTTAAAAAGCCACATGGGCGGGAGCTCGTGAAACTGCCTCAGGCCTGCTGAACTTCTGCACCCTTACCCTGCCTTTCATCTCACAACTATATGCCTCAATTGATATGTACGCCTTGATCTTATACGTCGAGTCTGCTCCCTAAAGCACCGTGGACGAGCAGGGGTAATAACGGACATGAGTAGAACTGTATCAGAGAAATACTTGCTAGGGTGGAGAGGTGGAAGATAAGGGAAGATAAGCAGGTGGTAAACTGAATATTTAGATATCATGTAGATATGTAAAGAAGAAGAAGAAGAGCATTAAATGACCATATATAGAGACGCATGTTATTTTAAAGGGGTTATGAACTGCATTGTTATATTGTTTTATAATGTTTCCTGGAGTGCACATAGAATGTTAGTATGATTTTTACATCAAAAATTGTCATAATTTAGAAAAATAAAAGACATTTTTCCTACTCTGATTTTAGCCCTCTGATTTGAACTCTGTTTTAAGGGGCGTGTCTGTTGTGAGACTTCAGTGGCAATGCCCACTGCTGTGATTGGCTAACATCTTTTAGGCTAACAATTATTACTTTGTATGTGGAACTCTCTCGAAAACTTTCTGCACGTTTTTACTATTACAGTTCTCAAGGTTTAACTAATCGTGAAAATTGTTGATTATAGCATTGTATTTAGATTGTGGCATGAAAGGTTGCAGTGATGAGCATGTAGCTGATCACAGACATGTTGAGTGCATGCATGAATGCAGTGATCTCGTCATTGTAACTTGATTTCTGCACACTAACGAATGCTTATATCATGACTAACAGTGCAAACACAATGTAAATAAGAGAGTTGTTGATTCTAACAGGAGTTTGGCGAGAGTCCAGAACATTCACGCTGTTTGATTGACAGCTCCAGCGAATGTGAAGGGAGCGTTCTTTAATCGCTTTCTAATTTAATCAGTTTAGATTATTTTCATCCTTCTAAGAGAAACAATGTGAAGTTGACCGTTTAGTCGCTGGTTTGATTTACTGTCAATAAACGATTTGGAGACAAAAACATCTGACTATAGGCCTACATGAATCATTACATATCAGAAATCTCTGGTCACTGATGATTTTGGTTAGACATGTACACATAATCCATACATCAAACGATCTATAACAAAGCAATAGTGACACAGTAAAAACTTTTTTACTCAAATAACTGTGTTGCGCCATTCCTGTCGGATCGAATGGAAGGCACAGCATTGTTTTTTTTGTTTTTTATTTCAGGCTCTCTGCAAATCCAATGCAGCTACTGTGTTTTTCCACAACCTGGCACTGCACAACATTTTGCACTCTTCAAAGGCATGTTTATTGATGTTTTGTCCTGCGGCAAAACCTGAGGACAATTGCATTTTAGACCATATATGGAGTGGTGATTGAGTGCGACTATATATTTTGCTAAAAAAAAAGTGATCATGCCAAAAGAATAGCATGGAAACTTTATGTCTGGTCTCTGTATCATCTCAGTGAACTTTTATTATGTTTTACACGTGCAAACTAGTGAATTGTTCTAAAACAAGTAAATAAAGTGACACTAACAAGAGTTATCCATTCATTCTTAGTGAATTCCCCCAGATAATGACTGTGCGATGGTACTTTTCTGCTGGAGGGATGTGCATTAGCTAGGCACCTGCAGTTGGACTGCGATACCTGGCAGCTTTTTATCAGAGGGAAAGGAGTCAGTCATAATGCCTTGTGCAAATGGACCTCCCTCATCATCCCTCAGGTCCTGGCACGAGAACGGCAGCCGTACACGGAAAGAGGAACAGCTACTATATATACCCCACTGACTCCTGGGTAATCACATCCTGCTGTCGCCCAAAGAACTTCTGCTTTAATTGAACTCTTATTAGGTCCGCTGCCAAATCAAGCTCTGAAAACGAGAGTCTCCTCCCAGATGTGCTTTCAGCTGCCACTAGCCGCCCAAACTTCTGGTTAGAGGCTCAGAGGATACAAAATTAGGGCTCATTCGTTCTCAGATTGTGCGATCGAATGACTGCATTATCACTTGGTTTCACCTCTGCGCAGACATTGCCTGAGGAAGATCTCTTTTATCATCTGGTCTGTCTTTTGTTTTCACTATGCCTTTTTGAATACAAATTTCTGTAATTAGTAGCAAAGCAGCATGGAAAGGGGAAAGAACTTTTCGTATCCTACAAGGAGGACGATTACAGCTGCATTAAGTTAGCTTTGCGATTCATTCTGGGGTGAGGAAACATGAGACTGCAGCCGGTTTAGAAATAGAGATAAAAAAGATCAAATGAAGGGGAATTTCTTTACCATATATATATAAATAAGTTCACAAGGCTTAAACTTCCTGAAATAGGAGCTAATTAGAAGTGTGTTAAAATCACAAAGGAGAAAGGAGCGGATATCTTGAACAATTAATGAGCTAAAAGATAGAGATCTCATCTCATTTCTATTCATCTATCTTATTTTATCCCCTTGTCGTTCCCGTTGCGTGTGTTCCCTTTAGCTTTCTCCCTCTCTCTTGTTCTCTCTCGTCAGAGCCAGCTTTCCATTAAGCGGTCGTCCGCTGACTGGCTTCATTTTGAGCTTGGCATCCTGCCATACTTACAGCATGTGTGTGTGCGTGTGTGAATGGCCAGAGGACCACCAGACCTCAAAACATTTTCATGAGTGTTATCGCCAGTGTCACCATGTGCCAATTAGACGTCCATAATTAAACAGGAACAAGGGTACAGGGCATCTGTGACAAAATGTGTGTATTTGCAGCTTACACAACCTCTAATAGATCTTCACTTTCTTTTTCCTCATCTCTTCTCTTCTAAAATCCACCAGGGCTTTTTTGTCTGTCTACAAGCATCTAAGACACAAAAGAAAAGGTTTGTTGTGTTATCCGTAAATACTGAGTCCCACAATGCAACAGAGAGCTGAAGAGACACTACATAACCTCTACTGTCACAGTAAATTATACAGGCAATGATGCTCGGCTGATCGATCTGTTTGTTGTGTTATGTTATATGTTATGTTGAGCTGTGTTGTGTTATTTGTTGAAGTGTTTGTTATGTTATGTTGCTATGTTATGTTATGTTTTGTGTTGTGTTATGTGCTGTTATGTGTTATGGTTTATGAAAGCTGATCAGTCTGTTTGTTGAAGTGTTCATTATGTTATGTTGCTGTTATGTTATGTTTTATGATATGTTATGTTTTGTGTTATGTTATGTTGCTGTTATATATTATGTTATGTGTTGTGTAATGTGTTATGATGGCTGATTGGTCTGTTTGTTGAAGTGTTTATGTTTAACAGACTGATCGACTGTCAATAAATCATAACAAAACATAACAGCACAGCACATAACACAAAACATAACATAACATACCATAAACATAACATAAAACATAACATGACAACACAAAATAGCAACATAACGTTGTGTTTTGTTGCCTTATGTTTTTTATGTTGCTATGTTATGTCATGTTATGTTTTATGTTATGTTTATGGTATGTTATGTTATGTTTTGTGTTATGTGCTGTGTTATGTTATGCTGCTATGTTATGTGTTATGTCATGTTATGTTTTGTGTTGTAATGTTGTGTTATGTTTTGTTTTATGACAGCTGATCGGTCTGTTTGTTGACGTGTTTCTTATCCTATGTTATGTTGCTATGTTATATGTTATGTTATGTTATGTTATGTTGAGCATAACAGATGTTATGCTATGATAAATGCTATTATGTTATCATACGATGTTATCTTTTCCTGTTCCTGTCTTAGTATGTTATTATATATTTTTTGTCTTATGATGTTGTTATATATGTTATGTTTTGTCTTATGATATGTTTTATGTCATGTTATAGGAGATGGAAGTCAGTGTTTTATATTGCCACCGGTGACTCTAATAGGCTTTTCTCACTATGCATAATCCTGTCCTTATGTCTTTTTAAATTAAGCAATATTTTACACTTGCCCATGGGAAAATATGAAAAGTTTGAAACATAAACATAGATAAATTACATTTAAGTCAGGGTTAAGAATGACCTTGGGTCAAAGTCAACATGACACTGCATTCACAACCGATTGACTCTCTTGATTTGACTGGATAGTGAAAGTGGTCTTTATATGAAAGGGAGAGGTTGAAAAAAGTGGACTTTGTGACATCAGACGAGAAGAAAACTCATTTCAGAAGCATTGTAAACAAAAAGTTCTTCGCCATAAGACCAAGGGTGTGTGTTAAGAAAGTAAATGTAGTCTATTTCATGTTGAGTTTTAACAATTTGAAGTGTAAAAAGCCCATGAGACAGAGGTGGGAAATCAGAGAATGAGAAAGAGTGGACTAAAGTGAGTGTTTAACACAGTATTGGGATCAAGCAACTATAGTGTGCTGTGCTGACATTACTCTGTCTCTGATGTGAAGGACTGCAGTCCTAATAGAATATTGATAACTGACGCCAGCGTGAAGGAGGAAGCATCTGTGACAAAGTGCTTCATCACTTGAGTGTGTGTATGTGTTTAAGCACATCAGTCATTAGCCTGAACAGCTGTTCTAAGCATCACACCGCTTCTGTTGTGGTTTGGATTGTTTAGGATTTTTGGTAGACCACAAAGCTTACTGCACATGGACTTTGGAGACAAAAATATAATATAATATAATTTTAATTTATAGTATGATTTTAATATATAAATATAGCTTTTTTTATAAATACAATAGAAATCTAAAGGTAAAGGGTAAATAGGTAAACGTACATATGCAAATGTCTGTTTTATTGCTCATACTGCAAATGTGATGGTGGTGGAGAGGAGGAAGGCGTTACAGATACACAAACTCTGAAGAAGAGGGAGGAGGCTGTTTGGAAAGAAATGAAAAAGAACAAAGAAAGAGAATGAACAAGGGGTTCAAAGAGGGATTGTTAAAAAAATGCAAAATGGATAAACAGAGATACAGAACGAGTGGATGGTGGTAAAAGGGAGAATGAAAGAGTGTCTCTGTAGGTCTAATTTACCTTCTCTGATTTAATTTAGTAAATTTCTCAATTTCATTATGCGGAAAACAAACAACCTACTTAATATCGGGAACATGAACAAAGCAAAAAAAAAAAAAAGTAGGAATGCATTATTTTAAACCACCTACGCTTCCTGGCTCACTCTGCCTGATGCAAATTAATGTGTTTAGCCCTTGAATAAAAATAACAGACACAAAAATGTTATTTGATAATCGAGTCACGCTCTTTTTTTATTCTAAAATTAATTTGTAATTTGCAGGAAATTATTTTCCCAACTGTACAATTGAACTTGTTCCATGGAGATTAAACGGTGTGGTTCAAAGCGAGGTTTTATTGTCACAAAAAAATCATAATTATATGTTTATAAACTCTTTTTGGGCCAGAAACAGGTCAGAGGTCAACCAATTTGACTAATGGCAGTCAGTATGAAGTAGATTTTTAATCATTTTTTTTTTATCCCCAATCTTTTTGAATTTCATATTGATCATAAAATGGTGGAAACGTTTTTTCTGAAAGCTGCAGTTTTTTCTCATTAAAATGTTTTAGTACTTTTGGTCAGTAATAATCACAGCACTCACATGAGATGAAGACTCTAGCCATAATAGTAGCCTAAAAAAAGGTGTTTTATTTCACATGGAGTGAGTCGCCTCATGAGGGCTGACATGATGAGATCATGTGACCATCGAAATATTCACTTTATTTCAATAACCACTTTCGCTCACAGAATAAATCAGTCATGGCTGACTGCAAATATCACTTGTCTACAATGTAATTTGTCTTTGCCTGATGCTGCAACCACGTCACTGGAAGACGACGACTGAGTGCACATTCTTAACTTCTTAACTGCCTTCTTTTTAAAAGCATGTCTTGTTCTAAAGCTGGGTATATTCTGCGATCCTAGAGAGGAAGTAAAAAGTAACAAGTCAGGGTAACACTAAAAGTAGCCTCACATGGAAATTCTTGTTTTTGCAGGGTCACTCTAGGGACACGGCTTTCAACCTCAAAACACACATGCTGCACAGTAAGCAAAGCATGCCACACGCAAGCAGACACCTATTTCAGTCACGTATAATCAAAGCACAGTCTCCTATGAAGCGCCCTACATCCTGAAAATGCTCTAATCCACCACACAAAGTCCCTTAAGAGTCAGTCAGAGTGGGTCCTATAATAGAGCGCATAGTTTTTCATTAACACGTATCCACTGTATGTGTGTGTGTGTGGCTAATGGAGCCCGGGCTGGGCTCTTAACACTAGCGCATTCACAGAGGACTTCGGCAGATGGCAGTTCTGGCACTGACTGAAGCCTCTCTCCCATTCAGTGATGCACTAGGACTGACAAGACAATGCATTAACACTCATTTTACTCTAGTATGATGCTTCTCTACTGGGTTTGCTTCAGGACCCAGATTGGACATCAAGTGACAAGCCAAAATGGTCCAAAATGATCATACAAAAGTAAACAAAATCATCCTTAAATAACACATTTGAACGTTTTATTTTTGCACAAACTGCGCAAACCATGTTTATTCTTGGTGCAAATTAATCTGTATTGTAGTTTGGGTCACATTTTCTTTACCATCTAACATCTGTCTAACAGGATTTACTGATTTTTTTATGCATTTGGCAATTGCTTTTATCCAAAGCAACTTACATTCAAAGGTTTACATTTCTGTAATTCATGCATTCCCTGGGAATCAAACCCATGACTTTGCCATTGCTAGCCCTAGTGTTTGAGCTACAGGAATAATTTGTGCCAAACAACTTGCACAGCCTCAACAACAAAAGATCTATGCATATAGCATACTTTTTTATTACTTTTATCAGTTCATGCATTCCCTGGGAATTGAACCCATGACTTTGGCATCGTTAGCTCTACTATTTGAGCTACAGGAATAATTTGTGCCAAACTACTTGCACAGCTTCAACAACAAAAGATTTACATTTATGCTTTGGCATACATTTTTTATTAGTTTCATCAGTTCATTTGGGAATCGAACCCATGACCTTGCCGTCTTTAGCAGGCTAATGGGAAGCATTTTCTCCTTCTATTTATTTTGCTGTCTTAACTATGCATGCCTATATTGTTAGATGCATTTTATTATTTTTATTTTGCATTGCTTTTCCCTGCTGTCCACAGCCCAGAACAGATTTTTGAGGTTGTGATCCACAGAATGAGATCCACAGTCAAAGTGCTTTTACCTTGGACACTTATTCAGCCTTTTTCTCTCTGTCTACCATAAACTCTCTTGCTCCTCCACTTTTTCTTCCACCATCCACCCCTCGATTATTCGCAAATGTGTTCTTTTCTCATCTATAGCAATGACTTGCATGTTAAATAATTGATCAGTGGAGAAGTGCGCCCAGCTCTCAATCTCTTCATAGAGTGCCCGACAGCATGAGAGAGAGCTATAAAAATCAAAGAAATAATAATAAAGGCTGAAACAAGATGCCAATGGCATGTCATTCCCCGAAGCGCAAAGCGACTCCAATAAGACGCATCAAAATGTCAGGAGCGCAGCAGCTGTTAACGTTAGCGAGGAGGATATGGGCCCGTAAAGTAAACTTTCCCCAACTTCCCTCAGATGAGGGAGGAGGGCTGATATTATGGAGGACATCAGTATGGAGAGGCAGACTGAAGCGAGCAGTCAAACTGTCAGATGGAGGCGGCCAGACGGAACAAAGACGTACAGAAAGACAATTATGACCGTGCAGCAGAGCCGCGGTGGAATCACACAAACGCACACTTGACGTGACACTGATGTGCACCGCTTAAACACACGCTCTCTTCTTGCACTTACATTTTGCCTAGTGCAGTTGAAAAAGGAAATTATTGCACACCTGAACCTGCATAATTGGAAATATTTCTTCTCTGTCTTTGACACCTTAAGGGGGAGCAAATAAGATGTTCTGCAATATGTTTTAGCCCAGTTGTAATTTATAGGAAGGAAAAGTCACCCTCAGAAAGGAAAACGTGTGTATGTGCGTGTGCATGTGTTCAACATAAGTGGAGGACTTACAACCAGTCCAGATTGTTCTTAAATGAACAATTAACTCGGTAATCTTCATTCCGTCTGCCACGGTATTCTTAAGATCAGTTTAAGTAAGAAAAAAATTAATTGTTTATCTTGTAGGGCCAATTCAAGTTAAGGACAATTTAATAGTCTACTTAATCTATTGTCTATTTAATAAGGTCTGGAGTTAAAGTGGTTTTATATTCTGTAGGCTATAAATATAATATAGCAATGTTTGCAAAAAAATTTTAAAATAAAAAGCTGTGTATGTTCATTAAAACCTCTATTAAATTATAATCTTTTAGGTCATTTTAATAATTCTCATCCTTTCAAAATAATTACAGTCAAAATAAAATTTTGTGCTATAAATTCAGTACATAATTTTATAGTCATATTTAACAACACACAATAACAATAATTGAAGAATAATGTCAACACTGTTATTTTTCACTTCGTATGACCTCACTGTAAAATTTTAAGCAAAAAAAAATGTCAGCACATCTTCTCTCACTTGTTAGTTAACTCTTTTCGATCTAGATCTACATGTACTAGGCCACGTGCTCTTGTCTCTTATAATGCGTTTAGTATTGTAAATGTTAACAGATACATGATTTATTATCAGATAGAAGTGAGTGGATTAAGGTGAGTGGGTGAGTTCATTGTTGCTCAGTCGAGCCATCAGTTGTGATTGAAGGTGATATGTCCTATATTGCTACTTGAATAGTATCTGTTTAAACTTATTTGATCTAAGCAGCAAATATGTCAATAGATATTACAAGGGCTTTATTTATTGTCATGTTTGCATACATATTTGAAGCCCCGTCTGATTGTTCTCATGTTGAGTTTCTCTTGGGGAGAAGCCCTTGTGTGTGTTTCCAATTTTTTCTCATAAGGAATGAATGAAGCATTATGCATGTGTGTGTAGGTGTGCTAGTAGCCCCATTTTAATACAGAGATTAAAAGGGACTCAGGTTTGAGTCAGAATGAGGCAGTAGGAAGCCAGAGCAGAGTGAGCCAGATGTTATATAAGAGAGAAAAAAATCAAATGGACATTAATCAACAAAAAGAAGGCCACTTAAGAGAGAGAGAGTGTGTGTGTGTGTGTGTGTGTGTGTGTGTGTGTGTGTGTTTGGTAGGATTGGTGAAGGTCTCTGGGGACAGGAAGAAGACAGTTGTGTATTAAGTAAGCTTTTACATCATTATTGAACTCATTATTGACACATGATATTGATTAATATATCTGCTTGGCAATGAAGTAGTTCCAGGTCCATTGACCGTGTTACACTTATAAATAATGACACCATATTCTTTAAGAATTGTTAAAAAGCAACTTGAGCTGTTTTTTAGTGCTATTAATTGTGACAAAGACATTATACATTATTTATATTTTTCATTACACATTAAGTTCCATCAAATAGTTTATTATATTTGTAAGTTGCAATAATAGCTGGAATCTTTTACTGCAATTGTCACGCCTGCCCTAGTCCTTTGCCATTCCATCATGAACTATAATAACATTTAAATATAAAACATAATTTAAATATATTTTTTATAATAAATATAATTTCCCATAAACCTTTTCCTGGACTCACAATCATGTGATTACATCAGCTTGTTAATGTCTGTGTCTATGTGTTTTCTCTCACTCATTGCGAAGTCTTGTATGTGTTACATTGCATTTCTGAGCACTGCTTCTGGTTTTTGGTTTTGATCTTCTGCCTGTCTCCCTGGATTTCCCTGTTTGCCTGTGTCTTGGACTCTGTTATTATCTGGATTGTTTGCCCTGTGGTTTTGACCCTGTACCTGTTACATTGGATTACCCTCAATAAAGCTGCGTTTGGATCTCCAACCCAAGTCTCGGAGCAGACCGTTACAGCGATATTGTAGCTTGCTGAAAGATTAGAACTTCATAAACAGATATTTGTTTATAATTTTTCGACCCATCTTAAAGGGTTCACCCAAAAAATGAAATTTCTGTCATTAATTACTCACCCTCATGTCATTCCAAACCTTCATTTATCTTCCGAACACAAATTAAGATATTTTTGATAAAATCTGAGATTTCCCATAGAAAGCAATGAAATTCAAGGTCCAGAGAAGTATTAAAGACATTGTTAAAATAGTCAACATGACTACAGTGGTTCACCCTTAATATTATGAAGCGACAAGAATACTTTTTGTGCACAAAAACAAAACATAAATAACTTTATTCAACAATTTTTCCTTTTCCCTGTCAGTCTCCTACGCAGTGAACGCAGTGCAGAGCTTCCGTGTTTACGCCGGCTCAGTAAAGTGGTGCCAATATTACATCAGCAGAATTCACAAAACAACAATGTTCAAAATATCACAGAAAAGTTTGCAAAATACACCAAGTGACAGTTCCATCCCAGGCCCGAGCCATCAGGCCATCTTTCATGTTGAGCCCTGTAAATACAGTGCAGTTTTTATGACCAGGACTCAAGAGAGCAATATTGCAACAACCAGCATTCTGACAGCGATAACTCAACTAGTGTTTGATGACTGAAGCGAGAGATGGGGAGAGAGCAGGAGTGGGCAGCCAGGGGCGCTTGCACAGACTGACACAGCAAACAGAATATCACAACTGTGTTACATCTCTCTCTCTCTCTCTCTCTCTCTCTCTCTCTCTCTCTCTCACCCATTTCCATAGTTGCACTTTCTGCTGCAGTAGAACTTGTAGAAAAGTGTGTAAAGCATCTCCTTCAGAAAAAAAGAAAAATATTCACAATTTTAACCCCAAAAGCCCAGGGCTGTCAACGCCCGTGAATTCTTCATACAACCAGCGTGTTTTTCTGAGTTACATACAGATTCAGAAAGACATACTGACAGTTATACAGACATTTGCAGATTCCATTGGGAAACATTTCTCTGTTATTCTGCATGGCTCTAGCTGGAGAACCGGAAAAACTGAGTGAAAGTACAAAGCAATCAATGCAGTGTAAAAATGAGTAGGGCAAGCTAGACTCTCTGTGTGATTGTTTGCTTGTCAGTGGTTGGTTTAATATTTTATTTTATTTGCTTTTTGAAGTGCTGAGCTGATCCATAAGTCAGGGGCGTTTCCTCCGAGGGCGCAAGGGAGGCAGCTGCCTCTGTGGTGTGAAATCGAGTCCCCCCAGGAATCGACTCAATTTCTCAAGACACCTCCTCAAAAAATTGGATGAGAAAATAATCGATATTGCAAAAATAAAACAACGGAAATATTACAAAATGTGACATTAAAAAATAAAAGTGTCGCGAGAGGAGGCAATGCCTCCATCACACTGTGATTGGATTTGATTGGTTCGTGCGATAAAGCTCAGCTCTTTTTTCGTGCGTGTTGGCGAATCAGTCTGAATGAACAATTCATTTATTTATTAAAATTTGATTTAGTAAGAAAAGGTTTAAAAAAAACACCTGAGCACTTTGCCTCCTCATTTCAGAACAGCACTGCACACCAAGTAATAAATAGGATCAACCTGAATTCACCCTAAATAACTGATCCATTAAACAAATGTCATTGTGACACAATCAACCTTTCAAGAACTCCCAGAGGACAAGTTAGGTTTTTAAATAACTTCATCTGTTTTGTTGTTTTTCAGTAGATGTCGATCTTGAAATGTCAATCCTGTTACCATGATTTTGTAAAATATGTACTTTAAAACTGAAAATTAAAAAGGAGATATATTAAATTCTTGTTCTAAGACAATTTGTCATTTCACCATCTTGAGCAAGAGGCTTGTAATGTCAAATAAAAACTGTGAAACTCTCATCACTGTTACCTTTTGAAGGTATAATTATATCTCAACACAGATTACGTTTGTTTAAATTAATTTAGCTTGAGATGGCACAGTGCAGTTTATTAATTATAATGTGTTTAAAATCTTACTAAAAAAAATCTTACCAACAACCTTGTCAAACTGGAAAACTGGACACCTGTTTCATAAAATGTCCCAAAAGATGAAAGATCAATTTTAAAGATGGCTTATGTTTCTCTGTCTTTAGACTGCACTGCCCTCTAGTGGCTGTGACAGTATGTGACTTACTTTCACTGTGTTTTTTTGCAAATAAAAGCTGTGGGATTTATTAATATATTTTAAGATGCAGAATGGAACCTTCTTTATATCAATTGTACGCATCTGGCATGTTTGAGAAGATTATGTTTGAGCAATTATCAATTTCAAAGTCCCTTCAGGGGGTTCATTATAGAATTCAGCAATCAGCATATGAATAAAATTTAAATGTTTTTAAAAGATCAATGCAGTGATAGGAGGAAATCATTAATTAATTTAAATACTCAAATCAACCGGATTAATTTAGTTAAATTTCCATAGACTCAGTTCTTTTTTTCCTCTTGGATTTTCTATTGCATTCAGGTCCATCTTGACCCAGAAGTGGTATACTTTTTTTTTTTTTTTTTTTTTTTTTAAATCCATAATTTTTAGTACAAAGATGAAACTTTGCAAGTTTGTTAAGACTGTCAAAATACACTATTATTTATTTATTTTTTTATTTATTTTTTTATTTTTTTTTATCAGATTTTCTTTAACAAAAAATGTAAGTGATATAACCAATTAAACTAAATTGTTACACCTTTTGCACTCGGGTGTGTTTTGACCTTAAAGTGAACTGTGGTTTTACACATTATATGTTTTTGCAAGTAAAATTAATATATTTTGTTTGACATTTTCAGAGTAATATTGATGTTGTTTTGTTGGAAAAAGAAATACGTAGGTTTCATAAATTTTGATTGTTTTGAACAGTCATAAGTTATACGTTTCAAATGAATTTAATTAAATACATTAAAGTCAATGGTAAAACTCTCATATTATGTTCATATAAATTTAATCTAATGAAACATTAAAATAAAATTTCTGATGAATATTGATAAAAATATATATATTTTCTTGCATGACACTGGTTTTTGCTGTAGCTTTTAAAAAAAATTTAAATTTCATAGAATTTGTCAATTTATTTAATTAATAAAAAAAAAGGGGTAGATGAAGCAATAGCATGGTAAAAACATGGTAACATTCAAAACTTTTGTACATTCACAAATTAAACCAAAAGTTACTGATTAGATACAATATGGTTTTAGTTGAAAAACATTAACTTATGACTGTTTTATAAGCTTATTGGGTTTATACAGTTTTTTTAAATGCATTACGAGGGTAAGCTTGTAACTTTTGTCTCTTGTAACATTAAAGAGATTTCACCTTCAAATGATTATTTGTTCATTTTTGGGCAAATTATTCCTTTAATAACACGATTCCTTGTTGTAGTGCTTACACTGCTTTCTTTTTAATACCTGATTGGCATATTAAAGGACACATGTATATTAGAGGCACTGATTTGTTGCCATAGGAACTTAATTTGTCCTTTGGTGCCATCTGTGATTGTTCAGAAACCTCTTTGTACTCAGCATGCATCTGTTTCCAACTGTTGTTAATCCAGCATCTTAGATTTAAGCCGCTGTGTTAGCCGTCTTTTTAATTTCGATACGTTGTATTTACGCTCTTGGCAAGAAAAAAAGCAAGAACAAACATTAGGCAAACTGAACTTCAAGGCCTGAAGATGTCACTTTATTAATAAACCAGCAAGCAAGACTGAAAAAAACAAAACAAAACAAAAAAAACAAAATGTGTTGAGTTACATAAGACAGCATAGCAGGACTAAATCTGTGCAGTATGAGCAGCAATAATAATACATATGAGTTTGTGTTGAGTCCCACACAGTAAAGACGTGGGGAATCAGGCTAATACCAGAGACAATAAGCACTGGAAAGGGGGTATGATAGTGAGCGTGAAGAAAGACAAAAAAGAGGAATAAATTCAGTGACTGTGATGATGCAGCATCCTGATTGGACGTGAGGTTTCAGAGCTTTATGACATCACAGCCTCTATCCCGTCTGAAAAGAAGTTCTCTTCCTAAATTAAGTGTTTGCCTGAATTCAGAATAGCATACTAATCATACTATTTCTGCTATACAGGGAGAAATAGTAAGAGTAGTATGCTAGTGTGCTATTTCAAAATCAGCCATATGCTATTTCCTAAATAGCATACTAGTATACTATTTTTTACTATTTCTATAGCACACATTACAGTATGTATACTGTGTGCAGTATGCAAATTTTCTGTATGCTTTAAATATTGGATTATCTACTACCTTTTTCCAAATGTGCATTAGCGCACTATGGAAGCTTGTTTCTGCCATGTTATATCTCACAATTCTGCCTTTTTTCTCAGAATTGTGAGATATAAAGTCAGAATTGTGAGATATATAAATTCACAATTCTGAGAAAAAAGTCAGAATTGCGAGATATAATCAATTCTGAAAAGAAAAGTCAGAATTGCGACTTTATAACTCACTATTCAGACTTTATATCACGCAATTCTGACTTTATAACTTGCAATTGCGAGAAAAAAGTCAGAATTATGAGATGCAAACTTGCAGTTGTGAGAAAAAAAGTCAGAATTGTGAGATAAAAAGTTGTAGTTACCTTTTTTATTTATTTTTTTATTTAGTGGCGGAAACAAGCATAGCGCACACTGCACAGAAAACAATGGAAGCTTGTTTCTGCCTTGAAAATTTTTTTTTGACTTTTTTTTAGAATTGTGAGTTTATTTTTTGCGATTTGGACTTTATACCTCGCAATTGAGAGTTTACATCTCACAACTCTGAGAAAAATATAAACTTGTGAGGAACTTGTGAGATATAAAAAAAAATGCAGAATAGCCATTTTATTTTCGACACAACCATCACTCTCTGAATTAAACATGCACTTAACAAGGTCATGTGACAGTGTGGCATACTACTGATTGATCTATTTAGTGGCATAATGCATACTGTTGCACAAACTATTTTTAACAATAGCATACTGTACAGTATAGTACATAATATGCTAGTATTCCATTCTGAACACAGCAATTGTTGGATATGTGAGGTTATAAGTCACTTTGTAAGGAGTGCTGGTATTTGAGTTCTTATATACCTTTGATCAAGACATAATGATGAAATACAAACTCATATCTGCTCACAACAATACTTCTGATGCATTATATGCATGTAACTGATGTAAAATGTTCTAAAAAGATCCCCTTCCTACTCCTTTATACAGACTAGTCACATGTGAATGATTCTGGGGGATGATGCAAATATGTAGATGTGATACATTAAAAAATGAAAATACAGATGTGAATTACCTTTCATTACAGTATCAATGAATAGCCATACTGGAATATAAGTCAAAGCGGTCTAGAAGCCATAAGAGAGGTGCACAAGAAGAAGAAGCGAAATGATATTTCACACATACTTTAAGATCTTTTGGCCAGGAGCCAATCAGCATTCATCATGAGGCTCGGGTTTTCATGACCTGAGCTGTGATTGGATGACTGCATATTTGGTGCATCTATTAGCCAATGATTTCAAGAATCCTCCTGAGAGTTTGTCATTACAGCTTTAGCGTATAGAATATAGTCTAAATCATTTTAATTTCTAATTTTTAATAAATACACATTTCATAAGCGCCTTTGGGATATGGAATAGCTCTGTACAATGTGCAAACGCAACAAGCACTGTGCTTACACTTCGGACTAGCACTGCTGATGCAATGTTTATACAAATACACAAGAGAGAGAAAAAAGCCTCTTAGCACTGACCGCATATCTGTACTGAGAAGTAACTTTCGAGTAACTAATGAAAGCATTGATGAGCAAGAGATGGCGGGGATGGAAAGATAAACTCTGGATGGGGAACGTCCATCAGGTGACATTAAGCACAGCAGGTGAACTGGTTGGTTGGTTGGTTGAGCGGTTAACAGATAGTCCAGTGTCGCTTCCTCACAGGTTAAAGTCAAAGGTCAGATCAGACTTTGCCATCTTCTGTCGGTAAACAGCATCAAACTTTTCGTTCATGGACACAGTGAAAATGTCCTTCCAAAGCCCAAAACGACCTGAAGCAGATGAAAACAAAGTTAGAAGAGCTCTTGATTTCAAATAATCTCACAGCTAGCACACAGATAACCACAAACGTAATGATATAAAGACAGGTTCTGGTTTCAATGATAGTTCAACTCTATTTGTGGCATAATTTTGATTGCCAAAGAGAATAATTCATCCCTCAGTTGTGTTTTCAAAAAGCACTGACTGTGAAATCTTTCAACTTAAATATCATGCATATAATGCTGCTAACTTTTATATGATACAACCAAACATATCAGTAAGACAGGTAAGGCAATTTAGATGACTATACACCTCAAATAATAAATATTTTTTTACTGAATAATTTTTAATTTAAGTGCATCAACAAAAATACAAGCTTCACATTTCTGCTTCATACCTTCTGGAATGCTGGCTTGGTTTAATTGCATTGTAAGTGCCTTTTATTATTTTAATTTATTTTATTATTTACAATCCTGATTTTTTTTCTATGGTAACCAATATTATGGCATTCGAATCCTGATCGTTCCTTAAACACTTGACATCAGCCAGACTCACCTTCTGTACTTCTCTCTCACACATTTTCCATCTTCATGTTCACTGTTTCTATAATAAGTCCCTACTGTATGTAGTGAGATTTTTCAGCATCATGCCATGCCAAGAATCCATGCACTAAAAGAAAAAATGAACAAGACACAAGAAAACAACAAAACAGAACTAAAGTGCAAATGATAAAATAATCTAAAATAAATTGCAAATAGTCTCTTTTATGTAAAAAAAAAAATTATGGGGGGTTACATAAAGTTTACTGAATAATAACAAAATAATAGGACAAAGACAACAGATAGCAAAAGAAATGTCCATAAAAATAAAGATGCACCACGCATATTCACCACATGATAGCACTGCCTTCCCTTGTATAAGCAATAAGCTACACCAGTGGTTCCCAAAACTTCTTCTGCCCATGTCATGAAAAATCAAGTCCCCCCAGGAATCGGGTCTCCTTCAGGTCCCAGGCGGTAATGCCTGATCACAAGTTGTTATCGTGATGTCTTGACTAATTATAACCCATTTCACTATTGTATGATGTTTATTACATTAAAGGGTTAGTTAGGTTCACCCAAAAATGAAAATAATGTAATTTTATACTCACCCTCGCCGTTCCACACCCGTAAGACCTTCGTTAATCTTCGAACGCAAATTAAGATATTTTTGTTGAAATCCAATGGCTCAAGATTCATAACGCTCCAAAGCTTCCTGAAGCAGTGTTTTGAAATCGGCCATCACTATACAAGTCGTTATTTAGTTTTTTTGATAAGGAATTGAGAGGAAATGTCACTGCTGGCTATGCAGGCCTCACGGAGCCTTCGGATTTAAAAAAAAAAAAAATCTTAATTTGTGTTCCGAAGATTAACGAAGGTCTTACGGGTGTGGAACGACATGAGGGTGAGTAATAAATGACATTATTTTCATTTTTGGGTGAACTAACCCTTTAAGTGCACAAACAACATGCTTGAAATATAAAATGAATGCCGAATATTGCATAATAAAACAAACTGGAAACAGATATTGGAAGCAAAAAACATACCTAATATAATACAAGCTAAACTAGGAGGCTAGTTGGGTAGATGTCTGTTATGCTAGTACATAAGCTAACTAAAAACGGTAAGAAAGAGAAATGCTTGATTTCACAACCTAGTTATATACAAGTATATGAACCATGTAATTTAAAAGACATTGATGGTCATTATAACACATTTTAAATTATATAAATCATAAAGTGATTTTGCAGGAATTATAATCAGGTGTTAAAAATACTACGTCAGTTGAACCAATGGGATCACTCGGGGTCCTAAAGGAGACGTGATTCCTGGGAAGACTCGATTTCTCACCACACTGGCCCCGCTTTTAGAGAAAAAATTCAAGCCCCCTACCTACATGCACCAACATAAAGATACTCTCAGAAATGACCCTGTCTTAAGCCCGGGACACACCAAGTTCACGGTCAGCCGTTGGGCAATGTCGGGCCGTTTTTAAGCGTTTTTTCGGTTGGCTCTAGATAGATGCGTGACCTGTGACCTGATGATTTTACCAATCAGCTTTGGCTCCTTAACTTAGAAGGCGGGACTTATTCCGCCATATTGCGCGTTGCACTTTCTCCCATTCATAGTAATAGAGTACCTCAGGGATGACGTGTTTTTGTAGGCCAACCCAGAAGTTAGCAGCGCACGGGTTCCCTCGTTTGAAAGCCTATGCATTTTTCCCCATAGACTTTTGGAAAATCGTAAAAAATAAGCTCTGTGTTTAACAAAGGGTTATGACACTTACATGTTTTGTCTATCAATGTAATCTTTACAAGTTAACACAACATTTATACATTTTGAAGCCTAAATAAAGTCGTCAGATATAAAAAGCTAATAGTAGGCTATAAACGGACTACAGCACACCATGGTCGTGGATCAACATCACCACCACCAAGCTTCCTCAAACTTCATTTAAAAAACAACTTTATTTAAAAACATGCTCGCTGATTATGATCTACGCTGTGTATGAATACTTATCCACTTTTTCCATGAGAAATGCTGTCCAAATGTCCTGTTTGTCATGATGACGTCTAAAGTCCCGCCGTCTTTCTGCATATAAAATCTTTGGGGATTTATCATGTTGCACTGCATCCAGTGTAGACAGCATCACTGATTAAAATGGGTTCTGTTTGCTTTTGTCTCATCATGCCACTCACGTCTGGTGTAGGCACGTTGTTTTGGTAGTTTGAAGTAGATTCATCTGCTTTACGTTTATCTGGCTCTGGCAGTCCTTTCACAAACTTGTTCATGCTTAGTGCAGAACCATCCATCATTCATTTATATTTTTACACAGCTCACTTGAGATAATAAAATATGTCAAATTAATATTTTGTGTTGAATTATTTACTTACTGAAGATGTTTCTTTTGCATAACAGTCTGCTGACTGTACCCTTAGCATTGCCACACACCCCTTTTATACCTTCGAGCACCCCGTTTTTCTCCAGTCATGTGTCTCTTACCCCGGTAGATGGACAGGGCTTCAGAGTTGCAGCACTGCTCAATGAGTTGGTTACAGCTCTCCACCATGCCCTCCAGCTGGGCTTTATCACACGCGATACCCAGAAATCGAGCCAGCTGCTCCACCAGGTTCCCCAGATCCTCCAGAGTGAACGATTACAGGCCGCAGAAAAGGTGGAGAGAAACAGAGAATGACAATCTTTCTGTTATGTAATTATGACTCATAACTTGGTCTTACACAGATGAATACATGAACATGTATTATGCTTACATAATTAACAGTTTTCAAATGATTTCAGGGACCTCGAGGTGCAGGTGACTTTATCTACCAGCTGTTCTGTGTCCAGAAAAATTAAATTGCTAAAAGTACATTATGCAAAGCAACCAATTTATGTATGCGCAACTTTATTTTCTGTCAAATTAGTTGCACTGATATGCACTATTTAAACAATAGTTCCAATAATCAATCAATTTAATTCAATGAAATGAATTAAAGTAAAATAAATGAATTTACTTAATTTACAGTTGTTGAGTTAAAGTAATAACTGTACAAATAAAAGCACAGTTAATTCAAACTAAATTCACAGTTTAATAATTATTATTTTTATATTATTTTTTATCAGGCCATTAATGAATAATTTCAGTTCGATTAATATTTTAATGATTTCACATATGGTGAGAGAAAATGATTTTAAATAATTGTTGAATTAATCATAATTAAGGAACATCGATGACTTTTGCTATTGTTTTTATATTTTATGTTATTTTAGTTTATTATTCATAAACTTTTAATCATTAATAGCAATTTAATTAACAATAATACTTCATTCTTTCACATATTTAAGTTATACTTTTACTTTATTATTTGATATTGAGTCTTATTTGATATTAACTTATATAATGTCCTTTATGTTCAGCATATAGTCTCTCTAACCTCTAACAGCTTCATGAACCACAGGCTACTGGAACATGATGTCCTATCTACATGTTTCCATACATTAGTCTGTTTCCTCAGTCACATGAAGCGTGTCTCTGTTTGTGCTTTCCTGCTGGACTCTGAACTCTCCTAATCGCATTACCCCATAAAGATATGGAAACAACATATTCAAGCAGACTGACTATCAGTGATTCCCCATGCAAACATTGACTACTATCAAACCTCCCAGGAACTGTTAAGAATGAAATGTACCAAGTGTGATAATGGGTGATTATGGGCCTCTGATACTACATAGACAATTAGTGGATGTGTGGAGGTTAAAATGTGTCAGTACCTTGTACATGTCCTCATATTTCAAAAAGAGAACATTAGAGTCCATGCGGTGCTCCCAGAACTCCTGAACATGCTCAAACCAGGAACCGTATCCCACTACAGAGACACAAGAACAGACAAAAAGTACATTATCATACACTTTCCTTTTGTGCAAATCTGTCACTTTGGTGTCATGTCTCTTACTCACACTTGTCGTTCATGAATCGCCTGCAGAACTCTTGGAACGTTCCCCGGTAGCTCATGGTTCGTAAAGAGCGATGAAACTGGTAGTAGGACACCACCAGGTCTTTAGGGTTCCTGGCCATATATATCACCTAGAGGACATGCATTAATATGTTTGTGTAAAGGAATATTTACAGCAAAATGTATACAAAAAGTGAATCACTGATGAAAAGTCTGTTCACACCATAAGAAAAGCAAAATACAAATGTAAAATGCAATCCATTATACACTACTGTACTACTCTTCTGCTCACCAAGGCTGCATTTATTGGATCAAAAATACAGTTTTGCAGCATCATTACTGTCACATCGCATCACATCACATAATAATTTCACATTTAATTTCCAAATTAGTGTAGAAACAACATAAAAACTGTATGTTTTGATCTAACAGGTAGGAAATATACAGAAATTGAATAAAGTATAACTTTATAATAATAAAGTAAACTTCACAGTCTTCACTACATAAATTATAAATTTAATATAGATTAATCCTTATTTATCCTTATATATATTATTTGTCTTTTGTTCTTTGATTAACATTAATGACAGACATCACAGCAGCAGGTTAATTAGGCTGCTGTCACTTTAAGATCTGACACACATGACACGGATCTGATAAACAATGACGTGGATCTGATGTCCTCACAACTCTTTACAGTCATACAAGACTTTATTTAACTAATTTAAGACTGTGCTTATGAGGATACGCAGAACCTGATTTTGCCGAGTTCAACATGTTCCTGGGTCAACAACTTTGTTGATCCTGGAACAACATTCAAATCAATCAATCAGATTTGTTTACAGATTTACAGATTATGTCAAGTTTAGCCTTAAAATCAGGAATTGGTGCTTCTACATCAGTGTTATTCATCTATCATTTCCCTCTGATTTTAGGGATAACTTATGGGTAGGGTTAGGTTTAGGGGTAGAGATATGGTTAGGACTAAATGTTTGTAAAGGAACGTTGCTCCAGGGTCAACAAAATATGTTGACCCAAGAACGCGTCTAACTCAGCAAAATCAGGACGTGCATGAGGATACTCAACAAAATGGGCATTTTAACATAATTTTGTTTGTTTTTGTCCGTTCAAGCACAAAAGAGAACTCAATTTTCTGAAAACAGCCATAGTATTAATGGTATGTATAATAATAGAGAAAGTTTTGTGTGCCCCAATGGACAATTGGAGGTCAAGTCAAACTTGAAGTCATGATTAATATGTTGTATTGTGCGTTACAGCTGACCTTGCCTTCTCCATTGTGCATCGCTGTGGGGAGGAAACGGTACGGCAGGTGGCTTTTGATCAGACGAGGTGATGTCAGTTCCTACAGAAACACAAAATAAAACTGCAGTTCATCAGTCAAAGAGGTCAGAGGTCAGCATTCTCAAACTGAAGGCCATAGTTTTGGTAAATATGTGCATGTGAGAGAGAGAGTTTACCTGGATAATCTCCAAACCCGGCTGTGGGTATTCCAACACAGGAAGCTGCTCATCAATATTCATGAGCCCAATCTCATCTGGGTCCGCACCCTGGCTCACCAGGTACACCACCTCCTGTAACAAACTCGTACCTATGTGCATGAGAGGAAGGAAGGAAAGTCATATCGGATGTATTATTGATGGTACAAAGATGACTTTGCCTGTAGTGCTTAACTCAATTGAGTATTTGCAAACACATGCATTTGCCTGAATATAGATTAACCTGCAACCCCAATGGTTTAAAGCCATTCTTTGGTTGAGTTTTGACCATCCCAGCTGATGAGGAGCAGCTCTGTTTAACTCAGTTTCCATCATGCTTCACAGAAGGTGTTGATTTCAATGGGTGAGGAGCTAAAATGACATTTTGGGCTATTCGTTTTGTAAAAGCCTTGGCAGTTTTATGTGTTATTTTAAGAACTTCTGCAAAAAATTTTGTTCTGACATTTAGCTTTGATGTTAATAAAAGGATTTTTTGTTTAAAATACTGACCAACAGGAAGGTGTCAAATTCCAAGAAAACATATAAACGTAATATTTATTAGCCTTAACAAATCAATTGTAAGAGTAATTCTGGAATGGACAGATCTGTTTTAAACACATGACAAGCATTAGACAACTGACAAAAGAGCCTTTGAAGCCTGACAAGTTTAATTTGGATCCTCTAAGTAGCCTGAAAATGCAAGTCCTGATCGCATTAAGTGTATATAATCAAGTAGATTTTATTTTCTCTTTTTCTCTTTTCTCTTTTTGTGTGTTTGTATGTCTGTGGAGGCATATCGGTGTCCTCTTTCACTTCTTATTTTTGCCCATTTTGGATGAAAAGAGCAGGCCTGCATGTGAACATCTTCCGTTTAGTTGAGGAGAAGAGACTGCTTTGCCAATTCAGCATAACTCGTATTTTTTGACTACACAAGGAGTTTTCAGGCGTTACTGGAGCACAAAACAAAGGCATAATGCAAATATGACCTTGAAATTATCATAATGAGTCCTTTCACTCTCATTGAGTAGTTTTGTTTACTCTTGGCTGATTTGAGAGCGGACGAGCATAAATTAACTTCATTAAATAACAGAACACATAATGCCTTCTGATGGGCCCTCCCTCATAAAAGGACAATCAAGTTATGCTAAAATGTATGTAATCCCCCTCAGTTGAAATCACAGGTGACCCCTAAAATCGTCAACACCTTTAGAGAAAGCCCTGATCATTTGAGTTAAAAATGCATTTTTTTATCGTAATTATATCATTTAATCATATAACATAACTAATCTCTTACAACTGGGGTATCAACCTCAAATGACATATAGCCAGTTGAGGTTCTCCATTAAACGTTCTTACAACCATTAATTGTATCTATTGACTATTAGTATGGTTATACAGTTAGTGTAGAATTTGGTTAGGCTGGACTTTGTGTAAAAAGCAGCATCAGAATTAGCTAAATGCTTTAAATGTTAAATGTATTGTTTTTTTGCTTGTTTTTTTTTTGTTTTTGTTTTTTTTTTGTCAGAAATCCTATACACTTGTGGGCCAAAAGATGTCTGTCCTCTTAAGAAAATCGACATCTTCACCCTTTATTAAAATATTATTAAAAATTTGTTAAAGATTTTGTAATCATATTGCATAGTTGTGCTTGGAGTCAATTGTTTGTGATAATGCAATGAAACAGACTGTACAGACATCATTTTTGTCCAGGCTGTTATACAAAAAAATTTTGAACACATGCAAAAACAAGAGAGAACCAATGAAATATTAATAACTGATCATGTTGTAGTCAATGTATGTTTTTCCTGTGAGCTTTTGCATAGTAAAATAAAACCTGTAGCTGTTGACAAATAATTTTATTCTTCCCTCATATTTAAAATATTTAAGAAATATATACTATTTTCATCATATTTTGATGGTTTAATTGAACTTGCAGGGTCATTAAAAACGAATCTCCCCTCCGGACATTACTTTTGGCCATTACTGTACATTGAACTCTCATTGTTTGGATTCAGGACATTAATGATGATTACAGAACATTAAATTCTGCACGCTTACTTTCACAGGAACAACATATACAGAAACACACATAAATACAACCCCACCAGGTCTCTCCCTCAAATTTATATTTAATACTGAAAAAACTTGATTTGCACATATTCCTAGAATAATTATGTAAACAGTCTTGTGTTAGCTGCTTTATAGATCTGGAACAGATTTATGAATCTAGGATATTAAGGGCATAACAAACATAAGGAGGGTATAACAATGACGTGGGTTTATAAATCCATTTTAAATCAATTTCACTCTTTTCCTGACACTCAAACACAAGTAATGAAAAAAAGGAGAATGTGTTTGATTTGCAAAAGATTTTTGTGTACAAAATAAATCCGTTCCAAGAAAACACACCAGCAGAGTCACATGACCCTCTGGCCACTTCCTCCCACTGGATTGGAAAACAAAACTAAGTCACTCAAAATGAAACGTTATCTTGCAAACAAGCTTGATGCATGGTCAAAGTTCCTCAATTGATTTTGTTTGTATTTACACTATCATTTTAGAAATTTCCAGGCTTTATTATTGTATTTGGGAAAAGCCTGAGAAGTATCTAGAAGCTTGTAATATTTGACTCCCCCATTCCCATCACAACTATCAACAAGACAATGTCTGTTTACTCTGCAGATTCGACTGGCAGTGCAACGTGTGACTCTATTGACCTGTCATCCATCACGGCCCGCTGGAGACACAGTGTTCAGTGTGTAACGCAGCAGAGCTCTGCCTTCTCTCGGCTCTCCGGACTCAATTACACAGATGCTGGTGCGACACAACATACTCTGCAAAGACGAGCCATTTCAGACCCTCACACCATCATTCTTACTCTTTCACTGCTGTCTGTCTATCTCTTAATTCTTCTGCGCAATCATGGTATATAAACAACTCCATTCATTTAGATATCATTAGACTGTCCTAATGTTGTTTACAGGCCAAGGATGGTTTTCTTTTTGGTTTCTCATATGCATGTTCCAGGCTTGCGTTTTTAATGCAGGACCAGTGTTGGGGAAACCCTACAAAGTTAGTTTTACAAGTATTGCATTAGAATATTGTGTTACTCCCTGCGTTACTCTTGCATTACTATTTCTCACCTGGGCTGGGCTTGCTTGTTTGTTTTTTTACAACATAACAACAAAAAAAAAATTTGTCAAATACCCTTTCACACCAAAAGTGAAATGAATAAAGGCTTGTTCACACCAAGAAAAATAAAGATATAGTTCTAAATATCATTCTAAATATAAAAGAACAGCACTGTCCACACCACAGCGATAATGATATAGAGAAACGATTTCACTGGGATCACTTTCAGAATGATTTTTTTTCCAGCTGCTGAATGATTAAACCCTGACAGCCAATCAGAATCCGTTCTAATTTAAGGGCTCGCGCATTTAAAATGGCAGACAACATTGCAGAGAAGTTAATCGCCGAGGTCCAGAAAAAGCCACCACCGTTTGACAAGTCAATCCCCCTTTTCAAGGATACTTTTAAGAAAATGGATATATCGGTCAAAGCCTCTGAATAAATGGTGAGAAGTATTAACTCAAACAGTGTGACATAAAATTACCTCAGGTATCCAGCGCTAGTTTCAACAACATTGTCTTGCTTTCTTTGAAGTTGCAGTGAAAAAGACTAGGCATTGTTTTTATTCCACTATATTGACTTCATCAGCTAAATTCACTGTTAGATTAGATCGATTACACTAGCTATTCAGTCGAAACATAGCATGCTGAAGAAATCTGCTGGTTAAAGCCGTGTAAATGCAACAAGAACAGTAAAAACTGTGTTTGAAACCACAGCGCATGAGCTTAGAATAAACAGACCGTTATTGTTTGTTGGTGTGGACGCAAATAGTTATCGTTATAATTATATTTATAGTTATCATTCTTGGTGTGAATGCGCCTTAAGCCTCAGGCTGAAGAAAATGCATTTATACGCCTGTACAGTAGAGGGCGTGAAGATGTCATCAATGTTGCCAAGGAGGCGCGGAAGCGTAATCTGGGCCCTTTGCACCCAACATTCATCATAGTAAAGGTGATACGTAGAGGCCTGTATCGCGACCTGCCGTCCAATGCGCACACGCTAGCCTCTGTCGACTGTGTGTGTCACTCACACGGGTCATGGATGGGCAAAATGTTCTGGTGTCGGACTTCAGCTCCAAAGATGAACTCATCCAAGTTAGGGTGTTCACATAGAACAGCTCAGGGTTTGATTTTCTGTCACTTTAATTACTTTAATAATACGTGAAAATGATTTCATGGGCCATTCTAGATTAAAGAAGAATAGGCACAGACATTGGTTAATAAAGTTAGATTAAATACATAAAGTATATTTGTGTAATTTAATATAGTTAATTATTACAGGTTTGCATAAAATTCTGAGACTGCATTTCACTGTTTTTATTTATTTTGAGGAATACTGCATGTTTGAGTGCAAGTGAGATGAGTAAATGTATGCTCACATTTAGTCTAGAACTACAATAACAGTCATGTTTACACAGCGCACATCACCTCTGCACTTTATTTCTCTCAACATGGGGACAGGAGAGCTGTCAGTCAATAAATGTGAAAAAGTAACTTAGATATTTTGTAAATTGAAAAAGTAATGCGTTACTTTACTAGTTAGCTACTTGAAAAAGTAATCTGATTGCGTAACTTGTAACGCGTTTCCCCCAACACTGTGCAGGACAACAACAAAAAAGATTTTTGCAAAAATGCATTTGATTCAGCTGACTTATTACACAAGTAAATCGACATAGCAACAAGCATGCGTTGGAGAGGGAGCATTACATCCTAATAGGAAACAGCGCCTCTGCAGTGAATGAACACGTGTGGGCATGGCAAACGTTTCGTCTTGCTGTTTTTATTTCACATCAACATACAATACAAACACACCCAGTTCTGATTTATCATTCTCATTAGCCAAACATCACACAATCTCTAAAATAAGCAACTTTTCACCTTTAAATAAAACTCATCAGTTTCATACAGGCCAAGATGTAAGGTGGCCATCAGACTTTCAGGGTGGACCAGATTAGGTGGGTCAGGCTGGTTTCATAACACTTTTAAAATGATTCTTATTTGAAAATAATAATATTGCCAATGCCATCCAGGCCATTGATGAGACACATGAAAGTAAACATATCTTTATTCATCTAGATGTGCTATTTTTGCTAAACAAACATACTATATAATTATGCATATTAATGTAGTATAGTATTATATTCACAAATTATCTGAAACATGCTTTGATACAATCTAAATCATATTGTCTAAAAATAAATATGCATAAGAGGACCGTTTATTTTGGTAAAACACCTCTGTTAACAGCACTCTTTATGAAGGGAAAGCATGCACATGTAAACTGTATATGATTTAATACCTGATTTGGGGTATGTAACGATCCATATGTCGCTACTTCTTAACGAAAAGTTGGCGATCTCGTCCATCTTGCCCCTGCAGAAAGGAGGGAGTCGAACTCCATGATACTCGAAGTATTTGCTTTCGTATTCAATCGGGGTGCTCGGCGTGTCCACCTCGCTTTCCGCCATGCTTTCAAACGATTACAAAACGAAAAGCTCGTAGGAATTGATTTTTAAAAAGATTCGGGGAGAAGAGGACGCATTTGATATCCACCAGCCCTTGATTGTTTGGCAAAGACGTGCCGCTTTGCTTGCGCATTGACCTTCAGCCAATCAGGTGGAGTAGAGATGATGTAATGGGATTCTCTCAGTGATGCTCAGCATCAGCACCAGTCGTCCGGGGCGGATCCTCGAGCATGCCAGCTCTTCATCAGTTATGTAAATAAACAACACGTTTCTAAAAGTAAAACTATAGAAATGTGGTTGCTGAGTGAGAAGGCTTCGCGTTAATACAATAATACATGTTTGTCTGATGACCGTAATCGTTTTAATTGCTCACACAAGTCATTAGCACACATTTTATCGTGCATGTACACTTAAATACGAATGTATAGTAGCCAATAGGCCTATAGTAGGCTATTACAATCCATCAAAATATGCTATTTTTAGTATTATATGGTCTATAATGCAGACTAATAATATTTGCTAATGATAAAAATTAATATCAAATTACTAAAGGGTGTTTTAACTTGATAACAAGCGTCTAGCAGTAGCCTAACAAAAAACATTCATTGAGCTGCATTCAATTCTCAGAGTGATTTGTGCCTCGCTGGAGAAATTTGTACTCAAAGAATTATAATTGTTTAAATCTCCTCATTAGAAGTGTTGGTATTTTATATATAACTGATAGTCTATTCACGCAGTCTTAATAAAATTGTTTAAAATGCCATAATTTTAAACGATTGTAATTGGTTTGGCTTGGTAAATGTAACACAAACCACGTGACAACCACTCTGAAGAAACAAGCTCCGCCCATTCAGGAACTTGATGCCGATTGCCTTTCTACCGGTTATTATGCAGCAAGTTTCCTATTGGCTCCAGTGCTGACAGACGTGATAACTCGAGCAAAACTCACTCCTGCACAGAGACAAACATCTTTACAGAAGACATGCTATTTGTCACAACGCGAGCAAGAACAGCTTGAGATTTTGCCGCAGTCATGTTTGATTTAAAGGGAGGGTGGAATCTGTCGTTCGCTGGATGCGGGTTTTTAGGGATCTATCACATCGGTGTTGCGAGCTGTCTTCTGGAGCAAGCGCCGTATCTGATCCGCGGGGCTACTAAGATCTACGGAGCCTCCGCAGGGGCTCTCACTGCATCCGTGCTCACTTCTGAGGCATGTTTAGGTATGCAATGCTGTCTTTGTATGCAGCTTAATAGGCTTGTAAATCATTCTTCTGTAATTTCTTCTCTTTTCTAGGGGATTTCTGCATTTTGCTGCCTTAAAGTCACTATCTGAAAGTAACTATAGTGAGATTTAGGGTGGTGGTTAAATACAGAAATTGACCCATATTTTATTACCAATTGTTTTTTATGTTTAAGTGGCACATAACTGATCTGCAGGTTTTGGATTAGTTTTTTCTTAGAATAAGAAATAGATGATTATTAGACGACATTTTATATATATTTTCTGAAGCAGTATTATTTATAAACTTATTAGCTATAGTTTTTATTTTTTATATCTTCAGTTTTCATTTTAATTTCAGTTTAAGTCATTTTTATAATGTGCTTTTTATATTTCTGTATAGCTTTATTTTTATTTTAGTTTTAGCCATTTTTGAACTCCAACTTATCTATTTAGGTTATTGTCACCAAGTCACGATTTCTATTAGACAACGAGACATGACTTGTCATCACATCTCATCACAAGACCAAAATATTTGAGCAATGCTATCTGCATTCATTTCATAGCTCTATACTTTATTTTACTGTCTCATTTGCAACATATTAAACATCTGATTAATCGTCTGATAAGCACCTGATCGAAGAATTGCACTGTTGTTTTATGCAAGAATTTAGAAGACAACCTCTTTCGTTTTTAAAGCAAGCAATGCATAATCAAATACATGTTTGGTCAAACTCAAAGGTTGAAGTCTGTGTGATATCATCTGCATGACCGCATTCTTTCACTTTCGGGTTATATCTGAACTAGACAGCTGATTCAGATGCTGATCAACCTTTGGTTTATTACAGGATCAGAGATCAGAGATTAAGACCAAAGATGAAAAATAATGTGCAATGTCTGTATTACAATTAATTTTTGTTTATTTTGACTTCCTTTTCATATTGCTTAAATCAAGGTTTGTGTCTGTTTCTTTTCATTGCTGTAGAGAAGTGTTGTGAAGATGTCATCAATGTTGCCAAAGAGGCGCGGAAGCGTAATCTGGGCCCTTTGCACCCAACATTCAACATAGTAAAGGTGATACGTGGTGGCCTGTATCGCGACCTGCCGTCCAATGCGCACACGCTGGCTTCTGGTCGACTGTGTGTGTCACTCACACAGGTCATGGATGGGCAAAATGTTCTGGTGTCGGACTTCAGCTCCAAAGATGAACTCATCCAGGTTAGGGTGTTCATATAGAACAGCTCAGGGTTTGATTTTCTGTCACTTTAATTACTTTAATAATACATGAAAATGATTTCATGGGGCCATAACATGACATCACACTAATTCTACATCTCATGATGATAAATGTTCTTAAAAATTATGTCATTACATTTTATTGGAGAGGTTCCCAAGAATCATTAGGAAAATTCAATAAGAGCTCAATTTAACACATTTAAGAATCAGATTTTCCTTCAAAATCAGTGCAAAATAAAGTACAAAAAACCTGCAAATTTGGGTCATAACTAATGGCATGGCATGGCAAAAATGCAATTTAAAATACCTTTTAAAATACTAGATTTATTTGTTTAGCTGAGCTAAAGCGTTAACTGAAATAAAGTAGAAATAAAATAAAGTAAAAACATTAGATTAAAAATGTAAACTTAAAAAACTTAAACAAATGAAATTAGAAATATTGCTTTGGCAACTAAATGAAATGAAATAAGTCGAAGTTGAAGTACTAAAATGGCCAAAACTAGAACTTAAATAAAAATAAATTAAAGCAAAATAGATTTAAAAAAAAAGCACAAAATTACTAAAACCTAAACTAAAATTAAAAAGAAAACTGAAAATAGGCTACTTACATTTAAATTACACATAAGGAACTTTTTTTTTTTATATAATAATAACGTTATAATAATACATTTTTAATATATGTACAACATAACATGTATATGTTTCTTCTTGTTTTTTGTATAAACATTTAATGTTTTTATGGCTGTCATAAAAACATGATGTATTTATTCAAACAAATACTGAAAAACAGGTTAATGAATATGCAAAATAGTGTATATATTTAGCAAAATGCTCCTCTCTAGAGTTAATTTTTCAAGCTGACTAATGAGTTTATGGACATTGAAATGCAACATTACGTTACATTGTTTACAAGCTGTTTTACTGACGTCTTTCAACGGTTGAAACGCTGATAAAGTGATTACATGAGACATGATATATTTCGTTAAAAGTTGTACTGTATCTTTCAACATACCTTCTGATGTTCATTCATGTTTATTTCCTGCTGTAACTAGTGATAAAGCGGAAGAGATGATCAGTTCACGTGCATTTAGTGCTGCTGCTTCGCTTGATCTGAGGCGCTACAGCGAACTGTCACGCCACATTAAACAGCGTCTAAATGGTATTTATTGTTAAAATTTTGTAATAAAAAAGCTGAGAATTTGTTTCATATCAAACATAACAAAGCACAAAGCTTATTGCAATTTACTGGATGGGAGATGCTACAAAGCTTTGTTTATTCATCAACTGAAAACATAAAATGAGATCCATTCTTGGGATTTAAGAATCGATATCAGTTCTTTAAAATGAGAATAGATTAAAATCAAGAAATCTGTATTTTTAACTCAGCCCTAATTAATAACTGAAGTGAATCTTCACTTTCTCTTTTTCTTTCTGTTTTCTCTCTATTCCCAGGCTCTTATTTGTAGCTGTTTCATTCCCGTATATTGTGGTTTAATCCCTCCCGCCTTCCGTGGTGTGGTAAGTATTAAAGTTCATAACAGAAGTGATGTCATTTTTAACTTGAGCCAATCCATGAGGCACTGCATGAGGTGACATGGCTAGAAAGTTGGATTTATTTCAAATGGGAGAATTAGGACATTGCAATTGCAGTTCATTGTACTTAGAAGAATTCAGTCACTGGGGCACACTGACCTAACTTTGGCCTAAATAAGAGTATTAAACGTGCTTGTTGTTTTGATCAAGATTTTCTGGTAGAACTGTTACTTTGTGTGTCTGCAAATAAACCACCCTCCTCTCTCTCTCTATAGTCTGTACATTCTGTACCTGTTCTTTAGAAAGGGGAGGAGACGTCAATGTATAGAAATAGCTGAGAGGTCAAACAGTTTGTATAAAGGTTCATCTCTGTTTACCTTAACAGTTATTTAGTTACTATATGGAATAATGTTCCTGGATACTTTAGGATCCTTTTAGGATACTTTTGTACACATGCCAATTACTAATCATGACTTGCATTAAAAAATAAAAGCCAGATTAATGAAAATCTATCAAAATTTTAAGTAGATTAAGCTGTCGCTAAGGTGGTTCATTGAGTAAATTTTAAGCTGTGAAGTTGACCTGTTAAGACAAATAAAGGCTGTTATGTAAGTCTTGTGGTCTGATCATACCACCACCTTACTGGCGGTCAGTCCTGAATCAGCCCACCCTGAACTCAGACACACTGAAACTCGCAATAGCCTGCGAATGCCAGTGTCTTGGCTCATTACAAACAATAAATTTCCCATGAGGGATCAATAAAGTACTGCTCTCTGGCTAGCTATCATTTAGTCATTAGGACATGGTGAATGTGGGGTGGTTTCCATGGATGTGTATTTATATATTTTTTAATATTATAAATGTAATATTTAAATATTATAAATGGAAAATATTGTACCTTGAAGCTCATTTATCAAAATAGTGGTTCTATAATCCATATGTATTATTTTATTGTTCTGTTAGTCAAACTCTAAATGTAAAACTTAAAAAGAACAGTGGAAGAGAGGCAAAGTAAAAGTTTGTGTGGTATTCTTGACATTCTATACTGAAATTGTTTAACTGAAAAAAAGTGTAATTGTATAATCTTTAAAATATATATATATATATATATATAATTATATATTTAGCTTGTTGACATTATTTGAGATGCTGCCTGTAATATTTGTACTTTTAATTTGAAAAAATTATACTACTACATTTACAAAACATCTATATTTAAAATAATATATATATATATATATATATATATATATATATATATATATATATATATATATATATTAAACATAAAATGTTTAATTATAAAAATGCAAAACAAATACATATATAAACACACACACACACACACACATATATATATATATATATATATATGAGACCTCAATGAGACCTAAAGTAACATATCTTACTTTTTCTTTCTCATCAGCGTTATGTAGATGGTGGAATCAGTGATAATCTGCCCCAGTCGGAGCTGAAGAACACCATCACGGTCTCTCCATTCTCAGGAGAGAGTGATATCTGTCCAAAAGACAATTCCACCAGCTTCCATGAACTGCGTTTCACAAACACTAGCATACAAGTCAATCTAGACAACATGTACAGACTGAGCAAAGCACTGTTTCCCCCAGAGCCCAAAGTAAGAACAACACACACACACATTTACATGCCTGAGAGTGGTGTGCATGAGATGCAATGCAATTACACAATCACTGTCTTTAATATGCCTTTGAGAAACGTGTTGTTAAATGCCTCATATTTATCGCTCTGTGGCTGTTAGATACACTTTTGACCTTCCTAGAACATGCACAGTACAGATCAAAATTTCAGATTTCAACATAAGCATAAACTTAAAGTCGACATGAAACAGAAGTTGCGTTAGTCTTTTCTTCCCTATTGTGATGTATATCCGAATGTAGGGCGGGACTTGTTTTTGTCCAATGGGAAATAATTGGATTGTTGCGGTTTGCTATTGCTGTGATGTCATGTGATTGACAGATTGTCCCGCCCTTGCGTCAGTTAACACATCAGAGAAGGGAAGAGATGTTGCTGCAAGAGGGAGGGGAAGTTTTTTGATTAAAGATTATGAGGGCACATGAATTAAAAATAAATATATAAATAAATATATATATATATATTGATGTGCACGAATAAATCATTTATAATAAATACTACAATATTTCATTAAAAAAAAAAAAAAACATGATTTGATTTTATGGTGACATTAAGCCCCTTATAACTTTTATTTACTGTCAGATTAGCAGTCTCACTTTGATGGATATTTTGGATCATTAGTTTTCACCCATTTCACTTGCCCTGATAATGTCATTTCTATTTGGTTTTAAATGGTAAAAAAAAAAAAAAAAACATTATTCCAGAGTTAAGTGTAGTAAGAAAATCACTATGACCTATTTAATTGGAGTCACTCATGTTCATATTTATCTGAGCATCATTTAATTACTTTCATTTTTAATAATGAATTAAATCGTGTTTTGCAGGTGCTGGCAGAGATGTGTCAGAGTGGGTATAAAGACGCCTTCCGATTTCTCCAGGAAAACAGTGAGTGCTTTTTTATCTTTAGTATGTCTTTATCTCTAATGTTCCTTCATACTTTATGCCAAATATGCAGTTTAGAAGATAACCAGTCATGTCTCTTTATAGATTTGCTACAGGCGGCATGTCCAAGAGCAGACATGGCTCTGATTCAGGCCTCGCCCACCTGCTGCTGCCCAGGCAACAAGAAGCCAGTCGTGGTGGAAACCACAAAAGAGTGGGTGCTGCGGAGACTCCGCCTCTTGAGAAAGCACCACTGGTGGTTGGATGAACAGCTTGTCGATAACCTGCCAACGCCCATAAAGAAAGGTAGTTTTTTTTTTTTCTTCCGGGTATTACTTTTTGTGTAGTGTGTAATATAGCTGTTTGTGAATGTAAAATCTCTGCAAAGTTTCAAAGATCAAAGTGCACGATAAATAGAGTTATTGTCTCCCAAAAGAAAGAACCAATTCTGAACTGCCGAAATAAGTTGTCTGTAATTCCAGTCTTATAAACCCACATTTGTAAGAAATTTGCATAATGCCATCCTATGGTCTTCACTGGCTGCCCGCAAACACTATTGGGTCTACCAAAGTAAAACCAATGCCATCATTACTGTTCGTATTACTGTGTGAAGCCTGAAATTCAGATATGGTAATGGGCGTATCATTTCTGGCATGAGTTGTAAGCAGTAGACCATTCACAACAGACTGGGCCATCTGACCAATCAGAGCAGAGTAGACCATTCACAACAGACTGGGCCATCTGACCAATCAGAGCAGAGTAGACCAATCACAACAGGGGTACGTTCAAGCTCAAACCGGTGTGCAATGTTTTGCTTCGGTTTCTGGGTTGAACGACATGTTTCTTGGAAACGGTGTGCAACGGGTTTGAGATACGTTTTCTCTTGTTTGGTGGGTGTATCAAAAATGTCAGCCCAATCAGCAGCAACATGTATATAAACCACGCGGTATTAAAGAGACAGCTCACACAATGGGTCCAAGTAAAGTTGTTTACAAATGTTTCCACTGCAGCTCGGTATATGCAACAATTGAAGATATTAGATGTCGTATGAGTTCTATAGTAAAAATATAGCATATCAGTTCTTCAAAAAGAACACAAAGAATAGCTTTCTCAGCTGCCATAGCTGCAACTGTTGCGTCATCAGAACAGGGTGTTCAACGCACCACCGTTTCAGTTTAAAAAAAACGTTTTACAACGTTTTGTCGGGGCTGAACGCAGCCCAGACTGGGTCATCTCACCAATCAGATGTAACTTGTATGTAACTTCATTCAACACTTTGCATGTGTTCACAGTGTTTTGCGACGCCTGCAGAGAAAAGCATGGTCTACTGGCACAGGTGACTGGTTTGCTGCCACTGCGCATGGCCTCCTACATGCTGATGCCGTACACACTGCCAGTGGAATCAGCATACTCCGCAGCTCAGAGGTCAATATCATCACTTAACATTGAACTCTCTGGCTCCAATTTCTCCAATTCAGGCTCTGTATATATCTGTATGGATGTCAGAGTGTTGTATCCAGATGATTTTTTAACTTCGGCTAATTTGTAATGTTCATGTTTGAAAGGTTTTGGGAGTGGATCCCAGAAGTCCCTGCAGATGTGCGCTGGCTTGCTGAGGTAGCAGGAGGTGTTTACAAACTGGCTTGGAAAGGTGCAGCGTCAGAGACAAGCAGGTAAGATCCCTCGGGAATCGTTCAAGGTACTCTCAGCCTCAGACGTCACAAACTGTTGGCTGAACAAAATGTTTTAATGCTGAAAATCTAAATGATATTACACAAATATCCTAAGTTTAGTGTTTGGAATAAATATGTGAAATATAAGATATAGATAGAATTAGAATAAGAAATCAATGTTATTCCACAAAACAGCCAAAATTAAAATGTCTTGAATGTCTTGTCGTCTTGTTTATTGTGCAGTGGCACCCCCTTGAGAAGATGTGTGAGTGAACCGCCAATGGTAGATTTACAGATCACGGACTACAATGAACACGTACCTCATTCTGCCAGCAACCTTGATAGTTACAACTGGACTTTTCCGGAAGACTTTCATGTGGCTTCTTCTGTCAACCCACCGGACAGTCCTATCAACAACACCAGCCCCTCCTCTAGGCAGATGTGCTTTTTCGTTGGCTCACAAAGTAATCATGAGAAGCAAATGGACCAGTGATGAACCTTTCCAGCTTAGGATACAATATACATGACTGTCTTTGTCATGTCAAATTTAGGTAATGGGAGAGATGAGCTTGGGTAGGTAAATGCTCTGGAATTCAGTGTCAAGAGTAAATATATCATGTCAAGCACTCCTCCCGTGACATTTTGGACATTCTCCAAATGTGCCTTTCTTCTCCATTCAGAACCAAAGATGTGTTTTTTAGTTTGATCAGCCTGTACATTGTGTTTTGCTGATGTGGACAGTGTATGTATGTCAGAGTTTACATTGTAATTGGTGCTAATACTTCTCTAAGACCTCAAAATACTTTGATATGTGCCATACATGTCTGTGCTACAAATGTGTACAATCAAATAAACAGTTTGATCCCATTAATCTTGCTTTTGATTTCAAATAACATGCATTATAGAGCCTGTTCATCTTCAATTCTCACCTCCTCACAGCACTTTCTTGGCAAATGGTGACATTTGTAATTAAATGGTACTGAAAGGAAAGGAAATACATTATATAATGTAATTTGTGTGTGTGTGTGTGTGTGTGTGTGTGTGTGTGTAATTTACGTAACAATTGAAGACAGTTATAGAAGAAATACATTTTTAGTGTTTTCATTGGTATTATATTTTATTAATTACAACGTTTTTATTTTATAAGTGATTTAATGTAAAATGTTTCATTTCACTATCAAAAGTCACTTGGAAAATAACTTGGAAAAATAACTCTTACAAAAATCTTCGGTATATAACGCGGATTTCTGGAATGTTTTATTCTGATTGGTCAATCAAAACAGTTGAGCGGGAAAATAATTTCTTTAATGACGCTACGTGGTTTCGTATCACTCGAACAGGCGCCATCTTGCGACTCAGAGCTGTCATAAAAATGGCCTCGGATGACTTTGTATAAATATTTTGAGCATAAAACGTTTTATAGATAAACAGAAGAGAGTTGTGAAGAACAACGAACCTGTAAGCGTAAGAAGACGAGAAAAAATGAAATGGATAAATGTTAACTTGTAGCTAAAAGTAACTTGGATTTCATATGAAATAATAACACAAAGTAATATTATTGCGGTGTTGGTCTTCTTGCTGGGCCGATTGTTTTCTACATTGTAATGGACTATTTTCTAACTAATGTACAAGTGCGATAAAATAATAATTATAATAATAATAATAACTCCATTAATTGATTTATCTACTAAGTAGCCGTTTAATAATGACTCCTTAACACGGTTAATTCAAAGTAAAAATGAAACGATAATGATTTCATTTTATACTGTGTGTCCCTCATCATTTGTGCTCGGTTTTCAAACTTAAAATTGGCATAAAATGATCGGACTCTTGATTATAATACAACACATACGGGAATTAAACTAAATCAGACGCTCTGGCCCTTTAAACGTGTTACCCATAATGCACCGCTGCATAGTACACACATGTGAGTTGTCAGAAACAAAACTAGCAAAGATGCAGAACGGTAATGTGAACGGAGAGGAGGATGAAGAGTATCAGGTCTTCCTTTCTCTGCACAGTCCCGCTTTAAAGGCGGCAAGAATCCCTCCGCTTTACTGGAAGAGTCTGTATTTAAAACTTGCCAATGAGGTAAAGTACACAACCGTCACTGCTGTGAATTTATGTGTGCCAGTTTGACAGTGTCAGGATGTAATTTGACTTTTGTGAAACTGCAAATATTGATGAATAGTAGTTTTATTGAAATAATAGTAGTTCTGTCTCATGTATAAAACCAAGTACCAAGACTCTAACTAGTATGGAGAGGTAAATTTAATATAATTTCTTTCTCTTTTAGGTATTTGATGCTGGTGAAGTATTTGGGATTATGCAGGTGGAGGAAGAAGATGAAGATGAGGACAATGAACGCAGAGTTAATCCTGGAGCTGAGATGGCTCATAAAGTGATTGTGACCAAAGAGAGTGGCCTGCAGGCTACTGATCCCACCAGGTGAGGGCAGCATTGACTCATTTAGCGGGAAGTCGGTTTGAAGATTGTAAGTATATTGTTTGGGCTTTCAGTTCTGTTATGTAACCAGCTACCCCGCCTTCTCGTGCTCTCTCTTGTAAGCAATTAAGTCTCTATCGTTAGTCACCCAACAGAAAGTGACAGGTGTCAGTACACTCAGGAAAGAAGTTCATCAGAAGGTGTCACAGAGATGGAAACGGGTCTTTATCTCAAAATCTAGACCAGTTTCTTGCTACAGGGGCGAGTAGCAGTTTTTTCTGAGGAGTGCAGATGGAGAGGACACAAATATGAGCTGAAGGCAGTTTGCTTTTGATTTAAATATGCACAAAAATATAAAAGATTTATCTGGTTATTAACAGGTGTCTTATGTCGGATGTAGAGGTTTGTAAAGCAATTTTCTACAACCGTTGTTTTTTTTTTTTTGTGAACGATTCATTTAAAATGTGCAATGGATGGAGGCAAAAGATACAAACACTTTCACAAATTACATTAATAAACAGCCACTACAAATTGCATGTCACGTTTTTTAATCTCCATGTTCTCTGCCTTTACAAATAAATAACACGAGATGGAACGTTCATATTTGCCATGATGCTGAATGATTTACATTCATATATGTTTGAATATTCACCATATTCTGATGTGATGTCCCTGTCGGCCGTTAATTGGTTTTGTGTGTGTGTGTGTGTGTGTGTGTGTGTGTGTTTTTGCAGGTGACTGGCTGATTGTGGGAGCACCGGCGTGCAGGTGTTTCTCGTTCTATTTAAAAGCAGCCTCTTCCTTTCAGCATGTTCTTTGCTCCGGTTCTGCGTTGCACTCGACCTCTCCTTATTTAAGGAGAGATTGAGTGCATTCACATCATAAAAAAATCTGAGCTTTATTTAACATTCATTCTTAAAATCAGTCAAAAGTCAGCCATCTAGGGCCATAGATATGTGCAAAAAGCTGCAACAAAGTCCAACGCAGAACCGAAGCAGAGACCACGCTGAAAGGAAGAGGCTGCTTTTATACAGAACAAGAAACACCTGCGCGCCGGTGCTCCCAATCACACCGCAATCAGCCAGTCACCTGCAAAAACACAAGAGCAATACACACACACACAAAACCAAGTAACGGCCGACAGGGAAGTCACACTGAGGTATATAAAAAGAGGGTATTGCCTTGGTACAACATGTCCAAGACAGTGTGGTATTACCATGGCATATATGTGACCCTGGACCACAAAACCAGTCATAAGGGTAAATTTTTTGAAATTGAGATTTACACATAATCTGAAAGCTGAATAAATAAGCTTTTTGCCATTGATGTATGGTTTGTTAGGATAGGATCTGAATATCTGGAATCTGAGGGTGCAAAAAAATCTAAATATTGAGAAAATCACCTATAAAGTTGTCCAAATGAAGTCCTTAGCAAGTCCTTAGATATATTTTATAAAAATATATCTTTTATATATTTACAGTAGGAAATTTACAAAATATCTTCATGGAACATGATCTTTACTTAATATCCTAATGATTTTCAGCATAAAGGAAAGATCGATAATTTTGACCCATACAATGTATTGTTGGCTATTGCTACAAATATACCCGAGTGACTTATGACTGTTTTTTTGGTCCAGGGTAATGTATGAAAAAAAAAAAAATTTTAAACTAGTATAAAAAAAATCATGTTATCATGGTAATTTGTCCAAAAAATATAATATTGCCAAGGAACATATCCATGAAAACATGGTATTACAATGGTAACTTGTTCACAAAAAAATAAAACATGGACGTTTTTGAGACTTTTTCGTGTGCAGACTTATTGCAGATGTGTGTCATGAAGGCCGTTGATTTTTTTTTTTTATATAAGTTATATATATTATAATATTATTTATTATTACATTTATGTTTATATGCATTTACATTTTATAAATTTGGCAAAGCGACTTGCATGCATTAAAGCTACATTTATTATTATTCATTTATTAAATTTTTTCTGATCATGCATTCTTGGGAATCAAACCCATGACCTTGCCATTGTTGACACTATGCTCTACTGCTTGGTTTGGTTGATTTTGAAAATGTTTTCTCTCTGTTGGTTTGTAGTGTGTTTCTTGTAGATCACGCCTGGACGTATAGGGTGGAAAGCGCCCGGCAACAGCTGCTGGAGATTCCTGGACTGCTGATCCGTATGGCCAGTCTGATGGGTCTGCCTTTCCATGGAGAGGCTCCTGATCCGGACATCGTGGATCTGGTCCTGGAGAACATGTGGAAATACAACCAAACCTATCAGCTTTCCCAAGGGGTAAGAGAAGGAGAAAGTTCTATTATAGGGGCTTTATGTAAGAATTTTCATGTATTAATTGCTTTTATATTGCCAATGTGTGTACAGCCTGCAACGAAACTTAAAAAAATGAGACCTTCCCCAACTTCCTAGGTTGTCTATGAAAGCCTGTAGACTAATTTTTATGTGAAGGACTCGGGATGTTTTTGCTGGGAAAATCAAAAGGATGTGCATTTACATGCACTCCCGAGAACCTCTCTTCCATTCAATGACACATTAAATAAACCCTTATGTTCAGGAAAATGTCAATGTGTCATGCAAAGAAAAGAGATTAATTCAAACTATAGTCACACATAGCCAGATGTGGATAGTCTGTAGTCTCAAACTATCATAAGTGTAATTTTAATTAACCCATCTGTCGACATGATGCATGGTGAACAAGGGTTTCAGATTTTACATATAACTCTTTAATCTATACTACAGTGTGTGTTCAGAGATATGATGTTGCTGCCGAATTGTGATTTGATGATAATGATTTTGCAGTCTGCAGAAGAAAAGGTGCCCGTGTGGTACATCATGGATGAATTTGGATCTCGGGTTCAGCACTCTTCCCAGCCGACTTGCTGTATGGCTCCTCTCTTCTACTCTCCGCAACAGATCGCTTACTCAGTGCTGTGGCCACTGCAAGACCTGGAGAATGGAGGTATGCAAACACAAGTACAAAAGCAGAGCAAAGGCACAAAATAAGAATAGTTTTGCATCTCAACTTTCTGTTGTACTTTAATATAAATGTAAGTTACTTTTTTAAATAAGTAATGCATGTTAATTTGTTTTCCCATGTATTGACTGACAGCTCTCCTGTCGCCATGTTGACAGAAATCGAGAGTAAGTGCAGAGGTGTTGTGTGTAAACATGACGGTTATTGTAGTTCTAGACTAAATGTGAGCATTTACTCATCTCATTTGCACAAAAACAGTCAGTATTCCTCAAAATGAATAAAAACAGTGAAATGTAATTTCACTGCAATAATTAAATATATTAAATTAAGCTAATATACTTTATGTATTTAATCTCACTTTATTAACCAATGTCTTTGCTGCTGATCTTCGATGATCCAATTCAACCATACTAATAAGCAAAAATTACTTTAGATAAACATCACATTTGTGAGGCTTATTCATTTCACTTTTGGTGTGAAAGGGCCTTAACAATTGCCAAAAATATAACACTTTTTTTGTTGTTATTAAAAAACAAACAAGCAAGCCCAGCCCAGGTGAGAAAAAGTAACGCAAAAGTAATGTAAAGCATTACTTTCCATAAAAATTAACTAACGCAATTAGTTACTTTTTTTTAGGGAGTAACGCAATATTGTAATGCATTACTTGTAAAAGTAACTTTCCCCAACACTGATTGGCAATACGATATACAAGAAACAATATACAGTATACACACACAAATACAATGTACACATACAGAAACAATAAAATATACTTAAATAATCTACACAAACAGTGCTGACAGCAGAATTGACAAATATACCATACGTATACATATAATGCACATTATACAAGGAAGTTGACTTGGGAGTAATATACATGGTATACATAATGTGGATTTTTGTGTGTCATGTTTTAGTGAGTGTTAGATTATTGTCATATAATCTAGTGCATGAGTTAGAAGGTAAGGAATGTTCAAGGATGTACCAGGCATAGATAAGGAGCAGGGAGGGAGAGAAGTGGTGTGCACAACTGAGAGCAGGTTTTTATTCTCACAGTGAGTACTAGTGGTTAGAGCATGGCACTAGCAATGCCAAGGTTGTGGGTTCGATCCCAGGGATTGCACATACTCAGATACAAATGTATAGTATAATGCAAAGTCGCTTTGGATAAAAGCGTCTGCCAAATGCATAAATGTAAATGTAAATGAGTAATGGTTTTGCAGTGTTTCCTCTGCAACATAATATATAATACGAGCATACAGTGCGAATGCATCACTCAACTGGTGTTTTCTTAATGAAGCAGTCAAACTGATTGCAGAATTATTCTGAATCAAACACACAGCATCAGAATCATTTGAAGCTCGCCACAATTAATTATCTGTTCCCCTGGCTTCTTTTTAATAATGGCAAGCCACCACCTGCTCTATTTTGTTTTAAAAATCATCAAAAGAACATTAAAAAAATCTTTAATATATGGTTTTTGATCCAGGTCTGATGATTAAATTGATTTTTATTGCTTGATAAAATAAGATCAGATAATAAATGATAGACATATTGATTTGAAATGATGAAAATACAAATTTAATAAAGAAAAAAAATCAAAGTTATAGAAACCAACTTACAATATCTCTGAAATATTGAAGTCAAAAATCCAAGTATTATCGAAGTAAAATATTAACCAAAAATTTGAGTAAAGATTCTTGCCTAAGGAAAAATAAAGTTGTCGAGCTCTTTTTGAGCCAGAAAGCAAAAAGAGCAAAAGTATGAGTCAAAATAGAGACTGTCAAGATCTAGACTGAGCTCAGAAAAATGGTCATCCTTATATACTATAAAAACTGTGTACATAAGCAGTTCCTCTTTCCAATGTAACCAAGACCAGTAAACCACAGAAGTCAAGGTAAAATTTAGATATCAAATTGTAGGCGTCTCGGCGTTGGTGAGATGCAAAGAGGTGCAAAGTACAGTTCACCAATATTTTGGTAGACCTCATATGATGGAAAAATTAAAAGGTCTAGTTCCTCAATTCTTAGAAACATAGTGTGCTTGTGAAATATAATTCTATAATGATCATGTACTTTAACACCCTATTATTACACCAGTTTTCAATGCCACTGCATCATCACTCAATATATGAATCTAAATATTTGCTTAGTTATCACCAAATCTCTCTCTTTTTGCTGTAGATCATTAAACCGTTATGCTGCCTCAGAAGTTTGAAAAGAGTCTCGTGAGGTACCTTTGTCTGCAGACTCAAAGTCATTGCTTGATTGGGCAGCGAGGCAACAAGTCACCTGCCTAAGCTTTCAGAAACAGCCTTTATCTAGAGTGTGCATGGCCTGTCCTTGACTACACTGATAACAAGCTTTCAGATATTTGTTTTCTTGAGGGAGAGCAGACTCTTATCTCCAGGTGTCTGCGTGATTTTGTAGCTTTGTGCCATGTGCTCTGAGGTGGGATAATTCAGCTCGCTCCAGCATTTCCTAATTGACTCACCCTTTCATCTGTAGGATTTTAGCAGAGATAATTTATTAGGCTGTGTTCAAGCAGGGCTCTTTCCTTTTATTACAATGAAAAATCTACATTAGAATGTACAAGATTTAAGAGTCATTTACAGGAATAAGTCAATATCCGTTGTACTGATGTTGATATTGTTGTATTTGTATTCCCCCTAAATAACTAAGTACTCCAACACACATTTCCACAATCCGTTCAAATGAAGATTTGTCTTTACCTTCAGATTGAGAGTGCTGTCTGTTGGTTAGAAATTTAAGGGGGAGTTCGTGCCAAGCTCAGTTCTGGTCCGGATGCTCTTGGAACTCGATGGAATTAATATTCAGGTTTAGATAATAAAATATGAAGAAAAAATGTACTCTGAGACTTGTTTAGAGAGGATTACGCATCGCCACATACAATGGCTTCATTTTAATAACAAGGTCCAGAAAAAAAATCAGCATATCAAGCAAGAAGTCTTCACCACAAGGTTCAGCCTTGTTCTGTTAGAACAGGGGTGTCCAAACTCGGTCCTGGAGGGCCACCGTCCTGGAGAGTTCAGCTCCAACCCCAATTAAACACACCTGAACCAGCAAATCAAGGTCTAATTAGTCATACTACAAACCTTCAGGCAGGTCTGTTGAGGCAAGTTGAAGCTAAACTCTGCAGGACAGTGGCCCTCAAGCACCGAGCTTGGACACCCCTGTGTTAGAAGCTTTACAATAGACCTTTATCACAGCGGAATTGATTACTGAAAGTGCTCGCCGAAGCAGTGATTCTTCCGGTTATGTATATTTTCAATGTGTTGTTAACACATAGTTGATTAAAAGCCTCTTAAAATGAGCATTCGCAGGATGATTTCAAAATCCAGACATTTTCAGAGACAGGAGAAGAGATATTCTGATGATTACTGTGTACAGAATTTTTCCAAAATCAACAGAACTTGTAATCCTTGTAATTTTGTAATCCAACATAAACTGTGGCTCATAAACATACGTGATTATTTCACCACACGGTATCTGTGCTCCTCTAAACTAATGACCGCAACGCTGCATTGTGTGTGAGACCTGATGAATAAGATCAAAATGAACATATTTATTTATTTGTATAAAATATTTTAGTCGTCATTCTGTCATTTTTCATTGACAATCATTTTACGCAAGTCACACATTTATGCCAAAATTCGTATTATTCAAATCAGTTTCAGGTGCAACACCTTTCATCGCAAAGCGAGAAATGCATGAATTTTGCTCTACTTCTACATCTGATTTTACTGACTGCAATAAAAGACACCTATTGTACAATCATTTCTCTTACAATTTTCATTAATCTTTTGTTTAATCTCTCTTGCTGTCTAATTAATCGCATCATCTCTCTTCCTTTAGAGATGATCCTCTCCTGGTTGTGCTTTGTCCTTTTTCCTTCTCCTCTTCTTTTTGCTGTCTTTCTTTGAGGCTTTGTCATGTTTCTTTTGCAGACCTTGCACACATCAAATTACTCATGTCAATTTTGAGTTCACCTGGTTCATTTATGCTTTGTCCAAGGGATTTGTCAGGAGAATGCACTTCATTTATTGGATCTCCTGATAACGCAATATCTGATTTGATAAGTATATTAAGGCAGAACCACTGTTTTGTCATGTGCATTTATATATATCAGGCATTTCTGATGTTAAATGCTGTTTACCTCTGTTATTAACAACTGTCAGTAGTTTTTACTTATGCATCACACTCCTTTCTCATTGGCTCCTTCTAATCTTGTGATTCTTTGAGAATAAAAATATCTAGTGACCATGACAAAATCATTATCAGTTGAAATCAAAATCAGTCCTTAATTATGATCCAGGGACCAGGGTTATTATAAACTAAAACTATTAAAACATTTCTGTTAATTGGAATAATGCTGAAATAATATATAAAATAAAAAAATAAAAACCCTAAAGTAAACAATTTAAAATTTTGCCTTTTCAATAAACTGAAATAAGTTTAATTTGAAGCCCTAAAATTATTAATTGTTAATTAATATTGATAAAAAATTAATAAACCTAAATAGCAATATATATATAAAAAAACACTAATAAAATAACAAAAGCACATAATTAAACTAGAAGTAATATAACTAAAAATAAAAAAATAAAAGCTAATTCAAAATATTAATAAAACTATAATAAAACAAATTTTAAAAACTAAAATAACATGGTCAGGGACACACAAATATTACCTTGCTTTTATTTCTACTGTAAATGCAGCCATAAGTCATTATAAATCAATTTACCAAACGTCATAAATCGATCAGTTGGGTTTTTTTTTTCTAATGTACACTATAACGGAAACGGGTCAGTTTAGCTCAAAAGGAATTAATAATTGTATTTATAGGGAATTTTGACAGAATGAATGTTTTACAACTGATCAAATTAATCGCCAAGTGATCAATTGAACAGGCTGTAACTATCAACTCTGCAACGTTTATTAAACACTATTTATTATCACTGTTGGCAGTTTAAGATATTAACTTGTAAGAAAAACACAAGACGCTTCTCTTTAAATACAGATGAGACATTATTGCAATACATGTAAACTAACACGTACACACACTAACATTTGTTGATACACAAGTTAAAGAAAGAAAATGACATTTAAGAGACTGAAAGAATGAAATGCAGAATGAAATTCTATCATTGTATGCAATTTCTTAGACCTGACACGAACAAACCATCTATAATTTTTTTTAATCTTCGCATTGAGTTTTCAATGAGGGGATGAAACTTTATATTAATTCACCATTACTTGTGTTTCTTGGGGTGCATCTTTGAACAGGGATTACCTTCTCTGAAAGTGGTTTTCCAGGTTCACTCATTCAGGTCTGGTCACATCTTTGGGGGGAAAAAACAATCACCATAGACTAGTGTTGGTGGTGCAATCTTCTCTACTTGAAGAAACGCTGTGTTTTGATGTAAAAAAATATACTTTATTTAACAGGAAAAACAAAGCTGAGTTTGTTCACGAAGCAACTGAAAAACCAGCTTTCATACCAGCACACATATTATACAAACTTTTCTATGTCTCAATTCCCAGACTGGGTCTCCCCACAACTCTTCTTGGCTTTGTCAGTACTGTTCTGCATCTCCTCTCCTCCAGTTTAGCCTGCACCTCCAGTTCCAGTCAGGACCCCTTTCACTCCCCTCCAGTCTGCCTATATCATTTCCAGATGGTCAGGGTTTTTGTGAGCTCATGAGACTACAATCTCATTCTACATCTCTTCTTGTGGCTATAGCTATGTTATAGGAAATCGACTTGGAAAACAAAATTTTCAATGGAGAAAAAAAAAAAAGACCAATTGACCTTAGGACATACATTGTCTTTATTTTGTAACTATATGTTCTCCTTCCGTCACATTAATCAACATGTTATCTTCTCAGTCACTTGGTTCCTAATATTTTCACTCTTGCAGTGTTTAGTCATTCAATAATGAGAATGAAAGGTGTTTTTACCCATATTAACAGCATTTGGGAATTAACATCCATTTGAATTAACATACCAAACATATAATAGAAATAGAAAACACAAGTTTTTTGGGAATCTGTCAAACTAACAATTTTGTCACTTATTAGACAAATAAACTGAAACAACTAAATAGTCTTTATTCACACAAAATAACCCAATATATTTTATTTTTATTTTGTATAGCCTCCACTGTTGTAACAGCTTGCGTTTTATGCTGGCATTGCTTTAATGTACTTTTCTATAGTCTCTGTTGTTATTGACTTCCAAATAGTTTCTAGTTGTTCCCAAAGACTTGCTTTTGATGAACTTCTGTGCAATCTATCTTTGAAACCATTAATTCCCAACAAAAATTATATTTTAGCATTAGAAACACTATGGTGGCTAAACCATTACAGAAACATAAAAAAATATTTTGGAAATCACCAATACTGTTAGTTTAGGACGGCTGTGGCACAAATCTTACATTGGGTGGTGGTCTAATGAATTTAAGCGCTATGTCAAATGCAGTTCAAGTAAAGAGTGCCAGAGAAAAACGTGTTGCCTGATTCAGTATCAGTGGTCAGATGAGATGTTGTCAGGATGTATGTCAGTGTCATTATTTGTAAGCGTAATTGTTTGCACAATATAGCTCTCAGCCTCTTTCTCTCTCGCTCTCTGCATGTATTCGTTATATGCATAAATGCGTTCAGAATGTTCTCATGCATGCAGTAAAGGCAAAGACGGTGGGGTCCCTCCTGCTCTGTTATAGCAAGAGGGGTCGGTGGGTTTATTTGTGGGCGCACAAGGCAAAGATGGAGAAATATGTGTTTTGTTTCAGAAAGCTCCTAAATATGGACTTGTTATTCTCTGTATAGTGTGTTAGCTGGAAAGGATTTGCATGCAGGTATGATGTTCTATTTATCAGGAGCAATTTCCATATTTTTTTATTAACAGTTTATGTTAGTATTGTGTATTTACCATGGCAACTATTGTCTCTGTGGTTTGTGAAATTTTTCATATTAATTTTTATTCTTTTTATTGATGTCTTTTATTTATTTTATTCATTTTTCCTTTTTATGTTACACAATTTTTCCTGTGCATGTTATATTGATTTCTTTGGGTGTATTTTCCATCAGAACTGATTACGTCATGTACCTTGGTATCAAAATATGTCTGTTTCCATCTCTGCAGACATGAGAGAATGCATGATCTGCGATATTCTCTTAAAGGTGTTAAAACAAAAATTACTAAAGTTATTCTGTGTGCTTTACAAGGACCATAGTGACCTAATAAGACCTGCTAGGGTACATTTTGTTTTTATTTGCATTATTAAATGTTTGCAAGAGAAGTACAAAGAACTTCAGTAGGTACTAGTTAACTAGTTCCACTAGTTCCTTTCTGGGGCACGGCAGAAGTGTAGTTTCACAAGACTAGGCTTCTTCTGCTGCTGCTGCTTCTCTTTTTTTCCTCTCTTTATATTCTGCAAATATCTTACTTCTTTTGGGCCTTTCTTTCTCTTCACTCTGATCTTCACAAACTTCATCTGTTAGATGCTATACTTTGGATATTAATGCTTAGATTTATTTTTCTATTTTATCTTGAAACTTATTTGCTACATTTTAATAACATTTGTGTTTATATTTCTTAAACTTCACTTTTGACTGTCCTTGTGTAACTTCTTTCCGTTATGTGCACATCATGGACACACCTAGACAAAACAAGAACTAGACCCTGGACACACTGGCATGAACTCAAAACAAGGAAGAGGTCAAAAGGTCTCAAAAGGGAGTGTGTTTTAGCTATGGCTCTTGTCCTTATTCAGGATGTGCATTCTTTGGACCCATTTCTCTTGGGTTAACTGCCAAAAGTTGACAACATTGGAGAGGGCTGTCCTAAATTATAGGCCTACAAAATAGTCCATGGAGAAGAAGTCAGCTCAGACTTTCATGTTCATTTTATGAGAAACCGAATATCCCTCACAGATTTTTTTTTCAGGATTCTCTGGATAGAGAGTTAACAAGCATTTGTATGAATTGGAAATCTTTTGTAGCATTATAAGCGTCTTTACTGTCACTTTTGATCAATTTAATATGTCCTTGCTGAGTAAATGTATAAAACTGGGTTAAAAAAAAAAAAAACTCTTACTGACCCCAAACTTTTGAAGGGCAATGTACATTACAGGCTTTAAATTAAGGTATGCATAAATGATAAACTCTGGTTGTTTTTAAGTGATACTACATAATATCCTTTTGATCATTTTTTGTCAGGTCTGATGTGAATATAATCTGACTTAATTCAGTATGACTGAAGACATATAGAAAAAACAACACGAGGGTAGATAAATTCTCATTTTCATTTTTGGGTGAACTGTTCCTTTAAATCAGGTAACTTTTAGTTGATTCTTAAATCTTCAATGAGCATGTCCGTCTTTATTGCCTGCCTGTTTTAATTAACAGGTACTGCACCTTGTTCTTTTTATCTCTTGAATGAAAAGATCAAATAGATTTCAATCTTTCTGACCTCCGCAGGGCACAAAGGGGATTATACCACACTGGAATGTCTCAGACCACTTTAGGCTAACCCCTCAAGGAGATAAGCGTGTTTCACATGTATGCGCATCATGATAACAGACAGATCAAAGATGCTCCATTATGTCTACCAGTCAAAATTCAAGTGGGAATGGGAGAAATGGCAACCCAAGATGGATGTTAAGATCAGATGTTAACGAAGCCTTTAACACTTGAACGACACATTTGCAGTCTCACTGACTTTCACGTCCTGCAGGAAACAAAGAAGTGTATCGTTAACACCATCTTGCCGGTCGTTTACAGCTTGGGTACTTATGTAGGCAGTTAAGTGTGTTTTCAGTTAATCCTGATAAGTCCTTAAGTCCTTAACTTTGATGCATAAAGCTGTTATGGTTTATATAGTAGAATATGAAGCTCACACCCAAAGAGTAAAAAAAACAACAACTGTTTTATTCAGAGGAACAAAAACTGAGCAATTTTGATTTTATTGATTTATTGACACTGATTTTGAATTGATTTTATTACTTAAAAATGCAATTTGGTTCAATTGCTGATATTTATATTGCCGAAAAGTTAGATTAAATTCTGATCGTTTGTAATGTAAATCAATCAAACCTTTATAACAGCATAGCTGACTACTTGCATAAAATGTATATAAATATGAGTTGTCACTCTATATCTCCCAATATAATGTCTTAGTAAGATAATATTTAAATATTCAATTTTATGATCAAATGATCAAAAATAGATTCCATACAACAGGTTTTTTTTTCAGTGAAGTTTTGATCATGTTAATAATATATAGACCTTAGAATTTTGCATATCAAATATTATACAGTAGGCTTTATATGGATAACAAGTATTATGTATTTCTCAGCACACATATGAAAATATGTAAATAAAAGTTCTGTTCTCCATGTAACACTGTTCGTATGTACGCGAAGAAGGAGGCGGGAACCGGCGAACGTTCAACACAATTTAATATATAAAATAAATACAAAACGAAAGTAATGCTGGCAGACCCTCACGGACGTCTGCCGGCCACACAAACATAATAAAACATAAAGTAAAGTCCAGGCCTGGTCCTCTCTCGTCTTTCACTGTCGTCGCTCCCCTTTTATGCTTCCGGAGCTCCTCCGTGAGAGATTCCCTCACAGCTCTCGCCCGCCCTGCTCGTCACACTCCACATTTCCAAAATCCGTAGAAAATAAGAGGATCCAGCCTCTAATTAACTTAGGATACAAAAGCACCAGTACTTAAAGGCATATGGAAGACCAGCTGACATCAGGCTCAGGTTCTAGCAACATCTGAATATGGTTTTCTGGTTTTGTTTTTTTTTTTACGTAAATGTGGCTGTTTAAAGACAATTTATTGGACATAAGGGATAGTAATGCAATGGGTCAGATGATTAAATTGATTTTATTACTTAAAAGATCATCAGAAAATAAATGATAGACATATTGATTTTGAATAATAAAAATGTAAATTTAATAAAGGAGAATTATCTTGATAGAATAATAAAAACGGTTATCAATCAACTTCCAATATCTCTGAAATATTGTCCAAAACATAAGTATTATCTAAGAAAAATGTTAGTACAAATCTTTAGTAAGATCTTAACCCGATCTAAATATAATGTTTATCAAAAATCTAAGTATAATTCTTTAAGTCTATAAGTCTGAGTAAAATGCTCTTGTCTATGGAAAGTAAAGATAGACGAGATCTCGTTCAAAATGCAAAGAGCAAAAATTTGAGTCACGACTGAGTGGATGTCAGATAGAGACTGAACGCACAAAGAAATTGGCCTTCTTATATACTATAAATCTGCACACATAAGCAAGTTCCTCTTTTGTGCATGCAGCCAACACCATTAAACCACAAGAGCTTTTAAAGCGGATCAAGAATAACTCTGACCGTGGTACTGGATGTCGTGTGATGGGTTAGTTCCCCTTTTCGTGGAAATTAAATATACCTGTGAAAACAAAGACCTATTAAAATGTACTCTGTGGCCTTTGTTCAGTCTACATACATGTTTTCATGCTGACACGGCCTTTTAAAAATATCTGTACTTTATCACCCTAGTATTTGCATATGCCAATGGAAACATTCAAACAATGTGTGCATATGTGTGTGCAGCAGATTTAGGAAAACACACTGGTCAGTAATGCAACCCTAAAAGGCTTTTTCATGTACACAAACAGTGTACATTTGCCATAAAAGAATTGTTTTGCCATAAAATCATAAAAACAAAAACAATAAATGACTGCAATATTACTAATTAAATGATTAATTATATAAGAAACATCTTCATTTTCAATCATCATCCATCAAATATGAATGAAAATTGTGTCATTTACTCAACCTCAAGTTGTTCCAAACCTGTATGAATTTCTTTCTTCTGCTGTACACAAAAGAAGATATTTTGAAGAATGTCAGTAACCAAACAGTGGATTGGCCCCATTGACTTGCATAGTATTTTTTCCACTTATCTGGGTGGCTGATTCTCCTGGAGGCTGTTCTTTTGGCATGGTCACATGTCTCGTATATCTATACAACCCCTGCAGACACAACAGCAGATAAAACATTTAGATAAAACATAGGCAATATCTTTTCAAGGTTGAGTCACTGCACATCACTGGAACACAACGATACATTCACACGCTCAGACTTACTACTAAGTATTGGATTGGAATAATCAGAATTCAATTTTTTTTTTTTAATAAAGAAAATTAACATGAACAGTTAGAAACCATTTTCTAATATCTCTGAAATATTATGTCAAAATCTGAGTAAAAGATGAATAAAGTCTGAGTAAAATATTCTTGCCTAAGGAGAAAAAGTTGTCAAGAGCTCTCTTTAAGCCAGAAAGCTAAAAGAGCAAAAGTTGAGTCTGTGAGGTGCAAAGAATAGTTTCTTTATAATGAAGATATGATTGATTGGATGATAAAACATAAACAAGAGGAATATTATTTTTTTTTTTCTGATCGGTTTCACCAACTACTCAAAATTCATTGTCGCGTTTTAACATATAAACGTTCACACAGCAACTGAATAAGTTTGTCAGTCCTGTATTTGAATCATTAATACGGTTACGTTCACACAGTTCAGTTGTTTACAGAAGTGACATTAGCATTCTATAACCAAACCGAACATTTCTCTACTCAAACCTGTTAGTAAATGTGGTTGTCAATCCCAAAAATTGACAATATGAACGTAGCCACATATTGCTCCAAGGTACTAACTCTGATGCGCGACTAGTGACTAAATATTTTGTTCTCAATAGATGAAGTTCAAAGAAGAAAAGAATAAGTTGAAAGTAAAGGAAGACAAAGCACGCCTTAGGATGTGAAATCCATGCAGAATGCAAGAAGTCTGAATTGCATGAAGTTACCTAGACACTTTATAGGCTTGATTGCGTGATGGGGAAGTACCTGTTGAAAAGCATACTTTATTTTTATAATAAATAATAAAAGAGGAGGTTATTGTAAATCCAACCCTTCATTATAAAATCCAACCCTTCACTATAAACTGCCTTTGATTTGATGAGTTTTGACATTTATCAGATGAGGTGACGCGTGATTTCGCATATGGAGAGGCTGATGCTTTGGTGAGGAGATGCCGCCTGTTGCCATGGCTACCCGATGACCTTGAGACCGTGAGCGATGACATCCGGGAACCGTCTGACCTTTACTATGAAGTGAGTGGATTTAATCATATTTAAAATATTATTTGCTTTGGGAGTGTTTGTCTATGTGGAATCTTATTTGGTTGGTGTTTTTGTTTTTGTGGACATCATTCTGATCCAGTACAGTCATTAAGTATCATTTTCTCTCTACATCGCTGCACTTTTCTAGACGATTCTAAAGGAGAACAAGGAGAAGCTTCCTGTAGACATCCAGCCTTATTGTGTTCCAGATGGAAAAGTTCTGAAGTGAGTCAGTGTTGAATGTCGGGTATTGTCTCATTTTGGTGTTTGCAACTGTAAAGTCTTTTTTCCATGTCAAAATTATTTCTGCATGAAAAGTGTCTAGCCTCTTTTTTTTTTTTTTTTTTTTTTTTTTTTTTAAATAACCTTTTAATCATTTGATGCATTTAGGAGATCCAAGGTCAGATGATTAAATTGATTTTATTTCTTAATAAAATATAATCAGAAAATAAATGATCGACATAATTGATTTTGAATTATTAAAAATGTAAATTTAATAAATGAAAATTATCATAACAGAATAATACAGTTATCAATCAACTTCCAATATCTCTGAAATAATGAAGTACAAAAGTATTCAAAGAAAAATGTTAGTAATAATCTTAATCAAACTTTAGTAAAATCTTAATAAATCCAAATATAATGTTACTCAGAGTTTAAGTACAAATCTGTAAGTCTGAGTGAAATGATCTTGCCTATGAAGAAGTTTGGCGAGATCTCGTTGATATGCAAAGAGCAGAAATTGGGTCACTATCGAGAAGATATCAGATGGTGACTGAATTTTCAGGGGAAAAGGGATCTTTCTTAAGGGGGTCGCACACCGGACGCGAAGCTCAGCGCCGTGCCATGTCTTTAAAATTCGAACGCATTGTTTTCAATGAGTGTACGCACACCGACGGCGACATTCGGCGCCTGTCTGTGGCGCACAGCTACAACTCCGGAAGTTGTTCAAAATCCTGCCGCACCACAGAGCGCCATGTACATTGTTTTACATTAAATTTATATTATATTTATATTAACGACGATATTGAAATCGTCGTTAATGTACATACTGACTTCACCATGTGCTGCAAGATACATCAGTTTTACATTCTTAGTTTAACAGCTTGAATAAAGTCTAAAAATGTACAATAAACGTTGCCTTTTCTTTCATTTTGCTCTCATTTTTCCATGTGCACTAACCTCAGTGCGAAATATTAAAGCGCAGGCATATGTAACGTTTCCCTGTCGACTTAAAACTCACCCATCGTGCAGCTCTTCTATCAGGAGTCAATTCAAAATTGAGGTTGTGCGTATATAATGTGCGCAGCCGGTGTGAGATACCCGTGAGTTGTCTGAGACACGACACGGCACGGCGCTGAGCTTCGCGTCCGGTGTGCGACCCCCTTTAGACCCAAAAACCAGACATCAACAAGTTCCTCTTTTGGCCTTCACAAACATCATTAAACCACAAGAGTTATTAAAGCGAATCAAAAATAATACAATTGTCTCAGCATTTTGCAGGTTCAAAGTACAGTCTGACAGGGGGATTAGATGGACAAACAAGGTATCACCTCCTCTTTTCGTGAAAATCAGATACATCTGTGAAGACAAAGACCTATTATAATGTCCCTTGGCCTTTGATCAAACTACCCACATGTCTACTTTTGCAGACACGACCTTTTAAAAGATATTTGCACTTTAACACCCTTGCATTTACATATGTCAAAGGAAACTTTCAGAAAGCGTGTACGTGTGCAGCAGACTTAGAAAAACACAATAGTCAGTAATGTAGCCCTAAAAGGCCCTTCATGAGAGAAAGTGTACATTTGCCATAGAAATCATAAAAACATAAAACAATAAATGATTACAATATTACTAATTAAATGATTAATTATGGGCAAGAAAAACATCTTCATTTAAAATCTTCACTCAAAAATATATTATTTCTATAAAAATATAATTAAGATGTTAAAACACAAACATTAATCTTCTCTTTGCCCACATCATCAGTCTAAGACTGTTATGTGTTGTTGTATAATTGTTTGTTGTTTAATTTAATTTCTATAAATGTATTTGTTCTCTTTATAAAAGGTTGAAAATAGTGTGTTGAGGACAAAATAAATACAAAAGTTTGATTTTGTCAAACATTCTTATATATGATTTTGAAGGACCCCACAATGTCATAAATTCCTGATCTTATTTGGTCATTTGGACCCCACAAAGTAGTATAAATGTGTGTGTGTGTGTGTGTGTGTGTGTGTGTGTGTGTGTGTGTGTAAATGAGGATCTGGAACATGTCTCTGCATGCAATTATTTACTGCCACATAATGAACACCTATAAATCTTGGGTCACAGAGTGAGCAGTTGTGTTCTCTGTCCAGATATAAACATTCTTTCTCCTTTAAGTCCGGGGAGGTTTAAAAAAAAAAAAAAAAAAAAAAAGCAAGGATTTAAAGGGTCACGAGACCTAAGTAAGACCTTAGTTCATCTTCGGAACACAAATTAAGATATTTTTGTTTAACAGCACAAATCATAGTTGATATCCGGAATCCAGTGTTTCAAGTTTTTATGGACAAATTTCATATACTCTCCTGCTCCAAACACGAACCACCAATGTATATGCACGCATATTTCATCATGTCTTCTTCAATTGAAAAATATGTGCAAATAAGGACTATACAGCTGTACATGCATCTGATCATTAACGCGATGACACGATTAATTATTCTGATACCCACAAGACAATGTAGACCGAAAATTCAAAGAAGAATGGACTAAAAAGTAACTATGCCTTTATTCTTTCTGTGATAAACTGATGTTTGGGGGGGGGTTGGTCTGCAGAGCAACTTTAAACTAGAGTTTGTCCTCACACACTCTTTTAAACTGTTTTCCATATGCTCTCCCCCAAAGGTGGGGTCACTACAGTTCGTACACAACACTTAATGGCAGATGAGTCTCAGCTCACCATATGTGAGCACATTGCATTCTCCTACAGGCCTCTGCACACAAAACATGACTATAATAGTAGAATAACTTAAAATAAATGGCTATATTCACTTTGATCATACTTGATTAATTTGTTCTGAAATATTCCAGTATTCACTTTGTCTTTTCCTGTATGCACAAATCAGGGTCTACGCTGAGATGAAGCAGGTTTTAGACCATCTGAAACATCCATGTTTCCAGTTCACTGAAAACAAGGAAGAGGCTGACATAATCTGGGCCTTCTCCCATATCCGAGATTATCGGTGAGCACGTTCACATACACATGCACACTTCAATCCTATCCCTAAACCTAACACTCATGCAAACCTTAATTAAGACATTGTTCTTTACTTGGCTTACTTGGTAGTGGGCAATTTCAGGTTTTATATCCTTGTTGAGGATGTACGGTCCCCAAATGTTCTGCAATTTGGGCAAAACCTGACCCACACAATTTAGTCTGTCTCCCTTGGCAATTGGTGATCTATTCCTACCTTTCATGTTTTACTTAAGTGGTTTTGTTGACTCTTAGGAAACTGAGTGAGGAACGGCCTCATGTCCTGCTCAACCAGTTCCCGTGTGAGACGGTGCTGACCACTAAAGACTGCCTGGCATCTGTGGCACGGAGAGCCAGGGGAGGTCAGGGGGCTCTGTGGCTCCCCAAGACCTTTAATCTACAGACTGAGCTGCCTCAGTTCATCAGACATTACCAGCAAAGGCAGGAGAAGTGAGTGTCTGTGTGATCCTAGTGCTGGAAAAACTCATTGGTAACTGATTGTTGTAGAAATTCTCTCACACTATGTTATCTGACTAAACCTGCCTAGGGTCAACGAGAGACGGCCGAGATTCTGCCTGAAAAGAAAAATGCACACATTTATATTTAAAAATGTCATGGTTGCAGAGAATAGATTTCTTTCTGTTTCTCGTTGTTATTCTCTTCCAAAAGTCTAGACTTCTTAATCATGACCTACCACGCTCTATCCGTGCAGCTGAGTCTTTAGCCATTTTCAAAAAAACGCTACAGACGTATCTTTTTCGTCAGCACTTGACCTAGTAATAGTAGCACTTACTACTTTATCTATTTTAATATTTTTTCAATTTCTATTCTTTTTCCATCTTTGTGTATTTATTTTAAAAAAAAAAGAAAAAAAAAATATTCCTTGCTACGAGCACTTTACTGACGAAACTGTGACTTCACACAGCACTTACTTACTGTTGTACTCATGTTCATTTGATTGCTTCTACTACTCTCATTTGTAAGTCGCTTTGGAGAAAAGCGTCTGCTAAATGACTAAATGTAAATGTAAATGTAATCATGTGACAGATATAATTAAAGCATACTGTTGTTCCCCTTCCTTATGTGGCTTTTGTTAGATACACTTTTGAACTTCCTAAAACAGTACTTTGCAAAATATCAACATAAGCATAAAACTTCAAAATCGGCATGAAACGGAATTTGCGATAGATATGTCACAATAGAGAAGAAAAGACTGAGTGAAATGGCTTCTTGAACAAGAAAAATATGTCGGGAACTCTCCATTGGGAATTGATTGGATTGGATGGATATGGTTTGCGTTTGCTGTGATTTCATGTGAGTGACAGGTTGAGAAGAGATGATGCTGCAAGAGGGAAGGGGGAAGTTATTTTGATTAAAGATTACGAGGGCAATAAGATGACTAAATAAAAATAATGGTGTGCATGGATAATTCATTTATAATAAATACCGGAATATTCCATTAAAAAAATAACTATTTTCTATTTTGATTTCATTGTGACTTTCTGGTATAATATTTTCCTATAGTAAACTAGCTCTTTCTGTCATTGTAAAAAATACTGGATGATCAGCCAGTCTTTTCCCACATACTTTGCTCTGTTTCATCCGTGCTGTCCAGATCGATTCTCATGTACATGGGAAGAATAAAACACAGGCAGTGGTATGCTTCACATCTTTGATACATATCAGTCCTTCACAAGCACATCCTGCAGAAAATGTTCTCCACCCTCTTCTACAGTTTCTCCATGTCATATATGTAGATGTTTTTACCTGTTTTCAAGGCTGAAACTGTCGTTGCAAATTTGATGACTCAGTGTCCCTTCAGTTCTGGTCTCAAACACTCCCCAGAGGCAAGAAGCCTTCACGTGACACCTTTAACAATGGTCTTCATTTCACAGCCACCTGTTATCTACTGGAAAAATCCAAGACTGAGCAAAATAGTGGCCAAGCTAACTTCTCAGATACATTTGACCCTTGTAATCACAGTCACATAGGCCATGAGGCCTCAAAACACTTCTGGCTAATTCTGCAAACTAATTCTGCAATTGTTTTATAATATTCCCCAACATTTAATTTTCTTCTCACAATTTCTATACATTGTTCTTAAAGAAAACATTTCACTCTTCATCAAGGAATTTCCATCACTGGATACAAAGCAAATGAACATTGTAAACCTCTTTTAGTCTAATATGACATTCTGCATAAAGGATGGTCCTAAAATGAAGTCTAAAATATCAAGCTTAAGTGTTGTCTGTTATTATTTGTAGTGTATAATGTTTGTCAATGATAATTTCAGAGGACTGGAAAACCACTGGATCTGCAAACCTTGGAACCTGGCCCGCGGTCTGGACACACACATCACGAACAACCTCAACTACATAATCAGACAGCGAGAGAGCACCCCAAAGGTATACATACTGTTAGTTGGTGTGACCTTTTATCCTACACCTTTAACCCCATGATTATTCAGGTAGGGTAAGGATAGACAAATCTAGCCTAAACTATAACATACCCGCCAGCAGGTTGAAGTCCTTCAGGAATGACGTAGGTTTGTTCTTTTTTGAGGCTCTGTTTGTAGTTATAAAGTCTCAAAGTAGAGTCTCAAAGTAAAGTCTCACAGAAGGCAATTGAAACAATAAAACACTTATTTTATTGGTTACAATACAAAGCAGTTAATGCAAAATAAAAGATAAAATCAGCTAAACTCTTACTCATCAACATTGTTGGGCAGTAACTAGTAGAGTAACTAATTACTAGTAAGATTTCAGTAATATTACGGTTACCTTCCATAAAACAGCTCGTTTATTTACTTTTGATGCCTCAACCCTTAGTAATGTGATATCCAACAATCCAATAATTCCTAGATTTATTTTCATAATTTTCACGACTCGCACAGCCAGGCACATGAAGTCACCAGTGCAGCAGGCAAGCATGGAATATGCAAAAGCTTGCATTCAGAGGATGGAAATATTGCCATTACATTGATCTTTTTCATTAGAAACAATATTCTGAAGATTTTTACTCTGGCATTACATGGATTGCCCACCCACATCCCTCTGATCCCGATATAAATTATATTACTATAATTAAAAATCTTTTTGGAAAACAAAGTTTTCTTACAAACTGATGCAATTAGGAGATCCAAGGTCAGATGATTAAATTGATTTTATTGCTTAACAAAATATAATCAGAAAATAAATCATAGACATTAATTTTGAATGATAAAAAATGTAAATTTAATAAATATCATAACAGAATAATACAAACAATTACCAATCAACTTCCAATATCTCTGAAACATTGGAGTTCCACATACAAGTATTATCAAAGTAAAATGTTAGTAATAATCTTAATCAACTTTAGTAAAATCTTAATAAAAGTTTAGTAATCGTCATCCAATCCAAATACAATGTTAATCAAAAGTTTAAGTATAAATCTAAATCTATACGTCTAAGTATATAAGTTTGAGTCAAAGATTTTTGCCTAAAAAAAACCTAAAAAAGTTGACGAGATCTCGTTGATATGCAAAGAGCAGAAGTTGAGTCACTATCGAGAGATATCAAATAGTGACTGAAAATACAGAAGAAGCAGGGCCCTTCTCTATACCCAAAAACCAGACATCATTAAACCACAAGAGCTATTAAAGTGAATCAAAAATAATACAGCTGTCTCTGCACTTTTCAAAGTTCAAAGTACAGTCTGACAAAGGATTAGATGGACAAACGAGGTATCAGTTCCTCTTTTCGTGGAAATCAGATACATCTGTGAAGACATTTTAGGGATTTCTGCTTGGATTCGGCCTACTCAAATTAAAAAAGCTTCTCTTACCCACATACAGTGGTCTAAATACAAAATCTTGGTGTTAATTTACAGGAAAGTCTTATATAAAACACTGCTGAAAGTGATAAAAAAAAAAAATATAGTATGTGTTGAATTGTCTGTGCTGTAATAAACCCACCAGAAAAGAGGTGCTTATCCCAGTGTCATTTTATAGAAAACCTTTTGAAATGACGACAACCACTGCTGAAAGTGATAAATATTATAGTATATGTTGTCTGTGCTATAATAAATCAAAAAGCGCCTCTTTTTGTTTTGATCAGTTTTATTCTTTCAGGAGAAATAAGAGTCTATAAAATATAAAATATATGTGGTCTATTACAATCTAGAACAGGATCTACATCCTCCAGATTTGTATAATTCCTTATATATGCATCCTTATATGTGCATCATTTTTGTCACCTGTGTTGAGCATCACCTTGTGTTCAGCTTCATCTCAGCATCACCTGGCTGCCTCCTGGAGATGCCACAATATCAAAATGTAGATTTACAGAAATGACCATTTTATTCAAGTCTGCATACTTGCAGACTGCTGTGCAAGCAGCCTTGCCATATCCTAAACGTAGTTTTGTAATTTTTTTTTGTCAAATAGTTTATCAGATTGGTTGCTGTGCTTTCACATTTCAAAATAATAATTTTATCAAAAAATGAATATAAGCATTGTAAATGCAGTAAGACAGCATATATACATACCAACGCAGAGTCCTCTCCAGTTTGTCCTCTCTCCACTGCGTTGCTGGCCGAGGCAATTATCACTTTAGCTTTCAGTTTCACTTTCAAAGATCTCTTTTATCGGTGACATTGATGCCTTTCCCTTTCTAGATGTAATTATCGAAATCAAAACAGTCTATAAACTATAAATCCACGCGAAAACTACAGTCAAAGCAGCTCGTGCGCGTCAACCAGGAGCTAATCTGAGAGATCAGCCTCCTGACCTTGAAGTGTCAAATTTCTCGGTTTCTGAATGGACAGTTTCCTTGATTTATGTGGAAGAAGAATTTGTTGTTAATGTTTTCTGCATGATTTTTACTTATATGCTTATGTTTTACTTATTGTTGCAGATGTGCTTAGGTATTAGAGTCAGGATGTAGTAAATCCTTCTCGAGGAATGTCATGTGATATATATATATATATATATATATATTTTTTTAAATGTTTCCCTTCTTGTGGGAAAAAACGGATATTGATTCTAATGGTATAATCATTGTATGGCAGGATGTGTGTCATATGATGACTCTAGAACCCAATGGAGGTATAGAAAGATGGTAAACATATTCCTAATATGGTAAAGGATGATGATGATTGGACAGAGGCTTCAGCCTTGAAGGTTAGAGATATAAAAGTGAGGGGACGCTTTCATTCCTGGTCTCACACTCTGCAGCGACTTGTGTTTCTGTATGACTGTTTGACCTTTCTTGCAAGAAATAAAACCTTTGAGAAAGACAATTGAGCAAGTTTGTCTCTTATGCAGTGAGAGTCATTTTTATTTTGCCACAAGATTGACATATGTTCACGCAAACGCTGAGTTCTAGATATGATTTATATACTATTGACATGTCCTCAGAAAACGCTAGCACGCTTTGATCGATGGTTTGGAGATCGCGCATTTCCTGTTTTGTACATCAGCGACAAAACAGTCGATTATTTACGAACGAAAGCTCACAGAAACGTGAAAATGGTCTCATTTGAAAGAAAATATCCTAAGCCAAAAGATGATATAAACTTTGTAGCTGTTTGTGGCTGACTGAAGCAGCCCTTATCAAAAGTGCGGGGGTCAATTGCTGTCTTTTCAAAACTGCAGGGGTCATGACGGTGCGCCTGGGTTCGGATTGTTTATGCCTTAGCTTCAGATTGTTCAGATTGAGAGTGCTGCCCGTTGGTTAGAAATTTCAAAGGGGATTCCAGCCAAGCTCAGTTCAGGTCCAGATGCTCTTGAGGCTTAATGGAATTAATATTCAGGTTCAGATAATAGGATATGTATAAATAATTTACTCTGAGACTTGTTTAGAGAGGTTTACGAATAAGAACCCCGTTCCAATACAAGCATTACGTTTTTATAGAGGTTACAGATTTTTTTCCCTTAGCATAAGCTTTCCTTATTTGGACATAGAAATCAAGCTTAACACCCCTAGATACAGGTTGACCTTTAGACGACTTCATCTTAGGCCATCTCATTCTGTTGTTCTATAGCAAGTTTTTACTGTGAAGCATAAAATACATCTTTTTGATGGCAATTTGCCGTTTGTGGTTTCAACACCTTTCTATTTGCAAAGCGAAAGATACATACATTTTGCTCTACTTCTTATATCTACTTAATCTAACTGCGAGGGACACCGGTTTCCTTTACGCCTCGTTTCTTTGGAATCCACAGGATGTCAGTCACCAACAGCGCTGAGGCCCTACTGTGGTTAGAAGCATTGAGGCCCCACTGTGGTTAGAGCCACTGAGGCCCTACTGTGGTTAGAACCTCAACCTTGTCTGTTAGAGTTTCCAATTCAGCTTCAAAATCAGTCTGTTCAAACAATTGTTTTACAAGTTTCAAGAGTCTTTTGTTTAATCTCATAAAAATTTGTTCATAAAAAATCTTACTGCAAAGAGTAGCTCCTAGTGACAAAATTCTAAGAAAATTATTAGAAATGTGGGCGCTTCCTCTGAAAATTAACTAAAAATCCTAGCAAAGAAAAAAGTGTTGGGGGTAACAGTTTAGGACCCTTGACCAGATATGTCGAATGAATGACCAGGAGTCAGAGATGCAATCAATTGAAGAAATGTTACTGAAGAATAGTTTGCAGTTTCAATCAGCAGAAGTCAGCTTCAGGTCTCACAAGGAGTTCGTAGGCCGCTCTGCGTACATTCACATTTTCACACCAATTATACTCTAACAGAGTCTACTAACTACGTCATTACTAAGGTAACAATGATTCTGATTGGCTAAGAGAAGATAGACAAGATTAGAAGTTTTCCACACATGGACAGATAGTAAGAAGCGTATCTTCATGCGTCAGGATGCTGACGAGGGCACCCTGGATTTAGGGTCTGGATGTCCCTTTGGGGTCATGAGGATGGCGTCTCTCAGTCTCCAGTAGAACTGACAATTGTCAGGACCTGCACAGAATATTAGCACACATACACAGATACACAGCTTCACAGCTTCTTCAAGGTTGAATTCAGCCCAGGCTCCAACTGTAAACAGGAAAGTTTCTCAAAACACAAGATAACGTACTAGTTCTGTGAAGAATTACGTATAATATTCATCTTTGTTCTTTAGAAAGGTACATAGAGACAGGATAACACCCTGAAATGAGAGAGTCACGTAGTCCAGCAGCTAGGATGACCTTTGTGACCTAGCTGTCCAGGGTGTTAGAGAAACATGGATCTATGGCTGGACATATGGTGAGAGTGTCTCCAAATGGACAGACAAAGACACAGATATCAGCAGATCTTCTGGAAAGAACATTTCAGCAACCACATAATCATTCTATGGTTGTATATGAAATAAATCACTCACATCATTTAAAATCATTTAATAATAAAGAGGTTACATATTGATTATTGATTATCACTCTTATTATAATCACGCATGTCAATCATTCAAAAAAGGATATATAAATGTAGTGAAGAGGCAATGGAATTTTGATTATCTCCCTTCAAAAGTAATTCAGAAAGGATAACCCTTAAAAGAGGTCTTAAAGTTCAAAATTGTTAGGAGTACGGACGAGGACTTTTAAGAGGCTTAAGAGTTTCTTTAGCAGCGGAGAAAATGGATGAAACGTGAAGAGGGAGAAGAAATGTGTTGCACACAATGAATGACAGTGAGTTAATAAGATGTTACACATTAGATCGTGCAGGGATCATATTTGTGACCAATCTTATTAGAGACACGCTAAAATCTCCGACAGCGCTGAAATGCCATAGCGCCAAAAATGTAAGTAATCACTACGTTAATATATTTGACAACTGGAAAAATGCAGCTATGCAGCAGTGATGATTTGGGTCTGTCACAACCTTCTATAAGCAAAGTGATCACACAATTACAGCACTTTCAGAACCTGTTATTGTGTTGCTGTTCATTTCCTATCAAACACATTAAGTATGACATTAACAGCATGGTAAATGAAAAATAAAAAAATGTATATACATACTGTATATAATGCATGTGCGTGAGTACAGTGAAACTACACCGATCAGGCATAACATTTATATTAGGTAGCAAGTGAACATTTTGTCCTCAAAGCTGATGTGTTAGAAGCAGGAAAAATGGGCAAGCGTAAGGATCTGAGCGAGTTTGACAAGGAAGAAATTGTGATGTTAGACGACTGGGTCAGAGCATCTCCAAAACTGCAGCTTTTGTGGGGTGTTCCCGGTCTGCAGTGGTCAGTTTCTATCAAAAGTGGTCCAAGGAAGGAACAGTGGTGAACCGGCGACAGGGTCATGGGCGGCCAAGGCTCATTGATGCACGTGGGGAGCGAAGGCTGGCCTGTGTGGTCTGATCCAACAGACGAGCTACTGTAGCTCCAATTATTCAAGAAGTTAATGCTGGTTCTGATAGAAAGGTGTCAGAATACACAGTGCATCAGTTTGTTGTGTATGAGGCTGCATAGTCGCAGACCAGTCAGGATGCCCATGCTGACCCCTGTCCACCGCCGAAAGCGCCAACAGTGGACATATGAGCATCAGAACTTGACCACAGAGCAATGGAAGAAGGTGGCCTGGTCTGATGAATCACATGGATGGCTGGGTGCGTGTTCGTCGCTTACCTGGGGAACACATGGCACCAAGATGCACTATGGGAAGAAGGCAAGCCAGCGGAGGCAGTGTGATGCTTTGGGCAATGTTCTGCTGGGAAACCTTGGGTCCTGCCATCCATGTGGATGTTACTTTGACACGTACCACCTACCTAAGCATTGTTGCAGACCATGTACACCCTTTCCTGGAAACGGTATTCCCTGGTCGCTGTGGCCTCTTTCAGCAGGATAATGCGACCTGCCACAAAGCAAAAATGGTTCAGGAATGGTTTGAGGAGCACAACAAGGAGTCTGAGATGTTGACTTGGCCTCCAAATTCCCCAGATCTCAATCCAATTGAGCATCTGTGGGATGTATTGAACAAACAAGTCTGATCCATGGAGGCCCCACCTCGCAACTTACAGGACTTAAAGGATCTGCTGCTAACAACTTGGTGCCAGATACCACAGCACACCTTCAGGGGTCTAGAGGAGTCCATGCCTCGACGGATCAGGGCTGTTTTGGCAGCAAAAGGGGGACCAACACAATATTAGGAAGGTGGTCATAATGTTATGCCTGATCGGTGTATACACACTATACTTAAAAGCGATCTCATTTTTTTTTTTTTCCTCCTCTCTTCTTGGACAACAAACCAATCACAGTCTTTAAAAAACTATGTAATACGTAGCAACAGGTTCAGCCCTGCCTCCTCACTAAGATAAAAGTTTTTGTCTTTTCCTCGCTCAGAGTTGCTCTCAGATCGGTCCTGAATCGCTCTTAAGCTAAGACTCCTACGTAGAAGTTTTTAAGCTAAATTAGGAGCTTTCTGAGAGGATTCTTAGAAGCTTTAAGAATACGGGCCACGCTGTCTAATTAATCGCATCATCTCCCTTCCTTTAGAGACGATCTTCTCCTGGTTGAGTTTCATCCATCTTCTTTCCCCTCTTCTTTTTTGCTTCTTTTTTCTTGGCTTTGTCCTGTTTCCTCTGAAGACCTTGTGTGATCAAATCATTCATATCCATTTTAAGTTCACCCGGTGATTCCTGATGGTCATTTGTCAGGAATTCTGTTAATAGGGACTAGTTGGGAGAGGGGGATTCATTAGGAGAATGCACTTCATTTATTGGATCATGTGCTGATACAACAATACATAACCTAACAACACACTCCTTTAAAGGGTAATGAAACTGGGGGTTTCATGACACTTTAAACTGTAATGGAGTCTGTTGATATGTTAGATTTTTCCTCAGCTGAACAATTGGCATGTTGTTAATCAAAAGAACCATCCATTAAACACACCGTCAAAATTTAAATCTGTCACGGTCCTTTGAAAAAGCATCACAAAAAGATTGCCTGTTGTGCTCCAGAAAAGAAGGCTCCAGTCAGTCATGGTGAGGCTGGAGTCCCACTAAGGAGCTCCCTGGAGGCATACTCTCTGTCACATGCATTACAGAACAATTAACAATCCCTTCAGGCAGACCAAGAGAGAAAACAGTATCTTCGCTCTTCAGGGTTAAATGTCTTTCAGACCTTGCTGGAATGCAGGGCCTCAACTCCCCACTGCACTGAAATAAAACAGCTCCTTCCCACAGACCCGAGAAATAATTAACTACTACACATTTATTGCAGAATAATAAAATCACAACATAAAATCAGCTATGCAAAAAGTTCTTGCCATGCTATTCCTTTTATAATAGTATCATTTCTCTGAAACTTGTTCTTCCCTTGTCGTCTACGCTGTTTTCACCTTCCCACATTAATTTTTTTCCTCTGCAATCTTTGACGACATTGTTTTTGCTTGTGGTTTTCTCACTTCATTTCTACCCTCTTGTCCTGTCTTTTGTTTTCGGTTGTGTTTTCTTAAAATTGGCTACATGGTACACATTTGCTGGAAAACACTGCATGTTTTTGAAATAGTGTTCTATGATGGCGATCTTCAGGATTCTCTTAAACGTGTCGAAACCACAATCGCTTACCTGCTCTAAATGGCTACAATTTGGCTAGGTCACCATGACTTTTAGTATATATCATAATGTGATAAATTGATAAGTGCTAACATAGGCAGAACACTACAAAATGCACGTTTAGTGAGAATGTTACACGCTTGAGCAAAACGGGCACGATTTTTTTTAAACATGCACCCCAAAATTAGTAAGAAACAAGTATTGGATTCCATTTTTTGCACAGCAAATTGTCAGAGTAAGCTGTGAGAAATAATTATTACAAAGGTCAGATGCATCTGAGAAAGTATTGTGGCCCACTGAGCAGTGGTTGTAAAGTCAGGGGATTTCCATCAAACAACAGATGACACTGAAAAATATATCAACTGGCAGGATTCCACAATTAAAGAGAAAGATACATACATACTCTAACAGAGTCTACTAACTATGTCATTACTTCAGGTTAAACGATTCTGAATGGCTGAGAAAAATAGACAAAATTATTAATCTTCCATATATGAACAGATAGTCAGAAGCATCTCCATCCATCACGATGCTGAAGCTCAGACCCTGAATTTAGGCACAGGATGTCCTGTTAAGTCATGAAAAGGCATCTGCAGGTCTCAAGCAGAGTGCCAATTGTCCATTGATACCAGTGCAGGACCTACACACAGAACACAAGCACACATACACAGATACACGATTCACAACTTCTTCAAGGCTGAAGTTGGCCCAGTCTCCAACTATAAACAGGAAAGTTTCTCAAAACATACTGATAAGTTGTATTTTTCTCTCAGTAAGAGGTATAGACAATATACAAAATTATTTTCTAGTGTTTGAAGATGAAAATGAAAATAAATGCTGTAACATACGTTGAAGAAGTAATTCAAATAATTTAACATTTAGAAAGATAAATGTTAATTAATAACTTGATTATAAATTCCAGAAACCACCCCTTCAATATTTCACAATGTTACTGCATTTTCTGATCAAATATACATGTAGCCTTAGTGAGCATAAAGAGATTTCTTTCATAGACATTAAAATAACTTTTGAACAATAGTCTATGGCCACGTTCACACAGCAACAAAATACGGTTCTCAGTCCTGTATTTGAATCCTTAATCCGGTTACGTTCACACACAGTTTGGTTATTTACGGGAGTGACAACCGCATTCTATAACCAAACTCACACCAGTAAGTTTTCAAGTCTCACAACTACATTCTTGGAAAACCATGTATGAACAGAACTGGACTGGACAACTAGTTGTCTGTCACTCATACAGTGCGAGAGCGCAGCTCTGCGCTGCACAAATGTGTGTCTACTGTGTGTTGCAGGTTTTCATGTGGTTTTGGTAACTTACAATAACCGACATATGAGATAGGAAGGTTTCAGATCCTGTCACTGTTCTCCACCGGTGCTGCTCCCATCAGTTTTGTGTTGTACACGCGACTCAAATGCTCCGCTCTCCACCCAGATAGAAAAACTGCTATTGGTTAATGAAGATTTGATGGATAAACTTGCGGCTCTTTAGGACTCTTGTTGTATCAAAAGTGATAAGACTTTTCAATTTTACGGACATCGCCATCTTTGATATTACTTTGGTCACTGGTTACTGGTAAAATTGACTCTCATTGCACGTTCATAAGTTGCTGTGTGAACTGAACATTTCAAAACTCAACTGTAAGTGAATTTGGTTGTCGATTCCAAAAACTGATGGTGTGAACAAAGTGTCTGCTGTACATGTCTGTGAAAATTGCAAGAGCAATGACATCTGATGACATTAAGACATGTTCCTTCACACCCATCATTGCTTAACCTGTTTGTGTCTCTCTCAGGTGGTGAGTAAGTATTTGGAGGACCCCGTGTTGTTTCACCGAGATGAGGTGGGCATGGTGAAGTTTGACATCCGCTACATGGTGCTGCTGCGCTCTGTGGAACCTCTGCGTCTCTATGCATACAACGTCTTCTGGCTGCGTTTTGCTAACAAGTAAACCACATTCCACATCCTATATCTGAAAACCCTTTGTCCAGAGCAAATCAAAGAAATGTCATGTGGCTAAGTATATTATTGTAATTGAAATAATAGTTCAAAAACCAGGTCACCTAAAGGTCAGGCAGACAGAACTGAATATCCTGATGCTCACCATGTGTTGCTAATTACCAACTAGAATTTATCTTGATGAATGAGAAAACAACATGAGAGTATGAAATGAAAATAATAATGTGATATTTGACTGATTGCACTTTTGGTTCGTCATGTTATCAGCAAATCTGTTTCTATGCATCAACATTAATTATACAACACTGTGTCTGCATATTTTCATACATCACTGCTTGTCTTTCTGTCCAGACCTTTCTCGCTGGATCACTTTGATGACTATCAGAAGCACTACACAGTGATGAACTACGCCGAAGATGTCCAGCTCAAACAAGTACAAAAACTGCTTAGGTTATATGCTTAAGTCTGTAGAGTTGATCTCAGATGACAGATGTTTTTGTTTCCCATCAGATTCACTATGATGAATTTATCCCCATGTTTGAGAGCCAGTATCCACAGTATCCATGGAAACAAGTTGAGGTATTGCTTTGTGCACTTCAAAGTTTCCATACAGTGGTCCCCATTTTCTCTGGGTTGAATAAACTGCTCTTTGTGTTGTTGTTTTTTTTTTTCTTCCAAAAAGTATTCTGCCGTGTAGAGCACCAGTGTTCGTACACAGATCTCTCACTTCTCTCTATTTATATCCTACACAGTATTCCCACTTCAGGTTTCACTTTCCAATTCTTCTGTTTGTTTTAGAGTTTTGCGAGTCTGAATGTATTAATGCCCCTCTGCAGTCAATAATTTTATCCCTTAAAACTCATCTTTGATAATCACAATCACATATATTTAAATGTTTTTTTTTTCCTGAGAAAATAATTTCTTCATGCTTTAAAATAGCTTGAATGTAACTCTACACCCTTGCTTGCAAATTATATGTAAATAAATATGCAAATTAACCACGTTTCCACTAAATTAAAGCACGCTAGTGCGTGCCAGCACCAGTCCCGTTTCCACTGTCATGAACAAAGGCAGGGTTTATCTGAGTCAGGAGAGATTCAACACAGCTGCTCATTTCCCTATGTTTTCAGATCAGGCTATCAGCTAACCTCAACATTTAAGACATTTCAAACAATTTTCAGCTCAAAATTCACTTTGAGTACGGAGCCCCTAAAGGGACAAAATGAGGGGGAAAAATTAGATGGTAGGGAAAATAAGTCATTGCTTTTGCGTTTACTCGCAAAACCTTTGCATTCCCTCAAGAAACTTTGCGTTCGCTCACAAAACCTTTGCATTCCCCAAGAAGCTTTGCGTTTGTGTGCAAAACATTTTGCGTTCTCCCAAAAAACTTTGTTTGCTTGCCAAAACTTTTGAGCTTTTTGTGAGTGAACATCAAGATTCTCGGTGGAACGCACAAACGTTTTAGCGAGAGAACGCAAAAGCATTGACAAACAGTTATTCCTCCATCTCGTTTTTTTTGAGACACCAGCAAGTGTTTGAAATAACTTCCGATTGCGATCCGATGAGGATTCTGATCACTGTATGATGCAGAAATATATTTATATGTGATGTTAAAGGCTATTTATGCTAACCATTGTGATATTAAATACACAATGATTATGGAAAATACCAGAGACCACTTGAAGAACTTATATATATATATATATATATATATATATATATATATATATATATATATATATATATATATATATATATATATATATATATATATATATATATATATATATATATATATATATATGATTATACATATATTACATATAGAAGAACACATATGATTATAATCGTGTATTTATTTGGTTTTATGTTTCATCTGCTCACTCTGAGACACAAGACGATTGCAGCAACTTCCATTTTTATAACAGAAATTTTGCACCAATTTTCCCAGGAAGTGACTAGTTTGTTCTCTTGAACACATTGGATGGAAATGCTGCTTTATTAGCAAATGCAATATTCCAATTTTGCGCACAAGTTGAATGGAAACAGCTAGTGGTTTCAGCTTCCACCTTGCTGGCGTCAGAGAGGAAGAGAAACACACAAATCTCCCTCAAGCCAAAGTTACTCCAGACAGTTGCTGTTATCAGCCTTTCTTCCAAAACAGTAAAGATTCTGGTTAACTTTCACTTCAATAGAATGTGGGATTAACTTCTTCAACCGGAAAGAGACTAGAGAGCAGTCTCTCTGACCTATGTGACCTTAAGCAGTTAGATCACCAGTGAACGTGAGAATATGTGCATACTTGAGTGTGTAAACTGATATAGCACATCTAGAAGAGACAAAAGAATCAAAAACAATTGACTAAACTACATTAATAGTCACTTAATTAAGGATCAGTACTGATTAATCATAATAACTGTTGATTAATTATGGAATTAAATAGGATATAATAAAAAAAAGTGAAGGAGCATATAACACCCCCCACTCATTTAGCCCCTACTCTCTTCAGTACACACTGGGTCGGGTGAAACTGGTAACAAAGTTAACCAACTGCTTAAACACGTCAAAGTTGTCACTCCTTGTTATTGCTTATCACTCAAGGTTGACACACACATACAAACAGAACAACATCTATGGTCAGCACTTTTACTATATAAGAAGCTCTAATATTTGTTGTTCTTTTGAATGTTGTTTGTTGCAGGCAGATGTCTTTAAAGCATTCTCAGAGCTCTTCCAAGCAGCTTCCTGCCGTCCTGCCCCATATGGGATCTGTGCATACCCCTCCTCCAGAGCCATATACGCCATTGACCTCATGCTAAAATGGGACCAGACTGTTGGAGGTATATCTTGAAGGCGGTCAAAACACACTCCCCAATATTCATGCTACATAGTTTCAGATTGGAATTTTTGTTTTGGAGTGAAGTTCAACAAAAGAAGCCATGATGGTGTTTGTTTTTTAGCCTCTGCATATGGAATCAGTGGGCAATAAATTGATAGTGAGATTTTAATTGGAACGTACTTGTCTGTGAAAATGCAAAAAAATAACATCAGTTAAATTGCATAATATTTTTTTTTTCTGCAGGAGAACGTGTGATGCAGCCTCAGATACTGGAGGTGAATTTTAGCCCAGACTGTGAGAGGGCCTGTCGTTATCATCCCAGCTTTTACGACCACATGTTCCAAACACTGTTCCTGGATCAGATAGAGCAGTGTCCAGTCACTCGGATTTTATGACCAACCTGAATTCCAGCACTAAAAGAACGTCTCGACGTTTACCATCAATAAAGATAACAAATGCCCCTTTAACAGTGTTTATGTCACCAGGTTGTTGTGGTCTGTGTAGCAGTTACACAGATGAATCACTTGGATTTTTCACTCCTGAATCTTTGATTTTAGTGTCTACATGGAAAACTGAATGAAATGAAGCAAAGGGTGTTGTAGTGATCGTCCAATAAGAATATACATTACATCATGAAGTCATGTTATGGAAAAGAACAGATGTGTGTCCCGTAACGGGATATTCCCTCCACAATCTCCATTCCATCCTGCTTTCCAAGATCAATACATGCATACAGAGTATATATGTAGAGTTACAAAGAACATACATGGAAAAGAGAGAGAAGAGTTCAAACTGAGAGCCTGTTTTCTTACAATAATCATAGGGAAATTGCCTCCATAACTTCTAAATATTTAGATGAGACTAAAGGCTCAATGTTTGAACCTGTCAGCCATTGTTGGTAAATGTTGCGGATATACCATCTGGTTGGAAAGAACATTTTTCTCCATTAACCACAATTTTATTGACTTATGAACATATCTGCAGAGTTATTAAACTTGTTGCATTAAGAAATGTTATTGTTACATGATGCAAAAACTTGAGATAATGAGATCCAGTCAGTCGATGACGTTGATAAAAATTATTTATTGAATTTAAAATTGGAATAACACGAAAACTTCAATTGATAATGAACAAATTTAATAAAATCAAAAGGTAGAATAACAATAAAAAATCGAATATCTATAATGATAAAATTCTGGAATCTGAGTATAGTAATCTGAAAGAAAATCATTAGAAGTGGTGCCACGAGATACAGCAAGATGCAAGTCAGGTTAAGAGTAAGGGTACCAAATGAAGGACCAAGCCAATTATATACCTTTAGCAGGGAAAAAATGACATCACACCATTCCAGGTCTGTTTGGACATTTTATGGTTTCCTGATATCCAAACATAACCCATTACCTAGAACACTGAAAGTTCATTTGGAAAATGATAATACACAGAGTTCAACAGGTGACAGAGAACACAATGAAGATCAAAATAATGAGTAAGTACAATAAGAAATATATATGGAGTAAATATATGATTATATGTTATTATACGATAGTAACTGAATACAATGATTAAGATTATATGGATACTTGAAATCATAAGCATAAATGATAATGAATGATTAATATAGGATATGAATAAAGATGAGTAAAAATGAATAATATGAATATGGACCATTTTGGATTCACCATTACAAAAAGCCATAACGTCAGATGTATTTATTAGTAATATCCATGGATATCTTGCAAATTGGATTAATTCATGATTCAGCTGATTCACTGAAAAGAATCGACTCAAGTGATATCTTGTCGGGCTACTTGAACACTGTTGCCGCGGGTTGTTTTTCATGTCTGTAGGTTGTAGCAAGCCTAAATAGCAAGATATTTAGCTCCTAGAATGTGAATTTTGCTAGGCGAACCCCACCAAAAACATGGATTTTACCCCAAAACACGATTAGCTAGTTTTGAGTCACAACTGGGTTTTGTTGTGAAAACCTGGCAACCCTGGGCATAAGTAAGTAGACCACAAAAGCCACTGCCTCAAAAATTAGATATCAGATTATAGGCATCTCAGCATCCCTGAGGTGCAAAGTATAGTTTTTCATGTTGCGCTAGACAACACGTGATGGAAAATTAAAGGTCCAGTTCCTTAATTTACAGAAACATACTTGAGAAGATAACTTTTTATAAGACACCCTTGGCCTTTTGCCTCGCACGTTATCTCTGTAGACACTGCTCTCAAAAATATGTACTTTATCACATTATTTACAAATACCAGTTGAAACTTTTAGAAACCCATGCTCACTTCTGCAGAAAGAACATAAGTCAACAGTATAGCTTTGTGATGCAATGAGGAGATCCAGGTCAGATGATTAAATCGTTTTTATTGCTTAATAAAATATACTCAAAAAATAAATGATAAACATATTGATTTTGCATGATAAAAATGAAGATTTAATAAAGGAAAATTATTATAATAGAATAACGTCCAATATCTCTTAAATATTGAAGTCCAAAATATAAGTATTATCTAAGCAAAATGTTAGTCACACAGTAAAATGTTAACCAAAAATCCAAGTTTAAATCTATAAGCCTGAGTAAAATGCTCTTGCCTAATAAGTAAAGTTAGACAAGATCTCGTTGGTTCAAAATGCAGAGCAAAAACTGAATCATGACTGAATGTCAGATCGAGACTGAACATACAGGAAAAATTAACCACCTTATATACTATGGAAACTGGACCATGTACATGTCTACTTCTGCAGACGTGGTCTTTTAAAAATATCTGTATTTTATCACTCTATCACTCAGATAATCTATCCATCTGTAAAATACCCGTCAATATGCAGATCCTGCGGGTCATAAGCATATTAAAGAGCAATTGGCGGCAAAACGGCGCCAGCATTAGTGAGAATTGCCCTCGTTCACACTTCAAATGGTTGAGACGATCACCATCAGCTGAAGAATGTTGCGCCCAACCCCCACTGAGACCCATAGGGCATGCCTGAAGGAAAACGAAAAACAGACCGATCAACTGCCTTTTGTAAAAAAAAAAAAAAAAAAAGATGTGTCGTAAATTAAAAGCATATTTTAAAAAAAAAAAAAAAAAACATACATCACAGATTTGATTACATCTATTGATAGTGCAGTTTCTGGCCTACTTAAACTTTTATAGGCTACTTTTATTAAACTTTTATAGGCTACTTTTATTAAAAGTTAGCCTATAATTCATTTTAACAAAACTGAAGGAGATCCAGTCATACACTTGTTTGATCAGATAAGCAAGGAAACGTTTCTTATCGGTATGAACAAGACCCCTGAGACCTCTTGCATCCACAGCTGTAAAATTAGATAGCAGACTGTTGTGGTTTTGACACCTTTGCAGCAAAAGGACAGAAAAACATCTTTTTATCATATTGCTTTAGAAAAATATTATACCTCAATTCGCAGGAACAATGTACTTATGCAGATTAGTATCTAAATGAAGATGTTCTTTTGGACATTGTAGATGTGATACTCAAAAATATACTCTTGAAACTTTTATGTTAGATGCGATTAATCGATTTGACAGCACTAGTAAAAACTTAAGTTGCTATGACTTATAAATCATATAATTTTTTATGGTATATGTTTGTAGAATAGCCTTTCTGAAGCACTCTATCTCTAGGGTCCAAGAGTATGGCTGCTCTCTCTCTCTCTCTCTCTCTCTCTCTTTTGAGTATATAATATCTCCATAGGGTATGATTTAAATGTATATATTCTTTTGACATATGTTTTTTAAAAATAGTTTAGTTGGCAGTGCGCCACCATTGAAAAGAAGCCAAGAAGGTTAATAAATAACCGTGGGAAATGGAATGGGGATGGGCTTAAAGAAAAAAACTGGATGTACGCCCATGAAAAAAACTGTATAAAAGAGAAAGCTCCGATTGAGGTTGTTAGTCGTACAGCTGGCATCTCGGCTTTGTTGAGCTTTGGCATGTGGAACTTTTTGACTTGAGAGATTTTGGGGATAAAATAAGATTTTTCTACAACAACAGCTCCAGCACAAACAACTGTAAGTATAAGAGGCCAGGGGAAATAAATCACGAGAGCTTCAGGAAACCTGAATTTAGCTGATACACAGGACTGAAGAGAAACCAGTATTATATGCTAAACAATGCAGAACATTGTTTCCAAATGTATCTCATACATCTGAATTCATTGGTATGAGGCTGGTAGTGTAGAAATTAAAACTTCTGCAATGCTCATAATCTGAGGATATCGAGATTTGTCGATGTTTTGCAACCCTTGTGGTTAGATGCTGTCAGAGGAGGTGGTTGTCAGATGATGTTTCTGGGCTGACTACTTACGTAGCATGTACTTACGTAAGTACATGCTTCTCCCACATCTGCAGGATGTTGTGGTTTTCACACATCATGCTTAATTGCCCTTTACATGTATAAAATGTGTGCATGCTCACAAAACCAGTGTCAGAAGAGTAATTGCATGTTGATGCTATAGACACATAAAAGATACTTGTAGAATAGCCTGGACATTATGTAAGCCAGGAAAACTGTACAGGCCACATGTCAATATAACAATGGTATGAAAACTTCAAAACCTCTGTAGAGAAAACATTTATAGAGCAAAGAGCCAAGGGCATCTTCTTTTAGATGCTAATTTGCATAAGTACAGTGTGTCTCTGTGAATTGAGGTACAAGATCAGAAGTTTTCCATCACGTGTTGTCTAGAGCAATATGATAAAATTTACTTTGCAACCCAAGGAAGCCAAAACCACTATAGTCGGATATCTTTTGCAGCTGTGGCTTCTAGAGTCACATTGATTTAGTTCATAACAAAAAAGGGAACTTGCCTTCGCTCATTGTTCTAACAAGTATAAAAGACAACTTTACTTTTCGTTAAGCAAGAATATTTTTACTCAGATTTTGACTTAGCTTTTATTTAGAGATATTATCTTTCTTTATTAAAATTTGAATTCTACTATTAAGAAATAGAATTGATTTGATCAGCTGACAGGATCTCCTCATTGCATCAGCTACTTATTATCAACGCAGAAACAAACAATATTTAAACATTTTTCTGCATATCTGTTATTGGGTAAGTGAATAGTCTAGTGTAAGTGAATGCCAATCAATATCGACTGATCTTTACTACTCTTGGGTGTGTTTGCACATATAGCCTATTGTTGCTGTTTATAAACAATGTTGAAAGAAGCTAATTAAAAACAATAAGAAACAAATGACTTTACTTAAATGTGGAAATTTGCATATGCTTTTTTTGATAGGTGATGGGCGGAGGATGTCTTAAGACCGCCCCCTTCTTTTGTCATGGACTATCTGAATCAACACAACATGTGCGTGGGTCGCGCCCTCAGAACGCGCCGTGAGCTCCATCCGCTCTCATCTTAACTCTGATGAGGATTATGGATGTGCGATAGACGGTTTTGCAAGTTTAATGCGACGCGCTAAAACCAAGAGCTTCTGGGATTCTCGTGCGGATTAAATCTTTTGTTTGGATTAATTGATTGGTTGGAAGTTTGGAGACCTAAAGCGGACACGGAGTCGATGTCGGAGATGCACTGTAAATTGTGAGTATTGAACTACAGAGTTGGGAAAGTTAAAACTTAAACGAGGGGTCTATGTAATTATATAAAGAGAGTAGGCCATATGTTTGTATTCTGAAAATCTTATTTTAAATATATCCGTAGGTTGTTTTGGTGAGCTGCATACATTTATTGCATAGTCCTGCATGAATTTTTGCATTGCCCACACACTACTTAGCAAGTCCTTTAGTATTAATTTTAACTAACTAGTATTATCTATTTTTATGTCACTAGTACCTCTTTTATTCACTAGTAGTTTCTTCAAATTAGTATTTATTGGATGCAAGCAGCGGTGTTCGTCGTGTGAGCCCCGGTAAAAATGTTTACTGGTAAACCGTGTTGAGTTGGGTAGATTACTTGCAAATGTAATCCGTTACTGATTACAAATGACTTGACGATAATTGTAGTTAGTAACGCAATCTACAATAATGTATTCTGACTACTTTTAGAAAAACTTGCTTAGATTTGAATGGGAGAATTGTGTACCATATTGATAAATAAGCTAAATAAAACTTCTATATCACAATAAAGCTACTGAACACTAAAAATATTAATATTTTATTTGTTTACCTGGATGTCAATGTGACCATTATCTGACATCGGAGAACTGTGAACATGCAATGTGTTGTTTTGTTCCCAAATTTAGAAGCATTGCACATTTATTTACATTCTATATTTTGAATATAGTCAAAGCTAAACTATATGACACACAATATGGTTTTTTTAGGAAGGAAAATATACAAGTAAAAAGGGAGAATCAATAAATTATGAATAATTTAGGATACTGCCATTGTGTGAATATGTAATCCCGTAATCCATAAAAAAGTAACTGTAATCTGATTATATATATATAATCTAATTACAAGTACTTATTTTTTGGAATCTGATTACATAATCCAGATAAAATGTAATCACATTCAGCACTGCTGATAAATTGCATGGCCGAACCCCATGTAGGCTATACTGACCTGAAGGCACGACAACCATGTCTTATGTTCCATATTTTAATCGGCGGTTTAGAATCAGAAGCAACGATTCTCAGTACGCAACGGAGTCACTCTTTTAAGTCGGTTCTTCCAGAACAAGTTATCAGAATTGATCACATTTCAGTTCCAATAATTCGGACCGCTAATCCACACGCTGAATTTTTTGGAGTATAACGGTAATGGGATGCTTTGTAACAGAGACAGCAAAGAGCGCCACCTACAGTTCCTTGAAACAAAACCTGCAAATGCATCCTGTCTGTAATTAAAAAAAGTGCATGTATGTATATATAGATGGATGGATATAATATTATATATGTATGGAGTGTGATATCCAGTAGTACTATGTAATATGGTAATATGGTGAATATGTCAAATTGTCTAGGCCTGACATCACTTTTGGCCACTAATATCAGTATGGTATGTGAATGTATGTATATATACCATACTGATATTTAATACTGCCACTGCCTCCATCCCCCCTGAAAATATTGGTGCTACTTGTTTATCAGCTACTAATACTTATACTGGTAGTAATTATTTATTTCGTTTTGCACTAGAGACTAACTGAATATATACTAATTTCCAATTTACCAGTAACAATGGAAAAGTTACTTGTCACTGTAAGTATTAACTATTAGTGACAAATTGAGTAGTTGCAATAGTCACACTATTGGAAAGAGTACTAGTATCTAATGAAAAGTTTCTAGCGAACAATATACTCATCATTTAATTACTAGTTATTAAAAAAAGAAAAAGAACTAGTAACATTCAAATAAAGGAATAAATGATAAAACAGACCGTCTTACAATAAATGCTAAAGAAGATGAAGGTGTTTGTAGGATCTGTATATAGAATGGAACAGCACATTGAACATGGAGAACAGTTTGAATCTGTTCTTCTTTGCACTATCACTTCCACATCATTACAGAAACCTAATATTACACTAAATTGAATGCTTTTGATGGCATTTGAGGTCATGACTAGTCACAGGTCAAAGGGAACAGAAATACTGGCATCCTATTACCATGAACAACAGCTGGCAGTGTTTGAGGAACAGGGGTCGTTTGCTCTGTCTGTGCATTACAACTTAGTCCGGTTGCAATGTAAAGGGGCACTAAGTTACAACTATTTTTGCATTGCACTATTACATTTTTGACTCTAGGGCTGTAACGGGACCTTTATTTTTAGTGACATTTTAGGCATGACATTCAAAAAAGCTGCTTACAGCAGCATTACATTTCATGTGAAATATAAAGCTGAGTAAAATGAACACTGATTTAAACCCAACATTTCATTAGTGAACACTGTTAGATTATTTTTTTATCGTTATTCAGAGATGTCGTTTCAGTCAGGAATGCACAGCTGTGGGAAGGGAATGAACACAAAATATTCTATGTTCAAGCTTCTTGAAAGTGTATTATCCATGCATACTTCAATACACAAAAAGAGCATGCATTATTTTATATATAGAGAAAAAAAACATATAGTGAGAAGAATTATAACTCTTACAAAAAAAAAAAAAACAGATGTTTTCTGACCAGGATATTCCTGGATTCCGGCACCCTGACCTGTTTTCAAGCTTACACACACATACAGGGTGTATGGTGATTTATTATTATAACTAACAATAAAACAGAGAAAAGAGGGGAAATTCTTACAATAGCTTATCCTATAACCTTGAAATTCCTTCACGTATACAAGCTGAGAGCCTATTTCTTACAAAGACCTGCTGAGGGTTTAACTTTATCTTCTATCTCTCTGTATAAACTGACTAAAATATGTATGTTAAAGGTGAAATGGGTCATTTTTGCAACATTAATGCCATCAAACACAATTGCAAAATTTATAGGTGTGTTTGACTTGAAGAGGCACTGTGCAGACTGATTGGTGCATGATATCAAAGTAATGCGAGAGTGTTTTGAAAGCATACGGAGCCATCTGCTTTCTAATCGCTCTCATGGTACTTCGATGTCATACACTAATCGTTCTGCGCTTCAAGTCGAACATGCCTAATGACTCTTCAAACAGGTTTCTAGAAAGCCCCTCCCCCTTTTCCATATGCATATCTTTTTCCATACGCATATTAAGCTAGGAGAATTAATCCTTAAGTGTTACTCCTTTGATTTTTGAATGTTATGTGACCTGATTTCCATATTTGCTTTTTATTAACATCTTTTTCTTTTTTTAGAACACTTATTGCATAACTCAGCTTAAGAGCAACGCCATTGAAGAACCTTTACCATGCAGGGATACGCATGGAGTTCAAATCAACGTCCCCCACCAAACTACCAAGAACGTGCTCCACCTCAGTACCAAGAACGTGCTCCACCTCAGTACCAAGAACGTGCTCCACCTCAGTACCAAGAACGTGCTCCACCTCAGTACCAACAATACCCACTTCAGTACCAAGATCAATTCCCACCTGATTACCAAGACTTCAGAAATGATCAACCCAATATGTTCCAGGCACAGTTCAACACTCAATTTGCTGCAAATCATTGCAAATCAAAAAACTTTAGACCAAACATGCATGGATATAATACACAGACAAACCGGGCCCATCCCCAGTACCCGTGTGCTGCCTCCAACACACAGCAGCACTACCCTTCTGAAAACCCCAACACATATAGGTGTTATGCCCAATTTGCCATGCAATCAAACTCTTCCTCTCCACAGAACTACAGAAACACAGGCCACAATCAAGCTCACATGTATTGGTCTCCACAGTCAGACCATGGCAGCTCTGTGGGTAACAACAGGGGTTGGAGTTCCCACACTTCCAACAATGGCAGCTCTTGTTCCATGAACAATCAGCAACAACTTCAACCTCCTAGAACAGCTCCTCGTCATCATCAACAACATCAGTTCTCTAAACAACACTCAGGCAAACAACATAATATGCACCACCAGACACAAGGACACCGCCAACAAACCTCTTCTTGGGCCCATAACAATGGAGAATTTTCCAACAATCAAGCTCCGAGCCGAACCACGGCCAATTATACCACATGCAACCCTACGACACCACCTTCTGGAGCTCAGAGTGACATTTCATTGCCTTCCAATAACTTAAACCAAAGTCCTGTTAACCAGAACCAGACAGAACTGAGGTCAAATGTAGGTCCAGATGTATCAACAATCCAGTCTCAGAATAATCAAAGCACTGGGCAACAGTCTCAAGGCACAAACTGTGGGACACATAACGTTAATGAAACCTCTCAAATGACAAGGAGCAATGAAGCCCAGCCTCAGCCTCACTCTAGACCTTATGTTAACACGCTAATATATAGATTACTGTGTTCAAATGGCAATGAACAAGCAAATAAGCAGCAATCAGTTGAAGGAATTGCACATCAGAACACTTGTTCAAAACAGCCGGAGGTTTGTGCAACCAACAGGACTGACCAACATTCAAAGGAACCTTCTTTTGAACCTAGTGCACAGTGTACACCACCCAGTAAAAGAATGAAGTATGATGTGGTTCATAGAGACTATTGGAACAAAGAAACAAGTGTGTCCAAAGATTTTGGCGCGCAATCTGTCCGACCTGGTACCCATCAGACAGGTAGCAATGAGAACAGACCTAAAGGAATGAGCCTACACAGCATACAGTACAGTACGGACCCAGCGGACTGTCTTGAAGCGGTGTTTGCACTACAGAAAGTCTCTCAGCAAGTTCACAAGGCCATAGCCATCGTTCCACCCATTTCCCAGCAGACCTCAAACACTGCACTGATGGCTGATACCAACCCAAAAAAAGCTGACAGTCCACCGTTAAAGATTGATTCCGTTTGGACACTTGTTGAAGAGTGTGATGCACAAAAAACTGTAAATGACCAGTTGCCTGAATTCCCTTCACCAACGGCTCAACAAGAGGACAAAAGCCTTGAAATTGAGACTACAAGCAACATTGCAGACTCTAATAGATGCTCTACTAGCCCAGTTGAATGTCAAAATAATGCTCAGCAAGGTGACGGTGATTCAAGTGATGCTTCATTAGACTTGTCCAGTGTGCCAGTGGTTAAGTACACACTGGAGAAACTAATGGACTTAGTGAAGTCTTTAGAGATTGCAGAATTATCATCCGGATATCCAGAGGAATCAGAGAGCGTTTTTAATAGGATCTTGAAACTCTATTGGAATGGGAGTCAAGACAATCTTGTGGAGGCATTGAAATCATTTAGAAAGGAGGCAGAGCAGAATTCATCTGTAGATATCATATGGGATTATGAGTCTGTGGTATTTGAAAGCATTGAAACCGAAAACCTAAAGAAGCTTGCTCATTGCGACGTTCTCAACAATGAGATGTATTCATCGTCTGAGGAGTTCAGGTCTTCTTGGTTAAACGTTGATGGACAGCCAGCTGATATTGAAAAGGTGCTTTCAGAACCACTGTTGGATGACATAACTGTGATCAAGGCAACATCACAGGTATTTTCAGATAAGACTGTTGTCACTTCAACCAATTTTGGTGCGAATTCCCACAAAGACATGCCTGAGGTTTCATCCGCTGAGAAAAGTGTGAAACCAGACACGTGTAGTCCAGCAGCTCTTCTCACACCCCAGTCAGGAAATGACAGGGAGGAAATGGCCACCGAAAACAATGGTCATTCATATGCAGGGCTGTCTAGAGTGACATATTTGAGCAGCGTCTCCAGTGAAAAAGAGACATTCAAGAAGCAAGTGGACATCAATCAAAACCACACTAAACCTTCAGATAACTCCCCATTAGCAGAAAGATCTACAGAGAAACTTACAGACTGCAGCAATGAAATAGAAGTATTCAGACAAGATCATTCTGAGCGAACATGTCATAATTTGTCTGTGTCAGAATCACTTCCTCTGAGCCCTGGAAACAGTGTTTCAGATAGTGTAAAAAACTCTGACTTATCTTTTTCTACCGAGACTCTTTGTAATTCCAAGGATACATGGCAGATAGAAGATATTTCTGATGATGAAAATCCAGGCAATAAAGAGGCTCTTAATAACTCCTCAGACGTCGGGCTGGTAGAGGATATTACAGATGCTGAAAATTCTGGAAATAAGGAGGTTCTTCCTATCTCCTCAGACACCTCGCTGGTAAAAGATATTTCAGATACTAAAAATTCTGGAAATAAGGAGGATCTTCCTAACTCATCAGACACCTGGCCGGTAGAAGATATTTCAGAGGATGAAAATTCTGGAAATAAGGAGGTTCTTAATAACTCCTCAGACACCTGGCCAGTAGAAGATATTTCAGAAGCTGAAAATTCTGGAAATGAGGACGTTTTTCCTAACTCCTCAGACATCTGGCTGGTAGAAGATATTTCAGAGGATGAAAATACTGTAAATAAGGCGGTTCTTCCTAACTCCTCAGACACCTGGCAGGTGGAAGACATCTCTGAAGATGAGAATCCAGGCAATAAGGACACTTGTAACTCCTCAAACATATGTGTGGAGGAAGATGTTTCTAATGATGAAAATTCAAGCGATTCCTTGTTAATGGAAATCACAGTGCTATCATCTGAAGATGCTAAAACATTTTTCCAACAGTTGGAAAATGAACCTGAATGTGGTGTCAAAACAACTACATCAACATTTGACTGCCCGGATCTTGTAGCGTGCTTTGATGCACCCAGTCAGCCTAACCATGAGTACAACAAAGCAGATACTTGCTCTCTCTGTGGTACCAAAATTGCGATATCCAATTCCACTAATGCGACGGACAATGATGGTGATCATTTCTGCTCCCGGTGTTGGGAACAGGCACCATTGCTTGAGCTAGAAGAGGAGCCATGCTCTCCTGTGAAAAATGAGGCTGATGTACTGGGCTCTCCTGCCAAATCCAACAAACAAGGCCAAGATTGTAGTCTGCCATGTTTTAAACTGGAAGTCAAGGATGTGGCTTCAACAAAGGAATGCATTGTGTATGAAAGGCTGAAAGGACAAAAAAGTGACTATATGGTAAGATTAGGACTGGTACAAAATTCGTCAACTCTTGAACTGAAAGTCAAAGAGCTAAATGTTACTTCACCAGAGACATGCACTGTGGACGAAGGACAGAAAAGGGACAGTATTGTAAAATCAGAACTGGGGGAAAATTGTTGTCCACCGTGTCTTGATTTGCAAGTCAAGAAGCCAGCTGTTGCTTCACTAAAGGAAAGTACTGGAAATAAAAGACTGTCTGGACAAAAATGTGAAGGCATGGTAAAATCAGAACTAGGACAAACCCGTAGTCCACCACCTCTTGATCTAAAAGTCAAGGAGCTAACTGTTACTTCAACAAAGAAATGCATTGCAGATGAAAAAATAGACTGTATGGTAAAATCAGAACTGGGACAAAATCGTAGTTCACCTTCTCTTGAACCAAAAGTAAATAAGCCAACTGTCACTTCAACAGAGGATCGCATTGATGATGAAAGGCAGACAGAACAAAAAAGTAAAAGTTTGTTAAAATCAGAACTGAGACAAAATTGTAATCCACCATCTCTTGAACTGCAAGTCAAGGTGACAGATGTTTCTTCTCCAGAGGAATGCACTGAAAATAATAAAAGACTGACAGGACAAAAAAGAGACTGTATGGTAAAATCAAAACTAGGTCAAAATTGTAGTCGAACAAGTCTTGAACTAGAAGTCAATGAGCCAACTGCTGCTTCAACAGAGGAATGCACTGAAGATGAAAGAATGACGGGACAAAAAAGTGAAAGTTTGTTAAAGTCAGAACTGAGACAAAATTGTAGTCCACCATCTCTTGAACCGCAATTCAATGTGCCAAATGTTGCTTCCCCAAAGGAATGTATTGCAGATGAAGGACTGGAAAAATCAGTGACACAGAAAGTGCCTGAAATTCAGAGGCCAGCTGAACAGATTCAACCAAATAAGCAGAAAAACGATAAAACGGAGAAAAATGGATTGGCCAAGCCCAAACTGCTCTTCAAATGCAACAAACCACCTTCCAAAAAATCTGCCTTTTTTAAGCATAAGCTAAAATCTGGTAGCACTAGGACTGGTTCTGATGATTCTGTGCTTTTCACTCCAGATATTGTGGTTAAAAAGAACTTGCCACAAAAGAAAAAAAATCTTAAACGCCCTAGTGGTGAGAGTCAAGACTGCAGCAAGGTGAAAAAATTCAAAGAACACCAGCAAGAAAGACAAGATTATCCTGACAGAACCTCACAGAACCATAGAGAAACCCTACAGAAAGTTACAGAGAAAGTGCCCGGTCATTCAAATGACACGCCACCCCACGGGTCAAAAAAGAAGCTTGAGCTGCGTGGTATTCTGTCAATGAATAAAACTAAAACAATTGAGCCAAAGAAAGTGAGATTTGATTTGTATGGATCCAACAGAGAAAAACAGATCTATGCTCATGAGCGGCGTTTTTCAGCCCCTGCTAGCTTAACTGTCTCTGATACTTGCAAAGACTATACCGATGTGCTTTCTGCTAAACAAAAAGTTCTCAACCAGTGGAGCAGCACCTTTATACCTAAAACAAAGAGCTTTCATCCAAGGTCACCACAGGAGGGAGCACCACAGAAGAAAAAAGCAGAGAAAACTCAGGACCTCTTAAAGTCAAGCATTAGTGCATTAAAAAGCCATTTGACTCACAGAGCAAAGCTCCAGTCCAGTAGCGAGAAAGAGACAAATCACTTTAGAAAACCAGTATTTCATCAAAAGCTTACAAAAACACTAAGCGGCTAACCTAGTTGCTTTTATTATGTTTACTTAAATATGTTTACACATAATAGCTGCGGCAGAAATGTGTGACAGTTTCTGTTGATGACAATGATGGATGTTTTTTTTATTATTATTATTGTTACTGAAAACAAAATAGAAAACTTTATTTTTCTAAGGTGTTATTGTTTGTAATATACTCCACTGTATGTGACTGAAAATGACTGCAATCAGTGTTATTTTATAAGAATATTTTTAATAACTATTTTAAGTAATTCTTGATGCTATTACATAGTATAAAATATATTTGTATTTGGAAATGCAAGACAATTTACTGGAAAGGCAGTTGTGTCATTTAATAAATGTTTTAAATGACTTGTTCTCTTCCTTTTGTTTAGAGCTTCTTTCTCTGTCTTACAACATTTACCAGTACATTCACATTACTCATTCCTTGATCACTTTATTGTTCAGTTATGATCTATATGATATTTAATAACCTTTCAGAGTTGGATTGTGTTTTTATAACTCTTTGTAATATCTATATGCAGAGTTATGCAACATTAATGATGAACAAAATTCTATGAAAATCATCTGTTAATGTCTATTGCATATATATAGTAAATGTTAGTATGTGTGAATAACTGCGGTTGCAGACGCACAGTCAACTTGCTCTCGAGTGTTTACGGACCAGCTTTGACTGTTCCAATATGGCGACGGCTTACATATAGCAGCAAATAAAAACAGCTGCTAATGAGGCATCTATATATATATATATACAGGTGCTGGTCATATAATTAGAATATCATCAAAAAGTTGATTTATTTCACTAATTCCATTCAAAAAGTGAAACTTGTATATTATATTCATTCATTACACACAGACCGATATATTTCAAATGTTTATTTTTTTTAATTTTGATGATTATAACTGACAACTAAGGAAAATCCCAAATTCAGTATCTCAGAAAATTAAAATATTACTTAAGACCAATACAAAGAAAAGATTTTTAGAAATCTTGGCCAACTGAAAAGTATGAACATGAAAAGTATGAGCATGTACAGCACTCAATACTTAGTTGGGGCTCCTTTTGCCTGAATTACTGCAGCAATGCGGCGTGGCATGGAGTCGATCAGTCTGTGGCACTGCTCAGGTGTTATAAGAGCCCAGGTTGCTCTGATAGTGGCCTTCAGCTCTTCTGCATTGTTGGGTCTGGCATATCGCATCTTCCTCTTCACAATACCCCATAGATTTTCTATGGGGTTAAGGTCAGGCGAGTTTGCTGGCCAATTAAGAACAGGGATACCATGGTCCCTGAACCAGGTACTGGTAGCTTTGGCACTGTGTGCAGGTGCCAAGTCCTGTTGGAAAATGAAATCTGCATCTCCATAAAGTTGGTCAGCAGCAGGAAGCATGAAGCGCTCTAAAACTTCCTGGTATACGGCTGCGTTGACCTTGGACCTCAGAAAACACAGTGGACCAACACCAGCAGATGACATGGCACCCCAAACCATCACTGACTGTGGAAACTTTACACTGGACCTCAAGCAACGTGGATTGTGTGCCTCTCCTCTCTTCCTCCAGACTCTGGGACCCGGATTTCCAAAGGAAATGCAAAATTTACTTTCATCTGAGAACATAACTTTGGACCACTCAGCAGCAGTCCAGTCCTTTTTGTCTTTAGCCCAGGCGAGACGCTTCTGACGCTGTCTGTTGTTCAAGAGTGGCTTGACACAAGGAATGCGACAGCTGAAACCCATGTCTTGCATACGTCTGTGCGTAGTGGTTCTTGAAGCACTGACTCCAGCTGCAGTCCACTCTTTGTGAATCTCCCCACATTTTTGAATGGGTTTTGTTTCACAATCCTCTCCAGGGTGCAAGTTATCCCTATTGCTTGTACACTTTTTCTACCACATCTTTTCCTTCCCTTCGCCTCTCTATTAATGTGCTTGGACACAGAGCTCTGTGAACAGCCAGCCTCTTTGCAATGACCTTTGTGTCTTGCCCTCCTTGTGCAAGGTGTCAATGGTCGTCTTTTGGACAACTGTCAAGTCAGCAGTCTTCCCCATGATTGTGTAGCCTACAGAACTAGACTGAGAGACCATTTAAAGGCCTTTGCAGGTGTTTTGAGTTAATTAGCTGATTAGAGTGTGGCACCAGGTGTCTTCAATATTGAACCTTTTCACAATATTCTAATTTTCTGAGATACTGAATTTGGGATTTTCCTTAGTTGTCAGTTATAATCATCAAAATTAAAAGAAATAAACATTTGAAATATATCAGTCTGTGTGTAATGAATGAATATAATATACAAGTTTCACTTTTTGAATGGAATTAGTGAAATAAATCAACTTTTTGATGATATTCTAATTATATGACCAGCACCTGTATAGACGGCTAGAGAATACCCATAATGCACTGTGAGGGTCGTGTCGAAAGAATTCACGCGTTTCGCCGGAAGATGGCGCCCGCAGCTGAATCAATTATCCAGGTTTAAATTCCTTTTTAATTGATTATTAAATTGTTTAATTAAGGTTTATGCATGCTAGTTTCTATGACAGAGTTCAAGACAAATCTTTTATCAAGTTTCAAATGATTATTAAACGGCAAGTACAAACTATGCAAAAGCGGCAGTCCTCATCTGGATAGACCAATGATATCGTTTATGAATTCTGGATTAGGATTCAACTCATTTGATAGAGAATGAGAGGGTACATTTTTACGTGGATTTCAGTAAACAAATATATAACAAATACATTTAGACGATTATACTTTTTAGTGTATAAATTGTTAGAAACTAATGCACAGTTCCAACAAACTTTGCTATGTGGTTCAGTGTATGCTGGCCTGTCTACGTGATGTTATGGGAAGAATGTGACATGCACCCAAAAAGTCCTCAAAATTTAATGATGGTCCAGCTTATATACTGAAAATAAGAAAGCAAAAAGATGCGTCAACTCCTTGTGACACAGTCATGGGAAAAAATAGGTAGCCTAGTTCTAAGAAATAACAGTTACACAGGAAACACTTTTGCATGAACACAAGAAAATTCTGTTAAGCTAGAGAGAAGGGGCCTCGTTTATAAAATGTTGCGCAGAAACCGTCCTAAATTTGATTTTACAATTATTTCTCAGATGTGCGTACGTGTGATTCATAGAATGAACGTACACACAGAAAACGAGCGTACGCCTCTCTTTCAGATGTGAAATCTATAAATCGCAAATGATCTTGAACTTGCACGCAGCTGAATGGTTTCAGTTCTCCGTGTTTTAAACGACACTAAATTAATGTCATCTACATTTAACAAATCACCAGTCGTCCAAATCTTTGGCAAACTGCAAGAATAGCTTAGATTTCCAAAAACCTGCAGTAATCTGACCAGTAAAAGTGTGTACGTCTGTTCAGACCCTGACGTGGCTCTAAGCACTTTTCCACGTCAAAGACCGTTTTTATAAATATGAGCGTTGGCGTGGATTTAAGCGTACGCACACTCTAAGATCAAATCTGTGCGTACGCACGCTTTATAAATGAGGCCCAAGCTGTTTGAGGCCTAACTATCCTTTCACAAATGTCTCTAGTAGGACAAAAAATTAAAAAAAAGTGACGTGATTGTGGCCCTCTGAGCTCCCGTGCGCCCCTGGTGGAAGAAAATTTCAGGACACGATTATTTATTGCTCAATGATTCAACTATCGAGTTCAATGCTAACACACAAAATATGAAAATATTTTTTTTTCCCTTTGTTCTTTGAGGGTTTTTTTTCCCCAAAGAAATATTGGGGTTCAAAGAAAACAAGATTATATGACCTTAGGTTATAAAGGGTCTGCCTGTCCAGTTCACGTGTTTTTAATTAGTCTTCTTATGTTAATTCAGACATCAGTATTTTATCATTCTTAATTCATTTGAAGCAGCTGATCCTTGCCTATAATAACCAGACATAAAACCAGCTGTATAGTATATGCGCTTCATCTTTTTGACCACCAGACGGCGCTAAAGAGAACCGACCAGCAGTAATAAAGTATTTGCAATTGGTCATGTCTGCAAGCAAATTAGCAGATGCATGTATTTAAATGCTTCAACCTGAGGTTGAATGTCTTAATAACCACTTAAAACGTGTATGACAGCCAAATATATAAATAAATGTGTTGCACAGAAGTTATTCAACTGGACATTGTTACATAGCAGACATTTAAACCAACACAACAGACTCAATCAGAAAAAAAGTTTTATTGGCCAAGTATGCTCACATACACAAGTAATTTGTTTTGGTTCACATAAGCACTGCATGCTAAAATATTAGTGATGTTGATTTTGATTCATTTTACTTGATTCATTCTCTTGTATTCACTAAAAGATTTATTACACAGATTTATTCACTCCTTACCATTACACCATTACACCACTGGGTGGCGTGCAGTGGATGTATTTTTGAGTGTTGACAGAAAACCCATGAAGAGGTATAGGGAATTACATCAGCATATTCATCCCAGTGATGTTCATCTAAATGAAGCATACAAGAACCTGAAAGCAAATGAAACAATGAGTCAGTTATACAGTTTAATTTATCAATGAATACAATAAAAAAAAACAAGTAATTTCTGTGGTGCTGGGTGTTAGATTTTTCCCAGCATGCATTGTGGCATGACTAAAATGTATATTAGTTAAAATGTTTACTGTTTATTGCATTGTTTGCACTTAAGTTGTTGTTTTTGTTGAGTTGTGTCATGTGATGAGATGTTTGAGTACAGTTGTACCCTTAGTGATTTACTTGTCACCATCATTGTGGTTTATGTGTGAAATGAGTATCCTGCACAATGTTTCAAATCTTGATTCATTACCAATGAATCGTGATTCTTTTGAATCATCTTTGGTTTTAGAAACATGTACAACTGTTTTAAAGCAAGCAAGTATCAATTCAGTAAATGTTTATATTATTATCTTTTCAAATTTGATGATTTGCTTTATTGACAACTTGTTGTTTAACTTTGGGGAAACATGACCTTATCTCATCTTCAATCTTTTTTTTATTTTAAAAAAAAGTCAAAAAACTCAAATTTTTTTACAAATTTACAAGCTGTCACACCTTTGGCTCAAGTTTTCATGTGACAAGACATAATATAAAAGCTTCCAAAACAAAATACTTGCATCAAACTCGAAAAAAAAGTTTTTGAGTTAATCCCTCAGTTGTTTATGTTTTTAAGTTTTAAAACAAAGCTCTCAATAAAACCCTGCCCAAAACACAGACAAACTTGCCAGATTCTGTGGCGCAGTTTATAAAGCGTTGTGTTTTCATCTTAGAGACCTGGGTTTGAATCCACCTATTGTTTACGGTTTTTTTTTTCTTTTCATTTCTAACATAGGAGACCAAATGTGAAAGCTGCAGTGATGCAAGTGGATAAACATGCTCTTGAAGTAAAAGGCTATGATAGAGATATGGGTTTGAATCTTTCAATAGCTAATGTTTTTCAACTTATAAAACAAACAAAGCTCTCAATAAAACCCTATCCACAACAATCATGAAATCGCCAGACTCTGTGGCGCAGGTCATAAAGCATTGCGTTTCAATCTTGGAGACCCGGGTTCGAATCCACCTATTGCTTATGTTACATTTTTTGTCATCATATCTAACAAAGCATCCTAAACGCCAACACTTAATGTGAAGGCCACAGTGGTGCAAGTGGCTGAGCGTGTGCTTTCTGAGTAAAAGGCTACAATAGAGGTGTAGGTTCGAATCCTTCAATTGCTTATGTTTGTCATCTTATAAAACAAAGCTCTCAATAAAACCCCATCCAAAACAACCATGAAATTGCCAGACTTGGTGGCGCAGATCATAAAGCATTGCGTTTTACCCTTGGAGACCGGGGTTCGAATCCACCTATTGCTTACGTTAAATGTTTGTCATTCTATCATTATGTGATTAACGCCACTGCTCACTATGAAAGCCACAGTGGCACAAATGGTTAAAGCGCAAGCTTTCTGAGTAAAAGTCAAGGCTAAAAGTATAGGTTCGAATCCAGCAACAGCTAATGCTTTTATATCTAATAACACAAAGCTATCATTAAAGCCTCGCCCAAAATTCCCCAAATCTCGCTGGATTCTGTAGCTCAGCTTATAAAGTGTTGCGTTTTAATCTTGGAGACCCGGGTTCGAGCCCACCTCTTGCTTACATTAAATTGTTGTAAACTAAACTATATCTAACAAAGTGGCCCAAATGTCAGCTCTCAGTGTGAAAGCCACAATGGCGCTAGTGGCTAAACACACGTTGGTTGCGGACAAGGTGATCATAGAGGCATGGGTTCAAACCCCACCTCAACAGAGTCGGCTGGCAACCGAGAGTGCCTGAATGGCACGGTTACCTGGGGCGGTAATCAAAGAGAGAATGTCGGCTGGCAACCGGCAGTGCCTGGACGGCATGGTTACCTGGGGCGGTAAACCAAAGGGAGAGACGGTTGGAAAAAGTCGGCTGGCAACCAACAGTGTCCTGAATGGCACGGTTACCTGGGGCGGTAAACCAAAGGAGCGCAAGACACGAACTGGGGCGGTTAAACAACCAGAACGTGAGTGAAAGACGGGCTGGAATAGAATGGGCAGGTTGCGAGAGAGTGAAGCAGGTCGGGCAGAGAGGTACCTGAGGAGAGAGAGAGATGAGAAAAAGAAAAGCAAAAAAAATGTTTTTTTTTTTTTTTGACTTTTTTTTGGAAAAAAATAAAAAAAAATCCAAAAATTCCACACTGCTCTCCAGCAGGCTTGAACCCAGGTCTCCCACGTTGTGGCCTTCACATTAACCACTGGACCACCACATCCTCATACAGGAAACTGTTCTTTAGCTATAGTTAACCACTGAACTCACAAACCCATTTATAAAAAAAAATAAATTAAAAAAATTAAAAATAATAATAATAATAACAATGATTTTAGAAAAAGTAACATTTCTGAATTAAACCCATTTTTAAAAAAATAAATAAATAATAAAAATTATAATTTTAGAAAAAATAACATTTCTGATTAAATTGTATATATTTACAATTGTAAAACAGTAATCCTACAAGAAATATAGTATAGTAAATATAGTAGAGTATACCCCAAAATGAAAATTCGGTCATTTACTCACCCTCAAGTTGTTCCAAACCTGTATACATTTATTTTTTTCTGCTGAACACAAAAGAAGATATTTTTGAAGAATGTCGGTAGACAAACAATCCATACCAGTGTGATGATTCTTCATATTCATATTTCTATGTGTACAAGGTATTCAAATCAAGCAGTGTCATCAAGCATTACCTGTCTATGTCCCTGAACTCTGCTTCTGTTGGGTAGGTGCGCAGTCTAAAGACATTCTCTATCCTACAGGCTAAAAAGACAAATAAAAATTTATGCACATTGTATTCAATAGGAATTAACTTTGTCTTAATTGAATCACACATTCCAAAAAAAATATCTTTGCAATTTAAGGCTTTAAGCCGCAGCAAACAAAGTTAGTGATGTGTAGAATCTTAAACAGAGGAAAAAGCACTTTAGTTGATCGTTTTGCTTTATAATATGAATATCACAATTCATATAAAGTGTATAAACATAACGCAACAACTGATTAATTAATCTAAACGTCTGACAGTCACGTTCAGCAAGAGAGCAGCATGTAAACAAAGCCTTCATGGAAGATGTGACTGCCATCAAACACGATTAGATGTCAAAGTACTTTTTAAACAAAAAGGCATACATCTATTATAAACTCGTTCAACACACTAACGAAATCCTTCTTAACACATGCAATCCATCTTAACGTGATCAAAATGAACTGAAAGACGAGGCCTGCTATGGCATATTAGAATAACACTTCAATCTATAAAATGACTTAAATACAAAAACAGACTGCTATATAATGCGCGATAGTAGTTTTACAAGACAACTGCACTGCAAGCAGAAAGTTACTTACAAACAAGTCCAGCACATTGTAGACCTCTTGAGGTTGCTGTTAGACTGGAAAATGACGATCTATACTCTCATGCCATTAAAACAGGTCTAAAAGTGTGTTGTGGCCACTGCTATCCAGCGTCATGTTGTTAGGGATCCAAGGCATTATGCTGAAAGTGAAGCCAACTTACGCCGCCTAGTGGAGCGGATGTAAAACTGCATCAACCATTAGGTTAGTCTGGTTTATTGAGCGTGTAAAGCAGGTGAAGATATCATAGCATTAATACACGAAAAAAATCAGTGGCCAGTCGCAGATGAGAGGAGTGCGATGTAAAATGCATTTATTTGAAAACAAATATAAATATTTTTGTTAGAATCTCGACCAGCGTGCATCTATCTGTTTCGACAACGACCCACATCAACTCTCAAATGATGCGGTAAGAGTAAGACATTTGTATATTAGGGGCTTTAGATTGATTATTCATTTAAAATGTTTTTATCATGTTTGTTCATAATTAAACATTTCATTTAATGTCGCGTTGTTGCGCCGGTTTGTGCAGATTCAGTCAGCGTTATAGTAATTAATCACGTCGCACTATAAGCAAATTGGCACGTTCATTGAGCTCACTTTGTTCTTTAAAGTAAAGTTTAACCTATAAAACGTACTTGAAACGTGTTTATCACTTTGCCTTATTTGAATCAAATAATGTTTATGTAAATGCAATGCGTTTTCGCTAAGAGAGCGCGTTAAAGTTAGTTTTAGGTTCGAAATGCGCTGGATGTTCGAAAGGGAGCGTCTAAAAATTCCACCGATTGTTCTCAAAATTCCAAATTCCAAGCCTTATGCACTTGAGGTCATAGGTTTACATATACCTTGCAGAATCTGCAAAACGTTAATAATTGTAACAAAATTATAGGGAACATAAAAACTGTTTTATTTAGTATTGTCTTGAATTGGATTATGAGTTCCTTGTTTATCCTCCAGCTCCTGCACATGCTTAGTTTTTCCAGCATCTTCTGCATAATTGATCCCTTTCCAGCAGTGCCTGTATGATTTTGAGATCCATCTTTCCACACTAAGGACAATTGAGGGACTATACAGAACTATTACTAAAGCTGCAAACACTCAGAAAGGCAACACAATGCATTAAGAGCCAGGAGACCTTTTTTTTTTTTTTTAACAGGATGATGTGTACATTTTTCTTATTTTGTTTAAATATCTTTTCTCTTTTTCCGGGATGTTCGCTAATCAATACAAAGCTATTTTCAACTTCTTACTTCTAAGCGAAGAACGAAAAGTAACTTTGCTGTGAGTATATCAGAACCTTGAATCACTTTCAGTCTTTTGTACTTTATGAGAGCGAGCGCGAGCAATATGTTACAGGCTGCAGTTCACTTACCGGCCACTGGTGTCGCTAATAAAAAGGATTTCTGTCTAATTCTACACATAGCCCCTTACCGATCATTCTGTTTATCCTGGCTCTTATTGCATCGTGTTTCTTTCTGAACAGCCGCGGCTCATCTGTATGGCCAAAATATTCATCCTAACATAGACCTCAATATACGCTGAATTAATAATAAATTATAAATGTGTTCAGCATTCTGCAACAAATAATATTTTGGATCTTCTAGACCGTTTTAAGTTGTTTTCTTCACTGAAATACCTAACTTGTAACATTCTTAAACAACATTCGGACGCAATTATTCAGACTCATTATATCGGTAATACTGCTGGTTAGACGCTAGGTGGTGCTGTGGAGTCATATTCGTTGAGCACTAGTTGCACTAAATGCAAGGCAGACTGATTTTATTTGGTTCACTGTATTATTATTTTACACAAATTAAGTTAATATTTGTTAAGTCAGAGCTATTTATTTTAGTCTATTTTAGTAAAATGCATTTTAATCAACAAATAGGGTTTTTTAAACACCCAGTGGTGCAACTCGGACACATGATCAGTGATATTTTAGTTGACGAGAGTGCTAAATTAAATTATATATTAATTTAAATGTATCAGTGTGTGTATGTGAATTACAGCCCTGCAAATCGAGTGTAATGAACTTAGAGTTTTGCCCTCCTGTGGTGATTTGTGTGAATTACACCGTTGCTAATTAAGTCTAATGAACATTAGTGTTTCACCCTCCCGTGGTCATTTTTGTGAATTACATCGCTGCTAATAGAATCTAATGAACATTAGTGTTTCACCCTCCTGTGGTGATTTGTGTGAATTACACCGTTGCTAATTAAGTCTAATGAACATTAGTGTTTCACCCTCCCGTGGTCATTTTTGTGAATTACATCGCTGCTAATAGAATCTTATGAACTTAAGAGTTTTGCTCTCCTGTGGTGATTTGTGTGAATTACATCGCTGCTAATTATTTCAAATTAACATTAGTGTTTCGCCTTCTTGTGATGGTTTGTGTGAATTACACCACTGCTAATTAAGTCTAATGAACATTAGTGTTTCGCCCTCCTGTGGTGATTTGTGTGAATTACATCGCTGCTAATTAATTCTAATGAACTTAAGAGTTTTGCTCTCCTGTGGTGATTTGTGTGAATTACATCGCTGCTAATTATTTCAAATTAACATTAGTGTTTCGCCTTCTTGTGATGGTTTGTGTGAATTACACCACTGCTAATTGAGTCTAATGAACTTAAAAGAGTTTCGCCCTCCTGTGGTGATTTGTGTGAATTACACCACTGCTAATTGAGTCTAATGAACTTAAAAGAGTTTCGCCCTCCTGTGGTGATCTGTGTGAATTACAGTGCTGCAAATCAAGTCTAATTAACTGATTGAATTTGGTTCACTGTTTTATTATTTTACACAAATTAAGTTAATATTTGTTAAGTCATAGCCATTTATTTTAGTAAAATACATTTTAATCAACAAATAGGGTTTTTGAAACACCCAGTGGTGCAACTCGGACACATGATCAGTGATATTTTAGTTGACGAGAGTGCTAAATTAATTATATATTAATTTAAATGTATCAGTAAAAACAAAATGTGAAGATAGTCCTTGTGAAAACCTGAGATCATAAAAAATAACACTACAATGAAAACATTATTGTAATGCAGTGTTGTAAAATCATATGTTTTTGTTCTTCATTGTCTGTATGTTAGAGGTATTCACATTGTGACTTACACATTCTGACAAGCTTTACTCAAGTTCACTTGTGTGTTCATTTTGTGCACAATCTGCAAATACAAGTTCGAATTGTAATATTAAAAAAAAAAAAAGAAAAGAAAAAAAGAACCGTTATTTTAACTGGTTTGAGAGAACCGACTCGCGGAACTGAATCGGACTTCCCATCACTAATATAAGAGAAAAGCACGTAGCGATGGGAGAAACTGATATTTTCGAAACTCTGAATCGCTTTGCAAAATGATTCACTCTACCGAAGCGCTCGAAACACCACGTGCTCGTGCAAACGTTTTCATGAAATGGTCGTTTATTAGACCTGCAGTCCGTTAACGTTTGGCGCTCTAGCGGTTAATAAACTGAACTGCATTCATCTTGCGGAAAAACATTGCAGCCGGAGCTACTTCTCTGAGTTTATGTCTATGACGAGTCACGCAGGTACTGTGTTACTCCGCAGCGGTTGGCGACCGACCTGTTTAAAATAGTACGAATAAAAACACGTATTATAGGTGATTATATAGCGATTCAGGATAAGACAAAAACACGGTTTGGAAAATGGATTCATGATGTACTTGCTCATTACATAATGTTTTATAAATTTTGAACACAAAAAAGTTACGGACAGCAAATGATTAAACAGCATTAAATATGAAGCGTATTTATAATTTGTTTTGTTCATTTGTAGTGCTTGTTTTGTGTGTTTTTGAGAGGGCTTGGCTAATCAGGCCAATTTTGGACGAATACATTTTTTCCTCTATTTTTTGGCATTTAATCCCAAACTATAAAACGGACAGAGATCAGTTAAAACCTTATTAGAAATGTGTTTGTTGTTCACAAGATGGACGCCCTCTAGCGGCGAACCATCAAAATGGCGAAGCGGCGTTTGCTGAAAGCACGTGACTAAGTTTGATACGCGTTCCGAAACACTGATTCGAAACAAAAGATTCATAAAAAGAATCGAAGCTTCAAGAAGCAGTGACGTGTGAGAGTTCAGACCAAATTGCCAAATGACTTTTTTACTGTCATAAAGCATTTGTGGAGGAATGATCCGCTTTAACAGTGGTTCTTAGTTTAATTTTCCAACGCACATATCATTTACATCTATTAATTTAGTTGATACAAAATGTCCTGCAGCTTACCAATGTCATTTACTCACCTTGATGTCGCTCTAACCTGATGATGTTTTCTGGATGATCGTTGTAAGTGTCAAGCTTCAAAAACAAAATCAAAGTAGTCCGTACGATTCATATACGTTATTCCAAGTCTTCTGAAGTGAGTCGTTTGCTTTGTGAAAATAAAGACGTATATTTTGGTGTGTTTTCCACTTAAATATTGTCCTCCTCATTTCGAATCAGGCGCGCACGTAAGAACGTCTGTTTGTTTACATAAGGTACATCGGGTGCGTTCTATACCATATAAGGAGAAGAAGGCGGAGCGAAAGACAGTGCACACAAATCTCATTGGTTTTCGCGTCAACGCAGTAGTTTTGAACGTGTAAACGTGATTTTTTTTCCCCTCCTAAATCGTTTGTATGGATTGTGAAATGACTCATTTTATAATATATGTCGTTTTTTCCCGTATTATTTAATTTTGGCAAGAACAAATAAAGAATTCAACTCTTTAGCCCAATTCCTAGGGCATGTATTCTTATTCAAATCAGCTTAGTATTTGTCAGACTATGTCAGGTATCTGCCCATTGATAAAGTCAAGTGCCTTGCTTTAAGGACAGTGTTAACCCCATGGCTGAAATAATCATTTTAAGTGTTTCTGATAGCTGATGTCGTTTTCTTGATTTAAAATGTCATGCTATGCCTGTTTAATGTGCAGAGAATATATAAGCAATTAATAGGGGGACTAAACAGTATAAACACTGCTTTTAGTATGTGTTTGTTTTAACGTTCAGAGGTTTATAATACCTAGAAAGCTATCTGTTAGAATTTATGTTCATTTCATTGGTGATAATCATGTGAAATATGAAATTGGAAGGGTCATCAATATTCCCACCAGACTGTAGTGAATTGTTTTATTTCAGTGCTGTCATTCTTTAATAACAGAGCATATAATGAAACAATGTAAAACTAATAATTTGCTTTATGCACATTTTCTGTTTGTTAAATGCATAATTTTTATAGGTTGTGTAAAAGCAATGTAGATACAATATGTCCACTTTTGACTTAAAGGGTTAGTTCACCCAAAAATGAAAATAATGTCATTTATTACTCACCCTCATGCCGTTCCACACCCGTAAGACCTTCGTTAATCTTCGGAACGCAAATTGAGATATTTTTGTTGAAATCCGATGGCTCCATGTGGCCTGCATTGGGAGCAATGACGTTTCCTCTCTCAAGATCCATAAAGGTACTAAAAACATATTTAAATCAGTTCATGTGAGTACAGTGGTTCAATATTAATATTATAAAGAGACAAGAATATTTTTGGTTGCCAAAAAAACAAAATAACGACTTATTTAGTGATGGCCGATTTCAAAACACTGCTTCAGGAAGCTTCGGAGCATAATGAATCAGCGTGTCGAATCAGCAGTTCGGAGCTCCAAAATCACATGATTTCAGCAGTTTGGCGGTTTGACACGTGATCCGAATCATGATTCGATACGCTGATTCATAACGCTCCGAAGCTTCCTGAAGCGGTGTTTTGAAATCGGCCATCACTAAATAAGTCGTTATTTTGTTTTTTTGGCGCACCGAAAATATTCTCGTCTCTTTATAATATTAATATTGAACCACTGTACTCACATGAACTGATTTAAATATGTTTTTAGTACATTAATGGATCTTGAGAGAGGAAATGTCATTGCTGGCTATGGAGGCCTCACTGAGCCATCGGATTTCAACAATAATATCTTAATTTGTGTTCCGAAGATTAACGAAGGTCTTACGGGTGTGGAACGGCATGAGGGTGAGTATGAAATGACATTATTTTCATTTTTGGGCGAACTAACCCTTTAATTGGTTAGGCTACTTGAGCATTTATTTTCAGGTCATTACTGTACGCTCATTAGTAGGGCCTTTCCAGGTGTATCAGTTCTTCTGCCAGGGTGTTTTGAGCCAATCACCTTTAGCAGTGGTGTAATTCACACAAATCACCACAGGAGGGCGAAACACTTTAATGTTCATTAGATATATTGTCATTATAACAATTTTCTGTTGCTAGAGACATTTGCAGCTCAGGTGCAAAGTGTTTAAAGTGTTTCGCCCTCCTGTGGTGATTTGTATGAATTACACCACTGCAAATTGAGTCTAACGAACATTAGTGTTTCACCCTCCTGTGGTGATTTGTGTGAATTACACCACTGCAAATTGAGTCTAATGAACATTAGTGTTTCGCCCTCCTGTGGTGATTTTTGTGAATTACAGCATTGCAAATCGAGTCTAATAAACTTAGTTTCGCCCTCCTGTGGTAATTATTGTGAATTACACCACTGCAAATTGAGTCTAATGAACATTAGTGTTTCGCCCTCCTGTGGTGATTTGTGTGAATTACACCACTGCAAATTGAGTCTAATGAACATTAGTGTTTCGCCCTCCTGTGGTGATTTTTGTGAATTACAGCATTGCAAATTGAGTCTAATGAACATTAGTGTTTCGCCCTCCTGTGGTGAATTATTGTGAATTACACCACTGCAAATTGAGTCTAATGAACATTAGTGTTTCGCCCTCCTGTGGTGATTTGTGTGAATTACACCACTGCAAATTGAGTCTAATGAACATTAGTGTTTCGCCCTCCTGTGGTAATTTGTGTGAATTACACCACTGCAAATTGAGTCTAATGAACATTAGTGTTTTGCCCTCCTGTGGTGATTTGTGTGAATTACACCACTCCAAATAGAATCTTATGAACTTAAAATAGTTTTGCCCTCCTGTGGTGATTTTTGTGAATTACAGCATTGCAAATCTAGTCTAATAAACCTAGTTTCGCCCTCCTGTGGTAATTATTGTGAATTACACCACTGCAAATAGAATCTTATGAACTTAAAATAGTTTTGCCCTCCTGTGGTGATTTGTATGAATTACACCACTGCAAATTGAGTCTAATGAACATTAGTGTTTCGCCCTCCTGTGGTGATTTGTGTGAATTACACCACTGCAAAATGAGTCTAATGAACATTAGTGTTTCGCCCTCCTGTGGTGACTTGTATGAATTACACCACTGCAAATTGAGTCTAACGAACATTAGTGTTTCGCCCTCCTGTGGTGATTTGTGTGAATTACACCACTCCAAATAGAATCTTATGAACTTAAAATAGTTTTGCCCTCCTGTGGTGATTTTTGTGAATTACACCACTGCTAATTTAGTCTAATGACAACATTTATAAATCCATTTATATCAGATTCTGTTGCTGATTTGAAATATGTTAATTTTGAGTTTGGCAAGCAGTTTTGAGATTTCAGGATTCCCCCATTCACATAGATAGGACTTGGTCTTGGATGACCAAAATAGCTGCCTGGTGTTGGTGTTGCAAATATGAACAGAATTTCCTTTAAACGGGACTTTGCTTGAACTGTGATGTGAAAGACAGCAGACTGGAAAAAATACACACTTTTGAGAGCCCTCAAAAAAGGAGCACTAGAAAATCTCTATTATAATATAATAGAAAAAATTGTGATTTAAATGCAACCAGTTTAAAAATAATTAATTTGGTGCTGCACGAAAGAACCAGAGTAGAGAGAAAAACAAACCACAACTGTCATGAGTGTTTTAATTTTTTTTAATTTATTTTAAAATTAAAATAAATATCAATGTAAAAAATCTCTGAGAAAACAAACATTGCCCTTGTTTAAATGTGGAATATTACAGCTCGTAATGTTTCCATGAAAACTCTTTAATAAATTATATCATGTACAGATGGTGAAACACAGAACGTTACACAATGAACGCATCCTTACACTGCTCGAGTATGATTTTGTGTACTTCGCAACAGCAAGTCTCATCTATTTTATTTTATTTTATTTTATTGTTTTCAAACCAGGTTGAATCAACATCCACAAAGATGAATAAAACGAGAACAAACAGAACAGAGAGAAAGAGAGAAAGTATTTAAAGATGAAAAACTGGCCTTCTGTGTGTTGAAGGAAACCGCACTGACAGAGATATGAATCCTGGCAGCTCCATTGGGTGCAAGGCGTTCTTCTGTCCTACAGGTGCATTTTTTTAATATATAGCTTTTACCAGCTGTGCTTAGGATAACAGCACACTGAGACATCTGGAAGGCCACTTCCACCTGAGACTTCATCTGTCCACTTAAACAGTGGCTTTTTCTTGATCTGCTCTCTTTCCCTGGAATAACACGTTCTCTCTTTTCCCTCCGCCAAACAAACCATATAAATGATATAATGATGTATTTTTTAAAAACATTTTATAACTTTATTTTCGTACAAATCTATATAACCCAAATTTTAGAAATCTTATTTACATGAAAAAGTTTAAAATGGCTAACTGCCCACCCCAAGAAACGTTCACACATGAGGTTGTTTTTTTGTTTGTTTGTGTTTTTTTCAGTTTTGTCTGTTCAATGCTTTTTTCTTGTACAAAGAAAAAACAGCAATAGACCAAGCGAAAAAAAAAAAAAGTCTCCTCTTCCTAAATGTATGATCATAGGAATCACAAATTGCCATCCTCATCCTGTGTCCACCTTATCCCATGATGCATTTTATTTAAGGGGGCAAAATAGAGAACAAACAATAACTGAAAGAGAGAAATAATAATAATAATAATAGTAATAATAATAAAGGTGGGTAACTTCGTCATTCAGTGCTGTCCTCTTAGGTTTACCCCTCATGGGTAGGAGGAACAGAGCTGTTATTGGCGGCAAAGGTAAGAGGAACATTGTCTCCCTCTAGTGGTGCGTTTCAAGCACCGCAGGACAATAGTCTCACACGGCACCCTCTTCCGCACAGCCTCCGCCGGCTGTGTAGCGAAACTCCTGCAGGTTGGACACGCCGTGGAAGTGCACAAATGCACCTGCCACCACCAGGATATGGAACAGCTGATGGGAGTGGAACTGCAGAAGACAAAATAACAAGGTTTGGATTAGATTTTAAGGCATTCAGTTTGGATTATGAACTCTTGTGTATGACTTTCAGGGACATTGACTCACCCAGATGTCACACTTGCCGGGGAAGAATCTCTCGGGTATGCGCGCGGCGTACAGGCAGGCTCCGGTGATGTACAGGACGGCCATGAGGAACAGCCAGCCCATCTGACCCATGGTGGTGGCCCTCAGGAAGCCCTCTGTGATCATAAAGTGCAGCGTGGGAACGACTCCACTGAGGCCCAGACCCACAAACACACCTGAGACACACAGGACAGGGCAGGAATTCATTATATTGCATTATTAGAAACTTTTAGAACTCCAAGATTAAAGGGTTGGTTCACCCAAAAATGAAATTTGTCATTAATTACTCAGCTTCATGTCGTCCCAAACCCATAAGACTTTCATTCATCTTCGAAACACAAATGACGATCTTTTTGATGAAATGTGAGCGCTTTCTGTCCTTCCATAGACAGCTACGCAACTGACACTTTGACGCTTCATAAAGAGATTGGAAAACTAATCCATATGAATTGAATGGTTTAGTCCAAAGTAGTAGTCAAGTAGCTGTCTATGGAGGGACAGAAAGCTCTTAGATTTCATTAAAATGATCTTCATTTGTGTTACGAGGATGAACAAAAGTCTTACAGGTTTGGAATGACATAAGGGTGAGTAATAATGACAGAATTTTCATTTTTGGGTGAACTAACCCTTTTAACACTCATTTAGAACCAAGTACAAGCAGAACTTGGCAGAAAAAGGAGAAACAGAATGAGACTGCATATTACCGGCTCTGACTCCGCGGTACTGTGGCGTGGCGAAGAAATCACACTGTGAGACGGTGATGGCAGCGATCCCCAGGATACACACCACTATCAGGTATATGAAACAGGGCTGAGGGGAGCAGTAGAAGGAGTAATACAGCCATGGTACAAAACTGCCCATGATCAGAAACGCAATGCCCGAATAGTCTAACCTGTGATAGGAGTGAACGAGAAAGAGGAGGCTGAGAGATTCATTCATATATATGACAAACATACTGAACTTCCATTATTAACCTTCATTAACACATTTTTTTTACAGAAATAATCTTGGTTGAGTTTCATCCTTACATATACTATTTTTAACATTAAAATCATATATATTAACATTAGTGGTGCATTATGAACTAAAATGAACTATATAAATAACATTAGCCATGATTAATGAAATAAAGTGCATCAACTAATATTAAACTACAAAATCTTATCATTAAGTGTTACCCACAGCTCTACAGTTCTTCCTTGATAATTTCTGGTTTTCATGACTGTGGGGACCCTATAATAAGGATTGTTTGGAGTGAGTGTTGCGTGTGCTTACTTTGAGAAGACGCGGGACACCCCCTCTGAGTGGCAGTAGACTGTGTGAAAGAGCCAGGAGAAGGAGAGACAGAGAATGGCCCCCAGGAAGAACATGCCAATGACGATCTTCTCTTGGAATGGTGCCACAAACGACATATTGGGTCTGAACATGTACACGATGCCCAGACAGAGAAAGAACAGGCAGCCTGAAGACACAAGAAAAATACCAGTTAGTGTAAGATCTATGTGCAGATAAATGTGTTGACATTAATTTTATAATTAATAAAGTTATACTGAGTCCCCTCCCCACTACAGGTCAATACTATGAATCAATAAATGTATCAAAGTACAAAGAGTAAAATCGAACTGAACTCAAAGCACATGAGAAAGCTTAGCGATTACTAGTAGACCAACATCAAACATCTTTGTCTATTATGGCTCAGTCATACCACGAGTCCAAAGGTGTAGAAGATCAATAGCTGCACATTACCATGTCACTTCATGATCAATACCATTATTTAGGTCAAGAGTCTATTATGTTTAGAATGACCTTACGCCCTTCCCCTACATTTCCCCATTCTGTGTGAAGTATGCTCACATTTCTCTAGGTGGCAGCACAGAGTCAGACTAGGCTGAAAGGGAACACTTACTGTGCTGATGTATTTCCATTTTATATATGTAGTCATAGTCTGAGTAAGTAATAAGTAAAAAAAATAATATAAGTAAAAAACTGTGTTTTTGTGTACCCAGAAGATGTGTCCAAATGTTGCCCGTTTCCGTGTGGATTCTGAAGATGCTCTTGAAGCAGGCTCTGAAGGAAGGCATGGGTGGCCGGTGCCCATGCAACAGGAAGTCATTATCCTTCAGCCAATCAGGGAGGACATCATGAGGGATGACACGCCATCTGCCCTCCCACATCTAAGACACAAAATTAAAAGCATCACTGTAAGCTCTCTCAAAAGCAACCCTGCAGTTTTAAAAAGATGACATATCAGGCTACTCTTTGACATGTCATTATGCTAAGCTCAGGTCAGCATTACTGGTTGGCATGAGAAAAGTCCTCTCATTTAACTTCAGAAAGTAATTATATGGTCTATGCGTGTATGTGAGAGAGGACATGAGCAAGAGATAAGCATTACAGTAATTATGAGTTATGGGGCAAGCAGAAATTACACACAACCAGAAATACTCTACAGAAGTATGTCAGTGCAAAGCTAGGTACACAAGCCATTTAAATACATTTGAGTGTAAGTCTATTGGCTCCCTCAACTACCAAGTCTAATTACTGCTTAAAGGTATTGTTCACCCTTAAGATATCCTAGGTGTATATGACTTTCTTCTTTCAGACGAACACAATCAGAGATATTTAAAAACCTTTAGGCTCTTCTAAGCTTTATAATGGTAGTGAAAGGGGGGTGAGATTTTGAAGCCTAAAAAGCACATCCATTCATCATAAAAATAATCAATACGGCTCCAGGGGCAAAGGCCTTCTGAAGCAAAGCAATGAGTTTTGTAAGAAAAATATCCATATTTAAAACTTTATAAACTAAAATAACTAGCTTCTGGCAGACGACTGTATGCATACTGCTTAAGTCAACTTGCGCCACAAGATTAATCCCCTGAAGCGATGTATGACGCAGGATGTAGGAGTAGTGTAAGCTTTGACACCTCTCGCGGATTAAACAGAGCTGTGCAACAAACTCAAGCTCTTCTTCTCTTATATCGAGATCCTATGACATTTCTCTTTTGACATTTATAAAAAAAAAAAAAAAAAACGTTCGCCATTGTGTCGCGTCGTGTCAAGGGTTTACTCTTCCGCCGCAAATCGATGCGCACGGCTGTCTGTTGGAAGCTAGTTATTATATAGTTAATAAAGTTTTAAATATGGATATTTTTCTTACAAAAACCCATCGCTTTTCTTCAGAAGAGCTTTATTAACCCCCTGGAGGCGTCTGGATTACTTTTATGATGGATGGATGCATTTTTTGGGGGGCTTCAAAATCTCACCCCCCCATTCACTACCACTACCAGCTTGAAAGAGCCAGGACATTTTTAAATATATCTCAGATTGTGTTTGTCTGAAAGAAGATAGTCATCAACACCTACGATGGCTTAGGGATGAGTAATTTTCATTTTTGGGTGAACTATCCCTTTAAATAACATAAAAGCACACATGAAGTACAAACATGTCTTAACCCAACATTTCCATATGCACACTTGTGTAGAGTATATCTCTTTCCTAAGACTGAAAAAGTACTGTTACGTTGAACAGTTAACTCTTCTCACACAACCTGCAGTTTTATGTCTAAAAGAAGAAAACAAAATCTGTTATTTTATAGTCCTCAACACATGGACTGAAAGGAATTTTTTTAAAATGGTGAACTGCATCTGGATTTTTTTTCTCGTGTGGTTTTCATAAAACTAGGTTGCCCAGCTGTGGTGACACTGCTGAGAAGCAGCATTAGTTTCCAACCATCGTTCTGCCAAAACAAGACTGACAAAAACCACTCCTGTGCAATCATACCAGTCACAGGCGTGACCACAGGATTACACCTAGCAGCGCATGTAGTGACTACAGCCGAGGGCTGACGTCTACATTCTGAACATGCTGTATCTGCTGGGTACTGTTCTTAGCTCTTTTAAATGAATAAAACAAAACAAATGAATCTAGGTCAGGTTGTTTGATTGACACTCCATGAAGAGCCTTACGGTCATCTGTCAAGATGTGTTCTCAAAGTCTGCGTTCCTAGAAGTGTTCCTTTCAAGACTCCTGAGTGCTGATAGTGAATGGCACTGATTGGATCTTGCACTGTGTTTGCTCTTCGACACAGAGAGCTTTGGCTTCTTCCCCAGAGGGAGAGAGGAAGGAAAGAGCCATTAAAGCAGAAGGGGCTCAAAAAGCAAACTAAACTTGAGCTGGTTTATAGGGCACAGCACATGCTACAAAGGACGGCTTTCAGTTCCTGTTCCTCTGCATATGGCAGTCTCTGAATACAAGATTGAGATGAGAGGCTGCTGGAGCCAGGAGATGGGCGTCTGGTTTGGCAGGGATGTTTTCCGTATTGATAGACTGTGGCATGTTCGTGCAAAAGCAGCTGTGAGCACTCAGCTCGTGTCAGGTGCGTTGATTTCATCTGTTTAATCTAACCATATGACCCTCGACATATAAACTCAATCTGTGTTTATGGTGTGTGAGCTGGGTCTCAGCTGCAAAGTTGATGTGCGTGTGTGAGAGATGAACGGAAGAGATTCTGACCTTGTGCACGAACTCCTCCATCCTCTCCATGGCGTGGTGTGCCTGTAGCAGAAGGCCTTCGTCAGAGCTCTTTTCCTCTTCCTCCTCATCTTCCTCTTCTCTTTCTGTTGTTTCCTCCTCCTTTTCATGTACCACCCTCCTTGAAAGAAGGCACTGAAAACACAAACACAAAGAAGTCAGGTTTCAGAGTTTATTTTGTTTCTATCTTTCATTCCAAGCAGAGGTCAATAATAATACTGAGAATTAATTTACGTACAATTTTAGCATACAATACTCTCGGTGAAGAAGCATCTTTATAAATATTGCACTAAAATAATAAGGAATTTAAATATTAAATAAATTTACTTTCAAAAATGAAAAATCTAGTAGTGCTGTCAAAATTAACGCCTTATTGCATGCGATTACTTTTTTCAGTTTAACGCTTTAAAAATATTTAACGCAGCTTCCATTTTTTCCCCCGTCATAATTTGGCAAGTGTCACATTATATGATCACACTCTTATTCAAGCAAATGCTTTTAAACCATTCAAGTGCCACGAGACAAATGAGAATGCGCTGTCTGTGAATGTCATGTCACGACTCGTGCGCACAGAAAGACGAGTGCCAGTATCGAGTTCGCTTTTGCACCTGAACAAACCATAACAGTGAATTATGAAAAAATGCCTGTTTTGTCGAGTATCCTCATAAGAGCAGTCTTAAATGGGTTAAATAACAACATAAATGAACTTTAAGAGTTGTGAGAAAAAATGAGATGTGCATCAGATCCACGTCATGTTCGGCAGGGGCAGCTCTTAAAGTCACAGCAGCCTAATAAACCTGTTGCTGTGATGTCTGTCATTAATGTTAATCAAAGAACAAAGGTAACAGAAAACTGCAGCTTTAATAAGGATTAATCTATATTTAATTTATAATTTATGCAGTGAAGAACATATGAAGTGTTTGATAACTTTATTCAATTTCTGTATATTTTTTGTTAGACAGCTGAAGGCCACAAGTAAATATGACATTTATTATAATGGGTTTATGTGAAGATTGTTCACTTAAATTAAAAGTTGTTTTAAAAGCCTAATAAATGTTGAAATTAATAGCTTTTAGTTATACTGTTATGTTGAATGTCTATAATTAATGTTTTAACATCAGACATTAGACACATTAGACATCAGTATCAGTGATACTGGCCTTCATTCTTAAAAAGATGACATTAAACAAATATTTAAAATATACTGTCTTTAAGTTGTTTCTACATTAATTTGGAGAGTTACTGTGGAATTACTACAATATAAAAATATTAAAAACTTCAATGTTTTTAATCATGATTAATTACAGAAAAAATGTGTGATTAATTTGTTAATCGATTGACAGCACTAAAATCTAGGTAAACTCACTGCTTAAACCTCACTTGTTAGATGACTAGTCAACCATCCTGACCCAAACACCCAGTCAACCCAGACATCACATAGGGAGTCACTCAGAGCACATATAAAAGGTCATTTAAGTACTCTCTCTAACGCACACACACATACTCAATTTAATTAATACTGCATTGATTGGTATGACCTTGCTTATGGCATGTTCTCAGCGCTTTGTGTGTTAGAAGCAAAGCCCTGCTGACTCGCTCCAATTTATCTCTCTGTGCACAGCGTGTGCTTATACCAACAATCAACGCATATACAGGCCCCAAGCCCCATCTATCAAACATACAATGTTGAACACACTAGGGTGCGTGTCCAAACATCACTAACACAAACTATTAACAATATCAGGCTGAACACATTCTCTCAGGTACTGCCATGACTCGGATATACACAAACAAACACACACAGGTTTGGCTATACTTGTGAGGGCCAAATGTCCTCAATTATATATCGAGATATCATGACAACCAACTAGTGAGGACATTTTACCAGTCCACACTAGTTAAAAAGTCTTATAAATCGGCCAAAACAGGTTCTTATTTAAATCTAGTGTTTTGCAAATGTTTCCGTGTTGGGTTAGGCCATAGAAAATATCATTAACCTGATGTAAACTCAATGCAATGTCCTCACTAATATAGTCAAACAAACATGTGTGTGTTCCAAGAGTCGGCTTTGCCTTGTAGCAAATCTGCGGCAAAAGGAGGCGTCCCGAACTGCTGAACAAACAGATTAGATAGAAGGAGAAAGGCTTGCAGAGGGTGAAAGTGCGAGGTGTTGTTTAGTAGCACAGGTTAACAAGCCTCTCTTAAGCAGATCAGACTTGGGCAGTGGGACAATCAGCATCTCGGTAATCAGCGCTGACGTGGCATTAGCATTGTACTAATTCCCTAGCAGCTTTGTGAACAGCCCCCTCCCCTTTCCTTCAGCTGATACTGAAACACACACACACACAGCTGGAGGGTGTCCTCAACAGAATAAGGTATGACCGGAGCAGAGGCATGGCCACAGATGACCTTGAAGGCCCTGCGCTTGAGCGTCAGCGTCACTTCCAGAGGACAGCCAGCAGGGGTCCTACTGCAGTGCGTTCAGCGCCATTTTGACAGTGTAAACGCACACAGAAGACTCAACAACAAACGCATCTGAACCACATTTTTCACTCTGTAATTAGGTGTAGTCAGTCAAAATCAGAAACAGGCGCTGTGTGTTCTTGCACCTACTTTTTGCTTTAGCCCAGCAGCGCTTCAAGGCAGGTCCATAAATAGACACACTTCAATGGTTTCTAAACTTATTCAGCCTTGAGTTTAGCCATTTAACATCACCAGATTAGCAGAAAGACAAACTGCATTTTTGCATCAAACAAGGCATTTCAGCACACAGCACAAGCCTTCAATGTTCAAAAAACCTGAAATAGAGAATTGATGAAAGGATCAAATGTGACATCAATTAAAATAATAAAAAGAAAATACAAATAATAAAACAGTTTACAGACTAAAAGTATAAAAACAAAAAAATATTTTAATATTTAAATAAAAAATATTTTAATATTAAGATCTTTAATTATACATTAATTTTATTTTTGATATTAACTTTTGGATACAAATTTTTACTATTATTAATATTATAATCATGTTATAAATAACAGTTTTATTAATTAATAAAATTATAAATTTAAATATATAAAAAAATTAAATAATATTATAAATCAATTATCAGAATTAAATTATCATTATAATAAAATATTACCTTTCATTTAATTAAACCATAATGAAGACTGGTGTGCTGAAAGGCATCAGTTTACATTAGGTTTATGTTCAGTTGAAATTAAAAAAAATAAATAAATAAAAACAAATTCCACTGCCAAATCTCTATAAAGGAGATACCTGAGCCATATCTAAGGGTCAAAGGTCACTGTGCAGTACAGACTTTTAAGAGTCCCAAATATATTTTCATGTGACAAACTATCTGTCCAATATCTAGGACACTTGTAAACCTGTGAACAGAGAGGTCACGGTTAAAAGGCCAACCAACCAACAGTGTGTATTTCTTGTCAAGAAGAGCTGCCAAGCAGAACCAGAACTGGATCTATAATGCATGAATAACCTACTTCTGATGCCTGCCAGCAAGACAGCGTTCTGTAAGTGTGACAGTGTTCGGTTCGCTCTCGTTACAAGAGTGAGTGTGCATATTAAACGTGGTGTCTGCCACAGTTTTTCGCCTTAATGCTTTAAATCAGAAAATAATCAAGGGTGCTATTCATGGCTCTGACAAATATACCACTCTTGCTTCCTGTGAACATGTGTGGTATAGAGAGCAAGTGTTCCTGTTAGGGTACTTTATGCCTAAAAAAAGAGCTCTCACTGGGCTTAAAAGGCCTATAAAGAAACCAACGAGACAAATGAGTCTTGTACACATTGCTAATGACTCCTTGACGATCTCAGTCTTTGTGAGCTGCTGCATTTCCAGTTTGAGTATGTTCTGGATGGCAGGGTGTGAAATAATATGAACTCCTCAGATATGGTTTTCATCTTAGGTCACTAAAGGAAAACTTAAACACACCCAGAAAAAAACAATACCAAGTAAGCCTGCAAAACATGTTGATGTGCACACCTCAGAAAGGCATGCGTGAACTTGGAGTCATACGAACAGTCTCTCACTCTTGTGTAGAATGAAGGAAAAAGCAAGTCTTCACATCAGATAAAATTTGTCATCATGACATGCTACCAAAATGTTAGAGGTGGTTTTGTAATTTTCAGCTTTCAACAAAAGTCAACACTTTCCCATATAGGGCTATAACAGTATACACTTTAACCCTCTGGTGCTCTTCGCATGTCAGTCAAAAATGAACAATTTAGAAAAATATATATATATATATATTTATATATATATATATATATATATATATATACACATACACACACACACACACACACACACTCAGTAAGATTTTTAATGTTTTTAAAATAAGTTTTTAATGCATTCTTGCTGAATAAAAGTATTAATTTCTTTAATTTCTTTTCAAAAAAATAAAATTAAAAATTCTTACTGACCCCAAACTTTTGAACGGTACTGTATAATGTTACAAAAGCTTTGTATTTCAGATAAATGCTGTTCTTTTGAACTTTCTATTCATCAAGGAATCCTGAAAAAAAAAAAAAAGTACTGTAAAAAACTGTTTTCAACATTGATAATAATCATAAATGTTTCTTGAGCAGCAAATCAGCATATTAGAATGATTTCTGAAGGATCATGTGACACTGAAGACTGGAGTAATGATGCTGAAAATTCAGCTTTGATCACAGGAATAAATTACTTTATAAAATATATTCAAACAGAAAAGTTATTTTAAATTGTAATAATATTTCACAATATTACTGTTTTTACTGTATTTTTAATTAAATAAATGCAGCCTTGGTGAGCAGACGAAACTTCTTTTAAAAACATTAAAAATCTTTTCCAAACTTTTGACTGGTAGTGTGTGTGTGTGTGTGTGTATAGATATATATGCACACACACACATTTTATATTATATATATATATATATATATATATATATATATATATATATATATATATATATATATATATATATATATATATATATATATATATATATATATATATATATATATATATATATACACATATACACACACACACACACACACACACATACATACATATACATATGTGTGTGTGTATTTTTTATATTATATTTTGCATATAATTCTCTGGATTGTCCAAACATAGGCATTACCACATAGTTATTTAAATGTAATATTTAAATTATTTTTCTACTGAACTTCCAATTAAAAAAAATGCATATTGTGATATATACTGTTACTGTGATATAAAATGACTCGTGCTGTAATATAAGATTTTGGTCATCCCACCCAGCCTTAATCCTACAGTAATTGAGATGTGCAGCGTTATGTTCACTGCGTGCACTGATTGGTTGGATATAATGACCCTCTCTAGAGATCATCACTTCCCTGCCAGAGAGGAAGAGGAAAAAACAGTTTGCTTGTTTGCTGGGGACACAGCTGGGACAACTTGACTTGGGTCTGTGTAAAGGAAAGAGGGAGAGTAAATACAGAAAAAGAACTGGCTCTACACCTCATAAAACAACCATGTAAAAAAATACTAAATGCTTCAATGCAACATTGTACTCGAGTGCACTTGAACTCTTCAGTATGTTCGCCTAAGCTTAAATGACATGCAGTCTGTCTGATTTGCTGGTTTTAGCATGACTCAGCTGTAATACCCCCGCCACCTGCTACCTAAGAACATGGCCAACATCTTAAAAGCTTTGTTTAAGTGATGTTTTTCCTTCACTGATCAGAAACAAGAGACCACATATGGTGAAAATAAAAAGCAGCATATATGGTTCAAGATGAATCAGTGACTACACTTGCAGTTGCTGAATGCAAGCAAACAGAGAAGTGTCCAAATGTTAGTCAAGGTTTCTTGGACCAAAACAACAGTAATTTACTTTAACATTACCATTTTCCAGGTCTCTCTGACCCTTGTTGTTAAACAACATACACTTCAAAATACAGAACAAGAATGAATGCAAGATTGTGTATTTTCGGTATGAAAGTCAGACACATGGGGTCTCTGCAGGAAGCCAGCAGGTCTCTGTGTCATCTCTGTGGTCTCGTGTTGAAATTACACTGCTTTGCTGTAATTTATTTATTTATTTATTTTTTTTTTTTACATCAAGCCTCTTTACATTACAGATTCATTAAAAGGGTCCTTAATTATGATTTCAACTTTAGTTTTGTGTGTAATGTTGAACAACAAACAACATCTGCAAAAGTTACGATGCTCAAAGTTCAATGCAAAGGGAGATGTCTTCTTTTACAGAAATCGCTTTTTAAGGACTACAACAAATGGCTGTTAGGGACTACAATGAGCTTTCCCGGGTTAGTGACATCACAAACCCCAAAATTTACTTAAACCCTGCCCCTGAGAATACGCAACAAAGGGGGTGAGGTCATGTTGGGCTGCTTTAGAGAAGAGGAAGAGTTGTTGTAGTAGAGTGTTGTTGCCAAACCGTCATTTTAAGCCGAATGCTTCACAAACGAGGGTCAATTCAATGCTGGTTTTGCATTGAAAAGATTAACATGATGGCACATGCTAGTCGATGAGTTGAATCAACTCCACAGCAACTACATATGTCTCTTGCTGAGTCTCTCTATCAGTGTTGACTCCGGTTTGAACAATGTAAGGCTGAACACGGTTACTGACAATCATCATTTTGGCTGCGTGAGATTCTCCAGCTTTGTTGTTGTTGAGCAACTGAAGCGTGAGCTGTTAAAGCTCCACCCTCTTCTGGAAAGCGGGCCGGGAGCAGCAGCTCATTTGCATTTAAAGGGACACACACAAAAACGGCATGTTTTTGCTCACACCCAAATAGGTGCAAATTTGTCAAGCTATAATAAAATGATCTGTGGGGTTATTTTGAGCTGAAACTTCACAGACACATTCTGGGGACACCAGAGACTTATATTACATCTTGTGAAAAGGGGCATAATAGGTCCCCTTTAAAACATTGTGTTCTAACCAGTTGCAACATAAGTTTACAGCATCTATTAATTATTCTGTCTTCACTGAAAGCAAAATACTGCCAAAAAAAAAAAAATCACATCTAGACATCTGATGTTTAATACAGTAATATGGAGGCTGAGACTTCTCAGAATGACTAAAACAGAAACCAATCGCCTATCAAAATGTCTTGTGGGTCATAGTTGTAGCTGCTTAGCACAAAAACTCATGGAAGAAATGAGATTAATAGCTTGGTGCTTTAAGACGTCAGGCCTGGTGAGGACACGGTGTGAAGGTTCATGTAAAGGTATGTTCCATCATTAAATTACCGCATTAAGTCAACAGTGTAAACAGTCATGATGGTAAATGCCACTCAAATTTCAATATACAGGCTATTGCCGTGTGAAGACAGTCAAAATATTTATGCCAAGCATGCTGGCACCTCATCATGGGGATTATAAAAATAATGTAGCACATATGCACAGCACTCAAAGGTGACTTTGAAAGACCTCGTGAGATATTTTAAGACAGAGGCATGTGTTCGGTGAAAAATAACAGCAGCAAAAGTTTGGAACAGGAGCACGGGTTTGGTAAGGGTATGATCATGTGCATTTCAATTCCTGGAAATGCTGGAAACATCCTGTTGCAGGCCTCTGGAATGGCATATCCTCGGCGGGAGGGCCACGAGTCTCATTTAGTACAGTTCAGAGGCTACAACAGTTCAGCAACAACACCTACGTATCTCTGAGCCATAACATTTTATTCAATGGGCAAGTTATTTAATTTCCCGCTCGTTCCTCCAAAGTTTACGTAGATTCAATAAGCTAAGCAATGGTCAGATGCTAAACACATAGAAATTTGCACTATTTGGCCCAAAATTTTGTGCTAATAAATTTGACTAATAATAATGATTATTATTATCATTATCATCATTATTGTTAAATAAAAATGACTAAACCAAATCCATCCACTATGAAAACAAAAAAACTCCTGTACACTGGAGAAAAACATTGATTATATGTTTCCCTCAAACTTCTTTAGAGAGGAGTATTATTTTTCCTACTTTAACCAAGTATAGGATGGAGTGAGCATTACTTGGTGCTAAACATGTCTGTTTCATACTGGACACCAGAGGGCGCCCTTGAGCAGATACACCAAATTTGCTTCACAGAAGTAATATAACTCATGTTGTTTCAGGAAATCCCCTAAGGATTTGCAAGAGCTGTTCTACATATACATACTATCGCTGTAACAATAAAAAGATGATAACGCTTTGATTGATTAAACATGAATATAAACACACGACTACGACAATACATGGTTTATCTGTGTTCTTCAAGCCTTCTTGGGTATTTGCATAATAATGAAGTATATTTATAATGCAATGCTAATCAAAACAATCTAATCAAAGCTAATCAAAATGCTATTTCAAACACTGAAGTGAGTTGAGTAAAAATACATTATTAAATGTTGGACAAGCGGTACATAAACGCTTCTCATGTTTGGAAGGTTTGACGAGTGTTGCTTTTTTTTAAATGCAGTGTTTTCAGATGGAGCCTCATTTACTACTGATCACAAAGCCATTCTTCACTAACATGCCATTTACATATTTATATAATTAAAAATCGTAGCCTTTGCAATTTCATAATTGCACTAAGCCAAATTGCAATTTCGGTTTAATTTCGATTAATCATGCAGCCCTACCCATCATAGACATAAACAGAGAGAAGTAGCTCCGGCTACAACGTTCTTCTGCAAAGCGCATGCAGTTTTGTTCATTAACCGCTAGAGCACCAAATGTTACATACTGCAGCTTTAATAAAAGTATTATTTCTTATCAAACCCAAAGTTTTGAACATCAGTGTAATTTTTAAAGTGAAAGTCCTCCTCCTGATAGAGCTGTCCCATATCTCAGCATTGACAAGGGTTTGAAGTTCAGTCATGATCAACAGAACTGAACGTTGAGTAAAATCTACTGATAAGATTGCATGTGCGCTCCAGGACTTGTGACTGCACAACCTTCCAAGAAGTTCCTGAAGTCCACAGCCACATGTTTAGTGCATTTCCCTCTTTGTACAGAATCACATTGCCCCAACATACACAGATTTGTCCTGCAAAACAACATATTTGTCCTTGGCTCACTGAAAGCAGAATGCAATCCAGTCAAGCAGGTTTAACCAGCACTACTTGCGACTGATAATCATTTCAAGCTAGCACAAAAATATACGACATGACTGGGTGTACAGAGAACAACAACAGATTGTTGGCTTGTGTTTAAATGTTTTCATTTCAAGCCATATTTTCCTCTATTAGCTTATTAGCAATTTCGTCATCAGAAGAAAATACGCAAGTACTGTACGCGATTTTTGTAAGGTCACACATGCGCATTTAATTTTTTTTTTGCAGTAATTAGTTCATCCACAAGGTGGCAACTGTGCTCTGGGGGCATTGATTCACAAGGTAGTTGAAGCAAACCTGCATAAACAGAACAGACTGGAACGCATGCAAGCTACAGTGACAACAGAGGCCTATACAGACGACAGATTGTGCGAAAATTGTGTTAGAAAGTACCCTCATTTGTACAACTTCAGCATGAAAGAAAACAAATATATTTACATGGGTTGTAACTCGTTGCGAGAGATTGCTCAAAACTGCTCATGCATCAAACGCTTGTGTACGTGTACAAGTCAAGTGAAGTGTACTTTACAAAGCTGTGTTCGACCGTGTGCATACGCTAGCATACGTGTAAAAAAAACCCAAAAAAAAACCAACAAGTATACCCAGGGCTTATGCCCTCAGGTCACTGTAAACAGCACCATTTAAAAAGAACCCCCTATGGGAGCATGGGAGCAAGATTGTAACTTTCAGCCACCCGTCCAGGGAGACAACGTCCCATAGGACTACTTTTTTGCCTCCCCCGTCTTCGCTCACTAAGAATCCTACTGTTTGTGCTGTTCTGTCACCCTGCTCACCACACTGGACCCTTAAGGCCACATGTTCAAGACCACAGAGTCGGCAGACCCCTTGCCATCCATTCTTCTTACTCCTCCTCCCGTCTTTAGCCCTCTCCCTTCCACAATATACATCACATGTTCAGCACAGTGAAACCACAGTTTCTTGTTTAATCAGGAACTGACCTTTATACAGACTAACCCCAGCACCAGTGTTGCTGCACGCATGCGACGCTGACTCAAATCAACTCAAACTTTCACTTTGTATGCACAAAAACAGAACTCAAAAACAGATTTTTCAACTTTGGCGAATCCTTAGGGACAGGAAGCTGGAATTAATAAAGCTCTTTATCCAAAAACATCTCCCTTCCTGAGTTTCAGAAAGAGAAACATGGGAATGATCAAACTAATTACAATAGCACTGGTTACTTCGGTTACCAAAACATCCATAACAAATACAATTATTATTGAGGAACTCAATAGTATGAGAATGTTTACAGATTTCCAAGCCCATGGGATTTCCAGATATTCAGGTTTTAATTGGGATCATTTTACTAATGCACTCCTTCCACATTGGTTTCCTCAGAAATTAACTACTGCAATCAGGCTACACGTTGATGGTAAAACAAATTACGTGTCTCTGATTAGAAAGAAGAACAAGCTGTACCACAGAAATACCACAACCTGGGAAGCACCAGGGGACATTCTGACTGTACGATGAGACCGTTATCAGGGTTAGTCATCTGAAGAGTTAATCGTTTTAGTTCACCAGATGGCGGAGTGCAAATTCTGGCATGAGGTCATATATGACATCACATATGAGTGATTACAGTGATGAATGTTCAACTTTTTCCTCCTTCCATTAATAGAAAAAAAAAAAAAAAGTTGACTTAGTCTTCCAAACAACAGAATTAAGTAGTTCCTGGTTAAAAGTTGACCTTGTGGAGCCAATAGATTTCCAGTCTTCCTGCTGTTACCATACAAAAACCAATCATCTAACTACACTGTTGCTATAGCACCAAGGCAGAGCTGTGGATTGGAGGAAAACAACCTGTTACCTTTGGAAAACCAAGGAGAATAACACAAACATATGACATCACCAATGCAACCCTAACATGATGCACTGCAGCTTTACATCAAACTTAAATATGAGAAAATCATCTTTCTGCCTTACATGAAAGCAGGTGTGTTTGGCTGTTGTTCTGTGACCCATAACCAAGTTAACAGGTGTATTTGTACTAGTGTAGTGAGTTTCAGTGCATGCTTTGATAAGCAGAAGCGATAGGCTCAACGTATGGTCCACTGCACTCAGTGTTAAAGCAATGTTTTTCAGCATTAAGTCAAAATGTAAACCACATAAGGACTAATTCTATAGAATATGCAAACACAGGACGAATTCTAGCATTAAAACAGCAAGGCAGAATTGAACATAAGGTGCATTAATATGTATATGAGCTCCTATCTATGCGGTTTGTTTGTTTGTTTGTTTAACACCATGCAAACTTCTTTGGCTATTTTCCTGGTGAAAAGAAAGATATTTAAGGCCCATTTTCTTATATTTTTTTAAACTAAACCCAATATACCATTTGTAAATATACTTATCCCACCTGAAAATTCATCTGATTTTCCAGTAAAAGCAAAAGATGTTCCTCTAGCACATTTTTACATTAAAAAATATTTCTTAAAAAAAAAAAAAAAAAAAAAAACTGTCCAGAGGAGTGTAAGAAAGCATCCTGTGTGAACAGCTAAGACATATTCACCTAAATTCAAAGAAAAAAAAAACATGCTGACTTTATGTACAAAGGTGTAAAATCTACACTTCTTATAAATTATTATAAAATCTATCATTTTCACTCAGAAATTGATCATAAATTGCACAAACAATTACAAAGAAAACTGCAACTAGAAAATCTGAAATAGTATTTTCTTGTAAAAATGTACTCCAAAAATCAGTTTTATTTACAAGTTTTATTTTTATTTTATTTTCTGTGTATAGATGGATGTTTGGTTCAATCAAACCCTCATTAAAATTTAACATCGATTTCTCTTAGTTGTACAAAAAGGGGAGTCCTAAATAGCGTATGCACTATGCAGACAAAAATTTAACCTCGTCTACCAGAAACATGATGCAAAATAAACACAGAACAGTGTCTATTACTGTGTCCTGAGGCCTGTTTAAAATTTCATCAGCTTGGCCTTGTTGTCGTGGATCTACCTTAACCCAAAAAGCCAGTGGGGCGTCTATTCCCTTCTGGGGATGGGATAGTTTTACACCTGCCCTGTCTGACCACACCACGCCACAAGCCAGGCAGCCAACTGCCACGTGGCTCACAATGACTGGCACAAACGTTGCCCGAGTCGGATTACACAATACACAACCATTGTGTGTGTGTTTGTGTTGAATGCATGCAAATAACAGAAGGCAACAGCTCATGCAAATACAAAAAGAAGACCTCTCTAAACCTGCTAATACTGTGACAGCTATCTGCATATCAGTGTAACATGAAGCTGATGTAGAGATGTGGATAAGAATTATTCAAAACTGAGCAAATAATATAAACAAGCATTATCAAAATACATGAACAGGAAAAGATCAACTTGTTCACCATCTTTTTCTCCCCAAGCATATTCCTCTCGACAATCTTCTGAGGCCGTACGGACTCCTCTGAGAGTAATAGACTCTCTGTCTATATTGGACTGCGACAAGTAATTATAGCTCACAGAAACAAATAACACACAGGTACATGATCCCTATGCAGTTCTCCTATACACCACACCTCAAATGATAAATCAGCTGTTCTCTGGGGCCATAATGGACTGCAGATGCAAATTAGTGTGTGTGCAGTCATTGTAAAGCATTCATTAATAGTTCATTAGCTTTTATAAACAGTCCATTGAGTTCTCAAGTGAGTGCACTTATCTTATTGAGTGAGAATTATTTATAAGTGACCATTATAAGCTACTTGTGATCCCATACTTCTAAATACATGCACTTTAATGTGGCTGAAAAGCAGATTTTCATCACTTTCGGCATAGATTGAGTGCAGTCTGCGGTTTATAAACCTTTATAGAACTGAAAGTTTAAGGTCTAAAATCTGTTATGAAACAGCCTACACACAAACACCTGTGAATACTCAAACTAATTCTTAATGTCAAATTGCTACAAAACATTAAAATGATTAGTTAGGCTAATGAACTGCATTACTTGTCAGAGGAATTGCTTATTACTATTAATATACAATTTATTGAACATTAGTGTATTTGATCATACTGCTAGAAAACACTCAAATCTGTGTATTCATGATTTTACCAAGGTTAAGGGAGTTTTATGCACTCCACTTTGCATTGTGCCTAACAACACCCCTTAACTATAGATATAGATATAGAAATCATGGTAATGCATTGCCTCTCATAGCTTTTGTTTTATTATGCTACAATTATATACAAGATATATAGTAGTAGTCATCGTTGTTATATCCAGTGTTGGGGAAAGTTACTTTTAAAAGTAATTCATTACAATATTGCATTACTCCCTAAAAAAAGTAACTAATTGCATTACTTAGTTACTTTTTATAAAAAGTAATGCATTACATTACTTTTGCGTTACTTTTTCTCACCTGGGCTGGGCTTGCTTGTTTGTTTTTTAATAACAAAAAAGTTCTATTTTTGGCAAAAATTTGTGTAATTTAATATAGTTAGAGGTTTGCATAAAATTCGGAGACTGCATTTCAATGTTTCTATTCATTTTGAGGAATGTTTTCATGCAAGTGAGATGAGTAAATGCATGAGCTGCACTTACCCCGTTCTGTGAGGGGTCGTCCGATCTGTGATCTGCACTAGAACTCATGGTGTCCTGGTCATCTGAGTTGGATGTGTGGGTGGGGTCGATATCGCTGCTGGTGCAGACTCTGTGTCTCAGGACAAAGGCAGCACCCTTGTCCTCCCTCACCTCCCCTCCGTCCAGCTTGCTTCCTGTTGCTTCTGCTCTTTCTTAATACTGCTGGACCACACTGGACCGAGAGGACTCTTGACTCCAAAACTGTCCTCCGTGAATTCACAGCAGAACACGAGACTCGTTGCTGGACCTGGTAAAGACATAAGAAAATAACATTAAATATCTAAGTGAGATGCTTAGGGGATTTTACCACTACCATTCAAAAGTTTGGGGGACTCTCAGAGATTCCTTTGAAAAACATAAAAAACTCACTACTTTACTATAGTCTAGCATCATACATTCGGAAAAACTAAACATATAAACCAGGGGTGTGACGAGATCGTGCCACAAGATCTCACGAGATTAAAATGTGACGAGATTTCTTGTCAAGGAGAAAAGCTGTCTCACATGGGGGTGAGTAAATTCAGGAAATTTTAATTCTGGAGTGAACTAATCTTTTAAGGCCCATTTACATCTCCTTGCTAAAAGTATGGGTCAGATGGCATCAGATGTGACTGCAACAGCGATGCATATCCAAAATGATTGAGAAGTTATGTATCTGGTTAATTACATAAAAGGCTAATGGCTCAATGGGCTTTATATAGATAGAGTAAGAACTTAATGAAACTACAAAGTAGTTCATAAATCCTGTTTCACAACACATTTTGAAATCAACGATTCTGCCTATTAGTACATAGTGGGGTTTGTCGGAAGCGTCTGTGCAAGAACCGATAAAACCTTAATCCAAGCTAAAAAAATGCAATACTTTCATCCGACTGCCACAATCAGATGTTGCAACCCCTGCGGTCTAGCCAGGGCACTTGCACCACACAAGGGCACTTGAGTTAAAACCGGTCACCTGAGCTTCAGTGTCACTACATATCTTAAGTCATGTCAGAAAGCTAATTTAGTGCCCAAAGCTTCAGCATTATATGATAAAAAGGGAATGTTTTAACAAGGCAAATCAGGATCTCCAAGCAATCTGCATCCAAATAGATTAGCTTGGATATTACGTCACATCTACAGCATGACCGAAATCAGCCCTCTCCTTCAAACGCTCTCTGCCAGTCTGAAGTGCGTTTAATCTGAGTTGATATCAGCTGCAAGCCTTGAGCAGTCTGCCAAGTTCACAGAAGCAAGATGCTTCACAGTCACAGCTGTGAAACTGACAGCATCCGTCTGCTTAGAGTTTCACTCCTTTTGTAAATGAAAAGTGTGGCAACAGCTGTCTGTTCACAAGCCAGGAAATCAGATTCAGCTAGAAACTCTAACTGCACGGCGATCTGTGTCCAGTTTGGCAAAAACATGAAGATGCCCTTTTCTTCTCAAGTTCAGCACTCTCTGGTGTCACATCAACTGCTTCAGCATCATGTGACACAGTAGGAGTGTGAAACTGACCCCTCTTGCTCCCTTGGACTACTGTGCAGGAGTTTTGTGCCAGAGGAGAAATCTGATACAAAACAGTTTGAATGTCTCCATACATTCATCCATCCATTCAGAGGGTGGGGAGGAGGCGACAAATCATTATCGGTTAATTATCAGCTCATTCATTATGGTCACTTAATAAATTCCTGTTCAAAGGCTCTGGCATCATTTAACTCTCACATGATGAGTGTCATATTTTCAAGCAATCCTACAGCTGTCAAGTCTTGAAAGTGCACAAAATCAATTTATCATGTTATCTGACTGTTTTTTGCAGTCTGAACATAAAAAAACATGATCTCTGATGTTTAAACCTGCATACAAGTGGTTTGAAATGAGATTAAAATGATTTTTGAAGTACATACGAACAGACTGAATCTGCAGTCTGAGTTCAGCACCACAGCGAGTCATCTTGATAGATGTGAGCAGTTGCTGTATGAGAAAGTTTCTTGGCATCATGCTGACACTTATATCTATACTATAACGATTGACATAGATACACTGGATACTGATTACACTATCTGAACAAACAGATCTGATTTCATCACTTGCAAAATTATATTACAGCCAGTCAGTCCTAAAGCCTGGATATAAAAAAGCGGATTGGATTTTTGTGCAATGCACTAAGTCAACAAAGAATTCTTAGGAACAAAGTTTAAACATTTGCACAGAAATCAATGACAATATTCATGAGCAAAATACACTTCCAAAGAAGCAGGTAGTCAATTTCCATTGTGTAGCTAAGACTTTTCCTGCAGAAACAAAACAGAGAAAGAAATAAATCAATTGAGACACCAGTCAGCGAAAGTGCTTACCAGGGTGTACAGGGAAAAAAGGAAATGACATCTGAAATTGATTTTCTTTTGCCACTCAAACAGCTGACCAACTGCCAGCTGACTTTTCTGTGTTTTCAGCTCTAAACTGTCACAGTTCGAGAATTTGTCAGCAATTCCATATCCGCAAAGACAAATTTCATTCTCCAAGGGCAGCAGTCTTCACACTGTGCTTTGGTATGGCAAGAACTGTCAAAAAGCGCCTACGGCTGGTAGGGACAACGAGGAGTTTAGTGACATCGCTAACCATAAAATTTACATAAACCCTGCACTTGAGAACACACAACAAAGGGGGTGTGGCCATGTTGGGCTGCTTTAGAGAAGAGGAAGAGTTGTTGTAGTAGAGTGTTGTTACCATGCCGTCATTTTATGCCGGGCTGCTTCACAAACGAGGGTCAACTCCACAGCAACTACATAAATTTATCCACTAACCATTCAGAAACGTCCAGTTGCATTCTATAAGTTGTAACTTCTTCCTGAGTCTCTCCATCAGTGTCGAACTCTGGTTTGAACAATGTAAGGCTGAACGCCGTTACTGACAATCGCCATTTTGTCTGCGTGAGATTCTCCATATTTGTTGTTGTTGAGCAACCGAAGCGAGAGCTGTTAAAGCTCCACCCTCACACCCAAATAGGGGCAAATTTTACAAGCTATAATAAATGATATGTGGGGTATTTTGAGCTGAAACTTCACAGACACATTCTGGGGACACCAGAGACTTATATTACATCTTGTAAAAGGGGCATAATAGGTCCCCTTTAAAACGAGCGGTTCATTCATAAATCCGTAAGAGCTTACCTTCATGCGGTGGAAATAGAAACCGGAAGACGGAACACAACAACCTCAGTGCTAAAAAGGGGCGGGGCTACATAAGTTCTATAGAAAAGACTTGACTCTGGCAAGATATTATGTACTTTGTGGCATCAGCCATTGTTCAAGTGTGAGCATGAAGGAAATGAGTCACTTTTACGCTGGAAGGAAGAGACTGAGACGGACACCTACAGAAGAACTTGGCTGCAAGACATGTTGCACGCTATACCATCGCATGTGCTACTAAGACTAAATTGGACAGAGAAATGCTTGCATTACGCTTGACTCACGAAAAGCTATACTGGATCCACCTCTCAGTTTACAGAAGGTCACACACGCAGAAATTCAAAGTAGAAGTGGTGATTCATGGAATTTTAGCATAGCTTTTTATGCTTTGGCAGCAGATGAAACTCAGGAACACCACAAAGCTTTGCCAACCGTGTGAATCTATGATGATTACATGCATGTGACTCAGATTTTGTGTAGCGACTGCTTCTGAGAATTGCATGTGTTTAATAATAGTACATAAGTTACATTTATGTTAATATAATATCTAATACACGCACACACGAGTTGGGTTTTCATGTTTTATGGGGACATTCCATAGACATAATGATTTTTAAACTGTACAAATTGTACAGTACATTCTGTATTTTTACATTTTCAAAGAACATCAATTTTCCTCTTGGGGAGCGCGCACGCACACGCACACACACACACACACACGTCTTGATTCTCATAACCTAAAAATTTCAACAGAACATGCTTTCAGCTAAAAACCCATCTGGGTCCAAACCTATCTAGTGTTTAATCAACGCGTAAATAAATACATCTGAATTAATTAAAATGTTATAGTGACTGCACTCAAAGAGCGATTTATGTTTTATTAATTCAATTATGAGAACTTAAGAATATTAAAATATTTATATATATTTTTATTATTTTTATATATATATATATATATATATATATATATATATATATATATATTTTTTTTTTTTTTTTTTTACACACAAACTAAATATAAATAAATATAATAAATATGCAAATATAATATTTTATATGTAAATAATAATAATAATAATCTGATTTATTAAGGTGATATATATATATATATATATATAAAACAGAAAATAAAAATTTAATAAAGAACCAGGGCTGGAAATCAATTTTAAAATTCCCTGATATTTCCATAACTGTGGGAAGCCCAACTCTGACTTTCATAAAGTGTGAGAGAGAACATAAACAAATCTTATATTATACTTTACAACAGAAATGTACATTGTGTTCAGTGACACCCTGCAGGCATATTCAAAGAGTAGACCACACTGGAGCTAACTAACATGTCCCTACGAGACGCATAAATACACAGCTGCAACATCTGATTTTCCTGAGAATTATAGAACGAAGGAAAGAAATGTCTAAACAAAAACAAGTGAGAGAATGGAGAAACCCAAACAAAGCAGTTGTTGGAGCCAGTCTTTGGGGTGGGGTCATGTGACCGGGTAAGAGCGCAAAACAGAGGGGTTAGAGGTGCCTTTGTGTGCCGTCTGTTGGTCATGAGACCAGGGCTGACCACCAGCGCAGCACTGAACTTCTGTCAGAGAGGAAGAGGCCCTTTGTGAGAAAGTGAAGAGGAAAATCCAAATATATTAGAGGTGAATCTTCACTTGCCTCACGATTTGATTATGATTCAGAGGGTAACATGAAAAACATGTTATATGGATATCCACTATAAATCCACATCAGCCCTCCACCCTCTCCAGTGCTAAAATATTTTGGTTTCAGCCAGGAATTTTCAGTGCATCACTATCTGACACTCAATAATAATAACAAGTCATGACGCAGAAAGAGGTTAACCTGTCCTTCACGCCACACCATGTGCCACAGACATACCAGTGTGTCAAATGCTTCATTTGCTTTGACACAGGCCCAGCTCATGTGCAAACCAGAGTGACCAAGGTCAAACTGAGCACTTTGCCTAAACCTCCAATTCACCATAATGGGCTAAAGAAACTGCTGGTGTCACAATGAATAGACTAAGGCAAAATGACATGGATTACTGAGGAGCTTTCCAGTATATTATCTACACAAACAGGATGAGCCAGAGGAGACTGTCGTCTTGGCAACGTCATCCCACCTTGTTCAGATTATGGGAATTGAGGAATGACATGAAGGTGTGCTGCACAGCGCATCATATTTTGGTTTCAAACACAGTTTATGGCCTCATACCTCCTGCACAGCAAACCAAATCAATATAGATTTTTCAGGAGTTGAGCAGTTCCCCTGCCATTTAAAAGATGTTTTCTTTGTCGATCAATGGCACACAATCAGCCTCTCTGATAAGGTGCCTTTCCACACTGCAGAGGCCCACAACTACTGCTGACACTATAATAGAGAGGGACTGATAATCGGTTTGACCGACATGAACACTTTCCCCTTAATAGGTTATTAGTTAATAGGTTATTGGTGTATAGCAATAAACTGAACTCTAAAAATAAACAGCATGGAACACCACCAGTCTTAAAGGGCATGTACTGTTTGCATAGCTCACTTTTTAAACATTAAACAAAAAATTGAGTAAAAACAATGGCATAATAATAGTATATAGTATAATAATAATATATAAAATAGTTTATATAATGATTATTTTGTTATTAGTGAGAAAATCAGAAATACAACATTAAACTAGTACAACAGTTATTGAACACATCAGTATTGTCATTAAAAATAAATAAATAAATAAAACAAAATAAATAAATTATAATAAATAGGTCAGTCTCTACTAGGCTTGCTGCGATAGTCGGTGTTACTGGTGTAACCAGTTACATTACCTGTGCACCGCAGTACCGTCCCCCACAATCGTTTTGATTATTTATTGTAATAAAAATCATTTAGTTCAGTTAGGGAACAGACACTACAATAAAAACTGAACGCGTTTGCTTCAATTCAGCGTGAGCCAAAAGAGAGTCGCAGCACAGGTGTCAGATTTCACCTCACTTCACCCATTTCACGCCACTCCTGACTGACAAGACGATGGCGGAAGATTTGGTTGAATGTGAAATGTAAAAGTGCCTATTTAAGCGAGTTTGTCATTGTACCGTTTTGTTGTTGTGTTTTTCATAAACCCACCCTTCAAGCAACCCGAATTGGCACTAATTCAAAAGTAAAGCGAAAGTAAAATGTGCATGGGCCCATGGGCATTCATAATGGTGCATGTCCACTGGCGCAGAGCAGAGAGTTTTCAGTTCATTAATTGAAAACACTCGGTCTGCGCCAGTGGACACGCACTGTAAGTGATTTAAAAGCCCCACCTCCCCCCTCCCTATACTGGAAGAAAAATATAAATATATTGAATTGAGAGTGGGGGTTTATATGAATGTATCACTGAAGGGAACTGATTGTCTTCAGAGAAGTTTGGATGGCACTTTCTTTTCCTCTTACCTTCATATAATGCCTATTAAAGTGTACTGCAATAACAAGGAAAAAGCTATATTGCTGCCGTTTCATAAGCACCATCTACTGACTCGGTATGAGAGTGAATTTACATTTTTATTCAGTCCGTCTGCTTTTTTTTTTCTTTTTCTTTTTTATGTAGTATAATTTCAAAAAGCTAAAGTCAGACCGTGCTGTTTAATTTAAATAAAAAACAACTGTGTATTACATGTATGCATCTTTGTTTGGATCGTGATTAAAATGCAGTGGCTGCCTCCAATTTCAAACGACTACAGATATTAATTGTTTAAGGCCAGTTTGGCCTGTAATAGAGCAAATAAACAACAAATAAACTGTAAATAAACAACAAATTGCTTAAAGACAAAAAAAATGCAATTTGCTTGTTAAAAAAAAATTGGTATTCGGAATTGGCCATGAAAAATTATGATCGGTGCATATTTTATATATATATATATATATATATATATATATATATATATATATATATATATATTTATATATTTATTTTTGCTAATATCTCTGTTCAAATTTAAAGTGAGGTGCACAGACGTAATACGCAGTGATTGCCAATGAGATGACAGTAAAGACTGCTTTTCACTTGCCTAATGCACAGACAGGCAAAGTCAATTTGAAATGGCAAGTGTTTGGTCTAAGATGCTTACCTGATAGCAGGCAGCTTTGACAAGCACAGGCTTTATTTATAGCTGATGTGACACGATTTGGGGGCTCTTGCCAACAACCAAAAAAAGCTAATGCACTTTGTAGTAGTACAGATCGCTAGACTATTATATTTAGCATTCGTCCTATGCATGATCTTTGCTTTGGGAGAGGAGCTGCCAGTTATGTGAAAGTACAACTGGCTTGGGGCAAGACTTCTGTCCCATGATAACCAATTTATTTTAAGATGACTAGCTGTCCTAGAACACATATCCAAAGTGTGACACACAGGGCCTCAACTTACTACACCAAAAAAAAAAAACAGACAGTTAGGGAGATGTATTAAAAATAACATACTGCACTGGTTGCAACAGTAGAGATCAAATTATTATTTTTATGACCAATGCAATAGAGACAATTTATGTTTAAGCATCAAAAAAAGTATATACAAAAATGTTATGTTTTTTGATTCAGTAATAACTAGATGATTATTTCACTACAACAATAAAAACATTTATTATCAGAAAGATGTTTTGTGAACAAGACGTTCTTTAATCTGCTTTTATGTCAAATTGTAAACCAATTGTTATCACTTGAAAACAACACACTGTTATTTAAAAATGTGAGAAATTATTCAAACAATACAAGTTACTTCAATACCATAATAGTGCATGATGATGTATTTATAATGTAATAATAATAATAATAATAATAAATTACCAATTACAGTGGAAAAGAACAAATTTCTGTTGAGTCCATAAAATTATATTGGTCAAACCGATTAATGTCTACTATCTCTAGCAGCCCGCATATGACTGAGCGGCATATTACATTGAAGTGGATCTGAAATAATGAAATGGACTGAGGGAATTTATCCTCCTAAAAATGTCAAAAAACAAGAAGAACTTTGTGTACTCATGGGAGGCAGTCGAAAACTAGGTCAGAAACACCCGTGGTGATGACAAGTCAATAAGATCAGCAGTGAGCTGTCAAAACACTTTCACACTTTGATGCTTAACATAGACATCATCTGGCATGATTTTTAACTATTTTTTTTCCCACTGTCAGTTTACCGAAAGTGCCTCCACTTATGTTCGTCATCATTTGACCTCTACCGGTTCTAATTATTTAAAAGGGTAAGCTCACCCAAAAAGTACAATTATGTCATCCTTTACTCACCCTATGTTGTTCCAAACTCTTACGACTTTCTGTCTTCCTTAAAACACAAATGTAGAACTTAAGCAGGGTGACAGCATCAATCACCACCATTCACTTTTTTAGTGTTGGAAAAACATACGGTGATTGAGATTGTCATCCTGCATAACATATTTTTGCAACAACAGGGCGATTGACAGAATGTTTAATTTTGGTGAACGGTCCCTTTAAATTGAAGCGGTTTTGTTTACAACCCAAACAAAAACATCATCTTCTATTGTCATCTCTCTAGTAAGAACGTGAAACTCGGCCAGAACTCTTTGTGAGCGTACAAACTGAGTATAATACAAGACAGAAAGATGTAAACTCCAAACAAAAGCCCCATTAGTGGTCACGCTCACCTCTCAAAGACTGACACAAACAAGTCTGAAAGTGACTAATACACGGGATTTAGATTCTCTCTCTTTACGTTCGTCACGCTCTTTATAAGCTTTAAGACGCGTCCATGGTAATATTCCGGTCTGTTAAATGATTTAAATTCAAATTTCCGTTTAAAAAAAGAAAGAAAGAAAGAAAGAAGCTGAACAACAACAGACGAACCGTTTCAGGCAGCGTAGCAAAGGGAGCTAGTCAGCTAGCAATAATGACACAAACAACTTAAATAACGCAAAAATACAGTCAGAACACCTTCAAATATACTCTAACGACTACATGTGGCTGTCAGGTTTTCCCTCACCTGTTTGTGTAAGCGACGAGCGGGTGTCCTTCAAGAGTGTTTTTGTTGGAGTGGAGCTGTCGTTCCAGTGGACTGACTTGACTGACTCGAGCTGGCTGGATTTTCTGGATATTGTTGCGTTTCAATGTGACGTCCCTCGCGTGAGGAAGAGAGGCCAATCAGAATGCGCCCATGCGGTCTCGTGAACGAGTTTCAGGATGATGGGCTTGACGGGATTTGTAGTCCGCAGGTTACTTGTTTGTGGGATTCGTGCTCATTTGTTTCTTTTAAGTTCACCCTCAAGGTATTTTTTTATATAAAATGTTTTTTATGTTTAAATATAAACTATTGTAATAATAACTGAAGCTCGTTAAAATAAGACATTAATTCACAACCATTTGGAAATTGTCATTTGAGGATATAGCCAAATATTAATAAGACTGGGGAGGGACCAAATGTAGTTTACAAATATATAATTGAAAAATCCATGTTGATGGACTATAGTATTGTTAATTTTGCAGCAGACATATCCCCCAATGTTTATAATGGTAGCCTAACAAACTTGCTGTCATGGGCCTGTGATGAACTAAAGGCAATTATTTTTTACAATTGATTACAAAGATTCAAATATTTGCAATACAGATAGTGCGGATAGGCAGTGACATCCCTCACTATCAGTTATTCAGATATGATATCAGTGCTAAAAGCTTCAGTTGTGCAATGTTGGAAGTAGCCTACTTGATGTACTAATGATGTAATTAGTGACAAAGGTTAAAAATCAAATGCACTATGGTCCATATTGTGAATTATTACTGGGCTTTAACAATCATAATGAATTATATATATATATATATATATATATATATACACTATGTATAGTAAGAAATATTTATCTCAGGCTGTATGTGGTTATATGTTTTCTGTGGTGTTTTGACCTACATAAGCTTTCTGGAGAATTTCCAGTCTAAACCAGCTCAGGTCATGGTTTGTTCTTTGACCATACAAACCCAGTGAGATACCAAAAAAAGTGGAGCATAAGCCTTTGAGCACCAGCCCAACATTAAATGAAGCTGGTAGCCATCCAAATAATGAAAACACTCGCCTATTTGCAAAACAGATGTTAGATGAGGGCATGCAGACAGATCCCCGCCTGTCAATACTTATTGTCCCTGGTATTGAGCCAGAGTCACTGGAAACTCTCCCAAACTGCATACGGTTCACATGTAGTTTGTGCCAGTGTCTACTAATTGCATAACAAAACCAGTGAACTGATCTGCTAATCTTGCAGTGTGAACTACACTCATCAACAGCAGTGAAACTAGTCCGGACTAGTGTAAAAGAGGGTGTGAGCCAAGGAACTTTAATCTGAATTGAGGTGTTTGTGTTTGGTTAGGTTTAATGAAAAGCAAGTGCCGCCCCGCCCGGCGACTCTCCAAAAAGTACTAGTTGAGCAACTTTGGCATCCATTGTTTTGTGGCTGCTGCCTTATGAAGAATATTGGAGTGAGTGTAAAGGTTACATTACTTAGTTTAGCTTACAACACATAGATAAAGTACCAAAAATGCTTGTTGATGTAGTCTGTATCAGTAGATTAGATAAAATGAGGATCATTTTTATGACTTATGCACATATACTTAATCCCTGCTCTGCACATTTTGTATGTCTCTCTTATCTGACACACTCAGTTGAGGGGTGGGTTCTATATTTGACCGTAAGTGTGCTACAAAGTGAACTTAAAAGGGTATTTTGCCATCAAGTCAACTATCATGATTACGGGTTAAATAAGATAAAAAGACATTAACCAAATTACATTTATTTTCATATTAATGATTGCAACATAAATTTATTATTCAGTTTAGGGCTTTTGAAATTTGAAATTTATAATTATTATTTTTTTATACGGATGTATTATACACATGTACATGAAATGGAAGTGTGGTAATTTATATTATATTTATTTACAGAAGTATATTATGGCAGTTTTCTCCAACCCCTTGCTCAGGGAGTATAGGGCGCAGTGAACACTACATAGGGACCCTGTCAATTGGAACACACCCGAGTTCATGGAGTTCTCTTCTAACAAGCTGATGATCTGAATCGTGTGTGTCAGAGAAGAGAGACATATTGGCTGTATCCGAAATCGCTTACTTCCCTGCTATATAGGAGGTGAAAAACAGTATGTGACAAAAGAAGTATGTCCGAATTCACAGTACTCAAAAAAGAGTAGGCAAAAAGTACCCGGATGACCTCTTCTGGCGAGATTCTGAAGTGTGCATACGATGGACACTTTACTATCCCATGAGACCACCGGCCACTTTTTTAGCGGTCGTGAAGTATTTACTTATTCAAAATAAGTACCTACTCAAGAGAGTATGCAGGGCGGGGAGGTGCGAGGACTGGAATGGGAACCCTTGCTTTAAGCCCAATACTTCACTTTTTATGCGTACGCGAGGGTCAGTGTACAGTGCGTGTAATGCGAATTTCGTCATCAGAAGAGTAGGTGCATACTGTATGCGCACCACCAGATTTTTGTAACCACGCACAGGTCGCACATGTGCATTTAATTTTTTTTGCAGTTATTAGTTTATCCACAAGATGGCAACCGTTTCCTGGGGCGTCGAAGAAAACCTGCATAAACAGAACAGACCGGTGTCATGGGAAATCGAGTCCCCACCAGGAATCGGGTCTCCTTTAGGACCCAGGCGGTAATGCCTGATCAAATGTTGTTATCATGATGTCTTGACTAATTATAACCTATTTAACTATTGTATGATGTTTACATTACATGATTACATTAAGTGCACAAACAACATGCTTGAAATATAAAATGAATGCCTATGTACTGCATAACAAAACAAACTGAAAACAGGTATTGGAAGCAAAAAACATACCTAATATATTATTATCTAAGCTAGCAGGCTAATTGGGTCTGCTATGCTAACTAAAAAACAGTACGAACGAGAAATATTTGATTTCACAAACTATAGCTTCAGTTATACACTACCAGTCAAAAGTTTGGACACGGTAAGATTTTTAATGTTTTTAAAGGAAAATGTTTCTTTTTTTTTTTCAGGATTCCTTGATGAATAGAAAGTTCAAAAGAACAGCATTTATCTGAAATACAAAGCTTTTGTAACATTATACACCGTTCAAAAGTTTGGGGTCAGTAAGAATTTTTATTTTAATTTTTTTGAAAAGAAATGAAAGAAATTAACACTTTTATTCAGCAAGGATGCATTAAATCGATCAAAAGTGACAGTAAAGACATTTATAATGTTACAAAAGATTATATTTCAAATAAATGCTGTTCTTTTGAACATTCATCAAAGAATCCTGAAAAAAAATATTCATTGTACACAATAAATGTTTCTTGAGCAGCAGATCATATTAGAATGATTTCTGAAGGATCATGTGACACTGAAGACTGGAGTAATGATGCTGAAAATTCAGCTTTGCCATCACAGGAATAAATTACTTTATAAAATATATTCAAACAGAAAACAGTTATTTTAAATTGTAATAATATTTCACAATATTACTGTTTTTACTGTATTTTTAAATAAAAAAATGCAGCCTTGGTGAGCAGACGAAACTTCTTTTAAAAACATTAAAAATCTTACCGATTCCAAACTTTTGACTGGTAGTGTATACTAGTACATGAACCATGTTATTTAAAAGACATTAATGGTCATTATAACGCATTTTAAACAATATAAATCATAATGTGATTTTGCAGGAATTATAATCAGATGCTAAAAATACTACCCATTAAAAGCCTGTGGTTGAACTAATGGGATCACTTAGGGTCCTAAATGAGACCCGATTCTAGGGGGGACTTGATTTTTCACCACACCGGAACGCATACAAGCAACAGCAACAATGGAGGCCTATAAAGACGACAGATTGTGCGAAGAGGTTAGAAAGTACCCTCATTTGTACAACTGTAGCATGAAAGAATACAAATATATTTACATGGGTTGTAACTCGTGGCGAGAGATCGCTTAAAACTGCGCATGCGTCGAATGCCTGTGTACGCGCAAGAGTCAAGGGAAGTATACTTCGCAAGGCTGTGCGTTCGAGTGTGAGCATAACCCTGGTCATAAACAAACAGAACAAACACAAGGAGTAAAACAGAAATAAAGCAGCATAATAGGTAATAATAATCACTATTCATATTTTTAATATCACTGGTTTGAATGAGGGGGAATACACACAACAAGAATATGATCACAGGGCAGCAAAAAACTGTGGAGTGACATGTCAAAGAGATTGTAAGTGTTATTTGCATATATGACTGACTGTTATTTACAAGTGTAGTTTTCCTCCAAAGCACTCGGGAATGAACAAAAGATCTTATTGTCTTGTTCCACGGCCTGACAGTGGCAGAGTTCGGCTATGATCGCCCGTTCCATCCAGTGGCCAGTAATATCTTCTCTGCTAGCATATAAATCCCCAGTAAAAAGCTTCTTTATCAAAAAATAATAATCAGAACAATACATATGATGTATAAAATGAGAAGCAATTAATAAAATATAATCTGAACCACTAGTATTTGGTTACAATAATAGTTTTTGCAGTCCTTATGTAGTTTTTTTTTTCCTATTTTCAGTTACCAGACACACATTCATTACCGTGAGGCTTTGAACCGTTTCAAATGACAAAGACAGTGACAGAACAAACACAATATTCTCTGCTCTAGATTAGATGGAACTACCAGATATGGCGTACGGAAGACCCTGAAATGCATCAAACAGACTTTTGAAAGCCTATATGAAGGATACAACAGCAATTTTGAAAGAATAAAGGGGAGTTTTGTGTGTGCATGTGTTGCTTGATGCTCTGATCCAGGCAAAAGCGTTCAGTCCTACTCCTTCCTGGTTTCATCTTTCACACGTCTCTCCAGGTTTCTATAGGGGGAATGCTTGTGTGAAGGGTATCAGACAGGATTCTGTTCTTGTCACATCATGGAACACAATGTCCAATAATTCCGCCTTTCTCTGACTCAAGGTTCTTAAGAGCTCTAATATGGGCAAGGTGGAGTGTGTTTGTGGAGGTGCGCTCAAGAATCAGCGGCGAATCGAAGCTCTGGGTGATGTGCCCTGTTGTTCTCCGTCCTCTTTCTGCATCTCTACCTTTTCTTGATCCCTCTATAGAGTCTCTAAAGAGTTTGTAGGTTCTTCCTTTTAGAAGTCCGTGCCTCTCTGAATTCAAGGACAGAGAGAACAACAGCTTGAGCAGGAATACATCACACCGGTGCCTCCTTTTCATCAATGATGTCCAACTTTTGATTCTTGAGTCAGAAAAGGTCATTAAATTACTATCAACGGCACACGTACACTTACTTATATACTTTAATTTGTTGCTATTTAATATATCATTTTACATTTAATTATCTCTAAGTTCCCCCTCTGGGTCCGTTAAGGGTCCCGTTCTTCTCCTGCTAATTGCTCAGTGCCTCTCCAGGGCGTCTGTCCCGTCCCTAGGCTGCTACTTGCACACAAACTGGTCTACGAGCGACGTGCAGCGCTTGCACTTGACGTAGCAGCACCAGTGGAACTTGCAGTGGCAACGCTCATGTTTGTAGGTCTTGAACTGGTCGTAACCGCGACCGCAGCACATGAGCTCGCAGCCGTCCATGCCCTCCGAGGTCTTGTTGCACAGGCGGCCCTGGGTGCCCAGAGAGCCGGTGGTCTCGTTACGCAGGCAGTAGTCCGGGCTGGGGTCGATGTAGACCAGGTCCTCGCTCGTCGGGGGGTTGAAGCGGTTGTTGACCAGCTCCAGCTTGCCTCGTCGGCTGATGCGCATGGCGGCGGCGCTGTCGTACTTCTCCTTCAGGAACTCACCCACACGACGGAAGTCGGCCAGCTGGAGCCAACAGGTTTTCAGACTGCATGAGCCGGAGACACCGTGACACTTGCAGGCGACGTTGGCCAGATTGTACACTGCCTGTGAGTGGAGAAAGAGACAAGGAGAAAGAATTAGAAGTGTTGTGAGAATACTTCATGTTACTAGAAAAAAAAAAAAAATCAGCACTAAAAGAATAAACCAAACATATCTCTGGCACCGAAAACAAGACCACATATGTAATTTTTGTATGAAATATCACCAGACTGGTGACATCTACTGTTGTTAGTTATACCAACAAGCACTAAAGGAATAGGAATAACTTTTTTTGTCATCTTTTTTTTTTTCAAACTGGTCAGCTAGGTAAAATTATCTAATGGGCAAACAGATTTTGTCGAAATTGTCAAAACGATTGACAAAATATGAATTTATGTCTGTCTTGGAGTTTCCTGTATAATTTGTTGAGAAAAATATGCACTAACCTGAGAACAATTAAAATAAGGTAGAAGGTGTTTAAAAATATGCACTGTAAAACTAAATGTAAAAATGGTATAATTTCCAGCCAGGTATTATTTAAATTTTTTTTTGTTTTGCAAAAAATAAATAAATGTACATGAAAATATGGGGGGAAATAATGTGAGAATGTGTGAAATAATAATAATAATAAATACTATTTTGTAAAAACAAAAATAAATATTAAATAGCGCTGTCAAAAGATTAATCACATCCAAAATAAAAGTTTGTTTACAAAATATGTGTGTCTGTACTGTGTATAATTATTATGTATATATAAACACACAGACATGCATGTACATATTTAAGAAATGTTATATTTATATATAAAATATTTATATTTATATATGTGTTATATACATATATATACAGTATATATAGTTTGTGTTTACATAATATATGTGTCTGTACTGTGTATAATTAATATGTATATATAAATACATAGACATGCATGTATATATTTAAGAAATTTTTGTTATATTTATATATAAAATATGTTTATTTATATTATATATATATTATATAAATATATATATACAGTATATACATGCAAATATTTCTTAAATTTAAACATGAATGTGTGTGTATTTATATATACATAATAACTATACACAGTACACATTAATTTTGGATGAGATTAATTGCGATAATATTAAACAATAAAATCATAAACATAATATTATATATCTAAAATTAGTGGATGTGTGAAAAATAAAATATAAATGAAAATTTAATAAAAATTGTTTTGAGGCCAATGAACCTGGCTAAGTGCTACTAACATGAATAACAGAGTTGTGCTATTACTTTTACTTTTTAAGGGATTGGAAGCAATCAACTAACAAACACACAGCTTTACTGCTAATCTTGGCAAAAACACCTTTTTTTTAATTTCATAAATTCATTTTCATTAGGGAACATATAGCAGCTGCAAAATAAACCTTGATGGAACAACAGCTCCCTCTAGAGGCCAAATGAGTTCAATGCACCAGCCTGTTTGAAGCTGGTGGGGCCTCCATAGGCCTTTGAGTTTACAGTCCCTTTACAAACAGAGAGCTGCGGTGAGAGCGTTTAGAGAACAATGGGATGAATAGTCATTCTGTTCTAGAACACACAGAGAGCCCCACGTCCACTGACAGCAGACTTCCTGCTGATTAAATTCAATGAAACCCCCAGCTGAATCAATAAAGAAACGCTTGACATATTGTCCTGCTAAACTAACGTCTGTTCTTCCCTTTCCTTTTTAATTATTTAACATGTAACATTAACAGACTATTACTTTTCATTAACCGTGCCAAATACGTTCCACACAGGTGCGTGGCGTTTCGCCGACAAACACAAAAACAAGCTAATGAGTGCAAGCCCTTTTCCACGTCTGGGCACAATCAAGGTTGGGTGGCCAGCGTGGGTATATGACGTGTCTTGTTTGCTGTGTCTTTTGTGTCTGTTTAGTGTCCTGAACGAGGGAACATTAAAGACATTTCTCTCTCGGTTTCTCTGTCATTTAAGAGCCGGCAGTGCTCCTCCCTTTAACACCTCACGTGAGAACATTTAACGGTCGTCTTTGAGGATGTGCTGCACGACTCTTCAACCCCCTCCGGTGGCAGCTGTTTAAGCCCCCTTCCTTTTACCTGCTCGCACACAGACATTAAGGGGAGTTCCAACACCTTTCAAGTCTGTCATCACCGGCCCAACCTGCATACCTGTCTGCAATCCAGAAACAACACGCACACACACACTTTCCCACACAGCAGCGGCCAACATCACGCAAGCCATTCTCGCCTATTTACTATCTTGCGTGTCAAGCAGCAGTTCCGCTACCTCATCTAAATGATCTCACACAAAAGGGTTTTTTTGAGCATTTCTATGCAACATGTGCGCCCAACTGAAACTGTGTTCACATAAAGGCTGCCATTTCTCTCTTTTATTCGTCCTCACTTTCATCTATCTCCTTTTCGCTCCCCTCCTTTTCACTCTCTGTCTCTCTTTTTTCTTTTTTTGGCCCAAGTGACCAAGGTGTGATGGATAGACAGGCTCATCGGTGCGTGGAAAGGACACGCATGCGGTGCTGTGCACAATGGAGCACGCTCAGACGGGGTCAGGGTCGGCTGCTGGGCGGGGTCGGGGCGGAGCGCGGAGACAGCAAACAACCATCCCTGGAGGTGTAGAGATAAGAGACGTGGGACGGGAAAAAGAATCTAAAGTAAACAAATACAAATCTCTCTGAGCTATGCTGGGAAAATGTAGCAGTTTTCAAGGCTACAACAATGTATCTGTAGTGATAAGACTTTTTAAAACACCTATATATATATATATAAATAAATTTATTTAAAAATGTATTTTAGTACAAATGTAGTACAAATGATTCATTAAGCATTTAAAAATATAAATAAACATTTATGAATTACAATTAAATCTGTTTCTTTTATAAGTAAAATATGAATTACATTTACATTATTAAAAATATGTAAAAAGTTCTATTTTATTCTTTATTATTACTGTTTAGAATTTTAGAATAGTAAAGTATAATTCATATATATATACACACACACACATATAAATGTATATATATATATAAATATATTAAATATATATATATATATATATATATATATATATATCAACAAAACTATTAAATTATTAGTGAAAACTATTTTTATTTTATTTTACTTTTCTATTTACTTATTTTCTTTTCTATTAATAGTAAAGAATAATTCATATATATATATATATATATATACACACACACATATATATATAAACAAAACTATTAAATTAATAGTGAAAACAATTTTTATTTTATTTTTCTATTTACTTTCTTATTTTCTTTTCTATTTTAATTCAACTTTTAACTCATTTAAACTCATTCGTTTTTTTAATTAATAGTCTTTAGTTTACAGTCATTAAGCAAAATTTTGCTATGCTGTTTACAAAGTACATAGTTGGTGTTTGCTGTTGCTAGTTGATTTTTTTACTTTTTATCTTATTTTATTTTCCTACATTGCAGCTTTTGAAAACAGTCTTGAAGGAGTTCCCATTTACGCTGTACTCTTATTAGCAGCTTTTCCTTCACTATACTGTCCAACTCATCTGTTTTGCGAAGTTTTGTAAAGAAATTCAATTTCTGTTTGCCAACAAAGCTCATTTTAGGCACTTAATAATATGTCTTCAGATCAAAAGTTTAATAAGATCATAAGAAACATGATTCAGTCACTTTTGACTGGTAAAAACGAGAGAAGTATAAGGTACATCCTCATTTGGATAGCTAAGTAAACATGCGTGTCTGTGAATACAAAAGCATTCAAACATTAGTAATGCAGATAAATTCACTGAACGAGTGAGAGAGAAAGCCTTGGCAATGCATTAAAATACGTTACGCCTACGTGTGTGTGTGAGGGAGTAATAAAGTGCTTTAGATTAAGGTGTGTGTGTGTTTGTCTCCGCTGCAGTTGATTTCTAATGAAAGACGCACAGAAGCAGGTGATCTTTATAGAGGGAGGAGGCCTCCTCTCTCTGTACAGTCTGGGTCACGAGCCTTTGTGACCCACAGCACCGGAACCACACGCACCATCTTTCACTACACCCGCCCCGACTCCGCGCCGAGGGGCATCCGATACGCTTCTGACGCCTCCACAAAAGCCCACCAAGTCCAAGCCTTTCCAAGCAAGACAAATCTCCGGCAAACAGGCCCTGCAGAAAGGGAACGCCGGGAGTCTCGGGGGTCACACCACACCTTCAAATCCACCTCCACCAAAAAAGCAAGTGCCAGTAACTCAAAAAAGAACAAAAAGGATGAAGTTGAGGGTGGTCGAGCTGCTCGGCTAGATATAATCTCCACGGCATGCGCGTACAGAACCCGTCCAGACCTTGACCTCTTCACCTCAGGGAACCTCCAGGAGAAGAGCCAGGGATCTCAGATGTGCCATAACTCCAGAAAAGAGGCCCTCTCTTCTGTAAACACCTAAAATACACTCATCTTCTCTAAGACAAACATATGTGGTGGAGCTCTGCGCACGGCAAGCACCCACATCGGCAGGCAAATGGACTTTTTATGGGGCCGCTTCGTTTTAAAAGCACTCAAATAACTAAGTGGAAAGAGGATGGGATCGGGGTGTGGTATGACAAAGCGTGGGACTCGCAAGGGGACGGGGGAACGCATTCCAGTTTGATGGTGTGTTTTGGCAGGATGTGGTGACATTCTGCAGTGCCTTCTCTGAGAGGACGGCCTGCTCAGGTTTTATGCCCACCTGAACGTTGCGGGGGGCCACAGTTTGCTGGAACTCGCATAGTTGGAAACACTCCAATAATCATTCCACCATATAGCTGTTCTATAAAACAGCAAGAAGCCATTCAACAAAAAAATGTGCAGTGTCAAAGCGTTCCTGACTAAACATATTTGCCACACATCACCTTATAAAAAAAAAAAAAAAAAAAAACACACACACAAAAACTATTCATTCCGGCATCAACTACTCCATTAAATGACTAAAAGGGAGATTGGATGGGAATCTGAGCTACATGCTAGAGCGAATGAGAAACACGGGACGTTTTAGCAGTCCTATCATCCTTGGTGGTGCTTTGACCTCCTGACCCCCAGCAGATTCTAAGGACACTAGCCTAGCACAGGCTCCATTTGGTCACTTTCATTAAATTAGCTCTCTCCCTAGTCTGTAATCTAAAATAGATGCCATACAGACCACTGTTATTTTTATATAAAGCTAAAGTCTCAACGACTGTTTAATCATTTAACAATCAACTAGTCAGGTAAATATGGAAGCTTGTTTCCGCCTCTAAATAAGAAGAATTGCGAGTTTATATCACAATTCTGAGAAAAGTTTTTATCTCGCAATTCTGACTTTATAACTTGCAATTGTGAGTTTATGTCTCGCAATTTTGAGAAAAAAAGTCAGAATTGCGAGTTTTTATCTTGCAATTGCGAGTTTATATCACACAATTCTGACTTCATAAGACGCAGTTGTGAGTTTTTATCACGCAATTCTGACTTTATAACTCACAATTCTGCCTTTTTTTCTCAGAATTGCGGGATATAAACTCACAATTGCAAGTTATAAAGTCAGAATTGCGTGATAAAAACAAGTAATTGCGTCTTATATAGTCAGAATTGTGTGATATAAACTCGCAATTGCAAAATAAAAACTTGCAATTCTGACTTTTTTTCTCAAAATTGCAACTTTATATCATGCAGTTCTGACTTTTTAACTCGCAATTGTGTTTCCATCTCGTAATTCTGAGAAAAAAAAGTCAGAATTATGAGATAAAAAGTCTCAATTACCTTATTTATTTTTTATTTCATGGCGGAAACAAGCCTAAATAGATAAACGCCATGCTCTAACTACAGGAACTCTCTTAGAAAAGTTGTGTCTTTAAATTCATCCGATTTAAAGCACATTCAGATTAATGACTTTCCATTTTTTCTCATGCTTTTTTAAAGTCTTGCCACAAGGATAACATTTTTACAAACCATTTCAGGACAGTCCAGCAAATAAAAACATGCATTCAGACCCCTGCATTTGTTTCCATTCAGTCTAGCCGATTTTAATCTAATGTAAAAGTAACATGTCCAATCAGGGTCAGGTGAATCCAAACCAGCCTAAAGGAGAGGTCACATTAGCAAAATTTCACAGGAAAAAGAGGTCTACTGTTAATTGAAAGAGTGACTAACTTGAGTCTGCATAGGGAAATCTTACAAAACTCCCAATTGCATGGGTTCCTACTGAACTGACTGAATTTTGGCTGCAAAAACTTGCAGGACAATGGTAAATGTGACTGCATCTCAACTATACAGGGCTTCCTTAAGACAAATCCAACTTCCAACTGACTAGTTGTTTAGGCAACTCATTGGCTAGTCAATTTTAAAGTTATTGCACATCCAATTATATTGCACAATATAATTACTACAGACCACACACTAACCCCACCCCTTAAAAATTATGCATCTTTTTTACCTTTGAGTATATCTCCAAAGGAAGATTTCGTCAGATTTAGCTAACTTCTAAAGACAATTGTGGTCCCAAAGTATAGCTAAGAAAACACATTCACTCAACAACAGAGGGAAGATGAAGTAACTGTGTTTGTTATTGTGTTTGTGGTGATCTGCAGGAGACATAAGGGCTGGCTTTGGTTTATTCACGCACAAACATATCTAAAGCCGTGTTTATCCGTTCGACTGTACATCTGACCTCTTATTTCTCAATATCACAATAGAGGTTGCAACAGCCAAGATTCATTCACGCTACACATTAAAGAAACACACCTTAACCAAACAAATGCACTGTAGACTCTTGCACAAAACGAAATTAGGTGGATCATGGTGGATTTACAGGGTTAGTTCACCAAAATGAAATTTCTGTCATTAATTACTCACCCTCATGTCCTTCCAAACCCGTAAGACCTTCGTTCATCTTCAGAAAACAAATTAAGATATTTTTGATGAAATCCGAGCGCTTTCTGACCACCCTATACACAGTGACAGCGATGTCATAACCAATTTCAAGGCCCAGAAAGGTAGTAAAGACATCGTTAAAATAGTCCACGTGAACTATTTTAATGATGTCTTTACTACCTTTCTGGGCCTTGAAATCGGTTATGATGTTGCAGTCTATAGGGAGGGCAGAAAGCTCTTGGATTTCATCAAAAATATCTTAATTTGTGTTTCAGAGATGAACGAAGGTCTTACAGGTTTGGAACGACATGAGGGTGAGTAATTAATGACGGAACTTTCATTTTTTGGGTGAACTAACCCTTTAACGCCCACAGTATGGGACACTTACTACTATCCAAAAATGTCCATCTATCAATAGATCAATCATCTATGTGTGTATTCATTTCCTCACCATTCTCCCGGCCTCATTGTTTTGTAGATTCATAAGCGTGCGTGCATGCTCAACCGATCCACGTGGGTAGTTCTTCTCGCGCTCACGGGCATCCACAAACTCCCGGGCGAAACGGTAGCCATAGTTGACGTTGTCCCCGCAGCCGCCCCATAGCCAGTCTCTCGGGAGGTCTTTAGGACGAGCCGCCCGGCTGCAGCCGCAGGTGGAGAGCTCACCCTCACGGCACGCCCGACTCACCGCATTCACAACGCCTGCTGCGCTGATGGCGTAAGTAAAAGCTGTTTCTCTGCTGCCTGCAGAAGACACACACACACAGAAAAACACATAATTAGGACATGGACGACATTCCAGCGGCTGCAAATCGCTTTGTTAAATCAGCCACAACTCTTCAGTATACTATTTTTCTTGATTATTCGCTTAGGAAGTAAGGCAGAGAGTAAAACAACTCATTTCCAGAACCCCACAGATGGTAACAATCTTTTTGGTAAGCCCTGCAGTGAGAGATAAGATTATCAGAAACTTGTGCATGTACATAGACAGCACTGATTCATTGTTCCATTGTTATATTTATATCTCAATGGAAATATATTAAAACACAACCGAAAAGAGAACTGACAAATTTTCCAGTTTTGGTACACTTCATATGAGGCATATGATAACCTGCAAAGCTTTCCTGCCAAAGAGGCGCTAGGTTTATAAAAATTTGTGCTCTTTTCCGCATCTGTTCTGCATGTGTTACCTGATTTTTTTCCTCATCTAATAAGCCATCTGGAATGCAGATTTCACATACCTCAACAGCACAGGCAATACAGTTAATAGCGTTTAACGTTTAAAAGCTGTTTAAACATGTTAAAAAGTGCTGGTACAACCATATTTAGAGATAAGCACTTTGTATCAATGCTCAGCGACACCATAATTATGAGAGGAAATTTGTCAAACAAAACGTTTTCAAAACTGCAGGCCCTGAGAATTCCTTTTTAATGATCCGGCCTTCCTCAATGCCTTAATGAAAATGAACTTGCCCCTGACTAGACGGACCATAAGTAACCGTTCCATTTAGCATTTAGATAATATTTAACACAGGAGCATAGAGCTTATAATTTTAGAGATTTACCCCACACTTAACTTGTTTTATATTGTTTTTACAATAAATTATTTTACAATAACTGATTTTGAGTGGGCTTTTAACGTTCCAGCTCTGATTTGAGTACATATAGGCATAAATTAATACATTTTATGGCAAATTTAGGGATAAACTTTGAAGATAGATAGATAGATTTGGAGAAAAAAAACTATACACAAAGAAAGAGAAATGTACTGGAATATTTTCAAATAATATGATAATTCGGTTTCACAGCATCAAACACACAAATCGGCGCGTGTTAACGGGTGTGTACCTGCATTCCAGTGATGCGCCTATTGAATTTGGAGGGCCACTTTTATTGGCCTTTGGTGCCCGGACTTCAAATAGAGTCCCGGATATCCCGACTCTGTGTCATCGCGTCATTGCATTTCAAAAGCGACGCTGGACAATGGCCCGACTAACACCTCAATATAAACCTCGCGATTGACTGCAAATAAGTCCAGTGCTATTTGGGGGGGCATGTCGCGTCTTACACCTTGTTTCACTGATGAGCGGAACTAACACTCAATTGAGGCAAAAAGCGATGTCTTCTGTGAGAGAACAACACGCATACGAGCATGCATTTAAGTACACGCTGCTGTATACTACATGAAAGATTGACACAAACTAGCGCATATTCTTCATTTAAATACGCTGTATAAAAGATCTCCACGCATACAAACATGCATGCATAAAATAATATTGAGCACCCATTATTTTAAATAACAAGCAATGTTATGCCTATATGAAAATCAACAAACTGATGTCAAGATTCCAACGCGTAAATCTCACGCGAAGCACGTTACATTTAAGCTATACATTTATCAGAAATGGTTATTAAAAAGTATGACATATATTTATATTTTACATAAGCATTTTTAACTTATTACTCAATTCACATTTGCAATCAGTGTGACAAAATTGTTTACTTGTTTATGATAATCCAATAATATATGTATAATTCTATATAAATATGTTTCATTTAAAATAACAATACTTGTAAATCAATCAGTTATTGAAAATGAAAATGGGTCTATATTTTATAAATACATGCATTACGATTGTGATTTATATGACAGAACAGTCTTCAAAAAACACTATCAACAAATAGTTGTAGATGCACTGTAAAAATGAATAGTTGGTTTAACTTAAAAAAGTAAGTTGCCTTTAAGTTTGAGTTCATTGAAATTAAAAATGTGAGTTAATACAATGAAGGCGATTGATTTAATCAACAAAAACTCAAAATATCATGTTATCTGACCTATATTAATTATTATTTGACAAAAGAAAAAATGTTGTGATAACAATTCATGAAAATAATTTTTTACAGTGTGTACATGTATTATTGCATGTTTTATGAATTCCTTTAATCATCTTTCAGAGGGGCAAACTGAAAGTCGTATGACTATTTATATCAGCCACATGAAATCAAGACGTCTGAACTTTCATTAAGTTCACGTTAACTCCTTGCAGACCTTTCTAACTCAAGAGTACATTGTGGGCTCATGTTACCAAAATGATTTTTCGAAAGCTGCATTCTTTATTATTGTGCATTTGATCAATTTAGACACTTGTTTTAAATTGCATGTACATTTTAAGCATCATCACGGTGACTCACCTATCTGCATGACGCGGCCGAACACTGATGTGTTGTCCACCGTGCTACAGTTCCATCGCCTTTGCCTGAACTGATACTGACACTCCTTGATGCCTGTCTTTGCCCCCTCTCCGATATAAACCATATGGTCCTGATAGAGCTGGCAGAGCTTCCTCTGACCCTGAGACAGGCCCGTCAGCTGGCTGCACAGAGGCTGTGCTCCAATGATGTACATCTCTGGTCTCTGGATGGGGTTCATGGCTAATGACCTGAGAAAGTGGCATACATGACACAAAATGAATATTTATAGTGTATAGGACATACTATATTGGACTGATGTGTGAATGCAAGGCGAGATAACAGTACGTTTTGTTCTTGCGCACATGCCAGTAGACTAATTTTGTAATTTACCAACTCAAACTCTAAACCTGTGATTCATTTCAATAATCATGAACCAATTTAATGTCAAGCAAATTTGTTTTTTGTGATAGTGAGTTAAGGATTGCACAGCTTCAATGGTGTCTGGGGAACTTATTATCAAGTTGAAAACGGTTGGAAAAACCTGTTGTCCTCAGAACATGTTCCCTTGAATGCCCTTATTTACAAACAGTTTGACCATTTGTTACCCAAGGTAAATATTGTGACAAAGCCTCCACATTTGTTCTCAGTGAATAGTTTTCTTATGCATCCTTCACACATGATAATCTTTAAAACTACACATATGTAACTTAGAATAGTTTGCAAATACAATCTGATCTTACCACCACGAGTTGGCGACCACCAGCAGCTGTGAGTTGCAGACTATGAGGGTCACTGCCAGAAGTAGGTGTCCTTGGTTCATTCTCACATCCATCCTTCCTCGTCCAAGAAATGGAAATGTGAAGAGCCTCCTCTGGGGAAACATTTAGGAAATGATAGTAATCCACTTGGAGGAGCTGCTTCCTTTAGTAACTTGACTAAAAAATAAAGTCTCTTGAAGTGTTGTGCCTCTGAATCCCCTCAATCTCGCCCCAGCTCAGTTTTAAACACCAGCTGTGCGTAAAACACCTAGATGACCTGAGGCACTAACGGAGTCTGACATCTGTTGAGAATGTTCTTTTTAAACTCCGCTTCATAAAACACAACGATCGGTGCGTAATGGGTATAAGCAACATGGATGGAAGTTAAAACTAACTAAGAAAGAAAAGACTTAAAGTGCAACTATGTGGTGGTGATAGTCCAAGCTCTCTCTCCCCTCTGTCTCTGCCGGTTCTGTCGATATGAACTAACACCTCTGCGCTCCGATGGCACAACTTAACCCTCCCTCCTTCTGCTCGCACTTCTCCGCACCCCCTTCGTTTACAATGGAGAGGAGGAGGAGCGCGAGGGGAGCCGCTGCGCGGTGAGGAATTCGGGGAGGCCAAACAACACAAGAGGGCAGCAGTTGAGAATCCGATTCACCAGAAGAGCTTTGATTCTCCGGTGCGTAAGAGCGCGTTTTGGACTCATGCTAAATTAAGCCACAATGCGTTTATTAGTAGGAGATACTTGCACACCTCAAGCCATTTATATGAAAATCTGTTTTGGACAAAAGACAGAATGGCAAAAGTTCACACAGAGAGGGAGAGAGAGCTGGATAAAAGAGTTAACGGCTTGGAAAATATCATTCTTCCATCAAAGTTCAAATGCGTGTAAACTCCATTCTTTTTAGCTCTATAGTTTACCGCAATAAATCCGAACAAGGGGGAAACAAAAAAAATCCCAGTTTGACATGGGGAATAAAAGCCACGCATGTGATCTTTGACAGTTCAACTCCTGCTACCCTCTAAATCACTTCGCACATAAAAGACTCGGTTGCCTTAAACGCACTTGGGCATGAGATATCCACTCACACTTGTAAGCAACCAAGACTAAACCGTGCTATAAAGTGGAGAAAATTTTATCAGCACACCCCGTTTTAGACGAATTTACAGCTGATAACCAACATTGCAGACATAAACAGCTACATTGCACCCTATCCTTCAGAAGTGCGGTGTAAGGAATGCAAATACAATGAGTGTTTTACAGCTCCAGACTCTTGGAGAGGTTTGGGAGTTATATAGAGAGCCCTGTGTCATTCCAACATCACCCCCACACCTCTCTTTTGAGTGCCGTCCTACAGACATGTCAGAATTGGTGTGAGAGACGCCACTCAATTTCCGAGCAGTCTGTGCATGATAAAGCGCCTCTCCGGACCCTTTCATCTCCTCTAATCCACACGCCCAGCCATCACCTTTACGCCTCCCATCGCAGACCTGGGCTCGTCTCCATGCCCCTCCCTCACCCTGGGACCCTTACGCACAGTGAGCAATAAACTCTATTTATTTTACTTTACGCTATGCACGGTGTGGTGCTTAGAATTACTGTACTAATGTGATTCCTTCTATTTTTGCAAATGCAATGTCGAAATAAGCAGGTTGAGAGGGAAATTGTATGTATATATAAGTGTGTGTGTGTGACCCTGGACCACAAAACCATTCACAAGTCCTTAGCAATGCATATCCACTCACAAAAATACATTTTTGACATATTTACGGTAGGTAATTTACAAAATATCTTCATGGAACATCTTTACTTAATATCCTAATGATTTTTGGCATAAAAGAAAAATCGATAATTTTGACCCATACAATGTATTGTTGGCTATTGCTACAAATATTCCTGTGCGACTTATGACTAATTTTGTGATCCAGGGTCAGAAATATATAATCTGATAATGCACATAAATCTATGAATTTATTATCTTAAGCATGGTGTGGCTAGTGGTTCATTTGAGTTCACATTAGTAGTCAGTAGTGTGTGCTCCACCTGGTGTACTGATTACGTTATTACAACACAATTAGAATCTAAAATAAAATAGAACAGAATAAAATTAAATCGAATCTTATTACACAGAACAAACTAAACTTTATAATTATCACTATTTTTAATTTAAAAAAATGTTTTTATTAAACTAATATAAAATGTATTATGTAAGCTACCACGCTAATTCAGAAAACAATCAGAAAATAAAATTAAATGCAATTAACAATATAAATTAGAATGAATGGCTTTTTGAATAAAGTCATCTACTGAATGTATAAACATACATGATAATGATAACAAAACAACAACAACTATTATTATTAATTTATTAATAAAAAATAATACAATCATGAATAAATTTTCTAAATTCTATAACTCTCTTCTATAACTTTAAATGCATAGTCTATTTCTATTGCACACATTCACAATTGAATGTCTTGACGGCGTTACTGCATCTAATCACATGGTGGCGCACTTTAGCAAGAAATGAATAGAGACCGCAAAACTAGCAATTACATTTTCTCACGAGGTATATGCAATCGCAGCGCAACCCAGCGCAATGCTAGTGTAATACACGACTGATGCCTCATGCTTATCAGAATGCATTAAGCTCTTTGTAGGTGCTATGAAAAGATTCAAATATTTTTTGCGTTGCCAAAGCTGATGTGTATAAACACAAATGCCTGTAATTCATTTTATTTTTAAAGAGTCCTGTGAGGTCTTTTGAGGTAATTTTGACCTGACAGATCCTCTCCAGCAGATCACCACTGACTGTAAGCAATAAAACTTGTAAAAGAAGCTGAGTCACATGGATAAGTGAGCTTACATATATCACATTTGCATTGCTTATTCATTACTCATTCTGCCTGAAATTGGTTCTAATAACACACATTCCAATGTGACCTTAAATGGACACATTCTCTCTCTGTCGGTCTATTCTATGCCATCTGTGCCGCTGCCAGCTATGGTTGGTAAATGATGACATCACTGGCATGCATGAATAGAATCTGAGCATCCAGCTTCTGCTGCTTTTCAGAATCTGGAGTCTGTCTTCATATGGGCTTTGCAGATTTGTACTGACTTATATTAGCAGAGCGGTTGCCAGTGCTGGCAGATCTGTTAAAGAATGATAATTCTGTCATTATTTACTCACACTTATGTCATTCCAAACCCGCATTATTTTCTTGCTTGCATGGAACACAAAACAAGATGTTTAGCAGAATGTTGATACTTCTCTTTTTCCATAGAATAAAAGTGGATGGGAACCAAGGACTTATGACAAAATAACCATGAAAGAATCATGAAAAGGAGATTATATGAGAGTCAAAATCTACTAAGGGGTAAAAATGGAACATGGTAATTTTTTTCACTATTATTTACAACAGGATCTGCATTTTCATGGGTTTAAATAAATTATTTTGTTATAAGAGACAATAAAAACTTTATGCATCAAAACCACTCCTTTCCTACTAAAAAATGAACTTGATTTTCAAAAGTCAATGAATTTGCGTCAGCTGAATGAAACATTTTTGACAAGCCAAACGTCAGTCTCTGAGTAACATAATAAGCCACAAAATAAGTATAACTTTTGATAAAATGTTGGTTAATTTTTCAATAAAAGATAATACATTTGCACTCAAAAAAATGAACTTTCACTGTTGTTAGTTTCACTCAAACCATCCTTGTTCACATTACTTAAAAAATCATGTAACTACATGAACTTAATTTAACTGAGTTGTTTCAACTAAAAATGAGTATTGTTAGCTGTACTTAAGTGTTTGTTCAGTCAACTTAACATTGCCGAGTGAAATTTTTGAGTGCATTTTGTAGCGCAAATAGTTAATTTAATAAGGTAAATTAAGTCAATAAATGTGTTCACCTTACCTAATAAACTTTTATAAATTTAACACAACATTATTAAGTAAACTGCACATATAAATATTATGTAACAGTGACAAAATCAAATGATTTGTATTTACTCAAAGAAATTTTGCCAGCTTTACTTTAATTTCTTTTGTTCATACAACTAAATTATCATTATAGTTGCATGGAACCACTTGAATCCAACAATTAATTTTTTGAGTGCATTGAAAGAGCAGCGTGAACATTCTGCTTAACATCTCCCTCTGTGTTCCAGAGAAGAAATAAAACCATATGGGTTTTGAACGACATGAGAGTGAGTAAATGCTGACAGAATGTTCATTTTTGGGGTAAACTATCCCTTTAAGGTTTGGATCTGATTTTGAGCGTTTATGTAAACAGCTTCCACATCTCAGCGTCTGACACAGAACAGGAAAGAAACAGAGGTGAGAGAAGACAAGAAAAACACTGGAGCCGAACAGACGGTGTGTGTGTGCGTGTGAGTGTGAATGTGCGAGCGAAGATGAAGACAACCTGGCTAAAGCTCAGGAGAGCTCTTGAACTCTGTGATGATCCAAAGAGCTCCGGCGCCAGTGAAAGAGAGACAGAGCGACTGAAAGAGAAAAGATGCCACCCATACCAAAGATCCGACTAGCATAAAAACAGCCACTAATCAAAACGATCTGCCCAATGCCTTGGTTTCTGCATGTGGAGAAAAACGAATGCATGAAATAAAAAGACAAAGCTTTTAATCACACGGCATCAAACAGTCATATGTGAAGCAGCTTGCTGGCTGTGAATTCACAGCACTTATAATAACCAAAGTGTTCACAAGTCTGTAAAACTCCTTGCTTCCTCGTTGAGTCACACGTACTGTAAATGCCCCCCTCTTTCCACACACAGAATGCCATGTGGTTCGAGGTACGGTGGAAATGAAGGGGAGGGGCTCTACACGTGCTGGGGGTGGGGTTAACCGGTCCAGCTGTGTTTCCCAGGGTGCTTTGCGGCAGCCGCTGGGAGATCAATGGTGAGGCAAGCCTGACAGATCTGTGTGCTGAAGTGTCTGAGCAAGCAGCCTGCTGTATATCATTAAAACTGCAGCGTCTCTCCATAACGCTGTCTGTGACTAACCCAGATAGCAGGCAGACTCCCAAATCAAAGACATGTGGGCTGCACACAAACACACACACACACACACACAATGTCTCTCACCGCTCATGCTCTCTTTTACTGTCAACTCCGTCACTCCCACCCCATGTTGCTTTCTTTCACTCTGAAACATTTTCCTGACGTTCCCACTGCGTGCTCTTGAAATTCCATCATTTTTCCACTTCTTTCTCCTTTAGCCTGTTCCACAATCTTTCTGTCTCCTTTCTGCCCTTCACCTCTCACCTTCCACTTCCTTTATTCCGCGTATAGTCTCTCCAACGGCTTGTTTTGCTTCTCTTCTGCCATTTTGCATTTATTTCCTTATCCTACACCTGTTTCTAAGATGTTTCATGCCCCGTCTCTCCTTCCATCACATTCTTTCTCCTGCTATTCATTCACCTTTTATAACAGCCGTTCCCTCTTTCTCTTCCTGTAACTCTGTAGTTGTAAGTCCTGTAGTTACTACTACATTTTATATACTACATTTCTCAGTTTGAAAACAACAGTTTGAAAACTACTGCATTACATGATGTATTATATACTTCCACAATTCATAATCCAACCATTTCCCCTGCAGATTATTCATTTTCAGCATAAATACTGACCTGTCAAAGCTGTCAAATTAGAACAACATTGTTTTTACTGGCAATGTTTGATCAGATTTTCAATAGCTATGACTAGTTTCACTCTAAGGCATTAAACTTTGTTGTTATCACAATATATATTTTATGTATATTATATATATATTTTTTAATATCAGTGTTTATATTTTATATTAAAAATACATTTTAGATAAAATGATTTTTATTTAATTTTATTCAGATTTTTTAAAATCATTTTATTCAAACGTTTTTTACTCATAATTTTATTCATATTTGTTTATATTCACAATTCATGATATTATTTTTTTTCTAAATATAATCTGCCTCTCTCTTTTGGGGGTATTTAAGCTGCTTCAGATGCAGCTTCTTTCCCTCTTTTGCTGGGTAAAGATGGGATTGTACTCTCTTTTTCATTTCCCTCTTTAAAGCTGGAAGAAGATGACTCATGCACGCTGCTCTCATTCTGAAAGTGAACGCATGTCTCTCTCTCCTCCGTGCCCATATGGCTTTCTGCACTGACAGCTCAGGAAACCAGACACAGGCCAAACTGGCCACACATCAGTCACTCTCTCTCCTCTATGACGCACACTGCCCCCTCTCACTCTCTCTTTCCTCCTTCCTCTCCGTCAATTTGTTCCCAGTAAGAAGTCTGATAGGACTTGGTGTAGTGTGGAGAAGCAGCAGGGATTCTGCTATAAAAGTGCAGGGGCTGTTAGAGCTACTTTATTCCCTAATAAATAGAGGGATGCAGCAGTCAGGGGCCTGTAGCTGCTGGAGAGACCATGTGTCTGCCAGGTTCCCGACGTGATGGTGGGGGTTGGAGAGGACGCCCTGACAGCCGCTCCTCACTGGGATGGGACGGGTCTGGGGTCAGTCCCCCCTGGGCAGTGGGGGACACAGCACGTGTTATAGATTTAAGGGGTGATGGCACTGGAGGAGTTTGGGTCATGTTCTTATTCTTCCAAAAGCAAACTAAAATGACCACCGAATGCATTTACATGCACAAACACTGGTAGCTATCAAAAAACTCATTATAAAAAATAGACACTGCAAAAACACCATGTTTACATGATATTTTGATATTACCTGCTTTTTCTGAGGTACTGACATCAAAATACAAGCATTTGCTGATAAATATCAGCATTGATAACTATCAAAAATCAAAAATCAACCAAATACAGAAACGCACAGCAAATACTCACAACGCAACCAAATACTCACAAAGCAACCAAATACAGAAACGCGCAGCAAATACTCACAACACAACCAAATACTCACAATGCAACCAAATACAGAAACTTGCTTCAAATACTCACAATGCAACCAAATACTCATAGCGCAACACATAGAGAAACGCGCTACAAATACTCACAACGCAACCAAATACAGAAACTTGCTGAAAATACTCACAATACAACCAAATGCAGAAACTCGCAGCAAATACTAACAACGCAACCAAATACAGAAACTCAATGAAAATACTCACAATGCAGCCAAATACAGAAGCATGCAGCAAAACTCTCTTGTCCACCGTATACAACGAAAATTCATGCCTTACAATGAATAAGCTAAAAGCTTTTCCATGCAAAATATCTAACTGCAATCAAGCTCTGCTTACACCGTTTATGACCTTTCCCTCATGAAAGCACACAGATTTAGGTATGTACATGACCTTACATGCTGTCAACTTATTAAGCATAATCGGTGCAACAACATGCATGTCAGCGCACTCATTTTGTGCAATAACTATAAAAAATCAGCTCATTAAAAACCCACGTTTTACAGGAATACATGCAAAGCAATAAAACGACACCACAGGAAAACTGTGTTTACATTGAAACCTTTGGGTTTTTCTTGGTATCTACATCAAAAGCGAAAAATATGACACTGTCAGACATGATGCACAAACGTGTTTACATACAAAGCAAAAGTCAAACTGGGTGTTGCATAAACTGTTTATGATCTTTTCCTGTTTAACAATTTAAGACACATGACATTGATAAAATTGTGCATGCAAACATTTTCAATCAAGGTTTTAGCATTTTCATTATTACATATCATAACTATGTCTCCTAAAAGCCATGTCAGACTTCATATCTAATCGTTAGATTGCTTGTGAGAGATATACAACCAAGGACGTGGTTACCAGTGCCTACAACCACAATCCTGCTCACTCACTACTTCACACTAGGATTCCCCAACAGTCACAATTAGAGTTTTGTCAGATGCATTGGGTGAAAAGACATTGATTAAACTCTAAAAAGCATGCCAACTAAAAGGCTTGATCCTGCTTTTTGGGGTCAAACAAGTCAATGGATGCACTTTGCTCATCTGACCCTGAATGAATCAGCCTCGAGTCTGAGTATACAGGTCAGTTTCATATATGATGCTGCTTTCTTCATGTCCTTTTCTTTCTCTTTATGTCTCTCACTCTTATCTCAGTAGAGTATGGGGGGCTCATTCTCTCCCCAGGCAGCTTGGAGGCACCAGCCTGGGCACCGTGCCCAAATCAGTCCTGGCACTCTGACAGGCCGCTGGCTGCCCATCAGTCCTCCTGTGCTGCCCCGGAGAGCCCCTTCCATTCCCTACGACCTCCTCTTCTCCTCCCTCTCCCCAGCCTCCCGTTCACCATTCTGGGACCACGACATGACCCTCAGAAACAAGACCACAGGAAAAGGTTTTATCGCACATCAAAGATGGCAGCTTCATCAAGACAATTAGTTATCAAACAGCATAGGTGAATCAAAATGCAGTTTTGTGTAGTCACTGTAACCACTGTGTGTAGGTAGAGAAATGCACTGCAGCACGCTCATACGTGAGCACACATGCTGAGGGAGAGGAAAGAGGACAAGTCCTCAAACGTGACCACACATACAAACACACGCTGGCTTAAAGCAGGCAGCTGGAGGGTGGAGAGGTCGGAGTCTCCACAGTCTCGGCCTGATTAAAACTCCCAGCACTGCCTCTCACTCCCCCTGGATTGATTAACCTGACCTGTATCGGATCAACCCCTCGGGACGCAAACGCAGCCTACTTTCCTGAAGTGGATGAGAGGAAAAGGAACGGGTTGGGAGGGGGCAAGAGAGGTGGAAAGGAGAGAGAGAGAACAGGAGATGGGCAAAAAGGGACTGTAGAGCAAGAGGAGGAGAGCAAACCAGACCAGACTTGCAGTTCAGCACATCAGCAGCGTACTAATCCCTGCTTTCAAGTTTTGCGTTTCCGGCCCTTTATGTTTAAAACTTCTCTTTGCTCTCTCAAACACAATACACCTTCTTGTAATGTTTAATTCAAATGCAAACAATGCATTTCTGCGAGAATGTATCAATTATTTAGGTTTTCATTATTGTTATTATGAGGGCAGCACAGCTGCTCGGTGCGCTGTCAGCAGACGGCTGTCTCTGAGTCCCTGCACTGAGACAAACAGCTCGGCTTTCTTCTCCACAATCAACACTGTCTAAAAGAGATACTCTCTGACAGCTATGGCGAGATGAACCAAAAATAAACGGGGACACACACACTCATACAAACACACCATATTCAGACTAATAGTGAAATACAAATCCTAATCGTTTTTCTGTCAAATTCTTATTTCAAATGCTGAAACAAAAGAATATTAAATATTAATTCTCATAAAAGAATTGATGTAATGTATATTTTTGAGTCATGAACATTGCGTTTAAAAAGTTTAAGTTGTTAAATAAGTGTTCATTGACTTTTTATGTCAGGCGGTACAACCAAATAGTTGTATGTATATAGTTCTACCACCTGACATGGAAAGTGTACCAACCTACCCATACTTGAAATTAACAGTTTTTACCAGTATTTTAGAGAGATCTACAAACCTTTTCACTCTGCCACAAGAATCAGTTGAGGTCCAGATGATGCATTATCATGTTTACTGTCATTACCTTTTCAATTCATAATAAAAGTGCCATGTTTGCAGTTGTGCCACCCTGAAAATATATTGTTAAAACTACTGATATTTATAAAATTTGTTTATATGAAAGGTTTCAAACCTAAAATGTCGCCATAGTATTTAGTCTTTAATTTTTATTATTAAGACACCATTTTAAATAGTTTTCTTAGTCTGTTCATTTGTTCAGACAGTTGCACCACCTGACATTTTGGGGGTTTAAGATAACAAAACATAAAATAATAGTATGTATTATTTAAATGTACTAAAAATGAATTCAAACTAAATAGGTTTTATAGAGTAAAGTGATATGTCATGAATTTATCAAATTATTTTCAAAGGAAATAATGCACTTGGACACAAAAATATGCACGTCATCTCATTGACCTATATATATATATATATATATATATATTATCCTTCTTATTTAAAAAAAATCTCCTTATTTTATTTTGTAGAACCACTTTCTTCTGGAGCAAATATATATTAGCTTTTTCTAGGAACATTTGCTTCAGGTTTATTCAGGTTAGTTGATGACACAGGAGCACCGTAATTTAAAAAATAATAATGTCAGGGATTCTCAATTGGATTAAGATCAGACTGAACCAATCACCATTTTTGTTCTTGAGCTTTTCCAGTGCTAATATGGCTTGCTGTTTAGAATTATTCTAGTCTTTTTGGAGATTGAAACAGGCTTTTCCGCAGTATTTCCCTTTATTCTTTCCCCCACAATCCATTCTTCTATTTTAACAAGATGCCCAGTGTCTGCTGATGAAAAACAGCCCTACAGTGTGATGCTATCACCAGCATGCGTCACAGTAAATGTGATGTTTTTTGCAGTGTGGGCAGTGTTAGATTTGCACCATACATATTACTTCAGACTTTAGCTGGAAAGTTTCATCTTGATCTTATCTAACAAGACAAACTTTTCCTACAACGCAACTGGGTCACAATTATGTTTTTTAGCCAACACTACACTTCACAAGGTTCTTATTGAGTAATGGTTTAAACAGCTCAACTCTAGTCAGATTTCCTTGTTTGTGCAAATATTTTGAGAAAGGATTAATTCTCGATAATTAAACCAACAGTAGGCTGCTGGGGCTGCGATATTGTTTTGTACCATTTCCTAATATGCATTTGCTTTACTTTAACTTCTTTGGAACGCTTATTAGCTTTGATTTTCACAGCCGTCCTTCAGGTTCACAACCTGACTAACGATGCCTTAACTGTAGGGGGTTTCATCCAGAAAAGATGAAAGTTACTTTATTGATTCACAGGTAAAGTGCAAAGCAACTGTATCTGAACAAAATAGTCTGCAAACAGCATATTTTGATTTAGCGTTCTTGTTAAAGGTGCAGTAAGCAATTTCTGAGAAACGCTGTTGATATTTGAAATCAAGAAAACAAACACGCCCCTACCCAAAAGCATTACATTTCTAACTTGATAGCTCTGCCCCCAAATTCACAAACATGCTATGCAACACAGACACCTCCCCCTCATGAGTGGACACGCCCCTTACTCCTGATTGGCTACAAGTGTGTTTTGGTGCTCGGTCCAATCCACTTTCAACAGGTTGCACTTTATTTTACAGTACGTGCACTTACGTGTACTTACAGTGTACTTTCTTTCCTAAGAAAATTGTCTGAAATCACGTACTGTTGAGCAGGTACTACATTTGAATTTAAACCGTTGAAAAAGTACGTTCTATATAGTACGAATGCGTGTAGTATGAATGAATTCGGACGTACTACATCCGCCATGTTGTTACTGTCACATGACCTACGCTCTAAAAATGCTGGGTTAAAAACAACCAAAGTTGAGCTAAAATGGACAAACTCAGGGAATGGGTTGTTTTAACCCAGCAGTTGGGTTAAATGTTTGCACAACATGCTAGGCAGTTTTATTTAACTCAACTATTGTTTAAAAATTACTATATGGATGTCTTAAAATGAACCCAAAATAGGTTGGAAATTAAACATCAGACACATAATTACTAGAGGTAACAGTAATAATCAAAAGATGAACATTTATATAAGCAATTTAATAAATGTTTATTGTTTTATTAATAAGTTTAATAAATAATAATTAATGTTCATTTATTAAACATATTAATAAATGTTAATTTCCAACATGGGTTCATTTTAAGCAAGGAATACAGTAATTTTTAACCCAGCTTTTTTTAGAGTATAGTTATTACCCAGTTATTGTAATTACTATAAGTACATATAAATAAAGTGCTACCGCGTTTCTCATAATTTGCTTACTGCACCTTTAACAGTATTATAATAAAACAATGCGGCATTAAAGGTTTCAGTGATCAGAAGAATAGCACAGATCATGAAATTAAAATATATTATAGTAAATCACTGTAAAATACATTGCATGAAATGAAAAACGGGCTTACGTATGACCCGCAGTTCAGTAAAAATAACCTAGATGGTTTATGGCCCTAAACACTTTCGCAAAGCACATTTTCACAGACTTCCCAAAGGCTGGATTTTTTGATAAAACAGGCCTCTTAACACTCATAGCTCATGACCTAACCACTGAAACTTGCATTAACAGTAACCTCTTCTTGTGGGTGCGGGACCTATGACATCTCTTAGCACTGGGTCTCAAAAGCCCCTGATGCTGAGGGCTTTACTATCTGGGTGGCTGATGTGTGTATATTCTGCCCTTGAGTCACACAGTTGTTTGAAGAACACTTTTCAATGCGTTCCTAGTTCCTCCCTCTCTCCAGGCCCGGACACGCAGCAGACTAATTCAGTCATCTCTCTGTCTGTTCTGCTCTCTCTCTCTATTTTGTCTCCCGAAGGTCTTTGGTGAGCAACGTGACCATTGTGCAGCCAAACGGCCTGTTATTTTCGGTCATGCTACGAGAGAGAGAGGTTGAGTTAGAGAGAGAGAGAGAGAGTGTGTGTTGAACCCTGTTTTCTGCCCTGTCAGTGTCTCTCCTCTTCACCACATTAGCCCGGGCTGTTCCCTACGACTGCTTTGATGGTGAGCGCCGCAGGGCTCCGATCTCTGTTTCAGGTTGTAATTACTCTCTGGAGGGGCCTCACCTGGCTGTGGGCTCCAGGCATACAGAGGCAAAGAGAGAGAGGAAGAAAAGGAAAGACATGAAAAAACAGAAGATGAGACAGAAAAGGTGGGGTAAGAGGGTGAAACTTAAAAAATACAGTCGGGCCAAAAGTCTGAGACGAGGAAAAAACCAAAACCAAAATGTAAATTAATAAAATAATTATAATAATAATAAATATAATATAAGCATGTGTGTGTGTGTGTGTGTACAGATATACACTACCGAAGTTGGAAACTACCAAAATATTATTCAAAAGTTTGGAATAATTATGATTTTAATATTTATGAAAGAAAACAGTAAAAAACATTGTGTTATAAATAATAATATTAGAATTTAAAATAACTATTTTTATTGTAATGTATTTTAAAATCTAACTTATTCCTGTGATGGCTGAATTTTCAGCATCATTTATACTCCAGTCTTTTTATAATGATAATAATAATATATATATATTATACTTTTTTAAATAATTTATTATTTATAAATTTTAGAAAAATATAAAAGTGTGTATTTTTAATATATTTTTGTTTTTTTAAATAAAAATTATATATATATATATATATATATATATATATATATATATATATATATTTAATATTTTTATACAATTTTATTATTTTATAATTTATTATAAAAATGCAATATATATATAATAAAATATATTTTTATTTTTATATATATTTATATATTTTTATATATTAAATATACTATTTATTGATTGTATGCTATTTTTAGATTATATATTCAGATTAAATAAATAATATATTTCACTATTTTTAAGTCATGGAAATTAATTTATATATAACTTAAAAAAATTTTTAAATTTATTTTATAAGTTATTATTTATACATTATATATATATATATATATAATTTATTTTAAATAATATATATTTATATATTTTTATTTTATATATTAAATATCCTACTTCTTGATTTGGTTATTTTATATTCAGATTAAATAAAAGCTAATATATTCCTCTATTTTTAAGTAATTGAAATTAATTTGTTATAACTTATTTAAAAATGTATTATAAAATTTGAAAAGAATGTAGAAGCATTTACATCAGCATACTCATGAATCATGCTTTTTGACTTGTGTGTATAAAAATGATACAGCTTTATATCTATGAAAAACTTTGCAGTAGAAAGCAAACACCTCAGTCCGTCAGACTGTCTATAAAGTAAAGTGCATGAATATGACACATACAGAGCAATGAAATGAAATGTTATGGGAATATAAAGGGATTTGCTCATTTTATATCAGTAGCGGTATTAACATTACAATACATTATGCAGGGAGAGTATTACATCATCGCCTGTTCTTTACACAGGCACCGAGAGCATCGGCTTCCTGGTGTTTCCCCTGTAGTACCCCAACGGGGGTGCAGCTCCTAGGGAGATTCGACCTAATTTGAATAGAGTAACGTGGCTTCCCCTGCCGCAGAAGAAACTGTTGTCTGATTTCATGAAAAGCCAATTCAGCTAGCTGGATGTATGTGAACGTTTGTGCAAGTTACAGCCGCCAAAATCTCTCCTCAAACTGCCACCGCTTGCAAAACAAAAAAGCAGATTGGAGTCATACACGATTCCGAGAAAGAGAGAGAGAAACTACAAAGTAGCCTAAAATCTATTCATGAGGTGTCAGCTTTCAACAGCATGTTGACACATGCCTACGTCTCCTAGGAAACGGTTGCCCCAAGCGCAGTTATCAGCACAGTTCTGTGGCATGCAATTATCCAATTATCTCCCTCCCCTGAATCAGCACATCAAATCACATGACAGATCTTTTTTTTTTTCTTGCAAGGTCCTACAACACCTTCGCATTTGCATGTAGCACTTGTCCTTCCAGTTCTCACTGTCTCTCAGCATCATTTTCACTTTCCTTCGCCGGCATCTTTTGTTTCTTTTTCTCCACAAGATCGCAACATCCTTATATGCTTCCTGTTTTTTCTGACAATTTTGCTTTCTCTTGGTTCAATTTAGCCTGCATGATCATAAACTGTTAAATTAATAGCGCCGTTGCTTTGTGGCAAGTGCATGTTTTTTAATTGTTAGCTTTCGCCTGCTTTTTAAATCAAACCCCTCCCTTTCCTTTCTCACTCATCCCCTCCTCCTCTCTCTCTCTCTCTGCTTATTTCCAGGAGCAGCTTGAGTCCTGCTTTTGGCTCTGCAGGCCTGCTTTGAGAGTCTCTGACTCACAGCAGTGCAGTTCTGGAGCGGCCCTCCTCTCAGGCGGAGAGGCCGGCTGGAGGAGCCAGGGAGAGGGGCCGCTGTCACAGACCTCTCGCCCCCTTACATGCTGGGCATCGGGGCACAGCGCACATTTAGAGCCCTTCATCTGTCCACCATACAAGCCCAGGACCTGTCTGTCAGAGAGAGCGCATGAATTCAACTTGACGTCAGCATGAAATGGCGTCTGCAGTGTGTTTTTCTTCCAGTTATCGGAGTTGAAGAGGATATTCAATTAGAAAAAGCCTTACTGGTTAAGTGGGTGATCAAAAATAAGAGGGATTGGTGAGACGAAAGTTGTTTTAGAGACGGAGCGAGTTTTTTATTAAAGATTCTGCAGATTTTTTTTCTCTTAAAATAACGTCCCCCTATAAATAATACAATAAAAAGGCCAGGAATGCGAATTAAAGGGATAGTTTACCCAAAAATGAGAATTATCCCATAATTTACTCAACCTCAAGCCATCCTAGGTGACTTTCATTTTTCAGATGAACACAATTGGAGTTATATTAAATAGTATTCTGGCTCTTCCAAGCTTTATAATGGGACTGAATAGTGCCTGAGTTTTCGAAACTCCAAAAACGCATCCATCCATCATAAAAGTAATCCATAGGACTCCAGTTGGTTAATAATGCCTTCTGAAGTGAAGCGATAGTTTTTTTTTCTAAGAAAAATCCATATTTAATATCCATATTTAAAATGGTGTCAACATGAAATGGCGTCCACAGCGTGTTTTTCTTAGTTATCAGAGTTGAAGAGCATATTCAATAAGAAAAAGCCTTACTGGTTAAGTGGGTGATCAAAAATAAGAGAAAGTTGTTTTAGAGATGGAGTTTTTATTAAAGATTCGGAAGACTTTTTTTCCTCTTAAAATAATGTCCCCCTATAAATAATACAATAAAAAGGCCAGGAATGTGAATTAAAGGGATAGCTCACCCAAAAAGGAAAATGATCCCATAATTTACTCACCCTCAAGTCATCCTAGGTGTATGACTATCTTCTTTCAGTCGAACACAGTCGGAGTTATGTTAAAAAATATCCTGGCTCTTCCCAGCTTTATAATGGCATTGAGTTTTGAAGCTCCGAAAAGCGGCTGCATAAAAGTAATCCATATGACTCCAGTGGGTTAATAAATGCCTTCTGAAGTGAAAATATCTATATTTAAAACTTTATAATCTATAATCACTGGCTTCCAGCAATGGCTGCACATGCGTTACCTGGTTTTTGCGATAGACATCTATTAAGCTTACGCTACACCACACGTCCTACATCATACGTCGGGTCAGAGGTCACCCTTCCGCCGGAATTCGACTCTCTCATGATCGCGCATACGGCTGTTGCCGGAAGCCAGTGATTATAGTTTATAAAGTTATAAAGAATCACTTCACTTCAGAAGGCATTTATTAACCCACTGGAGTCGTATGGATTACTTTTATGATGGATAGATGTTCTTTTTGGAGCTTCAAAAACTCGGGCACTATTCACTCCCATTACAAAGCTGAAAAGAGCCAGGATAATGTTTAATATAACTCTGATTGTGTTCATCTGAAAAAAGGAGTCATATACAAGAAGTCATATACACCTAGGATGGCTTGAGGGTGAGTAACTATCCCTTTAAGAAAGCAAACAGAATCCATTTTGATTGCATGTGAACTGAGCTGCTTCAGAAATAATGTTGGATAGAGTTTTGTGCTTTACACAATTATAACCTGAACCAGTGAGAGTGGAAGGAGGGGGGAGGAAAAAAAAGTGACATTTACTGAAGAGAGAGAGAGAGAGACATGTGGTGAGCTAGAGAGAAGGTTCGAGACAGACAGAGCCGGAGTGGGGAGGGTTGGACTTGTGCTGTCAGTTGTGCTGTGCTGCATTTTCTTTTGTAAATACAAACGTGTGTGTGCTGCTTTTCTTCCTTCTTTCTGCTACACTCCAGTACCTTCTGCAAATGCTCCCGTCATATCGGCTAACAATGCCAAAGAGCCCACAGAGGGGGGCCTGAGGCCCAAAGATGGGGAAATATGCAAAAGGTGGAATAAAAACTACCTTACGTAAGACTGACGGGGCAAAATGGCTGTTACTGCCAGATTCATAGAGCGTAGCATTGCGTGCCTTTTTGTTAGGGTTATGATGCAAAATGTTTCTTTTACAAGAAGAGAACGGCAGTATGACTAAATTATCTATCATATTATAAAAGTTTAAAAACCTTGATATTAATCTACAGGACTGCAGAACTTTTCAAAGCATGTACTTGAATAACAATTTTTAAAGAATTAAGATTAATCATTAATAAAAAAAAGAAGAAAAAAGAAAAGAAAACTGAGGGGAAAAAATATTTTATTTACATTTAACTAAAGTATATTAAATATATAGCCCTAATATAAATTTTCAACATTGAGCCCTTCCTATTGTTTGTTTTATTATATACACACGCACACACACACACACACACACAAAAAGGGTGTTATTTGCACACTGAGAGAAAAATATCACTTTAACAAGTAACTTTACTCTAATAAATAAAACTGAAATAACAACTTCAAAAATACCACCATCTGACACGGAAGCTGAAGGGTTAAGAGTAAAGTGAACTGAATTGTAAGAAGTTGGTTTCCAGGGGAACTATTCTTACTGTTCCAGCTGAGTTGGGCTGAACCACTTTGCTTTTTAAAAAGGGGGGCGATAAACACACACAACACGAATATCTTTCAAAACAGTTTAGAGGAAAACAGAACACGGACTGGGACAATAACTACAAACATATGGGGTGCCGCTTTATAAGTTTCAGACTGTTCTTAAACAATTTGAGCTGTTCTAACAGGTTTAAACATGCGCGCCTCCCCCGCAGCTGCTCTGTGCTGGCGGCCCTGCCAAGTCAGTTTGAAAAGATCAGACAAAGGCAGCAGGAAGCCCCTCGGCTTGGCAATGAGTGCGATCGGAGCAGAAACGCGAAACGAAACCTCACTCTTTTATCTGATAGCGGACTGAATTTGTTTTCTCCCGAGGTTTGTGGCAGTTTTAGACATCTTTTGAAAATGTACGACCGTCTGGATCCCCGGGTCGAGCGAAGACTATTATCAAAGCGCCAAACGGGCAGTAGCGCTGTCTGACCGCCCGTTCGCTGTCGGTCTGAATCGGATCAAGCGTCTTTTGGGAGGCATTTTTGCATTTGAATCCTTCCTACGCCACTGAAAGGATCACTCAGGACGGAGAGTTGTCGATTTACCCAGTTAAATGTAAAAAGAAAAGCTTGAGGAGCTTTCTAAAAGCCTTTTTTTCTCCTGAGGGGACTGCGAGACGCGACGGTGACCGTTGGTGGGGGTTTGCCGCCGTTTGTTTTCTTGAGCGCGTGTGGAAGATGGAGACGCACATCTCGTGTCTCTTCCCGGAGATTTTAGCCATGATTTTCAGCTACTTGGACGTGAGGGATAAAGGCAGGGTGGCCCAAGTGTGCACGGCGTGGAGGGACGCGTCCTACCACAAGTCCGTGTGGAGGGGGGTGGAAGCCAAGCTGCATCTGAGGCGGGCGAACCCGTCCCTGTTCCCCAGCCTCCAGGCGCGAGGCATCCGGCGCGTGCAGATCCTCAGCCTGCGGCGCAGCCTCAGCTACGTGATCCAGGGGATGCCCAACATCGAGAGCTTGAATCTGAGCGGCTGCTATAACTTAACGGATAACGGCCTGGGGCACGCGTTCGTGCAGGAGATCCCTTCCCTGAGGGTGCTCAATCTGAGCCTTTGCAAGCAGATCACGGATTCCAGTTTGGGCAGAATAGCGCAGTATCTGAAAAACTTGGAGGTGTTGGAACTGGGCGGCTGCAGTAATATCACGAACACGGGCTTGTTGCTCATTGCGTGGGGTTTGCACAGACTCAAAAGTCTTAATCTGAGGAGCTGCCGGCATGTGTCCGACGTGGGCATCGGGCACTTGGCCGGCATGACCCGGAGCGCGGCGGAGGGCTGCCTCAGCCTGGAATACCTGACCTTGCAGGACTGCCAGAAGTTGACGGACTTGTCCCTCAAGCATATTTCAAAAGGTCTGACTAAGCTCAAAGTGCTCAACCTGAGTTTCTGCGGGGGCATCTCGGACGCTGGCATGATCCACCTCTCTCACATGACGAGTCTGTGGAGCCTTAATCTGCGCTCGTGCGACAACATCAGCGACACGGGCATCATGCACCTCGCCATGGGCACACTGAGACTCTCCGGGCTCGACGTGTCGTTTTGCGACAAGATAGGCGACCAGAGCCTGGCTTATATCGCGCAGGGCCTGTACCAGCTCAAGTCACTGTCGCTGTGCTCGTGCCACATCAGTGACGATGGCATCAACAGGATGGTGCGCCAAATGCACGAGCTGAGGACGCTGAACATCGGTCAGTGCGTGCGGATTACAGACAAAGGACTGGAGCTGATCGCAGACCACTTGACGCAGCTGACCGGCATCGATCTATATGGATGTACGAAAATCACTAAGAGGGGACTGGAGAGGATCACGCAGCTCCCTGCCTTAAAGTTTTGAACCTGGGCCTTTGGCAGATGACTGAAAGTGAGAAAGTGAGGTGAAACTTGGGGGGTTTCTGGAGGGAGGGAAGGAGGGCGGAAGGGGGATGGGTGGATTTCAATAGAGCAAAGTACATAAAAAGAGGCTTAAAACGCTGAATGTGATACATGTGTCAGTTATTGGTATTAACACACACAAAAGTTGTTTTTTTCTTAACAAATCGCAATATTAAACCTCCTCCTCCCCAAGTATCGCGATATTTTGGCTACCTCGTTAGATGTATTATACTGTTATTCTTAACAAGAATGAGAATTTGTGCCTAAAAAAACAATTCCCTCCCCCTTTATTTCGTCTCTGGCTTAAGGAAAGCAAAAAGACTGAAAGAAAGGATGGATTCAGACTACCTTTTTTTTTTTATTATTTCCCTATTCCCTTCCTTCAGATAGCCAACAAAAAGCAAAAGGTTTCAAAAGAAGTCTATGGGTAGGTAATGTTAGTTGATATCAAATTTCAAGCAGTTTTTCCAAGTGTCCTGTGATTTGACAGTTCACCTTAAAATATTTTAATTCTATTAAACATGCCGTTTTGTGAGAGACTATAGCAGTCTTTGTACTTCTTTTAAAAATGTATTTATCACACACCATTTAAAATTAAGTAGATTAAAAATGAGAAAGAAATAGTTACCACCAGTCACAGGACCTAAAATTTTCCATTATTGACACAAATGATATACTAAAATCTCGATGATGAATAAAGAAACAAGTTCATGGACATATTATGTCAACTGCCCTTATGCAAAGACAGACAAAAATACTGGGTTTGTACACTAAAGCTTTTATATTTCCAAACGCTTTTAGTTTTTGCTCAATTTTACAGGCCTGAAAGCCTTTAATTCCTGCTTTGAATAAGAGGTTGCCTCTGCTGATGTATTTATGCTTATGTAAGCAGATATTAATTAATGGCTGTTATTCAGAGCGTTGTACTTCAAATTGAAGTGAATTTTGTCCCTGAAAAAGAAAAAAGAAACCCTGTTTGCAATCACTGACACCTTGTTTGCCTCTTCACAGGGCTGAAACAGGGCACATCGTGTTATAAAACAATCTGTCTGTTTTAAATACATTAATATTCAACTTTACATATAAAAGACACGGTCGCAACGAGGGTAACACGCAAAATGCATGTCAGGCCTATATATGTACCATGATGTATCGACCTGCAACATGTATTGAGTCCTGCTGAGAAGCTACTGTGTTTCAATGTACTGTAAATGTATTTGTAAAAAGAATCCCAAATTAAAATGTTTTATATTCTTACAGTAAAAACATTAAAGTTGATATTTATATAAATAAAAGAGCCACTTGGAATTTCGTTATGAGTTTGGTATAATTCATGCATTCAGTGTGGTTTTGATGCTAGATGTCATAATGTTTAGGCAGTATTAATTTTGCTATAATAGGGTTAGGGGTTTATTTGGTTCATAGTGGATTTGAGAAATTAGCATTTTAGAGGGCGATGGAAGTGATATTTGTGTGTTAAGCGCATGCATGTTTGTTACATTATTTATGAAGCGCAACAAAATGGATGCTTCCCTTAATTGTGCTAGTGAGGGTGTTAAAACTGCAGTGCATTGCTGCCTTTTTTACAGTTTTGGTCATCCAGTCCAACAATATACATATTGTAAAAGCATCTGATATCAATTTAGTGACTATAACGTTGGATATTTTTCACCCATCAAAATATTATAAATCTTATTCTCAACAGTTGCCATTGTTTCCCTAAGTTAAGAAGCCAGGTTTAGGATTTTTTCTTCTCCTTGCTCAGTCACGCATACCAGATCTGAGAGACGGGGTTTGTCCCACGGGAGTCTTCCTCCCCCCTATGAAAAAAAAAAACCCCTCAGCCCACCCCCTTTCCTCAAACAGACACTTTTAAACATTCCTCACCATCATTCAAAGCATTTAAGCTTTAGTCTTTGCTCCCCTCCACCGTCCGGAGGGGTGGAGGATTTAAATGGGGGCGCTTGATGAGAGAGCGAGAGAGAATTTAAGCCCTTCTGAAGGCTACCGCCATCTCTTTTCCTAACTTTGCTGAGTTCATAGATTTTTTTTCTTTCCCTGGACCTACATTTTTTTTCTTGCATTTTCACAACTGGAAATGTTTGCCAGACATTCTGATATGCAGTGTTGGGTAAAGATACTTTTAAAAGTAATGGGTAACACTTCAGTATGGGGAACACATATTTACTATTAACTACAACTTTCCCCTCAATAAGCTCCTAATTTACTGCTTATTAATAGTTAGTAAGGTAGCTGTTAAGTTTAGGTATGAGATAGGATTAAGGGATGTAGAAAAAGGTCATGTAAAATAAGGCATTAATGTATGCTTAATAAGTACTAATAAACAGCCAATATTCTAATAATATGCAAGCTAATAAGCAACTATAAAGACCCTAAAATAAAGTGTTACAAAGTAATGCATTACTCCCTAAAAAGGTAACTAATTGCATTACTTAGTTACTTTTTATGATAAGTAATTCGTTACTTTACTTTTGTGTTACTTTTTCCTCACCTGGGCTGGGCTTGCATGTTAGGTTTTTTTTAATAACAAAAAAAAGTTATATTTTTGGCAAATGTTAAGTCCTTTTTACACCAAAAGTGAAATGAATAAGCCTCAGGCTGAAGGAAATGTATATTTACGCCTGTTCAGTAGAGGGCGCAGCTCTAACAAACCTTTCAGCTGTGCTAACATTTTAAATTAAGACATTGGTTAATAAAGTGAGATTTGTTTAATTTAATTATTACAGGTTTGCGTAAAATTCTGAAATTGCATTTCACTGTTTTTATTCATTTTTAGGAATACTGAATTTTTGTGCAAGTGAGATGAGTAAATGGCATGTCCACATTTAGTCTAGAACTACAATAACCATCATGTTCACACACATTGCACACAACACCTCTGCACTTACCCTATTTCTCTCAACATGAGAACAGGAGAGCTGTCAGTCAATAGGCTAAATGTGAAAAAGTAACTTGCGTTACTTATTTGAAAAAGTAACTTAGATATTTTGTTGTAAATTAAAAAAGTAATGCAGTACTTTACTAGTTACTTGAAAAAAGTAATCTGATTACGTAACTTAAGTTACTTGTAATGCTTTACCCCCAACACTGCTGATATGTTGCTCACATAGGTCTGCTTTAAAGTTATAAATACTACACTATTTTATGATTTTGCTGAACCGAGCCAGCGTAGCAGAAATATAGACACGATTACACATGCGACAGTTTAAAAAAAATAAAAATACAGTCCGTTTTTACTGCTGGGAATTTTAACAAAGCATGTGGAACATTAGCAGCAACCTGTATAGCTCTCTCTCTCAGCGCCAGTGATTGAAGGTGTTTCTGGGTTACAGTGAGACGCTTTGAAGTTTCAGAAGGTTCCAGAAAGGTGGGGGTGGAACTCTTGTCTAAAGTTCCAGGCATTTTAGAAGGCCCATGTGATTTGCTCAGACAGCCTAAATCAAGCACAGATCAAAAAAAAATCTAATCATGTGATAAAAGTCACTTATCGTTTCATTTCGAAATCATGACGGAAATCTGATTTGGTTGCAGTCAGGGTTAGAGGAAAGGTGGTTGAAAGCTGTGCCTGCCACTTCGTTGGAAAATGGACAGGAATTTGTGAGTCACTGTTTGACTTTGCTCTGAAAAAAAAAAAAAAAAAAGTGTGCGGTGCAAGAACCCTGTCTGACTTCAGGAGACCGGCACCGTCTAGCAAACATGGCACACGAGAGGTGCATCTCTGTGTGTGGTATTGCTGTTTATCCGTTCAGAACAACTGCATAAGGCCATATGCAAAGACCAAATGTGGGCGAAGAGAACAGTGTGTTGCTTTATTCTGCACAGGATAAAATACTTCAAATTGAATTGTGTATGATATAAGCAGCAAAAAAACTTTCTACTCACTTTAAAAGGAATATTCTGGTTTCAGTACAAGTTTAGCTCAATAGCATTTTGACTCGTCCCTCGTTTTCTTTAAAATCTATAATTATGTAATAGTTTATAATTTTACAAAAGCACTTACATTTAAAATTTGGATCACACTTTATATTAGGCGTTTTTATGTATTTACATAAAAAATAATTGTTAGGTATAATGTACGTATTGTGTTCATATTGTATTGCAAAACAATTTTTCTGCTATTGAGGTGGGATATGGGTAAGTTTAGGGACAGGTTTGGTGGTATAGGTAGGTTTAAGGGTGAGTTAAGGGGTTAGGGATGGGTCAACAGTGTAATTATAGATGTAATTACAGAAATTAATTATTACATGCTGTTATTTTGGTTACACTTTATTTTAAGGTGTCTTTGTTACACTGTAATTATATATTTAAGTACTGAGTAATATTAAGTAACTACATGTACTTGCTATAGGGTTAGGAATAGGGTTTGGTTTAGGGTTAGTTGCATGTAATTATGCATAATTTATAGTTATTACTACAGTAACTACATGTAACATATGTAACATGTATGTAAGTGTTACCGTTATTTTTTATATACAAGTACAATGTAAAAACGTATATATGTACACAATAAGTGCATTGTATCAAATGATTAATGTAAATGTTAGTACAAAGTAGATGAAGACACATTATAAAGTGGAACCAAAATTTGTGTATCATTTGAGCTGTAAAGCAGCTGTTTAAATCAGTTTTAAAGTTGTTTTATGGTTTGTGGCATTGCATTGTAATGCAATGAAGTTATAAAACTGGATATAACTTTACACAGAAAAGGATAGTAAGTCATTTTTTTCCACACCAAAATTGTTTACATGCATATTGTTTGTCTTTTGGCATGATATTGAAACAGAATTTTAACTTTTATGTATTGGCCCCATTGTAAGTATCTCACTGTAAACCAGATTTCAGCTTTTTTAAGATGAGGAACAACATTATTCCATAAATACTACTGACGATTGACCATACTATTGAGCTTAATTTGTACTGAACTTGCAATTTTAATTTAATCTAATTTAATTTGCAATTTTGAAACAAGATTGTATAAAGCACAACTGTACAGTTATATGTCGGTGGTTAAACAGTTTTTTCTGTGGCTGCCAAGTCCATTAGCAAATTCTGATGCAAAAGTTTGTGACTCATGGCGCGCAGAGAGATTTGGGTTTGAAAAGAGCAGAATTAACTCAGTGGTGAAAGTGTGTATGATGGCTAACTTTCTCAAATGGCTGTCAGGTTTTAGTCATACCTCTCATTAGAACTAATCCACAGCGGTCTTTTCACACTGCGGGCTGGATGATGGCCATATGGCATTTTTACAAGCTGTTTTACTGCACATACTGTATGTCGAATGCTTTTTTTGAAGAAGCCAGATGTAAAGGTAGGTTTGCAAGTGAACAGCGATTCTTGTGTGTGTGTGTTTAGTGTCTAGGTTTGCTCTGGTTTGTTGATGCCAGCTCTCCCCCAGTGAGGTTGTGACAGAGTTTGACTGGTGTCATGTGACCTTGCTGGAAGTGTGAGTACAGAGGGGTCGGAGCCAGGAGACCCAATCTGTCGCCCTCGTCCCACCCTTCACACACATGCAGAGATGGAAACAAATTGGCAAAAATGACCCTTACAGAATAGGCTCAAAATCCACAGACACTGTCCAAATTCTAGGCAAAATTTAGGAAAATGATGTCTGACTTGGCTGATTTGTGCATGTCTCAGTCTTGTTAGGGAGTGTTTGGAGGCTCTGTCCTCTCAGACACACACACACACACACACACACACAAACTCACTATCTTAGACTCTATTTTTCTCTTTCTTGGTATTTCTTTTCTCTGAACAAAATGGGACTCAGGCTTGTGTTGCACCAGTTTTCCCCTTTGTTCTGATTGTATTAGGTGACGGGTCCACATGTTCTGGATCGTATCTGCTTTCATATGCAGTGAAATGCAGCTCTCCGGCAGCACTCTGGAGGCAGGAGGTCTGTTCATGAAAGAAACTTGAGTGCGAGACTGAAAACCACACCACACAACAAAAAAACGATATGGGGGAAAAAAGACAACCAGTTATTGGAAGCTTTGTTGCATCTAAACCGCCCATTTTAGCGTTAATCCTTGACCTCAAACTGTCAGGCGCACCTTTTGACAATCAAGAATATAAATTCTGACTGAATAGCTGCTATGAAATTTATAAAAATGCATAGCTCCTGTCCTGGCTGGTGACTGACCAGTACGTGCTAAAATATACGTCCAACATTGTCTATATAATCTATATACAATAGATTATACACACGTAAAATGTGATATCACCCCCTGGTGGCTGATTTCTTTCAAATTTCTCACAGACATCTAGGTCCTTGAGTCAAACAGGCATACCGAGTTTCATTCCAATCGGCCATCATTAACCTTGTCTAATTGGTGCTCAAACTTCATTGGCTGATGGCGGCCATGATTTTTGAGATACGCAGATGTCCTCATAGACAGACATGGCACCTTGGACAAAGACACTGCATGGCAATTTTCAAGTCGATCAGACTAACGATTGCGTAGTTAGAGCCATTTTCATGTTTTTTATTTTTATTTTATAGCGTCACCAAGTGGCCAATCACCATGTTTTTTTTACTGTGACCTCAGATTGAGCTCATACATATGTGTACCAAGTTTGGTGAAAATATCTCAATTCGTTCATGAGTTATAGCCATTTTAGTAAAAGTGGCTCCGCCCACTTCGAACGTTTTGGCGCCCCCTTAGCGATGGTGAGTCGAAATTCCAAATTTTTTTCAATAATTATTGATTTTCACACACCATGGAATATTTCTGCACTGGTTTGCTTCCGATCGGGCGAAAAACCAAGGACTAGTTTGCAAAAGCAGGCTTTGGACAAAATCCAAGATGGCGGAAAAATTTCATACCAGAAATGAAATCTGAGATATACATTTTGTTCGTCTTGACCCACGGATTCCAATGATATAAGTCACTGTGACAAAGGGTTCAAAAGTTATGGCCATTTTTCAAAAACTTTTTTTGGGCACTGTAGCACCACTTTCGGGCTGATTGGAGTGAGTCTTTGCAACGCTGTAGACTGGGGGAGTAAAAGTCTAGTAAAAGCTAAGATGACAAAAACCTGTTCACTGCACAGCATGAGATAGAGAGGAAGGTAAAACGGGAAGAGATGCTTGGGAAACAGGAAGGTAAAAGGGAAGAGATGCTTGCGAACATACGAAATTGGGTAAGACACAAGAAAATGTTTTATTTCTTAGCCTCTATGCTTTTCTTTGGCTTGGCTCTATAATTTAAAAGGTAAAAGCTGATAGACGAGTACATGTGTGTGTGTCCGGGCTACAGGCCGACTGGAGATTTGTTGTTACTCAGAGTGTGGGTGGTAGAGAGGGTGTGAGTGTTGTGTGAGGTGCTCTGAATCCACTCAAAGAGGGAAGCGATGGAAAGAGAGAGAGAGAGGGAGAGTGCTAAAAGGAAGAAAGTGGATGAGAGATGGATGACGGGGGGGACGCACACTACTGTAGCTAAAACCTCTTCACAGAAATACAGCAGCCTCTGCCCATCACATCCGTCCAGACCCCACACAGCCGGCTGAGCTGCTCTCCACAGGAGGATATATTTTTAAAACCACTGTGGCATTTGGAATTATCTAAGAGGTTCATCCATAATGTTTTGGTAAGGTAGACACTTTTTCAAACGCTACATATACAAAAAGCACTGTAGGTCCGATGGGTTTATAAATCCAGTGGAATTTGCCAGATGTTTTTTTCAGAGTGAAGTTGGATCAAAGTTATTGGTTGAAATGGAATAAAGTTGTATCCTGAGCAAGGTAGAAAAAAACCTCCCCTGTGCTGCCAACAAGAGCAGAAATTCTGGATTAGATAAATCTAGTAGATCCAACATGGCACTATAGCCGTTACAAGAAACGTTTACCGCCATACCACAGATTGATGACATGCATTAAGTGAATGACAGAAACAAATGTCATTGTGGCATTTAAAAGAATGAATGGGATCTTTATTGGAAAGATACAAATTTTAAAGGATCTCTCATTCCAAAAATGAAAATTCTGTCACGATCGTTTTGCTCCGCCTGCTACAACATCTTTTGAAGCCATATGATTAAAATGATTATGAACTGAAAACTCGACATGAGGGTTATTAAAGGCACAATATGTAAGATTTTTGGATAAAAATATCCAAAAACCACTAGAACAATGTTATATATTTTTGACTTGTGTACTTGCATTACCCCAGAAGTTTCCAAAAATGTTTAAATCCAGAGAAATAAGCAATTTTAACCAGGACATGGACCGTGTCCGTGTGTCACCTATCAATGACTTTGTACCTGCGTTACCCTCGATTTCCGGTTTTATTTTGTGGAAACCATGGAAACACTAAAAACGCTTTAATATATGTTTTATTAGACAATGGAACAACTGTTTGGATACATTTATAGACAGAAAACTAATCATTGTTATATAACTCAACACGTTTAATCTTATCGTCTGAATCTCGTTTTCTTAATTTTCTGCGAGTACCATGTTTTACCATGCCTCAGAGAAAAACACTATTTTGTCAAGTGGCTAACATAGCATAATCAGATGCAGCTTTATTTTTTAGCACAGAGTAACGTTATAACAATTTTCAACATTTTCAAATGTATCTAAAATGACACATTTGAAAATGCGACACCACTGCTTTCGAGCCGTGTGTCGCACTCGTCTCTCATTAGCAATCGCTCCAGCGGCCGTTTTTTGCTCCCACAGCACTCGGCCCTGCTCTGCTTCATACTACAGTAACGTTAATAATCTCATCCATGATTTCTGCCCGAGTCCTGTCGGATTCTTTTCCACCGGCTCTGAGGTGAAGATGACATCTCCCATGATTCCACGCTCAATCTCGGCGTCATCAAGCTACGCCTTTGTTTTGAATAGGCGACCTCTAGCGGCGAAAAATTACATATTGTGCCTTTAAATGACAGAATTTTCATTTTTGCTTAAACTATTTCTTTCAAAATTACGTTACTCAAAATAAAGATACTCCAATTTTTGTCAATTATTACTTTCAAAATGTCGATACTAACAGTTATTGCGATGCCCGACCAAATTCAGTGTTTGTAGAGCATTCAGATTTTGAAAGCAAGGAATATTCTGGAAGAGTGTAAATAGCCGCATGTTCAAAGTGGAACGTGTTGAGCAGCAACAGAATTGTGTTCTGTTCTTTTCTTCTCTCTCTCTCTTTCTCTCTCGGCCCTGGGTATTGCGTGGCTCTGTCAGAGATGTAGAAAAGGCAGTGTTACACAACAGGAAGTGAAGCATGTCTCGGGAGCTTTAAAGACAAATAGACCGGTTTGATCAAGTTTAGTGCCGGGCTCTCTTGAGTCCACCTCTCAATACCGGCTCAAGTGCACAAACACAGGAGAGCACAGGGAGAAAAGGAACACTTATAGCATCATACTGCCTGATTGAACTCTTCATTCAGTTTTTGTCCTTTTTTAAATGCCAGAGAAAATGGCTGATTCCTTGAAGTCTCTGAAAACAAGCTACACAGTCTGTCTGTCTGTCTATCTATCTATCTCCTATGGTAATTCCCAGAGCCTGAGCACAAGAACAGCAGTAAAACTGTTACTAAAATGGACAGCAGACTTCAAGTGGTAGTAAAAGTATAACTAAAAACAGGATGCAATATAGATGAGTGAGTCATATTAAGATTCTGTTTTAGCAGTTAGCTGCTTATTAACGCACCCACACCCACAGGGCTACATGCACCAGGCCCACTAGCACAAAGACTAAGTTTAAACTGTAGTGTCAGCAAAAAGGCAGCAACCATTGTTTCAGGTTTTCAAAAGAACATATAGATTGGATTGCTGACAGGAAGTGGCTGGAGCAGATAAAGGTGGGTATACACAGAAATACAAATAGTGTTTTAATGGTTATGATCTTAAAGGGACAGTGCACCCAATATGTCAAATGATGTCAGAATTTTCTTTTGCACTATTACAGCTGACTACTATAACTGTTTGACTGAAGGTGCATTAACTTCCTTCCTCACAGCTGAAGACTCAAGAGAAGACACTCGCCATATGAAGTCCCAAAATTACTGTATTTCAAGATGATTGTTATGAGCGTCTTAAATTAGAAAAGAGATCAGAAGCAGTACTTCTGTTCCTAAAATAAATGCTTTACAAGATGATTGCATTGCTTTTGGCCATTTGGGCTGAACTAAAAAGCTGTGGGCGATATGAAACCAAACATATCGAGCAACACAGAGCCCATTTTTCCATCTCATTTCCTCTCTCTGTCCTTCCTTTTTCCTGACGAAACCTTCTCACTCTGTAGCAACTGTCCATCACTTTTCTCTCAGCCCACTGTAAATGCCATGCTCTCTCTCTCTCTCTCTCTCTCTCTCTCTTTGAGATTTAGAGGCTCTGAGTGTGACATGGAGAAGCTCAGCTTGTGTCTGCCTCGAGGCAGTGGTCCGGCTCAGCCGGGGAAATTTATAAAGTGTCTGACGTTATCGCCATGCGGTATGCAGAGCATTCATTCTCCCCCTTCTCTCTCTCTCTTCCCTCGTTCTGTATCCACCCTCTCTCTCACCAAATCTTCAACCATATACTGACATCTCTAGCCTGTTCTCTAACACTGTAACCACCAACATTCTTTCTCTTGTGTTTCTTGCACTCCCCACTTGCTTTTACACAACCCAACAAACGTAGAAATTTTGAAGATTGCATGCAAAAGAGCATCCAGAAACAATGAAAGCAAATGGGCAAGGATGCTGTCGAGCTCTGAAAAGGGCAAAAAGCAAAAGAGGGTTTTTTGCAGAAGATCCATTTTGGGTTCTCCAAAGAATAGGGGCTTTTCTAACCTGGTAGTTATGAGATCTCAGGTATAGGAACTAGTCACAGGGCATTCCCCTGAGAACTAAACTATAGGGCCATTTTCCTGGTTGCCAACAGCCGACAGTCTGTCTGTCTATCTATCTATGACAATTTTGTGATAATTCTCAGAGCCTGAGCACAAGAACATCATCGTCATATAAGCGCGGCATTCAGCAACGTCTACAACTGGAGAATGGAGGACGCCGTGATCGATGGGAGCTGTGTTTTTGTTGTGTGTCGTGGGTTTTGTGATAACAGAGATGGAATGTAGACATCAAGTCAAGTCACCTTAATTTATTTAGTGTTTTATACAATACAGATTGTTTCAAAGCAGCTTTACAGTGATTCAATGATGCAAACAGAGTTCATTTTGGCTGTACAGCAGCTCTAAAAGAAAACAGTGTCATTGTTCAGCTGAAGTCTGTTCAGTGTTGATTCAGTTCCATTGTAAAGATCATCAATTATTAAATTAGTTCATTTCATCTGTAAAGCAGATCTGAAGAAAACAGTGATGTCATCGTCCAGCTCAGTTCAGTTCTCATCCAAAAGTGTCAGTGCAATCAAATCAATAATACTATTGAAGGTCGTAGGCCTATAAGTTATGCGACTGAAAGAGCAAAAAAGAGGGCCAAGAGACAAGTCTCCTACGACAACTTGCAATTCTAGTTCCTATTACGCTGGGTTAGACCCTACTCTGAAGAATGGGCTAATGTAGTCCCCTCAAAAGGCGTTCCTATAACTAAAATCCTTCCCAGTTCCTGTGGTGCGAACACGCCAAAAAGCAGGTACTTCCGCCAATAGTCATAGGAACTATGGAAATGTTCCTTCGTTGTCAAAGCCCCTAATCTTGCAGTGATCAGTTCTTAAAAGAACCATTTTTGTTCATAGCGTGAAGAACGTTTTTATAATCTTAATAATCTTTTTCCCAATGGAAAGGTCCATTGATGTTAAAGGTTCATTATTTTTTTAAGAGTGTACATCTTCTTTATACAATAGTTTTAAAGACTATAGTTCTTCACTGAAAATCATCCTCTCTAATGTCCATTACTGCATAAGCAAATGACCAAAATGCAGTTGGTCAAGAAATAAATCATTCTCAATGACATCAAACCTGGCACAAAATGTCTTCACAAGACATGTTTGAATATATACAGCCGCGGCCATTATCAGTGAATAACGACTTCAATTTAACTGTGTATTTGGTCATATTTTTGGAGTCCCCATTCATTTTCATTGCATGGAAAAGAACAGCTTTTTTGTGTTCTAGAAAGTCATACAGGTTTTAAACGGCATGAGGGTAAGTAAATGATGACGGCTTTTTACTTTTCCCACTCACACACTTTCATGAAACACATGTACCAGCATATATCTACTCATAAAACCCACATGTATGCCATGCTAACGTCCGGTTTGCTGTGCATCTGCAACTTTTTCCATCTGTTCTTCCTCCCCCCTTCCTGTTTCTCTCTCTCTTTCCCTCTCTGCGCTGAGGGTGGATGCTGGGAAACTGTGGATAGTGTTTTACTTTTGTGCCGCCACTTCTCTTACTTTCTTTTTTTTGCTTTGTCACTCAACGCGACATGTCCTGTCACATGGTTCATTCACTCCGACAGACACGGGGCCGGAGAGTGCTGCCTCTCTCTCTCTCCCCACATTTCAATCTCCCTCTTCCTCCCTCTCATTTCAGTCCAGGGTCTATTCTGAGGCAGGAATTGGAAACTCAGTCTTGTGCTGATGTTTATCAGCCCATTCCAGGCCCTGCATTGCATTTCTATCTGAGAGTGTATCAGAGCCCCTGATTTTAGATAGATCTGATTAATGTTGTTACATACTCCATGGCATTACATGGGAAGGTGAGAAGGGGGAGATATACACAGCCAATAATTTTCTGTATAATCTTCTTGTTTTGCTTCACAAGAGATCTCCACACCAGAGTGGCTAAATAGAAAACAACACAAATTTGCACATATTTATGCCATATTTATGAATCTGTAAGTGTGTTTGGATGAATGGAGTCTGAGATGAAGCCAGAGAAGGACTCTAGAGGAAACAAGGAGAGAAAAAAGGTTGCTCTGGACTGACCCTATTAGGGAACCAATGTTAATACATTTCAGCAACATCCACCTGCTCGTGTTACTACAGCGATGACACAAGACTTCAATTAAACCCAGGCCAGGCGGGGAATTCACACAACGGCCTCTCGACAACTCGCTGCCTTGATTTCTCTCCCTACCATAGTTGAGTCGCTCTACTTCAACATACATCTGACCACTTAAAAAACATTAATTTAAAATTCCTTTTTGCCATCAAGTTCCACCTTACATTTGATTTGGTGTCCTAAACTATTATATGGAAATATATTTATACATTTTCAGTTTTCATTTTAATTTTTAGTTTGTTTTTGTCTTTTATTTTATTTTATATTTTTAGGGGCCAAGCACCAAAGGTGCGATGGCACCTATTGTATCCGTTGGTGTTCTTATTTTTATTCTTCTTCTTTTTCTTCTGTTTCTTCTTCTTCCGAGTCTATAGCAGCCCATAGAACCGCTTGCGGGAAAGTTTTTAAATTTGGCAACATTTTCTACAGCAAATTTGGTGTCTCTAGCCCAAACTCTCTAGTGCCACCACTTGTCCAAAGTTTCACTCATATTTAAGCTAATAACGTTTGAACCATAAGGATTAGAAACAAAATTATTTTTTCCTCTGATTCCTTGGCTCAATACAATTCGATTACACCCTATTCCCGCCAAATTTTCCTACTTTTTCGAAAATTAAATCAGATCATTTTCAGACTATGGTGGCAAAAAATTATCAAAAGCTTTTTGATACGAAACCACCGTAGGACGTTAAGTTCCATTAAAGTTCTTTTTAAGTTTAAGATTTTCATCTACTATTTATATTTTATTTTATTTCAACTTTATTTCAATAAATGAAAATGATTTTTAATAGTTTTTGGGGTTTTTTTTGTTAATAATAACAACACTGTAAACATGTTAAATTATGGAAATAAAATGGGTTGTGAATAAAATTGAATGTATGAACTAATACACAAAAAGAGTTTCTCAATAAATGCAACGGAGTCTCTCCTGCCATCCCATTCTCTTTGTACCTTGTTTCTTGTCTCTCTAAAACGGATTTGTCTCTCAGGATTAGAGCTGACATGATTGCAGATTTTGTTGCAGATGTGTTTTGTTTATGAGTGTTAAGTGATTCTGAAAAAGGCCTTGCCACTTCACTGCTCCCCATTTCCGACTCCTGCAATATTCTGCCCGCTGATATGCTTTACAGACTTTTGGAGAGACGGACAGGGACTTTCAGACAGAGCAGAATTTTTAATAAGTGGAAATCTCCTGCACCAGAGGGAGGAAAAATATATATATCACAGTTTGAGAAAAAAATATGTGACAAACCCCAGCGTGTCTGGCTTTAATTCAAAGCATACAGGCTACAGAGGACCCTGCGCTTTTCCCCCGTTCAAATCATCTTATCCATATTTAAAGGATAAGACCTGAGTGCAATAAGTGAAAGCAGCTTTGCATACGAGATCACAGCCAATTAAACTGACAGTTTCTCATTCAAGGAGGCGAGGGGGGGGAGTCAAGTCCGGAATTTCTCAAAAGTTGCCTCAGACAAAAGAATGGAAAAAAAACAGCTCTCGAACCCTAAAATATGACCTGTCGGGAAAACCAGGGGATCCAAAAAGAGGGAGAACAAGAGAGAACCAAGAAAATAAAGTAAACAATGCTGGTACAGTTGTTGTATCTAGTTTCAAGCCTGCAAACACAATAGCTCTGTTCCAAAACCTAGTGAACTGCATCACTGCTAAAGAAATGTTCTATTGCATAAAAAATATTAGGTAAAACAAAATATTTTTACTAGACTAACCTATTTTTAATGGTTAATTTGTATAAATTAATAATATATATATATATATATATATATATGTAGTATGATCCTAAGTCATCTTAAAGGGGACATATTATACCCCTTTTCACAAGATGTAATATAAGTCTCTGGTGCCCCCAGAATGTGTCTGTGAAGTTTCAGCTCAAAATACCCCACAGATCATTTATTATAGCTTGTCAAATTTCCCCCTATTTGGGTGTGAGCAAAAACACGCCGTTTTTGTGGGTGTCCCTTTAAATGCAAATGAGCTGCTGCTTCCAGCCCGCTTTCCAAAAGTGGGTGGAGCTTTAACAGCTCGTGCTTCGGTTGCTCAACAACAACAAAGCTGGAGAATCTCACGCAGCCAAAATGATGATTGTCAGTAACGGTGTTCAGCCTTACATTGTTCAAACCAGAGTCTGATGGAGAGACTCAGGAAGAAGTTACAAGTTTTACGACTTTCAAGATGCCAAGTCTATGAGGTCTTAAAGAGAACCTATTATGCTTTTTTACATTTTACAACTTTCTTTAGTGTGTAATGTTGCTGTTTGAGCATGAAAAAGGTCTGCAAAGTTACAAAACACAAAGTCCCTCCAGCTGGAGTTATTCTCTATATCAGTGCGCACGGGTTCGTAATCTCCATTGTAATCTTGAGTTTTCTTCCGGTAACAAACATGTCATAATATTCCTCATTTAAATAATTCCCGCCCCAGGCATATCCAAAAAAACGGGCGAGGCCTAGTTGAGCTGAGTTAATAGTGTGTTGAAACTCATGGTTATGGTAAGGCGCATGACATTTTCCCAAACACACTCTTGATCACAACACACTGATCCAGCTGACCAATCAGAACACATTCTGCTTTTTGGAAGGAGGGGCTTCATAGACACTGGAACTAAACAGAGCGTTACAGACAGACTGGGAAGAGAGTTGCTGCAACAATGTCAAATAAGTGAAAAAGAATGTGTTTTTTGAACATTTAAGACCCCCAAAACAAAATCAAATCTTTGTAAAAGGGCATAATATGGCCTCTTTAAAATGCTGCCTCTGTAGGCAGTGCACTATGGTTTGGAACAGGGCAAATTAATGCGGACATTATTTATTTTTTAAAAAGCCCTGCACAAATAATTTTGCATCTTTTCCTTTGGCCATGAGTGAAAAAGCAATTTTCAACATTTTTATAACTATACGCCTACAAAAAGTAGAAGGAAAATACAAACCTTATGATCCCCACTGTAGACAATTAAATTCTCCAACTTTGTATAAGTAAAATGAAACAGACTCTCCAAGAACAGCTCTGGACCGATAAGGTCATTCTGAACAATGGCACATATTTAGAGAGACCCAATGGAGAGAATATATAAGGGGAAAAAAGACTAAATAAATGAAATAACAATCTTGTGACTGTCAGGCACTGGAGGCGTGCCAGCAGCCGGAGCAGAGGAGAGAGAGAGAGAGAGAGAGAGACAGTGAGGGGGTGGAGCCAGTGAGAGAGACAGTGAAAGAGAGAGCCAGGGGAAGAAGAATTGTGAAGGAGGAAAGAGAACAAACCGATAGATACTGAGAGAGGAGAACAAAGGACAAGAGTGTGAGTATTATTGTCATAGAGAAGAAAAAAAACATGAATATTAGATATATGATCGCTGAAAGGGAGAGAGAGAAAAAGTGAGGAGAATGACAATACAGACAGGAATACAAAAACAAAAAACAAAAAACGAGAGAGCAGATTGTCGGAGATGTACTCTTCTTTTGAGAAAGTGTAGGCGTTTCTTCAAATACAAGCACATTTAGGTCTCGGTTGATTTTTATTGCAACAGATTTTAGCTTTTTCTTTTTGTTGTATGGAGTTCACATTCATATAAACTTTTTTTTACAATGACTTCTTTTATTTATTTTTGGTATTTTTCAAATGCATTTTTATGTGTGTATTGATTCATTTAATGCTTGCCTCACACCCAGACTTTCAACTATGGAAAATTATTCTAAAAAAATGTTATAAAAACTACGATAATCTAAACAAAGACTGAAATAGACATAAACCATTTCAAAATTTATTAAAAATCCATTTCTCTCTTTTTTTTTTTAAAGATGACTTCCAAAAAATGGTAATTTCCACAACAACCACAAATTTTGGCTCTGATAAAGTTTTTTTTTTCAAAGGTAAGTTAGTTACCAAGGAGACAACCTTGGTTAAAAAAAAAAAAAAATGTTTAGCTTCGCATATTTATAAAATAGCCCTGGCAAGACAAAGGAGCTGACCACTTTGTCTTGAAAATGTGTAAAATGTAATTTTCACCACATAACAGTATAAAACAATACATATTTTGAGTTTTGACTGTAAAAATGTGCAAATGTTTGAGAAAAAATGACCACTGTCCACTGACAAATTAAGAAAATGAAAGTGTGAAAAGCATGTTTTATTTTCTAGAAGTCTACAAGGCCAAATGTGCCTATAGTTGAAGAAGTGTGTGTGTGTGTGTGAGAGAGAGAGAGAATAAGAGGGAGGGGAAAGAGATTGAGAGAGTATGTGTGAGGTAGAGAGTGTGATGGTGATAGAGCTTTCAGTTCTTTGTGTGTGTGTATGTGTGTGTGTGTGTTGGTCAATGCACAGCAGTGCAGCAGTTCTCAGCCGCCCAGCAGGAAAAATCCCATCATTCTCTGCATACCGCACAAATTCCAGCTCGGTTTTCACCTCGTGGCCCCACTCCCCCACCCTTCCCTCTCTCTCCCTCCCTCCCCCTCCCTCCCACCTCTCGGCCTGCTCTTACAGATGGAGACTCGGCTGAACTCTCTCAATCCCGGGGCCTCTTGTCTTCTCTTAGCCTCACCTTTGACTGCAGACCCCTCAACTCAGCTCTATTTACTAACGCCATAACAATATAACCACAATAAAATCTGTGTGCTGGATGCCATGCTTCTTAAAATATTTTTTAAAATCAATAAAATCTCAGTATAAAGTGCTCAAAGTCTGATCTGACCAGAGGCGTTTCCTCCGAAGAGGCAAATGAGGCAGTGCCTCCTCAAAAAACTGGATGAGAAAATAATCCATATTTCAAAAATAATACAACGCAAATATTACAAAGATGTGACATTAAATAGTGCATAAATCACTTGATTTTCTAAAGTAACACTATCCAACAGCGACACCAGTGGGTAAAGTTAGGAGGCCGGGTCTCTCTTGCCTCCCCTGAGCCCATTGAGTTTTAACAGACCCCCTAACGCATACAGTGGGTTTGGTGAGTGGGTAATTAAGAATGAATGGGGGAAAGCCAAGTGAGAGAAGGCAATGCCTTCATAGCCCTATGATTGGTTATGATCCGTTTGTGTGAATGTAACCCATCTAAGCAGGACTCGAACCCAGGTCCGCCGGCATGGGAGTCGGGCGCTCTATCAAGGAGGTTAAAGACCACAGTGTCTAGCGTCAGTCGATAGAGCGCCTCTTGAGATCAGGGGAGTGAGGTTTACATGCACAGCTCTTACCGGCCTATGTCCGTTATACTCACCCCCCTAAACCTCACTCCCATACGGGTGACTGCACCAATGTAACCCCTCCTGTTCGAACCACCCACTCTAAGCGGGACTCGAACCCGGGTCCGCTGGCATGGGAGTCGAGCGCTCTAACAAGGAGGCTAAAGATACAGTCTCTAGTGTCAGCCGCTAGAGCGCCTATTGAGATCAGGGGAGTGAGGGTTACACGCACAGCTCTTACCGGCCGATGTCCGTTACACAATAAATCCCACCTCTTGTTTTTGTGCGAGTTTGCAAATCGGTCTGAATGAACAAATTTATGGCATTAATGGTAGGAATAATTAAAAAGTAAGTAAACAACTAAGCCACTTATATATCACTGCTTTATGTCACGTCAAAATCAAACTTGAAATGGCCTTAAAACATGATGACTGTGGGGTTTTTTAGTGAGCAATCAGCTCTATACTGTTTATCAAACTCTACTGTTTGTCGAAAACACTATTAACGAGACAAATTTGCTACATAACCATGAACTCCATTAAGATTATTTTTTCCTCGTGGATAATTATTTACTGTGATACATGCTGGTTTTCACCTACTCAGCAAATGAAAAGAACTCTCATTGTAGAGGACATTCATTACGCTTCACCGCTCATTATATCATCACCATAATCAAATTGGCTCACAGCCTGTACAATCCTGATGTAATCCATGTGCTGTTGACACATCATCAAGGATATTCACAGAGTCACTTTACACCATATTAAGACAGGAATTACACTATTCTAATCATTATCAACTTATTTTTGCATACGGTCTCATCCTGGGCGACTTGAAAAGCCCTGGTGCTTCAGCCTTGATAAAACTTGCATAAAAGCATGAAAGACTCTTTCATGTCTCCAACTGCATTACGCAGCGCTTTGGACCTGATGAAATACAGAAAATGTCAGAGTCGTCGAGTTCATTATGACCTGACTTTGAAAATAAGACTCTTGACTTTGGTTCGGACTGCAACTGTTGTACGACTAGAGAGAAAAAGCAAACAATGGAATCCAAACGACTAGTAAAAGTGCTTCTTTTTTCTATTATATTTCATTACAAATAATAAAAATTCTAAAATAAAAATAAGAGAGAAAAAAAAAATCATGATCAAGTTAACAAATTTCAAAAGTAAAGTGCATCTATAAAATAAATAAATAAAATAACATTTTAATTAAAATAATCATGATCAAGTTAGCAATTATCAGAAGTGAAAGTGCATCTATAAAATAAATTAATTAAAATAAAATAAAACAAAAATAAAATTATTTTTTTAAATAATATTTAAAAGCATAAATAAAAAGAATAAGATAAAATAACAGAAAAAAAATTATCCATTTAACAATTTTCAAAAGTGAAAGTGCTCCTATTTTGATTTTTATTACAAATAAAAAGCATAAAAATTAAAAATAATATATATATATATATATATATCCGGAAGTTCAAATTAAAAATGTATTTCTAAATTTAATTTAAACATTAATTTAGACTTTAAACCCAATATGATGTGCTCTCAAGCTTTTGGACCCATTTGTATTTAAGGACATATAATTTGTTGCAATTTCTCCTGATCATACACAGACATAATGTCCTCATCTTTTAAATCTATCTTTCTTGAGTGGATTGAGAGTGAATTCTTTCTCAGAAGAGGAAGAGAGCAGAGCTGAGGGGAAAACAGAGCTCTTGTTTTGCCTCTTTCTCTCTCAGGGCCTCCCAAGATGCCACTCAGGGAGAGGCTATTAATCATTGACAGGCCCCCGTGGCTGTGTGTGTGTGTGTGTGTGTGTGCGCGGGGCCGTATGGACTCAGCACAGGCAGGACATTGAGAGTAGATGGCTAAAGCCAGGCTGCGCATAGAAACATTAGCAGCATTCTCCACGCCCACTGTAAAGCCCTCTCTAAGACCTGGGAGTCTGTCCCTAGAGCAGGTGAAAAAACTCCCCACCGCCCCACAAAGAGAGAGAGAGAAAAAGCACAACGGTGGCATGCATACATATACACACACACACACACATACGCAAACACACAGCTGAAAACTGATCTCCCACAGGATATGCTTACAGCCCTGGCTGCTGCCTCTCTCACAGACTGCCAACAATGTTACACCCAGGAGAGGGTATGTGTGAGAGAAAAAAGAGTTGGAGAGAGAGAATCATACACAGGGTGAGGGGGAAAAAAACTAGAAGGAGAGAACGAGGGCAGGAAAAGGCCAAAAGAGAAAACAAGGGGGTGTCTTTTGGGACAAAAAAGACACAATGGAAACTGAAGATGGAGAGAGTGTGGAAAAGAAAACGTGAGGAACAGACGGAGGAGGGTGGCTCGCATGAAAACCGGTCTCGGAGTAATGTAGCTTTAATCTGGTATTTCCTCTTTGCAGCGCGAGGGATATTCCTGGGGAAGGGTGGGAGAGTAACACACGCTCGACTCCATCTCCTGGCCTCGAGATCAGCTGTGAGGCTGCGCTGCCCTGACTGCTCACTGGGCCTTAACAAGAGCCACATCTAGCCTGTGTGCATCAGGCCTGTATTACACACACACAGAGGAAAGGTGGTATACAGTCACTCCGTCTGACCCACCACCCCATAAATACATAGTGACATAGTCCAGGGGGACGTAACACTCATAAACACATACGCAACCATAGCAGAGCACTGTAATGTAAACCAATAGGACCAAAAAACCAGTCAGAGTAGATGCAATATTTAACTTACACAGATATAGCCTCTTCAATATTACTTACTAAGAATGGGTTGAGATAAAGGAATATAAAGAATATTAAACCTAAAATAAAGATTACGAAAGTCCACTTTAGAGATTCTACTGACTCTCATTAGAGTACTAGTACTAATAGACTGTTAGGTTAGGGTTAGTAAAATATGTTGACATGTACTTGCAAAGTTACTCATAGTTAGTAGAATAGGTAACACTTTATTTTAGGGTCTTTTAACTAGTTGCTTATTAGCATGCATATTACTAGAGTATTGGCTTTTTATTTGTACTTATTAAGCACATATTAATGCCTTATTCTGCATGACCTTATTCTACATTCTTAATCCTACCCAATAACTAAAATTAACAACTAACTAACTAAAGTTTATTGAGGGAAAAGTTGTAGTTAATAGTTTATATGTGTTCCCTATACTAAAGTGTTACTGTAGAATGTCTAAAGTGGACCATCGAAATAAAGTGTTACCCTTTGTTACACTATAATCATATATTTAAGTATTATGTAATATTAATTAACTACATGTACTTACTATAGGATTAGGATTTGGTTTGGTTTAGGGTTAGTTGCATGTAATTACGCATAATTTATAGTAATTACTATAGTAACTGCATGTAACATATGTAGCAATGACACTGTAAAATAAAGTGTAACCCTTTATTTTCAGGTGTCCTTGTTACAGCATAATTACACATTTAAGTAACAACATGTACTTACTATAGGGTTAGGTTTAGAAATAGGGTTTGGTGCATGTAATTATGCATAATTTACTGTTATTACTACAGTAAGTACATGTAACACATGTAACAAGGACAATGTAAAATAAAGTGTTACCTCCTGAAACTGCAAAGTTTCTAAATTCATCCCCACAAAACTCATTGTCTGATCAGAGTTTGGTGGCTTAATCAGTCTAATTACACAAGGCTTCTTTAGGACTGACTAGTTGATTATGAAATATGTTGACTATTATGTATTAATTGTCTCAAAACTGGAAATTCTGATTAAAGATTAAAAACATCCGAAATGAGCGTCTGTTCATAACGGTTTTCCAGTGATAATCTGCTAGTAGGAAGATTAATAATCAGCAGTGGGTTACATGTTTCATTGTAATCTGTGTATAATGAGCAGACAGCACAAATGGAGGCTAGAAATATACAGAAGGTTAATAAGAATATATGTAAATTGGTATGCATTGATACAGAATACAGTCCTCCTCTCATGTGCAATCTGAGGTACTGATACTGGGTCAGAGGTCAGAGGTTATAAAGGTCCCTTTAAAATTCCACTGCAGGGCTCTAGACACTGCCTTTAACTGCAGTGTGTGTGTGTTTATGGTACAGTGAACCACAGAAACTTCCATAGTTGAGCATAAAGAGTTATTTTGTAAAGCACCATTACATGCAAAAAATTCAAGGGAAGGACTGGCCTTTGGGGGGGCTTGTTGTAAAGTTAGATCTAATGATTAGCTAAATGGATTAAACAGAGCTAGGGTCCAATTTTTGTCTGTGGATCCTTTGATTGAACCCTTGAATACAGTGCTGGGAGCAGTGTGATAGTAGTTAAGTAGTTATGACATTTTTATAGTTAACTATTCAGTTAAATGCTGTTGTTTATCAGCATCATTACTCCAGTCTTCAGTGACACATGATTCTTCAGAAATCATTCTAATATGCTGATTTGGTGCTCAAGTAACATTTCTTATTAATATTAACATTGAAAACAGTTGTGAATAGTTTAGTCATGAAACTATTTGTGTTCTGATTGGTTGTTTCAATGTAACTTCTACAGCCAATCGATTTCACATATCCAATACTACTTTCCTTTATAACCACGACACAACCAAATAAATACACTAACTCTGCGTGTTATGCAAATTCTTATTCTAGCCCTCCTCCTCCTCCCTAGCACCACCTGCTACATCCGCCAAGACCAAACTTATGCACCTTCTGTTTACATTAATAAAAGGTTTTATAAACTATCCAGAGAAGTGTCATGACTGAGTATTTGTGTGAAATCTGTGATATTTTTTTCAGGATTCTTCGATGAATAGAAACTTTTCTTGACATTATAAATGTCTTTACTGTCACTTTTGATCAATTTAAGGCATCACATTCAAAAAGCTTGTCCAACTCTGTTTAAATCAAGGTTGCACACAAACGAACAAGCGCACACGTGTTTCCTAGCATTTTATTGCAAGCGCAGCTGAAATCTGCACACATGCATACAACTACCCCAGCTGTTTGGCCCTGTTTTTGGCCTTTCCTGTGAAGGCGGAGTATTCATGCACAAGACACAAGAGGGCAGGGCCGTAATGAGTCCAGACACCAACCATATTATAACTCCTGGGGCCGGATGCACCAGCTGTGCGCAAGTTACAACTTAGCCTAGTATAGAGTTAGTTACAAAACTAGCTAGTAGTTATTAAGCCTCTAGTGTGGACTTTACGTTCCAATTTAAAGGGATAGTTCACCAAAAAATGAAAATTCTGTCATCATTTACTGTTCCAAAGCTGTATAAATTTCTTTGTTTTGCTGTTCACAAAGGAAGATATTTGGAAGAATGTTTGTAACCAAGCAGATCTCGTCCTCCATTGACTACCATAGTAGGAAAAATAAATAATACAGGTACATAAATTATTCATCTATACAGGTTTGGAACAAAGCAGAATTTTCATTTTTGGGTGAAATATCCCTTTAAGTAAGAACTTAAAGTAATTCAGGGGAGCTGTTACCGCTTAAATAAATGCATGGTTGCAAGTTAAAAATTCTAATTTATTGTTTTATTTAAGTTGCAAACATTATTTTGTAGTGTTCTGTTGATATAATACTGTTGATCATTACATCAACTTAATATCGTCTGTAATTTAAACTCAAATTTCTGCATTAACTGCCTTTTTTTTATTAAGTTGTAATAACTTAATGAAATTGTCGATAACTTGATAACGCAGTGTAGCTTGTTGGTTGAACATAAACTCACTCAATTGATGCAAACTGTTGTGTTAATTTTATTTGTTGAGCAAACACATTATTTTTTAGAGTGTACCCAGGTGAGGATATTAGAAAAGAGTGCAGGGTTAGCGGACCGCTACAGATAAAATGACAAGGTATTTCATCTTTTGCATTTCTTTTTACACCTCTGCATCTGTCACAAGTCGTCTCTCTCTCTTTCTCTCCAGGGCTCGCTGCACTGGTGCAGTGTGGCTGTCAGCGGTGCCTTACATCCTGTTTGAAACGGGGTGCTGCACCATCTCAGGGGATTATCATGGCATAGCGGCACAACATAAAAGATGCTGGCTAATAAAACTGTGTGTGTGAGAAAGGGAGAGAGAGAAAAGGGTGGAGAAACAAAAAGAAAAGCTTGTTCAATATGGATCAGAGTGTCTTCCACCCTCCCCCTTCCCTCCACTGCTCCTTTATCCCTCTCCATCACTCTCCCTGGTCCATCACCTGCCGCGGTTGGTCCTGAGGCAGCAGGCAGGCAGGCGGGCAGCTGGCCAGACGGGGAAAGGCACGGCTGGTCTGGTCCGCGCTGGGCCTGGCTGGGCTCAGACCATGTCCATGGCCTTCTGAGGCAGGGAGCCGCTGGCTAGAGCCGCTTTCATCCTCCCAGCAGAATTAATCACCAAAGCCTTCAAGCTGCCAACCAGCAGAGGAGACTGTCAGCCAAGAGGGGTTCTGGCACCAGCCCAGGCTTCTATCCCTGCAGGGGCCTTCTATCAGATCAAAGACTGCCACCATCATGTCCCCCCTCCATACACCTCTTTTTTGTTGATGTGGCAGTGGGGATGTAGATGATTCTGGAGATTTTATGAGGAAAAGAGAGCTGGCTTGATGAGGACGTAGATGGGTATAATTATATTCTGAATGTCTAATGAGGGATGTGCCGTTCCTTTCAGAGCTTGAGGAAGATGCTGAGCACCTGCTCAAAGCAAAAAAAATCACTCCATCCACTATAGCACCTCCGCCAAGGCACATCCCCATGACAACCACGAGCCAATGAGACGGCTGCCACACGGGTCACACAAGCCTCCCACAGCACTGGACAATACGTCTGAGAGGAAATGCTGTCGCTCCAGTCTGTGAGATACAACTCTGTTCATCAGGTTGTGAAAAATGTTTTGTGCACTGCTGCTTGCTATAGTGTTCGCCAGAATGCCATAGTTACTGGAGTTGGAGATGACAACATAAAATATCTGTACTATGTTGGTCATCGGCCAATATTAGAGATTTCTTTCTAATTTATCTATATCCATATTGGATATTTAAAGAGAAAAATACACCCAAAAATGAAAATTCTGTCATCATTTACTCATCCTCATGTTGTATGACTTCTTCTTTTGTGAAACAAAAAAAGAAGATATTTTGAAGAATATTGGGTCCAAATAGTTTCAGTTCCCATTGACTTCAATTGTATGGGGAAGTAAAAAATACAATGGAAGTCAAAGATCTATCTATCTATCTTCCATCATCCATCCATCTATCTTCCATCCATCCATCCATGTCTATCATCCATCCATCCATCCATCCATCCATCTATCTGTGTCTATCATCCATCCATCCATCCATCCATCCGTGTGTCTATCATCCATCCATCCATCCATCCATCCGTGTGTCTATCATGCATCTGTCCATCCATCCATCCGTGTGTCTATCATGCATCCGTCCATCTATCTATCTATCTATCTTCCATCCATCCATCCATCCATCCATTCATCCATCCGTGTCTATCATCCATCCATCCATCTATCTATCATATGTGTGTCTATCATCCATCAATCGATCCATCCATCCATCCATCAATCAATCCATCAATCCATCTATCTATCTATCTTCCATCCATCCATCCGTGTCTATCATCCATCCATCCATCCATCTATCCATCCAACCATCCGTGTCTATCATCCATCCATCCATCCATCCATCATCTGTGTGTCTATCATCCATCAATCGATCCATCGATCTATCCATCCATCTATCCATCCATCCATCCATCCATCCATCCATCCATCTATCTATCTATCTATCTATCTATCTATCTATCTATCTATCTATCAAGCTCTTTCACTCAGGGGAGCCTGAGGAATCATTTTCTTCTCTCCACTCTTCCCTCGGGGACAGCAGGGATTTAATTGATTAGCGGCTGGCACAAGATCAGATAAACATGCAGATTTGGCATCTTGGCTGGGGACTGTTGCTCATCCGCCTTAAGCACACACACACACACACACATTTTGTCAGTGGGTTGTGCTTCAGTGGCACAAGGAGCCAGCGTTAGGTGTCTGCAGGGACTCCACCCCGCTGAAGGCAGCCGACGTCGTGGCTACTTATAGCCACGCCATAAATCAAGCTGTCAGTCTCAGTCACGCTTGCTGGCACACTCATGTTCCAGAGCGGTCCTCTCCACACGCCCTGTGCAAAACTTTCTCTCCGAGACGCTGTAAGAGCTCAGCGTGCCGTGACCTGAGTTGAAGTCACCACAGAATATGTTGCAGGAATAAAAACAAGAACTGAGAGGCGGCTCAACATGTCGCTGCATATTCAGAAGGGTGTCTCGATTCTTAACATAAACGCTCTTGTCCTGGGAAAAGTTTGCTTCATTAGTGGAGTTTGGAAAAATATCTGTGCTCCAGTTGTTGTATGGTCTAATTGAAATGTATTCAAATCCCTCTTTGATCAAGCAAAATAAATCAAAATCCATTACAGCTGACATATTTCTGCAATTTTATTGGAAAGATAGAAATGCGTGTTTAGCACTTTAGGCCACTAGGGGATCAGGCTGCTGGTTCCCTGCCGAATGAGCTCCAGGTCAGGGGAGAACCAGGTGCTAATGAGCCACGGCTCAGGGCCAGCTCCAGGGGCCGGAAGGGTGACGCCAATCTCCCTCCTTTAAAACTACACAGAGAGAAACAGAGACATCTGAAGTAAAGTAACGCAGGATTGTGGGTCACACGGCACCTGTTCTCCACCTGACCCCACACGGCTGCTGCACACACGTCCTCATTCCCAGCAATCCCTCCATGACCAATGTCACAGCCTCCGTGGAGTCTGCCGATTTCACGCTATAAGGGGAGGTTGGGGCAGGCAGGACACTTGTCTGTCCCCGCAGCCTACGCAATGTCATCAGCCCCCTGTGGCTTGAAGCATATGGGAAAAGCTTGTGGTAAAACAGAACAGATCCGCTCTGGACACTGGAGCGACATGCTGGGGCTTTATGATGAATGCCCAGGGCAGATAAGGGAAAGCGGTCTGGCTTGGCACGAACGAATGGATATAAAACGCTCAAACGTGTAAACAGGGTCCAATATGTTTTGTGATCTGGTCACATAAACCATAACAGTTGTAAATGCTAATGCATCCTGATGTATTACAGACAACAGTGATGGACCTACTCAATACAATACACAATATCACCGCATCAAAACAAGGGCTTTAGACTACACTCTAAAAAAAATGCTGGGTTAAAAACAAGCCAAGTTGGGTTGAAAATGGACAAACCCAGCGATTCCAACATACTTTGAGTTCATTTTAAGCAACCAAAACAGTAATTTTTAAACAAAAGTTAAATAAAACTACCCAGCAGGTTGAGCAAACATTTAACCCAACCATTGGGTTAAAACAACTCATTTGCTGGGTTAAAACAGTTGCTGGGTTTGTCCATTTTCAACCCAACTTGGGATGTTGGGTTGAAATGTGCAAAAATTCACAGAATACCTTCCGTTAATACAGGCACTCGATTTAAATAACATTGTTTGTATGTTGAAAGTATATTGGAAGGCAATAGTGTGGTGATTTTTAGTGCTTCCCCCCTTTTGTTGTGCTTAAATAACATGCAGTGAAACGACATAATACGTGATGTATGTAGCCACAAAATTACAGACCCTGCTTTTGAAATCTGATCACACATGGTCACAGGAGACGCATTGGAGAAGCATGTTGCTACTAGTTGTAAACAGCAATGTCTTGGCTGACCACGTGTGATCGGATCACCCGAGATGGATGTTAATAATAGGTGTCAACATGACCTAAAACATGTGACCCGTACAATATCTCAGATCAAGTGAACCTACTTGATTTAGGTTTGCAAAACACAAGACACAATAAGAGAGCGACAAAACACATTTTTGCATTTTACTGTGCTGCTTTTCCAGACGGACGGATTGCGCTTGTGTCTTTGGCAGCGTCTTCTGCATGATACAGCATTTTGAAGAGTTTTCTTGATTATGATTTCATTTTTTTTAACTTTAGTTAGTGTGTAATGTTGCTATTTGAGCATAAACAACATCTGAAAAACATCTGCGTGAGATTCTTCTGCTTTGTTGTTGTTGAGTAACCGAAGCGAGAGCTGTTAAAGCTCTGCTCTCTTCTGGAAAGCTCATTTGCATTTAAAGGGACACACACCAAAACGGCGTGTTTTTGCTCACACCCAAATAGGGGCAAATTTGACAAGCTATAATAAATGATCTGTGGGGTATTTTGAGCTGAAACTTCACAGACACATTCTGGAGACACCAGAGACTTATATTACATCTTGTGAAAAGGGGCATAATAGGTCGCCTTAAAAAAATGTAATAACTAGCTAGCTGGTTACCTTGAAAGTCCCTAGATATTGTCATCAGTTCATACTGCTGTTAACACTTTCTCTGACAAGCGGATGCGATGAGACCTGTTCATGTGACGTTCAGCATTATGCAGAAATATTTATATATATATCTTTCGAATATGGTGTTGGACATTGGGGTGCCTTCGATTAAAAAAGGTTGAGAACCATCGGACTAAAGAGTTTACATGACATTTTAAAAAAGACAAATGACTAATTTAGTTTTACTGAATTTGAACTTTTAACTGCATGTAATTGAACTTAGTGTGTCTTTGGTAGGTGACCGTCTTTTCAAAGGCTTTGACCTTTCGCTGTGTGTTCTTCGATGTATCAGTCCCTTCCTACTGCCACACTGCTGAGGAAAAATGCAAGACATGAACAAAACTGTGTGATTCTCTCTTTCCCTCTCTCACGTAAGCCCTCCCTTGTGTTTTTCCAGCCGAGCTCTTTCTGTGAAAAACAATTAGACTAAAACTGCTCAATACCCAAGGTCCTCCGAACGCTTCTTTTTAAATAGAGCCGTCAAGGTGACTTTTCTCCAAACACCCACTGCTTCTGTTTTTCTCTCTTCTCCTCCTCCTCCTCTCTTTCTCTCTCTATCGCTCTGTCTTTCACACACACTCGCTCATCACTTTCCTCTCACGCTGTTATTTCCCACTGAGCAGACTATGTCCGATCAGAACACCTTTTTCTGAAGGAACACGCTGCAAATGCAGTAACAGTGAGTGTCGTCCCTGCGAGAACAAACCCATGATTCCCTAAAGTGTGTTGGGCACAGACAGCAGGGCAGCTTCACACACACACACACACACACACACACACACACACACACTTTTATCTGACAAACCCCAGACACACTGACTCTCTTTGCTTCCAGAGAGTGATTAAAAAAAGAGAGAATACTTTTCTGAGCAATTTTAACTTTTCTGAGCAATTTTTGCAATGATTTTTAATAAACTGATGTCAAAGTGATTTTTAGTGGATGCATGTCATTGACACAGTTGGTGTCATTAGGGAGGTACAATTTTGTACCCCAAAAAGGTGCATTACTACCTTAGAATAGTAATTTTTACACTTTTTTTGTGAATATATTCCAAAAATAGCTAATATCCTAAATACAGGTTTATCACATTAACTATAAACATATGATAATGCATGAATTCATTAATTAAAAGTATCCGCTTACTTTCTTCACAGAGTTGAATATCTCCAGACCGGAACTCTGGTTGTCAGATGACAGCGCATAAATGATATCCATATATAAAGATCAGTGGATGACATTCAGAATGACAGTTGACAGATGTGAACACAATAACTTCTTGTTGCGACGAACACAACGGATATATTCACCTCAGAGAAGCAAGTACATGGATTGTATTTCGTGGGGCGTCGGCATTAACGCTTCTCATTTACTTTGAATGGGTGACGTCATGCATTGCCGAACTGAATTGTGGGTTCTGTTGCATCGCTTTACTCGCATTGCTCGCGGCAGAAGTTGAAAATTTCTCAACTTTTCAAGTGCCAACTTAGGCATCAGCCAATCAGATAGCCTTATGCAAATACACTAGCGCAGACGCTAGCCAATTGCGTTCATGCAACACCGAAAAGTAATGCGATTGGCCGTTGTCACTATGACGGCCGCGTCAGCACCAAGCTTCTGACACGCCCTTCATCAAAAGTTGACCCCGACGCACCATGTGAATGCAGCGTAACGAGCGCTTGGTGTTTTTTAACGGTCGCCGAGAGTTGAAGAATGTCACTGTCACTTTGTGCCCAGCCGTCCAATCACAATGGAGGAGGGGCGGGACAAATACTACACTGACCAACCGCCACATTTTGCTTGTACAACATCAACGGATGACAACAACAAGCATAATAATGGAACAAAATCATTTAAAATAAGAGCCAGAGCAAATACTTTACATTGTATCGACATTTTATATAGAAACAGTGGAGAAGCAAACTATCTGTAAAATGAGATGCTAGTAACACTGATTTCCACGGATTTCCATATCATAGCAAGCAAAGCGTCTCAACTGAAAAAGACACTGCGCTGCCAAAGCAATCTCACGGCTAGGTGTTTTCAGCAGAGCTCCTAGCATTTTCAGCTGGCTAAAATCGCTTTGGTGGACACACGGCCTAAATGATGGCTTAATTTTAGGGTGAACTAACCCTTAAACTAATGTTAACTAATGGGATCTTATAATAAAGTGTTACCACGTTTCGCTTGAAAACTGTGCTTGAGCTATCTTTCTTTAAAATAAATGCTACTTGTTGAGATACTTTATTAAATGCAAGGACATTAAGACACTTCACATGTGGCTCGAGAGTCTAGATACTTTTTAAGGCCACTGTCGATAGAAAAGAGTTTGTGAGTCTTTGAGAAAAAGGAAAACAACTCAAAGCAAAAGTGACAAGGCCTAATAAATGGAAAATAAAGCATTTTGCTTGGAGCATCTGTCCTTCTCTTTCTCTCTCTGAACAGATTAGCTAAGAGAGAGAGAGAAGAAGAGAGAGAAAGAGAGAGCCCAAGGCCACGGCCGGTCTGATCCGCCCAGCTCCCCGAGGCACTCTTAATTCTGACACACATTCATCACTCTCTCCCACACTTCATCATGAGCACTCCTCTAAGCTCACACCTCCAGATGAGATCCCAGCACTCTCTCTCCCTCCCTCTACCAGCTCCACACAAAGAAACATGACTTGTTTTTTTAAGAATTAACAATGTCAAATGTAAAAAGCATCAACAAAAACTCTTGACGTGTCAAAGCTGGTCTCTGACACAGAAAACTGGACGTGTCTCAATGGGTAGGGCAGAGATGGGAAAAAAAGCACCACAAGGTCATCTAGCCTCTCCCTGCTGGCTCACGTACAATCTGTCAGCCAATAGAAGAAAAACACTGAATCTTCCGGGCCGGTTTTCCATGATCAGGGTGAGTATGAGCTCAACCCTCTTCCTGAAGTGAGACCCATGCTGACGGACAGGCGCTCCAGCTCTGTCCACCTCAAAAGCCTCAAAGGCCTGTGAATCATCAAAGCAAGGCATCCATCTACAAGTGGATTAAACGCAAATAAAAAAATGAGTGTATACAGCGTTAAATGTGTGAATTTACAGTAAAAATAACACTTTCTAAATCTATAACAGCTGATCTCGGCAACCAAAAAATAACCAATAAAACAGTAGAGTGTTTCAGAAGTCCCAAAACATACTATATGCAAATACGGTCACCATGATTTTCCCAAGTCAGTCATGCTCTTGGATAAACATATTTAGTTGATCCTGGAACAACATTCCTGTCCAAAAATTCTTCCCCAAAACCTAACCCTATCCATAACTAAAAGGGAAATTATAGGTGAATAACATTGATGTGAGATATACAATCAGAGATATATTCAAAATGTCCTCGCTCCTGCAAGCTTTATAATGGTTGTGAAGGGAGGGCCACATTTTGAGTTATTACAGTTATTAGTTATTACAGTTTATAAAGTTTTAAATATGGATATTTTTTCTTACAAAAATGCATGGCTTTGCTTCAGAAGGCCTTTATTAATCCCCTGGAGCCATATGGATTACTTTTATTAGGGATGGATGCATTTTTTGGCTTCAAAATGTGGCCCCCCATTCACAACCATTAGCTTGGAAGAGCCAGGATATTTTTAAATATATCTTCGATTGTGTTCGTCTGAAAGAAGATAGTCATATACACCTAGGTTGGCTTGAGGGTGAGTAAATCATGGGATAATTTTCATTTTTGAGTGAACTATCCCTTTCATGTATTTTAGAGTGAAATAAGATATTCAGCTAGAAAAAGGGTGTAGGGTGACACTGATTTTATCTGTCAGGAATCATTTGAATTGAGAAGTGGGTGTTATATATCAGACTTGAGTTGAAAAGAATGCAAATTTACTAAATAGCTATTTGGCTTTCAGTAAACATGTTTCTGGCCTCTATCTGTATCCGAGCTTGACAAAGCACTCAGAAAACACCAAAACCGAAAACAAATGACCAGCACTAGAGACATTTCCTTTCCTGTTGGTGTCTTAGTGTAACACAATAAATTACATAAAAAGCTAAATGAAAGTGACTACTGAAGCAGAAGGAGAGATGCTGCAGAGTTCTGCCTGACGACAGACAACAGATGCGTTTATGTCCAACTGCCTCCTGGCCGTCTGTTTGTTCGCGCACAGAAAGACCACATGCAGATATCGAGCAGTTACGTGACAGCAGAATTATTATATTCCCTCTTGAAGACACAGGGACACATGACAGAAAACCCTCAAGGACTGTGAGGAAGTTTCAAAATTGTGGGGAGATGTGTGATGTGGAAGTACGATCTTCAATTTCTTTCATTCCATCTGCCATTTCCTTTTATAAGTGATTGCAATGCGTGAATGTTCTGTTTTGGTTATAAACTTTACACTTTAAAGAAATTAAAGTTTGAAAATCTCCTAGTGACATTAAAAAAGAATGTTCAGCATTCAAAATTTAAAAAAAGAGTGATGACATCACTGGAATATTTGCATACTGAATTGTGAATGGTCAGCATTGTGATCTCCCACTCACCTCCACTTTTAAATAATTATTATATTTTAAAGAAGCATTATGCTTGTCTGTGGTGCAAAAAAGTACTTGGCTGTGTAAAACAACAACTTGAAGACCAGGTATAAACTACATTAGTCAGCATTTGAAGTGGATCAAAAAAGTTCATCAAAGTTGTCCTAAGAAGAACGTTTTAGGACAACTTTAATGAAAGGTTTTGATCCACTTCAAATGTTGACTACTATATTTTACCAGTGGGCTAAACAAATGTGCAAGCAACACACAATCCATATGGTTAGCGTAAAAATGCTGGGTTAAAAACAACCCAAGTTGGGTTGAAAATGGACAAACCCAGTGGTTGGGTTAAATGTTTGCTCAACGTGCTGGGCAGTTTTATTTAACCCAACTATTGATTAAAAATTATTATATGGCTGGCTTAAAATGAACCCAAAATAGGTTGAAAAATCAGACTTAATTACTAGAGAGACAACAATAATAATCAAAAGGTCAACATTTATTAGTATGCAGTTTCATAAATGTTTATCGTTTAATTATTATTCATTAAACATATTAATAAATGTTAATTTCCAACAAACTTTGGGTTCATTTTAAGCAAGCAATACAGTAATTTTTAAACAATAGTTGAGTTATCGGTCAAATATTTAACTCAGCCACTGGGTTAAAACAACCCCTTCGCTGGGTTTGTCCATTTTCAACCCAACATGGGTTGTTTTTAACACCAAATAAGTTAGCAGTACTAGGCGAATGCTACGTCACCTCATTAATATTAATGAGCCGGGCTGATTAAGATCATTTTCATGTGCCTGATTCTATGTGCTGAATGTCTTGCTGTCTTTCTAATTCTTTTGCATCGTTCTCGCCACATTCCTGTCTTCTCGCCCTCCAGCAGAGTGAGATTAGAGTGTGGACGGCCTGTTCCAGTAGCAACTGCACTCAGCAGCCCCCTTTCACAAACCTTCAGGCTTTCTGTCTCTAACACACACACTTACGCTGGCTTCAGTACATTCTCAAGGTCTTATTGCCATTACACAATCCCAAATTTTTGAATGTTTCAAAATCTTTCATACAGCACCACCACTGCTATTTCAAGTACTTCTCTCTCTCTCTCTCTCTCTCTCTCTCTGTGTGTGTTGAGTGTCAGGATGTTTGCTACTCTTCTCTGCAGCGTTGCGCTCCACTGCCTGCCTCTTCCTCCTCCACACAGGCTCGGCTCTCTCTCCCGCAGCTCCCGGGAGAAGACTGCCCAGTTCTGACCTCTCTTGCTTGGGGAGGCTGGCTCCTCTCCACCTGCCCTCCCCTCTGCTCCAGCCTCCACAGATCTAGACCTGGCAGCCACCCAGAGTCGGCTCGCTCACTCACTCACACCCTCCACACCACCGATACTGCACCGTTTAGGTGGGCAAAAGACAGTTTGAAGGCCGACAGATAGAGAGAGACAGAGTTAGACAGAAAGAAAGGGAAGAGATCGCCACTGTACTATACTGGTAAGCAATGTTTTTTAAAAAATGCCATATTTACAACAATAAATTTACATTTATGCATTGGCAGACACTTTTATCCAAAGCAACTTACATTGCATTGAAGGTACACACACTGTAAAACCTAACGCTCAAAATAATTAATTGGTTTGAGTAGGACAAACTTAAATTAAAAAAATTAGTTCAGTCAATTTAACTTTTATGAGTATTTAGCACTTTTTCTTTCAAGTTCACAGAAATGATTTATTTTAAGTAATCTGAACTGTTTCATTGTTTAGAGTTTTATGAACTTATTTCTTTTAATTTAGACTGAAACTGGCTTGAATTTCTATTTCCTAGCATGCTTTGCCCATGGCACTCGAAAGGGAGAGTAAATACTAAAATTAAGTGTTAAATAATGTTTTGTGTGCAAGATTAATGTTAAGTGGGAGATTTAGTAGTGATTAATGTTTTGTTATGCTAATTTTTGAGTTCTAGGAAAGGATTAATAAACTATAATGCACATTATATAACTAATGCAAACAGTGTCCTAACTAAGCATGACACAGGTGACGAGATCTCTTGCATATATTTTTTGATCCAACCAGTCACGATAGTGACAGATGCATATTTAGTCGGGGTTTTTTTAGGTTTCATTTCTATCACATTGAATAGCCCCTCCCACAGTGAAATCTCATTGGTCTAAAATCCTTCTCCACATAACTGAACATCAAATTTGAGACAAATAATTTTAACACTGCTTTGACAATCTTTTCATTTTAGCTCTTTTAGATGCCACTGTACTACTACCATTTTTTAATGTTTTTGAAAGAAGTCTTCTGCTCACTAAGGCTGCATTTATTTGATCAAAAACACAGTAAAAACAGGAATATTGTCAAATATTATTACTATTTAAAATAACTATTTTCTACTGTAATATATTTTAAAATTCAATTTATTCCTGTGATGCAAAGCTGAATTTTCAGCATAATTACTCCAGTCTTCAGTGTCACATGATCCTTGAGAAATCATTCTAATAGGCTGATTTGCTGCTCAACATTATTTATTATCACAGTTGAGAATGTGATATATGATGATGGCAAATATTACCAACTGATGTACATTCATGTTATATGTTCTGAGAGATTCAGCTATCCAAAACAGAACAACAGTGAGGACTTGAAAACAGAAGGAAGCAATAAACTGCATGATTCCATTAATATTTCTGAAATTTTAATTGTTTGAAAGTTATTGAGTGATCCACCAGGGGTGAGCAAATGTGGGCCGCAATGGGGGGAAATCTATTGCCAGCTGAACCCAGATTGATGATCGTCTCTCGCAGCGGCAGCAGCATCTGGTAAATGCCCACACGCAGAGAACAACCCCCTTCATAGGCTACTAATGGAACGGCCCAAATTGGTGTTTGGGCCCGAACCAAGAACACGAGTGTCTTCTGTAGCCATGCAGAACTGGAGAGCAGACAGCTGGGCACGGATACTGATTGATCACAGTGGTGCATACAGGAATGTTGAGTGTGGAGAGGTAAACGGGAAAGGGAAGTCATACAGAGAAAGAGCCTGGAGGGCTGTGTGTGTTTTGAGCAGCATGGTACTGAAGGACGGACATGGGCCATGACGGACACAGGAAATGCTGAAGCGTTGCAATTTTCTGACTGCCTCTCAAATGCCCAGCTACAAGTACACAGGAGAGAGAGAGACCAGCATCAGCACTCATGCATTATACATGCTTTTTACAGAAAACATGTATGACGCAGGCTTGCTGCCATAAATCCCCATGGTAAATATAACTGCTCTACCAAATAATCATTGCAGCGACCTAATATTTCCCAAATCCTTTCAAATCTTTCATCCCTGGATTCTCTCTCCAATGTTTCTGAGATGCTTTGAATCCTCTTTGGCCGTTCCTGAGCTTGGCTGAAATCCCCTTCGATGGCCACTTACATAATTTGAATTCCCAGAGCTATCAGTTTGAATTCTGTCCTTCCTGCGTTCAGTTTCTGTCTTCATTTTCTGAATCAGTGCTCCATAAGAGTGAACAGATATGTAAGGGAAAATATTAGATTTAACCCATTTATTTTGTGATAATGACTGTCTGACTGTACATTATGTTGTTTACAAATCATATGATAATACTAGTTGAAATATTAGTTTAAATTATATTACTATACGACAAAAAAGAGACCAATATACATTTATGTTCACAGTACCCAGAATTTGCTAAAAGATGTCCAATTGTCTATATTGTGTACAATACATAATATTATTTCAGCCAAAAAATTAATAATAAAAATAACAATAGTAATAATAAATAAATAAAAATGAAAACACTGTAATTAAAATAATTAAATAATTTCAATATATATTTAAAATAAATTTTTGTGTGTGTGTGTATATATATATATATATATATATATATATATATATATATATATGTATAATATAAATAAATAAATATACAAATATATGTATATATATATATATATATATATATATATATGTATTATACATATATTATAGAATTTAACTGATATATTGGGAATATATTTATAATTTAATAATTTACATTTAATTACAAATAATATATATATATATATATATATATATATATATATATATATATATATATATACACATATATATATATATAAAGTGATATCCGGAGGGCATATTTGTTTTCAATGACCCTACAAGTTTGATCAAACCATCAAAATAAGAGGAATTTATATATATTATATATATATATATATATATATATATATATATATATATATATATATATATATATATATATTTTTTTTTTTTTTTTTTTTTAAATGAGGACACTAAACTTGGTTAAGGTGTTTATATGTGACAAAATTATTTGGCAAAAAAATGGCAAATCACAGCTACAGGTTTCATTTTACGATGAAAAAAAATGCATAGAAAAACAAAAAGCTCAGAGGAAACGCATATATTGACTACAACATAATCATTTATTAATATTTTATTGGTTCTCTCTTGTTTTGCATTCATAATTTCTTTGTATGACAGCCTGGCTTATACATATACACACACACACACACACCACACACCTATATATATATATATATATATATATAAAATGTACACACACACACACACACACACACACACAATGGCTAGGACTATACAGTATATAGCCAATTACACTGTGTGTGCATATGAAATACAGCAGAATGCCCCATTCTAATGACAACTTTGGATTCTTTGCCTTGAGTTATCTTCATCCACTGTCAGGACAACTTGAGTAGGTTTAAAGCGAACACTCTATCTGTCCTTCTTCAGGTCTGACCCCTCCGCCCCACAGTGTGCTCTCAGGGCTGATTAGTGCTCCTCAGAGGCTCTGCTGAGAGCCCTGCCTGCCTGCCCACTGTCAGTCTAATTGCAGCGAGTGTAGCCGGATCCCTGGGGAGCGCTGGTGTGAAATCCAGATATGATATGTACTATTAACTAAACTGCAAAAATCCCCATGCACACATGCTGCCTGAGCTTCTGTGCATGATCCAGCCCGTGCCACAGACACAACCTGCCTCTCAAACACGCTATAAAATACAGCAATGAAAGAAAAGCTCAGGAAAGTGACAGACCAATTTATTGGATATAGGAGAAAACCATGCCTGATTGGCTGATTAACAGATTTCCATTTCATTTATTATATACAGTTTTTAAACACTAAAACAAAGAGTGCTGCTGTACTGAATATCACCTGACCTTAATGTCTCCCTCACTTTCTGTCTGTGTCTCTATGTCTTGCTTTCTCCCTCACTCCAACCCACTTTCTGCACAAAATCAGAAAAGATTTCAAGATAACTCTCTCACTGCATTCCTTCTGTGCCTTCTGTTTCCTTTGCGGGGAGATCTTTGCCTCTGTATCTGTCTTCCCTAAAGCTTCCCCTATGTTTTCTCTAAAGGAGAGAGCACCCTCTGTCTGCAGCCGCAGGAACGACTCTTAAGCACAAGCCATTGTCTTCATACCAGAGCATCTGCCAGCATGAGATCATTTTATAAACTCTGAAGACAGAAAGGACGACGACAAAGGAATTAATCTTGCTCAAGGTATCTGTCTTGACAGTAACGACAATCAGAAACAATTCAAGGCCCTCCGTCCTGAGAGATCCCAAAATCAATTCCCTTGACAGTGAGTTATCACTCTGATGTAGGGTGTGCGTGAAACGCTCCGGCAGCAGCATCTCTATCCTCCCGATGCATGAATGGGGTGAGAGAAAGAGTGGAAGAGATGGTGGTGATAATTGAAGGAGGACACAAATTATTTGACGGAAAAAGAGAACACAACCAGATGCAAATCATAGAACTGCTCGCTTCTAGCTTTGCTGAAAAACAGCTGAAACCAGCCCAATGTTTGGTGGTCTTATATGGTTTAGGCTGGTCTAGCCAGTCTGGTCAAGTTGGATTTTTGATGATTTCCCAGTCTGACAAATTGACAAATGCCCAAATCCCCTCTAAAACCAGCAAGACAAGTCAATAACAAATTTTTAGATAAAATAAAACATACACAAACCTGTATTTTTCCGAAGACATGCACCAATTTGACGGAGCTGCGCTGCTCTCTCCTGAAAAGGTTGCAAAAAGCCAGCGAGAACTCAACCCCTGGGTTGCTACTTCTGACCCAGGCTCTGGGTAACATAAAAACTACCCAAACACTGGGTTGTTACGTCCGACCCAGGATCTGGGTAAATCAAAAACTACCCAAACACTGGGTTGTTACGTTCGACCCAGGATCTGGCTAACACATAAACACATAAATCAAAAACTACCCAAACACTGGGTTGTTACGTCCGACCCAGGATCTGCGTAAATCAAAAACTACCCAAACACTGGGTTGTTACGTCTGACCCAGAATCTGGGTAACACATAAACTACTCAAACACTAAGTTATTACGTCCGACCCAGGATCTGGGTAGCACAAAAACTACCCAAACACTGGGTTGTTACGTCCGACCCAGAATCTGGGTAACACAAACTACTCAAACACTAAGTTATTACGTCCGACCCAGCATCTGGGTAGCACAAAAACTACCCAAACACTAAGTTATTACGTCTGACCCAGGATCTGGGTAAATCAAAAACTACCCAAACACTAAGTTATTACGTCTGACCCAGGATCTGGGTAAAACAAAAACTACCCAAACACTGGAAAAATAACCCAAAAGGCTCAACCCAGGACTTATAAACCCAAGATTTTTAAAAATTTTGAATGTGGCTTTTTCACATATCAGCACAGTGAAATCACAGTTTAATCTTTAAATCTGTAAACTCTTGAAAGGAAAAAAATAAATTCCAACATCTAAAACATTCACAGACACCAAACAACACAAGTACATGTTCTGGACTTTTTCAGGCACCAACAACACATTTCTACATTAGATTTTATTTAAGATAAGAGTTAACACACAGAATGTGTAGAAATGATATCTGAAGGATTTTGCTTTCAAGTCATGAGCCATGCGGCGGCAGACGCCTCTCTGGGTGTTAAAGCCCTTCACGCTTGGGATCAATAAAAGAGCTTACACTTCCTCCACTCATTTCCATCGTCCCTCCATCCTTCACGTAAACAATGATACAGAGAGTGATCTATGCAAAGATCTATGGGACAAGGTGACAAAGAGGAAAAGCCCTCAGATCAATACTGCTTTTCATCTTCTTAATAATTTCATCTTTTGTCTGACATCTTGGCTCGAGCTACGAGACAGGAAAAAAAGAGCGAGTTGTGTTACACACATTCACTCACTCAGTGCTGTTTCTCATGCATTCCAGCTTTAAGGAATCAATTTCTCTGTCCATTTTCCCACAGGCGGGGGCGCAGTGACACTAAGCTGCCATAGAGGGGCGATATTTCCCACCAGATATGACTTGTGTCCATCTTCCTCTCTATCCCTTCCTCTAACGCCATCATTCACTCGTGTTCTCACTCTCAAACAGTGAAAAGCTGCAGAGTTTCCACACACACACACACACGCAGACACAAACTGCAATGTCACATAAACAATGGCAATACACACACACAAACTTCACCAACTTTCTCTCCCTCACACACAAATATTCGCTGCAATCATGGTTCTGACAAACACCAGGCTATAACTGGCATGCACTGCACACAACACTCTCTCCAACACACACACAGGCTGCTCCATCTCACAGCTGAACATGAGGACCTCAGGGCATAGAGCTGCAGCCGAAAGCCGTCACGCTGGCAGAAAAGCCTGCAGGGCACTTACACTCTCTGCGCTCCCACAGGCTTCACCCCTCACATCACGGCTCTGCCCGTCTATCTGTGTGCCCGGCTGTCTGCCTACACCATCCGTCTTTCAAATTGCTAGCCAACCCGTCTGTCTGTCCCATCATCCAATCTGTGCATTTCTCCCACTGTCCCATCACTGTCTGGATCCATCGCTAATAATACTCTTGACTTTTGACTGTCCACTCCAAATCACCAGTTATGTTTGATCATTTTGAGATTATTTGCTTTGGTCGATAACTGTGACCTAGCCTTGACAATTAATAATGAACATTTTCTGTTATTAAATAATGTTGCATTAATTGTTAATGTATAATACACACATATTACAGTTCAAAATTTTGGGGTCAGTGTGATTTTTTTTCTTTTTTTCCTTTTATTCAACAAGAACGCATTAAACTAATCAAACATGACATTTATAATGTTTTAAAAAAGTTAAATTTCAATGAAATGTTCATGTGAAGTTTCTATTCATCAAAGAATCCGGAAAAAAACAATGTATCCATGGTTTCCAAAAATATTAACCACAACTGTTTTCAACATTGATAATAATAAGAACTGTTTCTTAAACAGCAAATCTGCATATTAAAATGATTTCTGAAGGATCATGTGACACTGAAGACATTCAGCTTTGGAATAAATCACAGGAATAAATTAAATGTTAAAATATAGCAAACAGAAAACTTAAATTGTAATATTTCACAACATTACCATTATTACTGTATTCTGAAATAATTTTATAAATAAATATTTAAAAAAAAAAAGGATAATAAAAAAGAAAAGTTCTTCTCTCTCTCTCTCTCTCTCTCTATATATATATATGAATATACAAAATAATGTTAAATATTAATTTGAAATATGTATATATTTTATACAAATTTAAATTTGTATATATATATATATATATCACAATTATAATTATATGGACAAAACATGTCAATACATATATTTTATTTCATATTAATAAATTATATGTATATATATATATATATATATATATATATATATACACACACACACACACACACACACATACACATACACATACATAATTTTAAATAAATACTTATTTGAAAAAGGTAAATATTTTATACAATTTAAATAAAATATATTACAATTCATTGCATCTGTCATCAGCAACAACTCATATCGGTCATATCAGCCATTAATAATAATTATTTCTCCTGACTTACAGACTGCAAGTCAATTTCATCATGTATATCTAAACATCTGTATGTTTGCCATGAAATAACAAAGACACTGCTGGAATGCAGAACACCGCCGAGGGAACCTTAATTCACAGTTAACATTCAGACCAACACGCTCGAATACACACAACGCAGCACCTGTTGAGCCTCCTGTCCAGCGTCTCTTCCGCCATGTCTGCTTTAAATGTCGTCTCGAGGCCTCTGCACGCTCTAAATGGCTCTTTAAAAGAGCCTCCGTGGATGTGGAGGCAAATAAACGGAGGACCACACCAGCAGTCCAACGAGTCCCATTCACCAGGGCCGTGTTTGGGTTGGCCGGCTGAAAGAGGCGTGATTTACAATAGATCAACACAGCCGTCCGGCCCGGGACACACAGAGCGGGCCCCTGCTGTGTCATTTGGGGTCAGACGGTAAAGATGTGCCTCGCTAGCGTTAGAGACGAGCTACGACACCCGGCGCTTTGTCCAGGGGTGTTGCTGCTTGGTTGTTTGTTTTGCTCGTGTAAACGACCACATACTCTTGGTATCACGGGTTTGGAGGAGTTCATGGTCCGCTGAGCAGCATCTTTGATCTGCTTGGCTCTCTGACAAACATTCCCTGCCCCGCTAATCCTCATTAATGGCAGGGTTAGAATCCATCTTTTCATCATCCGACCAAAAGAGTGGAATTGGGGGCAGAGGAGAGGTGGTAAGAGCTGAGAGAAAGTGATGATGCAAAATGCCAAATTGCTCCCAAATGCTGCTCACCGGATTAATGTTAGCCCAGATTCTGTTCGTCCATTTGAATGTGTTGAAGTCGCCATGTTTCTGTAAACTAGCTCACAATGAGGTGAAATCAGTCGTGAAATGCGCCTAAGGCAAAGGCTTTAGGCTTTAGAAAGTGAAAGCGTTATTATGGATGTTGTTAGAAAGCAGAAAATAGCAAGAAAAAGAAAAATGCTTTGAAGGGGGAAAGCATGAGATGGAGGAAAACAACATATTAGCAAGTTATAGACTAAAAGGGAAGTTGACAGAAGGCGCATTTGTTGTTTTTTTTGTTCTTTCAGAAAACCTGAACTTCCCAAGTGTGTGAATCTGGCTGTGAACATGTGAGGGGATTCTAATAAAAGCCATAATGTTGTGGCAGTGGAGTGGGAAACCTCAACAAACTCAACAAAAGACCTGCTGCTGTTTCGAATCCCTCCAAACATCCTGATGCCCCCGCAGAGCCCACCACGACTCCACAGAACCAAGGACACGGGCACATGCAGGCCTCCTTTCACTTTATAAAGGCCATTCAGGGTCTGGTTCTGAATTTTAGCAAACAAAACCACAAGTTCTATTGCATGTTTAGTCTGAGGCACCCATTTCATTCACCCTTTATTTACACTTGGAATAGCAAAAATGAGGAACAGAGTTCGCAATTACATCACATTTAAATGACTGGAAATAAAATAAAAATACCCCTGCAATTTTAGGCTTTAAAACCACCACTAAACACTTCACAGTTGAAAGTATATTTATTAAATATATAGAGTTTCTATCGTTAACCAAAACTAAAATATAAAAAACAATTTATTAAAGGTGCAGTAAGCAATTTCTGAGTAACAGACCTGTTGCCAATCAGCAACAAGGGGCGTATACACTCATTAGGGGGGAGGTGCCTGTGTTGCATAGCGTGTTTTTTTAATTTGGGGGCGGAGCTATCAAGAGAGAAGTGTGATCCTTTTGGGTAGAGGCCTGTTTGTTTTGGTGATTTCAAATATCAACATTGTTCCTTTAAGTTTAAGTACTAAAATTACTAAAACTAAAACTGAAATAAAAATGATTTAACCTTTTAAACCTGAAGTGTACCACTGGCGGTATCATTTTAAAACTTAGAAACTCATTTTTTTTAAATGCATCTAACCATTTTGATCAACACTTAACAAGTGCCGACTAGTCCTGCCCGTGGAGTGTACCGCACACGGGTGCTACCTAGCTACGAAAAAATTAATAATTTTATTTTTCAAAATTACTTCCTTGATCAACATAAAAGCTTAGAAAGCTTAGATTCTGAACTTTACAATAAATGTATGCCAATTTGATCTGAGTTGAAGCTGAGTTATTTGCTCATAAAAAAAAAAATTCATAATTTATGAAATACTTTTTAGTATGTACTGCAATGTGTCAAAAACATCATACAGCTCAGATAATCATGTGTCATATGTCATTTGAAAGGTCTCACAGAGTAGAATACAACAAGCATAATTGTTTTGGGCTTTGACTAAACTTATTTTTTTTGACTAAAAATAATATACGAATGTGCCATTTATGTCATGTTTTCACTCAAAACTTCATGAAATATGCTCCGATTGTGGAAAATGGCACATTTTCAGGGCTTAAAGCATTAAAGAATAGACAAACACACAACAAAATGACTCAAACTTTTGCTAAAATGAAATATTAATAAATAGATATTATAGTAATGATACTAAAATAACACTGGCCCAAACCAGGCTACAAAATGCAAATTCGATCACTTAAATTCAAAGTAATAGCATACTTCTTTTCAACAAGCTGCATGTTTTGAGGTATCATTCACATCTGTAGCACAAACACTAAGTATGAAGAGTGATGAGTGCTTTAGTAAACACCAGTAACAAGAAAATGGTGCACTAATCTTAACATCTGTAATGCCTCAGAATGTAAAAAACGAACTAGAGACACATCTCAGAGAAGGCAAATTTGGAACAATAACAGCACATTGTGTTTCAGTGTTACTAGGTCACAGTGCTAGATTAGGTGAACTCCCACCATTTGCCCCCGAAAATCTTGTTTAAGAGAAACCCTTTTTTAACCCAAACACCCCATTTCCCCCTCTCTTGCTGTCAGCCCTCTTCCCAGGACTCCCCAGACCCTCACCCTATCACGCTGTTAAATGACTCCATTGAAGTCCTGTTTGCTCAAGTGGGCCCGGCCAATTATCTCCCGGCTTTCAGAGCTCTTAATGACACCAATTAAGGCTGCTGTGAGGGCCGGGGCAGCGAGGTCAGTCTCTCGTCTAGCGAGTGTATGTGTGCGAAGCTAAACTGTGGGGAAATTGTGTTTCAATTGGTGCAAGAACAAGAAAACATGTGAGAGGAGAAAATGAGAGTGTTTTAGAGAAAGCGTGGCCATATGTGAGAGTGTGTGTGTGTGTGTGTGTAGGCTCAAGCAGGATTTACACAGCTATTATACCAGTCTATTACCGGCGCTCTGCTAGTGCCCTCGCAATCTCCTTAGCTCACTCCTTAAACCCTATTCCTCACTCAGTGTGTTCAAATGTGCAGAGCAGAACCGCCCGCTCTCACCTAAATCCCCCGGCAGCTCTTTAGTGCTGCCCCTGTCAGACCCTCCAATTGCAACACATCGCTACAGGAAAAAAAGACAAATGCATAATGCATAATAATACACATTTGCTCTACAGCTACATTCTTCAATGCATATATGCCTGAATCTCTCCAACAGTATTCACAAAAACAATCAGTTATGATGAAATGCAGCCTGAAGTCATAGAGCAAGGAGAAGTACTTTTTGGTTTAGATCTACAATAAACACTACAGGCAGAATGTGATCAGTTATGTGCAACAGTCCTAGTATTATGTTCTGGTTTTCCCCTAAATCACAGGAAAAGAATGAGTTAAGTGTAAAAAGAGTGACTTACACAATGCATTAATGAGGTAAAGCTCATTGAAACTCTGCCAATGCAAACTGTGCATTACAGATCTCATGGCAATACTTGAATGGAAATCTTTCCATTTGTGAGCTAGCATGCTGAATGCAAGACTAGTATAGACAGGTAGACAGACTGATCCATGCTTAGAAGACCAGCATGTTGTCGATGCTGGTCTCCAGCATGGTATCTCAGTGTGCTGGTATCATTACCAGACTTTTAACTAGCTTAACCAGTTCTGCACCAGGGGAATATCAAAAGAGTTCAGCTTGCAGATGGGTGAAATTAGCATTGCATCATACCATACAATTTTCGGCATGTCTCGAAATTAGTAATAATTATTATTATTAAACCATTATAACCATGTTCCATTCTGTTGTACTCTGTCTAGTTTTTAGTGTTTAAAGAGGACCTATTTATGCCAGGGCTGGGCAACTCCGGCCCTCGAGATCCACTTTCCTGCAGAGTTTAGCTTTAACCCTAAATAAACACACCTGAACAAGCTAATCAAGGTCTTAAGTATTACTAGAAAGCTGCAGGCAGGTGAGTTTGATCGGAGTTGGAGCTAAACTGTGCAGGAAAGTGGATCTCGAGGGCTAGATTTGCCCAGCCCCTTTATTATGCCCTTTTGCAAAATATTGATTTCGTTTTTAGGGTCTATTAGAATAGGTTTTCATGTTTGAGGGCCATATTTTAACTAAGCACATGGCGCAGGTGCACTTAGGGCGTGTCCAAATCCACTTTTGCTAGTTTAACAACGGAAAAAATTGTTGGCTTGCCAGGCACATGGTCCAAAAGTGTTGCACCTATAGTTTCTTAATGAGTCATGGGTGTGTTTTGGGCGTAATGTGCAATAAACCAATCAGAGTCTCATCTCCTATTCCCTTTAAAAGCCAGGTGCACTAGCACCATGGCGGATTTGCTATTTACATGGCGGGATTTGCAGGCGGAAAGACTGAACGCTTCTCCAGAGAGGAATCCTTTTATTTTTAATATTAAAATATGTTTGTGCGCTGCTGCGTGTCCCTGTGTGTGTCACAAGCAGAATGTACGGGCGTTGTGCTCCCGCCTATAGGTGCATATTACTAACGCGCCCATTTAAATAACAAACAAAAAAATAAATAAATACTGCGCCATTGACTTTAGACCAGGTTTTTGTTGGTCAATGGCACAGTCGTTTTCAGTTGCCTCAAAATAGCAACACACTAACAATGCGCCTGAACACACCTCGTATTCAGACCAGCCCATGGCCGAACAGATGGGCGCGAGTGCATTTGCTATTTAAACAACATGGGTGCTGGACGCGAAAATGATAACTGCGTCGGGCTGAAACTAGCAAAAAATACTTGTGTCGCGCCTGGCATCACATTGCACCGGTTGTATGATAGGGCCCTGAATGGATTTTTCAAATATTTGACATTGTTGCAGCACCTCTCTTCCCAGTCTGTCAGTAACGCTCTGTTTAGTTCCTGTCTCTATGAAGCCCCTCCTTTAGGAAAAGTGCAATGTGCTCTGATGGGTCGGCTGGACCAGTGTGTTTTGATTGGTCAACCGCTTCCAGCGTGCTTTGAAAATGTCACACCCCTTACCATAACCATGAGTTTCAACACACTACTAAAGCAATTCAACCAGGCCTCGCCCCCTTATTTTTCTGCACATGCCTTGGGCGGGAATTATTTAAAATATTACGACGTATTTGTTCCCGGAAGAAAACTCAAGACTACAATGGAGGTGTTTCAGGGAGTTCAGAAACATTGACATAGAGAATAACTCCCTTTGCAGCGACTTTTTTCCAGACCTTTTTTCATGCTCAAACATCAATACACACTAAAGAAAGATAAACGTGTAAAAAAAAAAAAAGCATAATATTACAAGGTATCATTCAAAAAATTCCACAAAATTAAAAATGAGGACCCATTATAGTTGCTACAGTGCAAAAAGTAATTTCCTAACTCAAAATTTTTGTCTTGTTTTAAGCTTTAACCTCAATTCAGATACATTTCTCAGAAAACAAGATGTAATTTCTTATGCAATATAGCATCTGATGTAATTATTTCTTGATTTAAGAATGTTTGGATATTTGTACTGGAAAGCAAGACAATTATATTATGAAAAAAAAAGCACGACTGCTGTTGCTTCCAAGCACTCTCGTGCACATCTCTTGTAAATATGTACATGTGAATACACAAACAATCACACAAACATGCAAACACATAGTTTGCTAATATCCAGATTACAGAGGAGACTGTAAACACTGTGGAGCCAGACTCTGGGACATAGCAAAGCTCAATTAGGGCATAAAACCAGGAGAAAGAGGCACATCATCCATTCTTGCACCCTTCAGCAACTTCTAGAAACCCTGCTGGGCTTCAAACCCTTCCTGCTGCCCAGGCCACACTCAAAGACCTGCCATCAAGACAACCAATTTTGCACATCATTATCTAACAGCGAGGGGGAGAGATTCACATGCATGGCTTTTATCTATTACAACACTTTGAATCTTGAGCAGGACTCCACAGGCCTTAAAGCGGTTAAAACACTCACACACAAACACACACACACAACAGCAAAGTCTATATCTGTAAAGTCTATTCTCTCTCCTGAAAAACCCTGTAAATCTTACACATAAGCACTGAATCTTTTGCATAGCTGATTAATGCGCGGGAATATCCCTGAATTCTGCCGACGGGGAATCTTCTTGTAACACTCAGAGGTGAACACACACACTCACAAATTAACAGCTGGCCAGAAAAGTCACATACAGCTGTGTTTACACTGGGTCGATGCCATGGTGCACTGACAATACATCCTGGTGGGGAGAAACATCATGTATGAATCATCCACAGCCACTGTTTTATCCGTGCGTGAAAGATTTCACTATGCATAAAAAGTAGGAAGAAACCATAACTAGCAAACAAGCACGAATGCAAGCGTATGCGTAACGTTGCATTGCAGTGGACTCAAGGGGGCGATAGAGTTTCCTTCTAATGTCTGTGCTATAAACCATGTGTTATTATTCAAGTAGCTAGCTATAAACATGCTTAAGGTGACACTGCTTACGACAGCTGCTTTTGCACTTGATAGACGTCATGCTAAGTCTGCATCAACAAACGTGGCACTCTAATTTCAGCATTACTCATGATTGATGTGCTTGAGATGTGTGCAGCACTTCTGCTGATCATGGTCTCTGTGTCTGGACAGTACGTCAATATGCATGTGTGTGTGTGTGTGTGAGCAACAGATGCTGACGCACGTCAAAATACATGGTACAGGTGAAGAAGGTAAACACCCTGACAGACAAGCCCGTTCTCACTCAGACATGATGTCGATGCGCTGTGCCCTTCAACGGGAGAAAGGCAGGAGGCCAAACGTGAGCATTTCACAGTCTGGATGTCTCCAATCAATGAACGTAGCCTGCTGTTCTCTTGGTGGTGTTGAAACAGTGGCATGTTTTAAAGAGTGCACACCTGGTGTTGGATTTGAACAAATAACACTGCCTCTGATTACAAGCTAGAAAACATCTCCAGCCAGAAGCCCATAATCTCTGGTGAAAAATAAGTGCAGTGCAATGCAGAACTGTTAAATAGTTGCTCAGCAAGTCAAGATTTTAGTTTACGTTGCATTATAAGTCTGGGATAGCAGGGAAACGATGATCCCATAACCTCATATTCACATGACGTCTGACCTATAGTGAGGCCCATGAAGAATCTGTGTGAACTTTTAAGTTGCTTATTAAATGATTTTAGCTATGCACGAGAATCTTCTCCATTCAAGACATTGTATCATGTTTAAATGAATTCCACAGATTTCCCCAAAAATTAGCACAGAAAAGGTAAAAAAAATACATACATATATATATATGTGTGTGTGTGTAATATAATATTATATATATATATATATATATATATATATATATATATACATATACATATATATACACACACACTCTAAAAATAACCGAAGTTGCGTTAAAATGGACAAACCCAGCAATTGGGTTGTTTTGACCCATCGGTTTGGTTAAATGTTTGACCCAACCTGCTGGGTAGTTTTATTTAACTCAACTACTGTTTAAAAATTACTGTATTGCTCACTTAAAATGAACCCAAAATAGGTTGGAAATTAACATTTATTAATAAGTTTAATAAATAATATTTAAATAATAAACATTTATTAAATTGCTTATTAATAAACGTTCACCTTTTGATTATTACTGTTTCCTCTAGTAATTATGTTTCTGAATTTTAATTTCCAACCTATTTTGGGTTCATTTTAAGCCAGCCATATAGTAATTTTTAATCAATAGTTGGGTTAAATAACACTGCCCAGTAGGTTGGACAAACATTTAACCCAAATGCTGAGTCAAAACAACCCAAAACGCTGTGTTTGTCTATATTTAACCCAACTTAAACCCAGCATTTTAGCGTGTATATATATAAAAACATATTATATAGTACCATAAAATGTATATAAGAAAAAATATTTAATGAATTTCTTTCACCAAATATCTAAATAAATGTTAAATTATTTCAGGCCTATTGCATCTTGCTATTCATAGTTTTCAGTCACAGAGACCTGGAGGGCAAAACACACATAGAACTGAATTACAGACCTGTAAATTTTCCATCTCAAAAGAAGAAAATCAAAAACATTTGAACAAAATGCAAGTTGTAGGCGGTTGTGATCCATATGCAGCACCTGCTGCAGTATTTCAACTACTAAAATCAGCGGGACATTCTAAAACGCTTAACGTGAAAAACATAATGTCCCTTAAAGGCACAATATGTAATTTTTCACCGCTAGAGGTCGCTTATTCAAAACAAAGGCGTAGCTTGATGATGCCTTGATTTCGCTGAATCATGGGAGGTGTTGTCTTCACGTCTACAGCTGGTGGAAAAGAACTGGGACAGGACTCGGGCAGAAATCATGTTCATGGATGAGATTATTAACGTTATTAACGGCTGCTATGAGACACTTGTTGCACACTGCAGTAAGCTAGATCAATATTAGTCATGGTAAAACATGGTACTCGCAGTAAATCAAGAAAACAAGATTTAAACAATTAGACTTAGTGTGTTGAGCTATATAACATGATTAGTTTTCTGTTGATGAATGTATCCAAACAGTTGCTCACCTGTCTAATAAAACACATAATATATTAAAGAGTCTTTGGTGTTTCCATGGTTTCTACAAAATAAAAACAGAAATCGAGGGTAACGCGGGTATGACGTCATTGATACGTGACACATGGACATGGTCCATGTCCTGGTTAAAATTGCTTATTTCTCTGGATCTAAACATTTGGGATCATGTAAGTATACAAGTTCACAAAATATATAGCATTGTTCTAGTGGTTTCTGGATATTTTAATCCAAAAATCTTACATATTGTGCCTTTAATGTACTAAAACAGTGATATTAAAAGATCAAATTCAGTATAAGAAGATGCATACCTGTGAGCAGATGAGCCCAGAATATGAACACAACGTGCTAAATGATTAAGCGGTTTCTTTATAAAGGTTTTCTTTGGAAAAATGCTTAACGAGAAACTGCGAGTTGTGTTTATATTCTGGGTTCATACTGAATTTGGTCTTTAATATCACAGTCTTGAAAAAAACTGGTAGAAATGACTGGCAGGCAATGGAGGAAAGCCTTGTTTTGGGTGTTCCTATAAAGGGTGTGACGTCATGTGAAAACTATGACTAGGCTTTAAACTATTTTTATCCAAGAAAGACTAGCTCCGCCACTGCGTTTGATCTTGTGGATCACATCTTAGCGAGTACCGCACCATCTTTTTCTGAGCATGTGGATGAAAGGGTCACATGCACACATCAACCCTAGACACGCCAGACAGTAGGCACTTCTACACTTTTATCAGTCCCCAAATCACTCACAGAAAAGCTTACTTGATAGAGTCAGAGGCCAGCACTTAACAAAAAGAGGCCTAACCTCTCAATGGAGGGCCTGGTGGGGAGTATTATCACACTTTTGAGAGGCATCTGGTTCATGGCGATCAGGAACAACAAAGAACAACCTCACAGATCGCGTTTGATCCCTACATAACTGATGCTGTTGTGTTTCAAGGAAAGGACGCAATCAAATTTTTTGAGTTGTTAGATTGCGCAAAGGTTTGAGTGTATGCGTTTTCCTGAGAGCGAGAGAAGAAAGGTAAGTGATAGGAGAAAGAGAAAAACAGACAGAGAGCCAAAGAGTGTGTGTGCTGCGGATGATGGGGGATGTATATGTGTGTGTGTGAAGCGCGTGCTCAGGCAAGAGAGGCAGGTTGGCTTGTGCAGGTGGGCTGTTGACGGTTTTATCTCTCTGAATCAGCTTTTGAGAGGTTTCCCAGAGCTTTGGCCACAGAAACACGACTGGTGTCTGCAGCTTCTCATTCCACCCCAAAACTCAAACATTTCATTAAATGAATCAATGTCTTAATCAACCCAGCCCCCCCGTCACATTCCAAATACCACAAAAAAAAAAAAACAGATAGACACATATAAAGGAGAAAAGGGGAAAACCCTGGCGTGAGGTAGGAACGAGTCTAAAAACCTCTGAAAGCTAAACAGCAAGCTCTTGATCAGATATCCGACCCTTTTCCCTTCAAAAACGAGGCTTTAGGCTGCATGATCAAAGAAAACAGCCGTAAACTCTCTTCTAAAACTAATTCACGAAAGGAAAACCTCAATAAACTCACTTCCATACACATCCTCTAGATGTTTACCGCACAGTGGATAACACATTTTCAGATTCATGCTGATTCAAATAAGAACAAATGGGAATAATCAAATACAACACGGATGCCCGCCTGCTCTTACCCGGACCATCCTGCTCGAAAAGAGGGAGTATTACAATCTTAAAAGGAAAGCTAAACGCCAAATTAAAGTACAGGACTCCTCTTAACCTCACTCAAGAGTGCTCGGTAGAGGAAAGAAGTGTAGTAATTTTTAAGTATCGATAAGGACTTACATACAGCACATCTGGGCAATGCGTTTAACACAAGGCTTGCATATCAATTAAACCTACTCAAACACAGTCTCTGGCAGGAAGAAAAGGTAAAACACAAATACATGAATTATATGGCCGACATACAGGGGAATGAAACCCGCAGCCAGCGTTTATACACACAACAGGACATATTGCTTCCCACTGTCTGTTCTTCAGTTCGAGCTGATAAAAGAGAGCCTCAGAGTACATCTAAATCTTCAAGTGTTTGGTTAAACGACACCTGTTTATATTTTTGCGGTTAGAAACTATTTTGGCCGAGCAGACAAGAATCTTCTTATCGTTCCAGAGGCACTGAAAAGGTAGCTTTACATTACACAAACACACAGAAATTCAAATAGTGTGGAGAGGGCAACACAGGAAATATCCATAATAATTAAACAAAACAGAAGCACCGAACATTTTGCATAATGTTTGTTAACACTTAATAGCTCAGAAAATAAACTGATTTATATTTTCCAACACATTAAGACTTGAATACTACAATTTTGCAGTTTGGAATCCATGAATTCCGCTTTTCTCCCGGGATACAAAAGTCATATAGGGTTAAAAATGTTAGGTATTGTTGTAAAAGCAATTTTTATGGAGAAATACTTTTGCCAAAAAAAAAAAAGTTAATTACCTGTTTTTTTTTTTTTTTTTTTTGTACAGATAGTTATTGCTTTATGGTCTTCAAACAATGCGAATGCCTTTGACAGTTTGCATGCATAACATTTCAATGAAAAAGTAATATCAAAAAAACTTTGAGATGAAGACATATTTGCAAATGTCCTTTCCAGGACTCAAATAAAGGACATGGCTTCCTCAAGATAATGACATATCTAACTAGAAACTATAAATGTATATATATACACACAAATATTTGGGGAGACACATTTCAGTATTCAAATTATTAAATGTATATTCTGTTGAGGTTCGTGTTGCAACAAAGCCCCCCTCCTTCCCATCCCAGTTAGCAAACCATCTTAAAGACTTTTCACACAAAACTATTTATTTTGTGATACATTTCTTAAAGGGACAGTTCACCCAAAAATGAAAATTCTGTCATCATTTACTCACCCTCGAGTTGTTCCAAACCTGTATGACTTCCATATTATGGAGAGGGTGGAAAATGCTAGCCTATATAGGCCTAGTCAGTAGGGTCCATCAACTGATTGGTTACCGACATTCTTCAAAATATCTTCTTTTGTGTTCAGCAGAAGAAAGTAACTCAACAAATTGAGGGTGAGTAAATGAATTCATTTTTGGGTGAATCATCCCTTTAAGTGTAAATATATAATAATAACACGATAAATAATGATTTCGTCGCTATCCAGTACTGATTTTAACTGCAAGCGCTCGAGCAGCGTATACTGTTGCTATGGTTACCTCCTAAAGGCGAACATGACTTCCGTTCGCGAGCGTACGCACTTGGCGCTCTGTGACTAATTTGTAATCTAATTTCTGTGGTTATTGAAACGTTTGAAAACACCGTTGAAATACACATATATGTAACAACAGCTGGTGTAAAAGAATAGACACTTTAATAATCCCGGCTTCAAGGTTCAAGCTTTTTCAAACCCCCATAACTGTACCTGGCTCTTTTCAAAAAATCTTTTTAATTGACAAACTACAGATGGCTTATTTAAAAGCTGCACCAGAAGTCAGCAACTGTCAATCATTTTTCAGCTTCAACACCTTACATGAAGTAGGCTATTTTCCCAAGGAAGTCCCAGATAAAATCTTTTCAAACATTTGACCTCGAATCGAAAGATGTGCCCCACATCCACTGAGACTACTGAGTGATTCGGATTATTTTAGTATCCCAGTCTAAAATTAACTGTAAAAAAAGTGAGGCCATTATAAAATTAACAGGATGTGTTCTTTATTTAAACGATTGCTAACGATCCTAAATGGGTAAATAAGACTCGTTAGGGGAGAACGGGGAGTGTTGTAAAACATTTAAACGCCTGTAACTCAGATTTTTTTTTTTTTTCATCTGTGTCCAAGTTTTATATAGTATTTCCATATTTTTCTGTCACATATTTAATCTACAATTTACGTAAATTAAAGGCCAAGTACAAAGAGTGCGCATGGTTGCAAGTACAAAGAGTGTTGTAACACTAATAGAAAACATGCACAGTTTGTGCATGAATGTATTGTGGTAATTTACTTTGCTCAAAATAATACTAAAATGATTTCCGCCACATGCAATTTTTATCCAAATGTTTAACAAACAGTAAACGTTTATTTTGCAGGTAAAACTGCAAATAAAAAAAATACATAAAACAGTGTTAGTGACTTTCACCGCTGTGTCAAAAGCAGGCCTATACACGGTCCCATACATGTGCAATCATTTAAAAGTGTTAAAACCTTCCCTGTCTGCTCAATATTACTTTTTTTTTTTTTTTAACTAGGCTATTTTAAAAAATGTAGATGTAACTTATGTGGATGTTAAACAAGAGATCCCGCTGATTCAGATGATACGAATTTTGTCATTTAATATCAAGATGACGGAAATCAAATCAAAAAACGAGACGAGAAATTATACTTTTAAACCTGTTATATTTAAACAAAGAGTCCTACATCTTGTAGTGTCACCTCAGGAAGGTGCTGGGCATGTATGACAGCGATTTCACTCCTGTAGCTCATTTCTAATTGCTCAAACTGATGGAGCTACAACTCACCCCGCTCTCCCTATCATGCCTTGGGCAAAAACATATTTTTGTAGGATCCTTGAGATGAATAAGGTATATGAAACCTGTAAGTTTCGCTGGCCGGCACAAACTTTTCTCAAGGCATGTTCTGAAACAACCAAAACGCTCAGGGCAACATAAACAAACATCCTTTCCAAACAATATACAACTTTTGGGTTTGAAAGTAACTAGAGCTTACTTGTTTGCAGATCTATCCGTTCAGTGTAGGTCTCCAAAAGTTCCTCCAAAGTTCTTGACAGCTGAAGTTGGTTTTCTGCTCTCCGTTATGTTCTTTTGAAGCGCTTACAAAGTAGGAGTTACTTCTAAAACTATGAAACAATTCCACCTCCGATCAATTTAATTTGGAGCTTGCGTTCCCAGGGTTTTTCTCTTCTTTCATTCACTTACAAAGCGAAGAACATACTCCAAAACACGGCGCTGTCCATTGCAAGAAAAGAAGAAGAAGAAAAAAAAAAAAAAGCTCCGCGAAAATGACTCGATTTAATCTATTCAAAGTTTTGATACACTTACCGGGCGTTACGACGTCACGCAACAGGTGTCAATTAAACATTCGATAGTTTGACAAGAGCGCAAACAAACGCGCTGCGCGTACGGCGCGCAACAGGAGCGACAAAAGCCTTTTCCTCTTTATTAGAGAAATTAGCAGACAAAAGCAGTCTGGAGTCATTCAGTCCACCTCACAGATGCATTCACAACTGTTTGCGCTTAAAACTTCAGTTGTGCATTAAATCCTTCTTTAGCGCAGGAAAACTTTTCAAACTTTCCCCCTCTTTTCTTTCCAGAGGCTGTTCGGGCTCTTAACCCCAGATCTAGCACTAAAAGTAGACGACGAAGAAACTCTAGCGACTGCCTCAGTCCGCAGGCAGGGGGGTGAAAGAGTGAGTTTTGACTAGTTTGCGCGTTGCCTACTCATGGGCCTGCCCTCCCCATCTCTCCAGCTTTGACACAGGGGAGGGAGAGAAACCACAGTGCTCCAACAGCGCGTTGCCATTTGACGAACACTTGGAATACTGTCCCAACCACTGCTCCTATTAGTCAGACAATAAACTTGTTGTAATTAGTTTTTATAAGAGAGATGATCTTTATTGTGGCAGGCCAGGGTATACTTTGGAAACCTAAGCAAAACTTTTCAAGAGTTTTGAAATGTTAATTTACAATGGTTCACTTTCTATAAAACTACACAAATGGGTAGATTATATGTCACAGTTTTTTTTTTTTTGTTTAGTTAAACAAGATCTCAAATATATTTACATACATACAGAAATGTAAATATATATTTAATATGCACTGTTTGAATTTAAATAGTCAAACACTTGTCTATGACTGGATTATTATTGCTGTGATTATTATGTTTCTAGCATGTTTGGGAACAGTTCTTCTAACCGTAATTGATGGAGTGTGTAGCTTTCCATTTCTTAAACAACCATGTCAGAAGACGTATCATGCATATTCCATAATGACAAAGCCAAGATTTATCTGGCTCAAATTGTTAAAGAATGTTTGGGAGGGAGCATGAAGAATCATTTTCACACATGAACTGGCATCTCTGAGTCCAGACCTTAAATTCATTGAAAGTCATTTGGGATGTGCTGGAGGAGACTTTACAGAGTGCTCACCTCTTGCATTGTCAATACAAGATCTTGACCAAAAAATTGACACACCTCTTGATGGAAATAAACGTTGTGATATACTGAAAAGCTACACATTCCGTCAGTTAGGGTTAGAAGAACTGTTCCCAAACATATAACATGCTAGAAACATAATAATCACAGCAATAATGACCCAGTCATAGACTCTTAAAGAAAAAAACTTGAAAATCAAGTTTTTAATGTCGTTTATATGTCTATGTGGTGTTTTTAATGTGCTTTAAGACAAACCATGTGCAAATTCATAAGTCGACACCATTGCTTGAGTATTTTCTCCTTAAAATGGCAGTGAACCAAAGACAGTCTCAAAAACGCGGTTTGAAATCACTGGCGTTTCTGATGTCACAAACTACCTTGTAACCAAATACGAAAAAAATTTACACAGTAAAATATCGTTTTCCATTGAAACAGTAATAGTGTATACCATAAAACAATGCATTCTGGGTTATATTTGTCATTTTAAGAAAAGAGGCCAAAAGGCTAGTTTCTCGAAAATTACAAATAAAATTACCCAGAATGCATTGTAATACACAAAGGTAATATACAGTAAAAACAGTGCATTCTGGGTAATATTAGTCACCCAGAATGCACTGTTTTTACAGTATTTTTCTGTGTAAATTTGTTTAGTTTTTTTACAGTTATTTTTTAGTGTGTGGTGTGAGTGGGGGCGGGGCTAATTTGCATATTCATAGAACCACGTATACTAAATGAGGCAAAGGCGTAGAGTTACATTTAAGCTATTTTAAGGCATTTTCTTGATAGAATTTTTCATATGTATGTATTTATTCAATTTTTATTTATTTATTTTGATATTAGGGAGGGGGATCATGTAAGGGATTAAAAATGGACAGCAATTTACTGTTTACTGTTTTTATGATGTCCTATTCTGTACGGTCACTGAAAACCAATAAAAAAAAAGATTAAAGCTATTAAAGAAGGAATAAAGCTATTTTAAGGCATGAAGAAATTTTTTTCAATGAAAAAAACATTTAAATGTGTCATTTTGGTGATCAAAGAGGAGTTAAGAGAAAATTATTGACTACAGGGGGACTTTTTTGGCTGGGCAGTGTATAAAACAATTTTTAACTACAATCTTGATGCTATTTTTTTTTTTAAAAGTTAAAATTCAACAAGATTTAGGTTAAATACATAACTTCAGAAGAACAGTAAAATTTGTCAACCCATAATGTATAAAATGAAATAATACATATATAAGCATGAGAACAATATGCAACGTTTATAAAATAGCAATAAAGTATTATTTTGAATAACAGTGCGCTGTAATTCGAATCTGAACCTTTTCATGCTGCTGCTCTACAAATGCATAAATAGGACAATCATACTTTTGGCTCGGAGCTCCGGTGGGGTGCAGCCACAGTCCCGCTCACATATGGAGCGACTGAGCGAACGGTAGATGACAATGGAGGACAAACATGCAGTAGAGCCGTATCATGTTTCCACATGTGAAGATATTGCTTTAAAGAGCGTGGAGGGGTCAGACCCAACTCCATTTCTCCAGAACACACATTCTGCGGCGCTCGACTCCTGAGTCACGGCGCACATATGGGCCTGATCTACCGCTGCGTGCCCACCTCTGACATCTGGAGCTTTCTGCTGGCAATGAGTGTGAAAGATTCTGACAAAAGTATCGATAACATCTCAATCTGCTGAGCCCTTTTCCCATCCCAATTGTTGTAACAACATTGAGGGATGAAGGTATTATAAGGGACCTTCTAAAGTTTCATTTCGTTCGGGTTAAGGAACCCGTCTCTCTGTGGAAATGGTGAGCTGACTGACACTGCGGCTGTCGAGGGAATGCAAGGCCTTTGAACCCTCTCCCTCATGTCTGCCACGGCAGATCAAATGTAAGCAAAGTGTAAGCATGTCAAAATGGCCACGATAGAGACAAGCTAAAAACGTGATGCAGCTTTTATCTGACAAACATCCCAGGAGCCACAAACTCCTGTACATAATCAAACCCAGCTCCAGTCCTCAGGCTCTGACTCCGTTCCAAAACCCTTCTCAGAATTGCTCCATTCATTACCTATATATAAAATGAGTGTCTTATTCGCTGAAAAAAAGTCTTTTCAGTACCTCTTGACATTGTTGAGGTTCTCAACCATTCGATCGGGAGAGACAGACATTCTTTTGAGCTGCTGTTTCATCCACGGCTGTTTTTGAAGCTCCAGGTAAGATCATCCTCTAGAAACCTGTCAGAGCTTGTAATGGCTCTTACATGTCTGCTTCTTTGTACTGCACTGTACATGTGTGTGTGTGCACTTAATAATGGCCTTGTAATTAGTTGTTTAACTCTCAACAAGCCTGTTAATTTCAGCAAGATCACTTCTAGACACTGATTTACAATACAGGTAAAATCCCAGCGCAGGTCTGGCCGTCTGTAATTTGTTGATATGCTTTCCAAAAAAGGACTAGCGTCAGCAGAAAGGAACAAACTCCCTGCGTTCTCTTCAATCTATCATTAGTTCTGCTTGCTAAGGCAAGTATCACTATAAGTATTGCTCAAACTAAAGGTTAGGGATTTCAGCAAACTGCCAACCTTAAGTATGAAACTTTAGGCCGTAACTCATCCAGCACCGACATGAATGACACCTCAAATCGAGCGCTTGAAGGAGAGAAGTGTGCTGATACTTATGATTTACACAAAAAGCGTAATTGTTTTAAAGGATTAGTTCACTTCAGAATTCAAATTTCCTGATAATTTACTCATCAAGTCATCCAAGATGTTTGTCTTTCTTCAGTCGAAAAGAAATTAAGGTTTTTGAGGAAAACATTCTAGGATTTTTCTCCATATAGTGGACTTGAACAGTTACCAACGGGTTGAAGGTCCAAATGTCAGTTTCAATGCAGCTTCAAAGGGCTCTACATGATCCCAGATGAGGAATAAGGGACTTATCTAGCGAAACAATCAGCCATTTTCTGAAAAAAGTAAAAATTTATATACTTTTTAACCACAAATGCTCGTCTAGCACTAGCTCATGTTGGAAAGATCACGCGTGGCGTAGGCGGAAGTATTGAGGTAGGGCAAAAAAAAAAAAAAACTCATTTGAAATCTCACTTTCTCCTCCAACTTCAAAATCATCTGACAACGTTGTTTTCCCTTTTTTTGTAAAGGTCCTCAGTAGTTCGGACTTGGCAAGTTTGACTCAGGAGAACAGACTCCCGAGGACGGGAGGACGCAAGTCCGGTGATCCTACAAATGGTACAGCAGCGTACTTGATTGGGTCACTCTGCTCGCTCTGGCTACTCCAGCTATCTCTGTATGTATATTTTAGGCAACAATAAAACAAAATATGTTATAAAACACTACTCTGTCTCTTTTTGTTTTCATTTAAAAAATATTAAACATATTAATATGTGGTTCAGGCAATATGTGCATACTCTGATTATCTTCACTGTAATAAAATGAAATATAAAACACAACCCTGTCTCTTTTTGTTAAATGTCAGTTTTAATGATCAATCATAGCCATTATAAAAGTAAAAGGTATTAGAAGCTATACAATAAGAAATAAAGCAAACAATTCAGTCAATCGTACAAAGTCAGTGCACAACGGTAAAGTTGAAAAGCCTAAATATATAAAGTTATGACGCTTCACTTTGCCCTCAGCCAAAACGATTTGCCAGAAAACAAATTATAGATTCATGAGACCAAAGAACACCCATTAGATAAACAAGAGACAAATTATATCTCATGTTTAACCACTACAGAGACATCAGAGCCAGCGGAAAACATCAGAAGGACTAGCCAAGGTAAGGCTGTTCTTGACTGGGTACATGAACGCTAAGTGCCTGGTGATGATATAGATCTCACAACAAAATTTTCAATAAATAAACCACAGATTTGAGCTTTAAACCAGTACATTATTGCCTGAAAAACTCTTAAAACTATCATGACATAATAACAGTAATATGTTTAAATTAGACTGGTTTTCTCCTTTACTTTTGAAGCTTGCTGGTTAGTGTGCGATGCATTCTAGGATACCTGACTGTCTCAAGTCTGCACAAGTCACCTCTCGATGCATCCTCGATAAAATGGAGATTTAAACTGTACTTGACTAGATGTGAACTTTGAATTGGAACAGCGACTGATGATGTTTCATAAGTCCACAAGTACAGACAAGAACGCAAGAACAAACGGCTTTAGTCTTTGCACGTTCGCTTTGTAGACACTGGATCAGTACTTTCACCTATGTCATGCGTGACCTTTCCAACGTGATTACGTAATGCGTGGCGCATCGCAGAGTTGATGGAAGATGGGCATTTGTGGTTAAAAAGTATATCATTTTTTTTTTTTTTTGAAAATGACAGATTGTTTCGCTAGATAAGACCCTTATTCCTCATCTGGGATCGTGTAGAGCCTTTTGAAGCTGCATTGAAACTGCAGTTTGGACCTTCAACCCATTGGTCCCTGTTGAAGTCCACTATATGGAGAAAAATCCTGTAATGTTTTCCTCAAAAACCTTAATTTCTTTTCGACTGAAGAAAGAAAGACAAAAACATCTTGGATGACATGGGGGTTGGTAAATTATCAGGAAATTTTAATTCTAATTCTTTAATGGAGGGAGATGCATCCTAACCAGGGACCAGATTATCATAGAGAAATTAAGACCACCATGTAGCAACACTGTGCATTGTGGCAGTTAGTTAAATAGCACTCTAGTTCTCACATATCATTCTTATAACCTTCCCCTATGCGCTGTCACGTAGTTAGCGTAGATCTATGTGCGCTAAAGCAAACTTTGCTTATGATAATGCCATTTCCAAGCAGTACGGACAAATTGTTGAGTGCAACTCGCCACAAAACCCAGACAATGCACCGCATTCATGTAAGTGACTGGTCTAGTTTTCTTTATGACCTTCAAGTGATGTGAAAAAATAAGTTTTTCCATGCTTCTCTATCCTATAGACACAGCGTTTATTTTAGGCGCTTGCTGTTCTTTTTTCACTCTCTCCCCTTGCTTTTTGCAATCAGTGTGCCTTTGGCCGCTACGGCTGAAACCACATCGTTTCCACACCCACACACGGACCTCTTATCCTCTGTGCCTCTCTGTAAAAACATATGCAGAAGTATTTCTATATATACATGCACTTTAAACAGAAAGAGAGCTCTACAGGCCACTCTTGTTTGGATATAGGGCTTTATGGGATAGAGATGGTTGCCAATCATTGGTTGGTCTGCTTATCCAGGAGTAGCAGCGTGATGATTCCAGACTGAGGACGGGCAGAACTCTCTCATTCCTGAGGCGCACGGATACTCACTGCATCAGTCAGATTAGGCAAAATTTACAACTGGATTTCTTTTAATTCATGAGTGTGAATATAAATGGGTCACACATAGGAAGTTGAATTGGAGTCAATCAATCAATCAATCAATCAGTTGTTCCATCCATCCATGCATCCATCCATCTATCAATCATCTGTTGATCGATCGATTGATCTATCTTAAGTTGTTCCATCCATCCATTGTCCCATCTATCTATCTATCTATCTATCTATCTATCAGTTGTCCCATCCATCTATCTTGAGCAGCTTTTTTCCCATCCATCCATCCAGTTTATAAACCTTCAAACTTTTAAAAGGCTTTTAAACGTTTTGCAAAACTATCAAACAGGCCATTAATTCTACTTCCTTAAATTCAAATCCCAATTTTGCATCCTGTCTGTTCTTTAACTCAAATTCAATTCAAAATATGGAACTGAATTGGAATGTAAAAGGCACACTAAATTAAATTCTGAATGGCTCAACCCTGGTCAGAATATGCTTACTTCCCTACTATGCAGCATGCAAATGCAGTTGCAGTATGGATGTAGCCTGTCTGGGAATGTATTTATATACTACACACCTGCATACCTCAAACTTCTTTAACGGTTGAGAAGTTAATTCTTCATGGAACAGCACATACTCTGAAAGTATGAATCCGGACGCAGCTCCTGTGATTTCTGGACCAGCAAGGCCGTCCCAGGGGGAAATTCCCTTGAAATTTGCACATTTAAATGGTGTCTTAAATAGTGGTCATATTCTTCTCATTGCCTGTGTTTAGCCAGCGATTTTCCCTAAAGCGACAGCATCTTTCCCACTCTGCATGCTCTAGTCGCTACTTGATATATACTGCATGCAAGTTGTATATCATAAAATGAGGAGTGTAAACTCGAACAGGAACTCTGCTGGGTGGCCTAAGTGGTGATGTATAATCGGCAATAAATCCAGTCCTTGGGGGGTCTGTACAAAAAGATGGAGGAGGAAACCAAGACATCTCAACGGGCCATCTGTGTTCCTTTTTTGTGGCTTGAGGCATCGCTATCAAATGAGTTTCCTTCTGTCTGGAGAGACGCACAGAAGAGGAAGGGAGTCTCCTGCTGAACACTGGGGATGCCACTGCAACAGTACAGGTTACACAGATATGAGTCTTATGGGTTGACTCACTGAGTAATTATAGAACACATTAGCTCTGATCCAAAACCTAGTGAGCTACCCTGCTGTTTACTGTCTACCTAGGCAGCTGCACTCTAAAACAGCATCCTAACTGAAATGGGACGTCATAATATGACTCATTTGGAGAGCTCTAAATGTGCCCCCAAACATGACTCATAATCGATTCCAAAAACATTTTGCCATTTGCATGTTGCTAAGCTAATGAAACACTACGCGAATAAGCATGAAACACATGGCTAACGTGGTCAATTTTCAACTAGAGTGGAATATTTTTATAGATACTAGCTGGTATTGAATGGAATAAGATTTCATAATCAACATACATTCTGGGAACAACTTTATCACTTAAGATACATGTGATTCTGCATTAGAATTGGAAGGCATCATACACTTTCCGGGTTAAGTTGGGTTAAATCTTTGACCAACCTCATGGGCTGGCCAGTACAATGCTGGGTTAAAAACAACCCAAGTTGGGTTAAAAATGGACAAACCCAGCATTTAGGTTAAATGTTTGACCCAACCTGCTGGGCAGTTTTATTAAAACTCAAATATTGTTTAAAAATTATCTGGCTGGCTTAAAATGAACCCAAAATAGGTTGGAAATTAAAAATCAGACAGACAATTACTAGAGGAAACAATAATAATCAAAAGGTGAACATTTATTATTAAGCAATTCAATACATGTTTATAATATTTAATTATTATTAAACGTATTAACATGTTCATTTATTAAACATTAATATATGTTAATTTCCAGCCTATTTTGGGTTCATTTTAAGGAAGCAATATAGTCATTTTTAAACAATAGTTGAGTTAAATAACACTGCCCAGCAGGTTGGGTCAAACATTTAACCCAACTGCTGGGTCAAAACAACCCAATCGCTGTGTTTGTCCATTTTTAACCCAACTTGTTTTATTTTTAACCCAGCATGTAAATTTTACCTTTTGAATCTGTCTTGGCCTCGTAAGTGCACCTATATGATGCCTTAAAATGCAGTCTAGGTAGGCAGCGTACTAAGTCTGGATCAGAGAAGAATGATACGAACTGTAGTATTTGAAAGAATAACAGTGCATCGTAATCGACAGAAAACACCAAAAAACACAATAAAGGACTGAATGATAAGAGTTTATATACATACAAAGGCAAAAGCTGAATACAATACGCCTTTTTGTTATTTTCCATTTTCTTTTTACAGAAATCTTTTCATCTTTTCACACCGACATAAGGCAGTATTTTTATTTGTGAATGTGAAAATATGAGGAAAAAAAAAAAAGACATGAAAGATGACCAGCTTTGGGTTAAAGTTGACATTTTTCCATTTATTTTTCTTCATTAAATTAAAGGGGAAAGGGTGAGAATCCTCCTTGACAGTGTTTCTGTGTACTGTGTAGAAAAAGAGCATGAATCATTAGAAAAGACAGACCCTTACTGTGACAGAAGGCAGGGTTGCTGGAGCCAAGAGAACATGATGTGAATGGGGTGATTCTGAGGTCTGACACTCTTTTAGGACAAAATCCAGAGGAAAAAAGAAGGTACCACGTTAAGCGCCAACTTTAAGCTTGACATACTCTCTTATATAGGCACGCAGAACTTTTGTAACAGTCTAGAAAATGACTACGTTACCACAGGTCTGAGCTGAAATGAAGATTAGGTCCTTGTGAATAATGCTGCTTCATTCAACTCTATTATACTCTATATATTAGGCATCTGTTCTGGTGCTTCATCTAGCCGGAGCTGGTTTCGGTTTGACCTCTTATTGTGTCAATTAAGGTTTAAAGGTTTAAAAATAAAGCAAACATGATATAAACAGTAAAAGGTCACGTGACCTGGCTTTGGTTGCTGATGAACGACAGGCAAGTTATTATTTGTGGCACTTTCTACAGCTGACTAGCTTCGTTTGGCACCGAATTCGCTCAGATGGAGAACGGAAAGTCAGACATAAACTTGCCAAATCCTTCAGTGGATGTTTTATGTGGTTTCATGCTTTAAACAGTCTCAGTCCATCAAACTAAGTGGAGGGAAGTAATGCATGAAAAATGTGGACGTGTTGACGGAGCGTTTGGGTAAATAATGACAATTCAAGATGAGTTAATAAGTAAACAATTTAATAGGCAATCTACTTAAGAGGCCATAAAAATTTTGAGTGTGTTTACGCGTGCAATAAATTACTACGAACAACAAATGAGGCTTCGTGTGGAGTGATGCTGTTCGTCTGACCAAAACGGTCAACAGAACATGCTGCTTATCTTCTGAAAACGCATAAATGATGCTAACCTAAAATAACATTGACTCTCCAGCAACCCAGAGTGCTATTAGGATCACAGTTCTCAAGCAAAGGTCTTGGCATCTTCTCAGTCCACTCGAAACACGGTCACGGATGTTTCTCCAGCCCCCGAGAACAGACATACATGTTTGGTAATATAAAACACGCTGCAGTTTTCAACATTGCAATCACGCACACTATCAAGGACTGCAGAACAAAAACAAACAATCTCAAAGGGAACAAAATAACAGTTGTAAGATGAGTTGGAATCAAAATCAAAGGAGATGCGGAGAAGATAACAACAATACATCAACCACATGGTAACAATTTTGAAAATCTTTGTTAACAGCTTTGATTTGACACTTAGAAAGGCTTCTTCTTTAATTTTCGTTTCAAGACAAATGTTAGTGTTTCCTAGTTCATTCTTTTTTCTTTTTTTTAAAGGCAGGCAGCCATTTTGTTCAGACGGATATATTCTCTTCCCCACACGCTTGTGCAAATTGTTCAACTACAATATGTCTAAATCCAACCATCAACATATATAAATATAGATTTCTGTGTGTGTGTATGAGACGTGTTCTCACAGTTGCGTCAAGGTCTTTGTCTTTAGTAACAAATAAAATACGATTATAGCATCTGTATGACAAAACTGAGGCAGCACTACGAATTACGGGACATAGAGCATGATGTAATTCATTTTTTAAGTATTTAAGTAGACACTGTGATAAATGTCTCATGTTATAGGACAAAATGGGGTAGAATAAAAATCTAGACAGCAAAATGTGCGACTGGAAAGTGAATGCGTTAGAAGTCGGACCCTTACAGGCCATCCCACGCTTGCTCTTTCTCTCTCACCCTCCACAGACATGCCTCAGTGAGTTTAATGAGGATGAAAAATGTTCATATGAGAACATGAAGCAACACCTCATACTCATTCACACTTGTGGCTGAACGCAGTTTCAAGCCAGGTAGATGTAAAAAGGCAAACGGTATGGAAAGTCAGCTGACCACATCCTATGAGCTGCTCCGCTATAAATTAAAGGGAGTCATGTGTGAAAAAAATTGTGAAACGCACGCTATAATCAGTTATGCACCATCATGGTTACCAAACAAATATAATACCCTTCTATGAAGCCTGTATAGGGTAATAATAGTGGTTAAAAACAACCCAAGTTAGGTTGAAAATGGACAAACCCAGTGGTTGGGTTAAATGTTAGAGAAACCTGCAGGGCAGTTTTATTAAAACTCAAATATTGTTTAAAAATTACTATCTGACTGGCTTAAAATAAACCAAAAATAGGCTGGAAATTAAAAATCAGACACATAATTACTAGAGGCAACATTAATAATCAAAAGGTGAACATTTATTAATAAGCAATTTAATAAATGTTTATCATTTAATTATTATTCATTATACTTATTAATAAATGTTCATGTATTAAATATTAATAAATGTTAATTTCCAACATACTTTGGGTTCATTTTAAGCAAGGAATACAGTAATTTTTAAACAATAGTTGAGTTAAATAAAACTACCCATCAGGTTGGGCAAACATTTAACTCAAACGCTTGGTTAAAACAACCCAATTGCTGAGTTTGTCCATTTTCATCCCAACTTGGGTTGTTTTTAACCCAGCATTTAGAGTATAGAGTGACTTCAGGTATATAGTGCTATAATGCATTATATAAACTGAACTGGGCCACTTTCTAACATTGATGCTTTATATAGTGCATTATAAAAGTATTCTTAATACATTCATAATGACTTATAACACAACTTATTATCAGTTTAATGTACTTATGAGTAATAACAACTAGCTTTAATACACTATAATACTTATCTAATGGTTACACCTTTAAAATAAAAAGCATTAACACACATAATAAATACCAAATTTCATGTGTTATGTTTCATAGTTGTTAAAAGTGTAAACATGATTAAGCAAGTATTATAATGTTTAAATCTGTGTTCATTTTCTTTTCTGAAAAGATTACACAGTGTTATAAGGCAATGTGAATGCATTCGCATTCAAACTACTGTGATATATACAGGCTTCATATAAAGTGCTTCTGAACTGGTAATTAGCTATTGTGCAGAGAACGCTGGTGTAGATCTCTTTAATTCTTCAAAAACACACAGAGGAATCACTGAGACAGGGGAGCCTCCGAACATACGGAGCGATCCAAAGCCTGCAGGGAATTTCCATACTCTTCTGTGTGATTAGGTCTGTGTATAACCAGCAATCACACAAATACCAGAGCTCCAGAGAGACACTCACTCAACACACAATAACACCCTCTGCAAAAGCGCAGGGTCATTCTTTCTCTGATCTGCTCCCGGTTATCACAGCGTTCCTTCTTTTTGTTTTCTTAGTGAATTCTCCGGAGTGCTCTAAGCTGAGCAGAGGCAGGGAGAGCGGCGGTAAGAGGCCAGCTCCTGTACTGAAGCACATAAATCGCGAGAGGGTCTCTGTGATAGTGAGTGTGTGCGTGAAGGGTCTGTGTTTAGTCTAAGCGGGGAGATTCAGCCACGGTGCAGATAACTGAGACCCATATTTCAGAGACCTACGGGTGACAGCCAAAACTGTGTTTGTGTGTGAATGAGATAGCAGACGGAAAGAAAGCGACAGAGATGAAAAACAGGATGGGCGTCATCAATCAGCTGTTTGGCTTTAAAAGCACAACAGAGCTGCTCGTCACATTTATGTCCTCATAAGGAAGTCCATCAGTGGTAATTAAGAGCATAAAACCATAAAATATTTTATGGAGATGCAACGTATATGACTGCAATAAGATCTACTGTGCCAAAGGTGAAAATGGCACGCGAACGGGCGTTTTCTTGGCATTGCCCACGTAAGCGTGGGAATATGATGTTAAAGTGGCCCCACATTCAGCTTTGGTGAATTATAAATGCGTGAAGTGGTGAATCTCACGAAACACATCAAGAACATAAAAATAGAAAATTATATATTGCTTGGAGAAAACAAATTGTTTCAAGCATATATTCACCAATTCTCATTACTGTAATGTGACAAAAAATATTTAAATTGTAAAATGATTACACCAATTTCTGTTTGACTGATTTTAATTTATGCTAATTGGAATAAAATATTTAATATTCATTTGAAGGATTCGTTCACTTCAGAATTAAAATTTCCTGATAATTTACTCACCCCCATGTCATCCAAGATGTTTATGTCTTTCTTTCTTCAGTCAAAAAGAAATTATGGTTTTTGAGGATTCCAGGATTTTTCTCCATATAGTGGACTTCAACAGTTACCAACAGGTTGAAGGTCCAAACTGCAGTTTCAGTGCAGCTTCAAAAGGCTCTACATGATCCCAGACGAGGAATAAGGGACTTTTCTGCCATTTTCTAAAAAAAAAAAAAATTAAAAATTTATATACTTATTACCCACAAATGCTCGTCTTGCACTACCTCTTTGATGTGCCACACATTACGTAATCATGTTGGAAAGCTCACGCATAACGTAGGCGGAAGTACCAACCCAGTGTTTACAAAGTGAACATGTAAAGACTAAGTCAAACGCCTTTTACAAAAAAAAGGGGGTAAAACAACAGTGTCAGACCATTTTGAAGTTGAAAGAGAAAATGAGAAGGAGTTTTTCGGTACTTCCCCCTACGTCATGTGTGACCTTTCCAACATGATTACATAATGCGTGAAGTTGTGGACACTAGTCCAAGACAAGCATTTGTGGGTAAAAAGTATAATACAAATTAAGTTTTTTTTAGAAAATGACCAATCATTTTGCTGAATAAGTCCCTTATTCCTCATCTGGGATCATGTAGAGCCCTTTGAAGCTGCATTTAAACTGCAATTTGGACCTTCAACCCATTGGTAACTGTTGAAGTCCACTACATGGAGAAAAATCCTGGAATGTTTTACTCAAAAACCATAATTTCTTTCTGACTGAAGAAAGAAAGACAAACATCTTGGATGACACTGGGGTGAGGAAATTATCAGGAAATTTGAATTTTGAAGTGAACTAATCCTTTAATTAATTTTTAAGATTTTTGGAGGATTTTTTTTTAAATTGTAATACCCTATTTTTTGTAATCAGAATCACATGAGAAACACATTTGAGAATGGTGGGAATTACAATAATAATAAAAAAAAACAAATGCCTTGATAATTTTAAGGGAAAATGTTGTTGTGATGAAAATAATGTTGCAATAAATTTTCCTAATGATTTTGGGGTAAAATGTAATCCAAATGTGTTTTCATGAGGTTCACTCAACTACTCTTCTTTTATTCCAAATAATTTAGAGAGACAAACAAACACAAATCTCTGGAGGACAAATGTGTACTAATTATAGGTGACTCACAGAATGACTCAGAGGTCAATCAAATCTGGGCAAAGCAAATGTTTGTCCCAACATTAGGTGGTTTTCTAGTGAGTGTATGGGCATGAGGAGAGGTGGTGTGGTGATATGGGAGCGTGTGGGAGAGAGATGATTATATTCGCTGTGATCTTGTGCTGTTTGTCTTGTCTGTCGAGCTTATCGTGCAGAGAGGAGTATGACTAACACGGCACAGCAGGTCAGAGCCATAAACTACACGCAGGCATGAATGAGGGAGGGATGAAGAGATATAGAGAGAGAGGAGCAGAGGGCACGTTACGCCCAGTGTCATCCACAGGGGAAGTTGACTCTGGACTTGAGCAACGGCCGATCCGCACGATGAGGCAACCGTGTTTATCGCAAGTTGAACGAGGTTGTGTCTTATCACTCCTGTGGCCGGTCCAGAAACGGACACCCAATGCCAACGGATATAGACCCATATAACCATAAAGTGAAAAAGGATACACCTGCCGGCTGTGCTAACAGAGACACCTGGGTCTGAGGATGATAGAGCATGAGAGAGGAGCATGACGGTACATGTGAGATGCTTGGGATCAAAGCTTGATGTTATCTCTGATGGGGTGATCACAAAGCAACCACAAAAAACAAGTTGCATCTGTTTAAAAAAAAAAGAGAGAGTGGAATAAAGAAGAGGTTATCTAAACAACTACACTTATTTGATCCTATCCATCAAAAGAATAACTCTTTGCTTTGGAAAAGTGAGCAAACTGAGAAACTACAGCCAGTCTTCATCCCAGTGTGAGACCACATAGTTTTCAGAGTACGGAATGAGTGATAGGTGCCTATTTTCCTATTCCAGTGATGTGTGGCAGCTGCTCTCTGATGATGAGGCACTTCTGCGTCCACAACATCTGCGTCGGCAATACACCCTCTGTTTTACCGCCCTCGGCATCAGAGAGCCGGCCACGGGGAAAAAAATAAAAGAAAAACATAACCAAACCAAACCTGCCACATGCAAAGACAAATGTTAGCAGCAATAAACCTACAACTTCCAAGTCAAATAATTTTCTTCCTCTCACCTTTAACAGACACAAACCAGGGCTGTGGTTTCTTTAGCTGGTGACAGGTGCATACGGGATAACATTACCCATATTGTCCGTTTCATAACTTTTATGAACGAGACTTTGGGAGAAAATCGGCCAGTAACCAAGTCAATAGTGAATTCCCAGATGGTGGGGGCTGCGGTAATCTAAACCTGCTACTGACTACGATAGTAAAAGTATGTTCAAGTCCGCAAGGACTGTCTGCTGGCACAACCGGAGCATTAACCAAGTTTTGAGTGAAACCAGATGGTTTCGAAAGTGCAGGAGTTTTGCCCTGCGCGAATGACCCATAATTTAACGTCAGTAACACAGCATCTACAAAAAAAGGGGGACTTGGAGAGAAGGGGGGGGGGGGTCTAAATTTCTTCAAAATGGTTTCAAAATCCTGCAGCTTTTAAGAGCTGTGGCAATAGTGTACATCAAGATAAGGAGACTATTTCCTGCCCCTCACAGAGAGAACTCCACCTCCTGCAGGATGGCTTTCAGAGACCGACAACTAAATAAGTGAACATGTCTTATAATACTGGGCTTCTCTGATGCTCGTTTCCCCCTTTCGGTTCCTTCTTACCCGTGTTTATGTGAGTGTAAACAGGATTCTGAAGGTGAAGAGAGGATGAATGTGGTGGTAGGGGATGGCAGAAGGAAAGCCCACCATTCCCACACCCCAAAGCCAATCCAAGCGTGCACTTGACTTGTGAGCTGTCAGTCTCTCCCGTATGCGTCTGTCCTTTGAATTGTGCATGTGGGTGAGGGTGAGAGAGTTTGTGTTCTGGCGTCCTGTGAAATGAAGTGAAAAACAGCAGAAGAAAGGTAAGGGGAAACAGGAAGAGGGGAGGAGGCAGGACTGGGTTTTCGCGGTGCGGTGCGGTGCGGTGCGGTCCAGTCAGCACGACTCCTCCAGAGCGTTGACCACCTGCTCCAGAATGTCCGGGCAGTGATCGGCAATCTGCTGCAGGACAGAGTTGGCGTATTCCTGCAGTTCGGCGCTCTCTCGTTCACACTGCTCCAGCTCAGATTCCAGCTGAGGAAACACAGAAAAAAGGGTTTATTAATATTACATTTTATATATCTATCATCCTTAATCATTCTGTTTTTTGATATTTCTAATTTGGCTGTAAAATGCACCCAAGCACGGAGTTAACCCTCTGGTGTTATTCTGTCATTTTAGATCAAAAAAAAAAAAAAAAAAAAATGTTGGAATGTTATGAAACACTGTGACTTTTATCCCAGTCGTTATGTGACTGTGAGTTGTTATTGATTCAAAAGCTAAATGGTCGTTTAAAAAAAAAAAAAAAAAAAAAAAAAAAAATCACCCTTGTGTTGTTCATGGTCAAAAATGACTGCCATAGGAAAATGAATGGGAAATAGGCAAAAATACAGATAATTTTGTGTGTGTACAATCAAAATATTAGCCATGATGCAGAAAAATGAAGGGGTGACACTCTAAAATGCCAAGAATGCAAAACAGACACAACCCCCCTCCCACAGACACACATATAAGAACTGGTGTAACTAACACAAAGCAAGTTTTTGCAAATGCGTGAAATGTACTGGTGTGGCTGTAACAATATGGCAAAATTAAGCTAGAAGCCACAAATAAGAGGTTGAAATCAGGTTGATATAACTCTGATAAAGCATTCCTGTTCATTTTTGTTGAATTTTGATGTTATGTGTAACAAAATGTCTTTCTCAGAGTTCAGGTTGGACTAGTAGGAATTAAACTGACAATTCAAATCAACATTAAAAAAAAAAAAAAAAAAGTCTAAATATATATCCAAATCCACTACTTAATAAAAAGAAGCATTTATGTCTAAAAACAACTAGAGAATTTATAAGCCTTTTTATATAGAGCTGTATAAGAATCTAGTGGTTACACCATGGCATTACAGATGTTTTTCTTTTTTATTCCCACCAGATGGTACTAATCGACCTTCAAAAATTAGATTTTAAAGGCTTTTTTTGGGTAAAAAAAAAAAAAATCTGATTGGTTGAATTCGACAGGATATCAGGGAGACGTGTGTGTGTCACGTTCTTTAATAGTCTGCCAGGAAACAAAGCCATCATGAAGCCAAACCCCCTCATGGAAGAAGAAAGCCGTCGATGACAATGAGAACTAAACACTGGATTTTCAAAAGTACATGAAGTTCAGGGCGCCACTGTAACAGTAAACTCGCACAGCATTCTTGAATGGATAATTTATTAGATGCACACTGGTCTGTTATCATAGGGACATTACATTTTCACGCCCCTAAACATGACGCAGAACAAAACGAACTGTGATTGGTTGCTTTACATGTCAGTCAAACGTTTTCTTGGGCAGTCCTTAGCCAATGAAAGCTGTGATGGAGTCAGTCTGAAGGTCTGGATACACGAGACTACAGCAAGACTGACATTCAGTGATGTACCATGCAGCACACTGGTTCCACTCTCCTCTAGTGTTAAAAACTCTTAAGGTAACCAGCGTCCAGAGAACTATTAAATAGCCCATAGAGAAGGGAGTCTAATGAATTAAACTGACAAAGAATGAGAAATGAGAAAGCTGTGGGGTGATGACGCAGACAGCAGACATGTGAGCTCATGAGGATCGAGAGCCCTCGCCTCTCCCCCACTTGCCCCTAGTAAGAGGGTCCTTCTCTGTCTCTCTCGTCTAGCCCTTTAAACACTACTGAAAACAAATCACCTCACCAAGCACTTCTTTATAAATCGTTATATAAAATTCAACACTTGGAATTTGCCCGAAAGGTTTAATTTTCCGCTCATTAAAAGAAACTTAAACTAAAGAGAGGGATTTAACTTTTTACAGCACCTCTGTCTAATGATAATCACAGGTGTGGTTATCTTTAATACTCAAATCCTTTTTCCAAATGATTTCCGTAGAGGTTTGGCAATGGGATGTGGAGAAATGAGAGGAGGGAAGGGGGATTCCTTAGTGCTGGCAGTGCCAAGCACGCCAGGAAATATGCCACTGCAGAAGCAGGTGCCTCTTAACTAACTAAAACACACACAAACTGCGGCACACAGGAAACAGATGCTAATGTGGCCAGCAGACTGTTTATTTTCTTTTAAATGATTTAAAAAGACAAAAATATACTCTCATCAAGAGGACTAATTATTCAAACAGTGTGAGACAAAGAGAGTAGGAAAAGATTAATAAAGGGAGTTAAAGCATGTGTGTGGATTATCAATTACCATAATCACTATTTTTGTCTTGTTTTCCAGTACAAATATTTAAAGATCTTTAAAATAAGAACTTGAGAAGCAAAATTGCATAACATAATAAACTAGCATAGGATACTAAGATAATCATTGTTTGATAATCGAGAATGTAACTGTTATGTTTATTTTTCTTATCCCATTGGCAGGCCAAGAGAATCTGCAAACTTTTTTCTTGCATTTTCTGTGCTGATTTTAGGGAAAAATCTGCGGAAGTTTGTGCAATGGATTTAAATATGGTAATGGTGTGTTAAATGGAAGAGTACTAAAAATTTCCCGGTAGCGGAAAACAATTATTAAACCAAAATATTTAAAGGGGACCTATTATGCCCCTTTTCACAAGATGTAATATAAGTCTCTGGTGTCCCCAGAATGTGTCTGTGAAGTTTCAGCTCAAAATACCCCACAGATCATTTATTATAGCTTGTTAAATTTGCCCATATTTGGGTGTGAGCAAAAACATGCCGTTTTGGTGTGTGTCCCTTTAAATGCAAATGAGCTGCTGCTCCCAGCTGCTTTCCAGAAGAGGGTGGAGCTTTAACAGCTCGCGCTTCGGTTGCTCAACAACAACAAAGCTGGAGAATCTCACGCAGACAAAATGACGATTGTCAGTAACGGTGTTCAGCCTTACATTGTTCAAACCGGAGTCGGACACCGATGGAGAGACTCAGGAAGAAGTTTTTAGAATGAATTCATTTTAGAATGAATCTGGACATTTCTGAATGGTTAGTGGATAAATTTATGTAGTTGCTGTGGAGTTGATTCAAATCATCGACTATGTACCGTCATGTTAATCTTTTGTGCAAAACCCTTATGGACGCCCACTATACATAGCGTACCTGTTTCCCAAACAGAGCCATACACACCAGGCTAACATTTATGATTGCTATCACATGCTGTGAATGGTCTAATATTTTTTCCAAAATATCGCTCGGAAAGAAATGCTCCTTTTTTAGCAATTAAGTTTCCCAAGGTCAACTTGCAGGCTATCCAAGCTAACAAGACTCTAAATAGTGTTCTGTGCTCGTCTGTGCAGCCAACGACAGAATAGTTAGCATGCTTAGCTCAAACTTTTGCCATGGCATTAGAACTGGTACACCGTTTTTTCTTGCGAAAACAAAATAGTGGCACCATAGGTGGAAACGTGCAGATTAAGGGGCGGTAATATTATAATAAGATCCACTTTCTACGTCAAAAGGGGAGCGAAATCTGAGCAGCTCGTTTTTTTTACATGCTTGCAGAGAAAGGCTTGGCAAAACAAAGTTACTGGGTTGTCCTTTTTCATGTTTTCTGGGTTGGTAGATGCACCAGGGACCCGATTATAGCACGGAAAAAGTCAGATTTTCATGATATGTCCCCTTTAAATAACAAACATGCAAGGGGTGAGGTATGTAAATGAATACAAAAATAAATGTAATTCAATATATATTCTCTAAAATTACATCTTCATATCTTATACAAGTTTAGTTTTCTTTTTTTTTTTTTTTTACTGGAAAAGAGAGAAAATACTGCTTAAACTGTGTACCAGCTTCTGTTTCTGATTGAGAGCCCACTGAACCCAAACTGTCCAGGGTCCCCATCCGTGGCCTCTGTTTGGCCCTATCTGGACAATCAGTGTTTCGTGGCACTGTACTGCTTTTAAATTGCTTTTCGGATTTGAACACGAGCCACTGAACCAAAGCCCATAGAAAGTGGAATATTTCACAAAAACCCACAAAAGTATTTTCTTTGGCTCTCCTGGCCTATGAACGCCAACTTTAACAAGGTTAATGATAAAGACATCTGTAACAATAACTGGAAGTAATATTCATACATCATAAAATATGTTTCCCTTTCATGTGTGTTTTTGTGTAGGTTTGGAACGTGCAACTATTTCATAATTAATGAATCAAAACATGCCACGGTGGGTCACCGGGGGCAGGCGGAGAGATCCGTCAGACGGGTGTTTTCACAACTGTAGGGCAAACACACTGGGAAGAGAAGTCCCGCCCCTTCACGAGCCACACAGCTAGTGCTAATGCTACGCTAGGCGCTTTCAGGCTCCGAGAGGGTTTGAAAAGGAACGTGACGGATATGCCAGCAAAAGTCTTTCCATCTCAGGGCCTCTGAGCCAGGAGTGAGTGAGGGGGCTGGTCAAATCCTGGATTTCAGACCTGGCCAGGAATTAAGTAGGCATAATAATGCAAAACAGTGAGATTTATGCCAGAAAATGCCACGCAAGAGAGAAAAGGGCTAGCTGAGAGGTCCAGACAAATACGTAGATCAGAAACACACACACTTAACGACCAAAGTAGATGAAAATATCGATACTGATCAGGGATGCCGATGTTCAATATAATGCAGATATATGCGCTACTAATGACTGCAAATGTTGCACATTTACTTAAAATGCACCGAATGATCAAATACTGACAGATTAATCGATCTGGCCAATATATCAGTTAATCAATACTGTATAAGTTGAGCACATTCCTCAAGAAACAGTATACTTAACAATATCACATCATAATCGCGCATTAAAATCTCCCGGGGTCAGGGGTGGGGTTTAGGCAAGGGCTGCCCTGGCCCGATTTAACTTCTCATGATCTCGTCACCTGTGACGACACTCCTGGGATACTGGAGTCTGACACGTTGGCCAGGAGAAAAGTGAAGACGTGATGGAGACGAACGAGTGAGGGAGAGAGGAGGAGTGTATTGAGTCATGAGAGGAGGGTTAATGAGCCTCATCGGGGGCTGATGTATGGGCCTGCGTGAGGGCGCAGCTTGGCAGAGCGCCGCTGCTGTAAGCCCCATTAAGCGTAGACAGTGGAGAACTGGAGGAGAGGGAAGGACTGGCCAGGGGGTGGCTTACGCTGCCACATGTTCGGCCTGCTTGCAGCTGGGCTAGAAGAATTGAGCGGCCAAGCTGAGGTCAGTAGAGACAATGCTGCTTTTAGGGTGCTGGCTATCCATGTTAACAGTTACATCATTACGTTACTTGCGCAGAAAGCTCAGTGGGAGCACCTGTCATTCACAACATTTTACACATCCCATGCGTGGTCATTTATTAAATATTTTGGCAAATTTTGTGCTTTCAGGAACTAAGCAGTGCAGCACACTCAGCTCAGATTATTAAAATTCATTTTACAGATTTTATTTATTTATTTATTTATTTTTTTAAGTCTGCAGATTTTCTCTAGTATGGCTGTATGATTAATCAAAATTACAATTGAAATCATGATATGGCGTAACGTGATTATCAAATCAAAAAGGTTGCAAGTTAATTAAATAAATACAGGCACTGTTTTATTAATTAGTAACAACAATAATGACAGTAGTTTTTTGGTAACGCTTTACAGTAAGATTCATTAGTTAACTACATTAGTTAACATGAACTAATAATGAACCACACCTTCTACAGAATTTATTAATCTTTGCTTATGTTAATTTCAACATTTACTAATACATTATTAAAATCAAATGTTGTATTTGTTAACCTTAGTTAATGCACTGTGAACTAACAAACAACCAACAAACAGCTGTATTTTTTATTAACTACCGTTAACAAAGATGAACAAATACAGTAACAAATGTATCATCTATGCTTAAAAATCATGCATTTTATGGAAAATAATATACTAGGCTTGTGGTTGTTTTTCTGAATGGTATTTTATGCTGTTTACAAGTGTTTATTCCTCATAGTTTGCATGCAGCTACTTTGCCCATGTATAGACATTGTGCCACTTGAAACAGCAGTATATAATAACTTATTATAATGGGAGCAATCTATTTCTGTTGTCACGCAGAGCTAAACATGCTGTGACTATCTTGCAGAGAAGGGATTCTATTTTATTGCTCATAAAGTTCATAAATGAAATTAATAGAGAAGAAACATGATATTTATATGGTATAAATTCAAGAAGTAACATACTTACGTAAAATGGTTAAATTAAAGGCTGGAATACACGGCACAACTTTTAAAGGATTCATAGTTCATCCAAAATAGTTTCCAAAAATGAAAATTATCCCATGATTTACTCACCCTCAAGCCATCCTAGGTGTATATGACTATCTTCTTTCAGATGAACACAATCTGAGTTATATTAAAATATATCCTGGTTCTTCCAAAGTTTATAATAGTAGTGAATTGCGCTCCTGATTTTGAAGTCCAAAAAAGTGCATCTATCCATCTTAAAAAATATCCAGCTCCAGGGGGTTAATAAAGGCCTTCTGAAGCAAAGCACTGGGTTTTTGTAAGAAAAGTATCCATATTTAAAATATAAACTAAAATAACTAGCTTCTGAAAGACGGCCTACGCAAATCGCTTTACGCCAAAAGAGTAACCCCTGACCCGATGCATGATGCAATGATGAACGCGGAAGCGCAGAGGACAGAGCACTAACAAAACAAAACACTGATCACAAATTAGAAGTCCACTTTTTAAAGAGAAATATTGGAGGATTTTGATATAAGAGAAGAGAAGCTTGAGTTTGTTGCCCAGCCCTATTTGTTTGAACCGCAAGAGGCGTCTAAACTTAGGCTACTCCTACACCCTACATCGCTTCAGAAGTTACTCTTTTGGCGCTTTGCGTTGATTGTGTCATAGGCCATCTGCCGGAAGCAAGATATTTTAGTTTGTAAAGTTTTAAATATGGATATTTTTCTTAGCATCACTTAGCTTCAGAAGGCCTTTATTAACCACCCGGAGCCGTATGGATTACTTTTATGATGGATGGATGCACTTTTTTGGACTTATAAAGCATTATAAACCAATATAAAGCTCGGAAGAGCCAGGATATTTTTTAATATAACTCCAGTTGTGTTCATCTGAAAGAAGATGCATGTACACCTAGGATGGCTTGAGGGTGAGTAAATCATATAATTTTCATTTTTGGGTGAACTATACCTTTAACAATCTGAACTGATTTTAAAACATTATGGCATCATACATTTGCTGAATTTGTAAATGGTTACAGAGAAAAACTGAGCATAATACACTAAAGGTTCACATCATTGTAACACAACAAACTGACGCAGAAACATGCGCCTTGTTACAAGGAGATGCACGAGAAATGAAAACAATATTTATTCTAAATTCAGCTCCAACTGGATGGAATCATAGTCTGAAGCTAAAATCTGAGTCTGTGCAAATCATACACTATGTGATTTTCTATGTAAAATGCTTAAGTGTCTGATATTTAATTAATACTTGAACAAACTTTAGGTGCAACACAGACACACGAAGAAGAATAGAAGCTCCGCTGTGTGACAAAAGCATACAAAGACTGTCACTTCTATTTTATGACTGTGTGCTTAGCAGAAATCGTCCAAAAACAGAGCTATAAAGATAACAGATAAAGTACTGCATAAAGAAAAAAAAATCTCATTATCTGTCCCCACTCCAGCCTTGACCTGAAAACATAAGAGAAAAATGAGAAGATGAGAGACGGAAAAGAGGGAACAGGTGAGAGAAGAGCGCATTATTATGTGTTATTGTTGCAGATTTTTATCAGGTGTTATTGTGTGCGCATGGTCAGCCTCCACTGCCTGTCTTGATAAATAACAGCTACATTAATGAGAGAAGAACAAACACAGCAGCGGACCATCACAGTCAGACAATGACAGTAGAGTCTGGACTGTGCTGACGGCACTGACGTTGAGTCAGAAAGGATGTGTGTCAACAAATGCTGTGTTGCACATTTACGCCTGGAGTGGCACATGGAGATCAAACGGCTGAACTCAAACCCTTCAAGCAAATCCGCTCTCCACATCACCCTGGATGACACAGCCTCATCTCTGCAACATGTACTCCTCCAGATCCTCCTATTTTCTGGGAATGTTAACTAGTCAGGTCTCAACACTGAGGCAAAGATGGCAATCAGAAGGCTCCCAGGCCTTGGCTAACGCTGGAAACAAGCTCCAATCAAAGAGAGAGAGAGAGTGTGAAGTAAAGGGGGATCTGGGGTTGGGGGAATTGACCTTGAATTGGCCTTCTGCTAAAGCAATCAAGGCTTTCTTCAATAAATCTGCATAAAGAAAAAACGCCATTAGCCTTTCCCCCTAAATGTGACACTGCTACATTATTTTGAGAGAAAACAATGACTCCTTTAGCAGGAAACGGCGTTCTTTTATCACGGGACCGTATTAAAAGGTCCTCATAATTTTCGAGAAGGAGGGGGGCAGCAATCCACTCCTCATTTTTAAGAAAATCCCTCCCAAAAACCTTTGGGCCACCTTTCCCTTCTAATAAAGTAAGATGAAGTCACTCAAAGCAGTTTTCTTGAAGGTTCTTCTCTCCAGGCCAAGCTTCAAATGTTCCCCTCTGGTGTTGGTTCTAGTGTGCTGTTACCTCTGCCATCCCAACTCCTGGATGGAGGTTTTTATTCTCTTCCACGCCACTTATTTTCCAACAACAGGCAGGAATGAGCTAGCTGAACTGTAGTCTTGGCCTCAGATGGCATGCAGCCCATTGACAATGCATACTGCACGTATTGCTCTAATCTGATTGGCTTTACACAATTTCAAGAGTGCATTAGTCCACCTTGAAACAAACTCAAGATGTGGATGAACTAAAAACTGTATTTGCCAAACGTAAACATGCTAATAGCACCAAACAACTGAATGACACTGAAGAAACTTTTAGGGTGTGTTCACACTTATAGTTTGGTCCTCTTGAAAAAGAAAATTATACATTTAGTCCTGGTTCGCTTAGAGTTCACAGTGTCATTTTTAAGAACAAACCTAAAGATACAAAACAAAAAAAAAAAGCTGTATATTTTGCGACAAAACGTACCGAAAATCCAAAACAATGCTGTGTGCTGTTCTAAACGCGCTTGTTGTATGTGCGTACATATGATGGTATTTTTACCAGCTGAAAACTCACAAACAGCTAATAAAATGAGTAAAGGAGTTAAAACAGCATCGGGAATTCTTCTTTTGCACACAAACAAAGATCTGCTGCAAGGAGGCGGCGTTTCCGACGCCTGTACTGAACTGTAATAGCTCTTATGACGATAAAGAAATTGTCCTTCTTAGGGTCGCATCTTGTGACATCATGTCCTGTTTTTGGTTCGTTTAGATGTCTTTGGTCCATGCTGCGTTCATATTTCAGTCGAACGGCACCACAGATCATTTGGAAGCGGACCAAGACCCACCTTCTCAGGGGTCTCTGTCTTCTTGTTTAATGCGCACCAGGGTTCAGATGGCAGCGTTCACATTTATTCAAATTAACCGAAATAACAGTGCAATCGCACCATCTGTTTCAATTGAACTAAACCTTCCAAGTGTGAACACACCCTTTCCCCAGTGTTTTCTGTACAGCAGATTGCTTCTGTGCAATTATTTGAGTTTTATCTATCATTCTTGTGTTATCAACTTCAGATAAAGCTGACACTGGATGACATGTAAAAAACTTGCTTTATCAGTCAAACAGTCTCTACCTGTCTAACTGGATGGGTCTTTGTCAGCAAGCAAAAAAGCATAAAACCGTCCACCTTTGTCCCTCTTCCCACTGCAGAATGCAGGTCTCTGAATGCAAACTCTTAATGGAGAGTTTTAAGAAGAGGATTTATGCTCCATCCTGACTGCTATGGTTGGGTGGCTACGCTACAAGCTCTTATCTTTGAAATCTGCTTCATCTTTGTTAGACTAAACCCTTCACTATTCTCTATGTTCTCTTAACCCTAGTCTTATCCTTCCCTTGGCTCGTCCTGTTTCTTAGCAGACACACAAATATATCTCTAAAAACGGCCTCTTTGGATCGTGTTCAGCTCATGACGAGCTCTTTCCCCACTTCCTCCTCGTTAGAGCAGGGAGCCTCTGCGGCTTTTTAAGAGCTACTTAAACTGGGATCTCTCGCCCTTTCTGTGTTTGTCTTTCTGTTGCTTATCCTCTTACTGTACTTACAGCATCCGAGAGGCTTAACACACCATTTTATCTATCATTTCTCCCTCATTTTCACCCCCAATTTCACCAACTCAACTAGCCCCGGTGCTGTTATGCATATGGTCTGATTTGAGCCAATCAGAATGTAGAGGGCGTGGCCGTTTATAAAAAGCGACTGTATAGCAACCGCATCTGATTAGAACCGCCCTCCGCTTCATCTGCGGCCGGATCTGTGCACCCCATCAGTCAAGTGTAATTGAGTTTCAGGGGGGAATGCGGACACACGAGTCGCACCCCTGCCCGCAACACTGAATGAGGCTGAAGGACTTCAGCGGAGGGGGGCACATATTACGAAGTATGTGGTCAAGTCAGGGACGCAATCACGATCAAAACCCAGATTGAAATAACTTCAGTGTTAACACCCACCACAAGTTGATGAAAGCCCCAGTTTTGATTTTTGCGCTGCTTAGATAATTTTCGTTTTTGTTTTTTTTCCCCTCCAATGACTCAGCCCAAACTGCCGCAGGGCCTTCAGGATGCATAGGGATAAATTACAACCACATTCCTCCACAGGCTCCGAAACTTTCCTAGCTGCTCCTAACGATCATGGCTAGACTGTTGTGAATCCTCGTTTGCTAACACACAGGAGACCGAGCTATGTGAAATTTCACCGCTGTAGGAGACAAAAAACAGCAACGTCAATGCACCAATCGGTTTTCTATGGCAACGGATCTTAATGGAACAGGCCCCACCCTAAACAAACCATCTCAATGGTTAGCATGGAAGCACTCAGCCTTTAAAAGAGCCCAACAGGGTATTAAATATTTGTGGAAAATAACCCACTTTCAAACAAAAAGTTTCATAAAACCCTTCTCGATTCTTAACGGCTTTTATTAATCTGATAGGCCCTGAATGAGCTGTAAGACTCGTAATATGGCTGCCTACTGGTGAGCAAAAAGAGGAAGGAGTCAGATACATCAGGGTATCTTTTTCCAAGCCAAAGTTTAGTCTGAAACAGATGCCACAACTATGAATGGTGTGGGTTTTGTCGCATGTGAACACGCAAATAAAGCCATCAGAAAAGCAGCGCCACAGACTGACAGTTCCCCTCTTGGCAGGATGATTCATCATCAGCTGGCCGATAGAGTGACAAACCTCAGAAATATTTCGTGTTTAGACTGAAGCCCCGGTTTTCATTACTTTCAAAGGACTGCAGAACAAATAAACATATACAAACATATAAATTAAAAATCTGAACATAGCTACGACTGAAATCAGTTCTATGGCACGTCAGCTGGTGTATTTTATGCTGTTGTGGCTCTGTCGCTGTAACCCAAGCCAGCAATGAGCTCGGGAACGCAAAAACCCCGATTCGTCAGGGCGCGAAAATCACAATAAACCTGCTGAAGCATTTCGCTGTTTGCTTTGGCGGCTTCCAGCTGAGAAGGCTCAATCGCGCTTATGGTTTCATCATTTGGGGGTATTTATTTCATATATTATTCTTCCTCTCGCCCCGAGTCGAATGTGTTGCGAGACGTACCCTCGTTCCAGCCCTGGAGTCTGAGGTGCTTTCATACATATTCGCTGGGTGGGAAAGTAAAGGAGAAGCGAGCTCTGGAACAGACAAGCGTGGGGCACAGAGGGCTCATCTCACATTGCTTTGAAGACGGGTCCGCGCTTTCCCTCGCTCTGGATGTTTAGGGGTCGGTTGAGAAGTTTTGTTGGTTTAGTCGGTCAGCACCCCCTCAGGATTAGCACTCGTTGAAACGATGTATTACAAAAACAGTGTTTGAGAGTGGGATTTAGAAAACGCAAGACAAAAGAAACCAAAGCAACAGGACGTGCTCAAGACTTCAGTTCAGATTAGAGTCTAAACAGCAGATAGAGTCTAAAAGCGCAAAACTAGCCATCATTATGTTGTAGGTGGTTGTCAGGGCGTTGCTATGGGGCTGTTAAAGTATTCAGAGTGATTTTTAGTACCTTTCTATGTTGTCTCTAGACACAACCCTTCAAATGTAAGTCTATGGGATTTTTTTGTCACTTTATCATCCTCCAGGTAAAAACTGTAAAGGAAAAGCCACACAAATTAAGGTCTGATACAAGTCCGTATTACAAACCGTGTGGGATTGGTTATAAATCAAAGATTTAGTATGAACAATACAACTAGTGATAAGTTGCCTTAGCAATCAACAGATCAAAAATCAATAAGTGGTCAGTCTATGACGCCTCTGTGTCTCACCTCCAGTCTCTGTGATGTGTTTGCTTTAAGGAGTGTTCATTCAGACAACTGCCGTTCAGACATTTCAATTACGTTACACTGTCTGCACCCAAACACCTTTGTGACTTATAGATGACTAATGCTATTACTGATACATGGCATTACTTGAACAATGATGTGAGTAAATGAAAAAGAGACAGAGGCTCTCGTAATATAAAGGCCCACTTACAGCAGACATATGCGCCGGCTCCATGTGTTTTCATTAATCGTGGCTGTGCAGGTTGTGGGCTTGTTCCACTATGTTTACCCCCATTTCCTGCCCGTTTAAATTACACTGCACTTATGCAGCCCTGGATTCATGGTCCTGTCAGCCTGCAGCCCGCCCCACTGGGCACAGACGCACTGCAGTTGCCAAAACGGCACATCAGGGGCTGATCCAGGACCTGTTTTTAACCAACAGTCCTTCCCGAAGAGCCCACCAGTGGCGGTCCATCAGAGGAGGTACGGGAGGCACGGGAGGCGGAGTCTCTTCAAATATGTATTCAAATGAATGTAGGAACTAAAGTGACATAAAATAAGAAAGGATGCACTGATATTCAAATTCTGGTCGATAACAATAAGCCAGTAATTATTTTCAATAAATGGCCTATATTAAAGTCGCCATGAAATTGAGTTTTTTGGCTTTTAGTATAAATATATTAGCCTTACTGTTATCTATAAGCTAGCATGCTCCAAAACAAAAACCGGTAGCAACCTATCACGGTACCACACTTGAATTTACTGAGCTCCTGAGAGCGACCCATTATTTCACAAATGTTTGTAGAAGCAGTCTGCATGATTAGGTGCTTGATTTTATACACCTGTGGCCATGGAAGTGATTAGAACACCTGAATTCAATGATTTGGAGGGGTGTCCCAATACTTTTCATCAGATTTTCTGTCCAATCAAATGCTCTCTAGAATCTAAAGCGTCCCGCCCCCAACATTATAAATAGACGCTGAAGCTGCGCGGCTAAAATCGGTCACTTATTCACACAATTACTATTTTCTACATGGTGAATGGCACGTTTTACTATATAGGGGATAGGGAACGATTCAGACAGTGTAAATATGCTTTCCATTGGTTAAAGAGCAGACCATATCCGCAGAGCAGATCATATCCGCGAGTCGGTGTAGACCACAAAATGTATCGGATCCATTTTAATTCTGCACAGAATGCTATATTTTAAAGCGATATGAAGGAGAATAGGAGGAGAAATGGTTAGAAATTAGGAGGAAACTCAGGCTTTACCAAGCTCAACAGCTCTGGCCGAACTGTGATATAAACAAAACGCTATTGGCCATTTAAAAAAAGGCGAGGAGCTGTCTGATATGTCCCACCCTGTCTTCCTGTTTGAGTGGAAATTACGTAAACAGATTGAATTAATGCTGTGTGTTTCAAGGCACTTCAGTGGGTTAATAAGTAAAAAAAAGTTAATAAATAAATTAAAAATAAATTATTAAAAACTAAAATCAACTGTAAATGCTACAAGTGAATTTAGGTGTAACAACATTATAATGTACAGTATGAAAAATTGAGATTTGCTAAAGATTGCATTTAACAGTGTTATTAAATTATTAGTGTTTATAAAGATTAACTGAGCATTTCATAAAGTGAGTATTATACTGTAAGACCACAAAGGTAATCAAACAATTAAATATCCAATACCGATAAATAAAAATGGCACATCAATAAGTTAAAAAAAAAAAAAAAACTCTAATATTGGCTGATAACTGATATGGTACCATATTACTATATCAGGTATCTGCCAATATTAGTGTTTTTTTAATCTTTTGTCTTTTCTGTGCTCTGATGCATTTCTTGTAAAAAGATATCCATTTTGTTTTTCTATCCTGTTCTTAAATCCAGAAAATCACTGCACGAATGCCAAAACAGGCAGATTAGTAAATTGACCAATCAGGATGGGACACAGAGTAATGTTTTCAAATGTGACCGAAAAAGGCAAAACAGAGAAGAAATTAAATTGGCTTTCTTCTGTATCAGAGGCAACCTTTCCAGCCAATTAGTTTTCTGTTTTACCCTCATATGTAACAGGTGAAGAAAGATTATCAAACTTAGCCAAAATACTGAGAGAGTCCAGATTATTGAAGGATCTCATAAAAAAGAATGACAGGCCATATAAAAATTTGCTATAATAAAAGAGCAGAGGATGGAATATTAGTCATAGTCTAGAAAGACAAAATGATTATCAAAACCTACCACAATCTATTACTGGTTTGATTTAAATAGCCTCCCTGGAAAACTCCCTCACGGACCGCCACTGGAGCCCACACAGAGATCTGATGCCAGCTCTGACAGGTGTGAGCCTGTGAATCATCACAAAATCTGCATGAATCCTCATTGAACTCTTGATCTATTCGAAGGGAAACGTCTGAAAACAGATGGCTAAAATAAACATCTATCGGAGTGCCAATCGGAAAGGAAACAAGAGAGGAGAAGTGAGCGAAAGACAGATGAAGGTGCGCCGAGAACGAGAGAGAAGGAAAAAGAATGGAGGACTCAAGGCCTAACAGATTATTTCTGTTCCAGCCCTGAGGTCATTAATAATCAATCTTCTCTAGTTCATGTTTTATTCAGAGTGACCCGTAAAATGCAAGACTCTCTCCTATTTATACAGCTGGCTTTGTGCTGCCAGATCACAGCCAGATGACTTTGGCCAAGGGCGGTCGAGCACTCCGCTTCTCTCCTCCAAGATTGTAAACTTTACATACTGATCTAAGATCAGCAGTCTCTAAAGTAAACAGAAGACTCAAACGTTATGAGAGAGGAGGTAAAACTGGCCACAGAACATAACTGACAGTAACTTTCATCAAACAATGACTGCTCATCACAGACACAGCTGCAGTGCAGGAGTGGGGTGTCTCACAGCTGCGGACAGTGTCACAGATGATTGCTTTTCTCAAGGAATTGTTCATAATTAGGTATTGAAACCAGCAACAAAGTACCATTATACTACCACCACGGTGTTTAGCTTAATTTATGTTAATTTGTACACTACCAGTCAAAAGTTTGGAATCGGTAAGATTTTTAATGTTTTTAAAAGAAGTTTGGTCTGCTCACCAAGGCTGCATTTATTTAATTAAAAATACAGTAAAAACAGTGATATTGTGAAATATTATTACAATTTAAAATAACTGTTTTCTGTTTGAATATATTTTATAAAGTAATTTATTCCTGTGATGGCAAAGCTGAATTTTCAGCATCATTACTCCAGTGTCACATGATCCTTCAGAAATCATTCTAATATGCTGATCTGCTGCTCAAGAAACATTTATTGTGTACAATTCTACAAAATATTTGTGTACAATATTTTTTTTTTTCAGGATTCTTTGATGAATAGAAAGTTCAAAAGAACAGCATTTATTTGAAATATAATCTTTTGTAACATTATAAATGTCTTTACTGTCACTTTTAATGCATCCTTTCTGAATAAAAGTATTAATTTCTTTACTTTTGAACGGTAGTGTATAATGTTACAAAAGCTTTGTATTTCAGATAAATTCTGTTCTTTTGAACTTTCTATTCATCAAGGAATCCTGAAAAAAAAGAAGTACACAACTGTTTTCAACACTGATAATAATCATAAATGTTTCTTGAGCAGCAAATCAGCATATTAGAATGATTTCTGAAGGATCATGTGACACTGAAGACTGGAGTAATGATGCTGAAAATTCAGCTTTGATCATAGGAATAAATTACTTTATAAAATATATTCAAACAGAAAACAGTTATTTTAAATTGTAATAATATTTCACAATATTACTGTTTTTACTGTATTTTTAATTAAATAAATGCACTTTGGTGAGCAGACGAAACTTCTTTTAAAAACATTAAAAATCTTACTGTGTCCAAACTTTTGACTGGTAGTGTATATATATATATATATATATATATATATATATATATATATATATATATATATATATATATATATATATAGTAACCAATGATATCTGTACCACAGTACATTTAGTAAGGGCATATTTATTACTCATGACCCAATAACCCTTCAGCTAAACTCTAAAGGCCCAATTAGATGTACAATGCACAATAATTTTGTTTTTGTTCCTGAAAACACCAATTCTTCATCTAAATGGGGTGCGTTTTTGGTGAGTCTATTGTCTTTGTTGGCTCTGTGGGTTGTATGACTGAGTAGTTCTTTCAGCACCGGCTTAATCACCTTCCTGCATTCCAGCCGTTTAAACAGAGATGCAGTAACATCCTGTGAACAGCTCAAACCAAATAAAACAACATTACGCCATAAACAGAGAGAAAAAAACAGGCAGGGAGGACGAGTAATAAAAGAAGCATTGACCACAACAGAGGACAAGCTGGCAGCAAGGCCTAATAAGGCGGTCTGGCGGAGTGCAAGTAATATACGAGTGTGAGTGTGCATGATGATCCTCCAGTGTGTTTACATTGTCTGCATCCTGATTAATCTATTCTGATGTCTAGCGGGCTTATGTATAACTTGGTTGTGCAATCTTCAATTTTCTTGACTGAGTAACTCCGCCAGTCGCCATTAAAGTGAATGACACTAGAGTGTTTTTGAAGTGTTTTTGTCCATCCAAAACTACACTGGACCCCATTGACTTTGATTGTATGGGAAAAAAAAAACCCCAAAAAACATTCTTCTTGTGTTCTGCAAAGGTTTGGAAACACATTAGGTGAGTAAATGATGATTTTTTTTTTGAGTGAGCTATCCCTTTAAAAGAAAAGAAACAAAAAGGAAACTCTTTATATGCTATAAACTGCGAGAGAGACAAAGGAAATCAGGGTAGAAACCCCAAAGTCCTACATTAGCCAGCTCTGTGCCAGCTTAGGATGCCAGGCTAGTAAAAAGGAAGCCCATAAAAACTGTTAATTAAAAGATCAATGTTTAGCTTCAAAGAAAGGGCAAGGGCTCAAACAGTGTGCGGCCCCTCGTAAATACTAAAGCACATTTTGAATGCAAGAAGCTTGTCATTAGTAGAGGACCGGGCATAGCGGACACCAACCTCAATCCTCTACGGGTTCGATGGCGACTGTGCCACAAAGGGCCAATTCAATTAGTTACTAATAACTTGGTTTATAAGAATGATGATTAGCAAAGAGTAGGCTACCCTCCCAAATCGAGGGTCTATAGAGAGGCATACGTGCCATCAAAAGACACCACAAGTAAATTCATGTGGACGTTACTAACAATAATGGACTGAACAGATCACGTTAAATAAGCCAATAATGAGCCCAGACTTTTCTCGTCAATTTGAGCCTGTCATGGCCAAACGGGCCCGTTCTGGCATCTTCCGTGCTGAAGGGATCTAAATGGGCGAACTGTAGCGCGGAGAGAACGCAAATGTAATGTGCTACACTCCCAATGCAAAGAAAAGAAGAGAGGTCAAAGAAGACATCAATCAAACAGGCTTGTGAATGCCGGCAACTCTTCCAATCCACCATCTGCAAGTGATTCCACCATCAGAGAAAGACCAAAAGTGTCTTCAAGCGGATTGTGTCTTACATGTAGGACATGTAACTGAAGAATGAGCAGGATCCCGTACATGTGGATACCATATGGATGTGAAACGCTAAATATCTCTGAGCAGTTGGATTTGGAGAGGAAAAATCTTGATATATGCGTAAACGTTTGAGAGGTAAAGCCTAAACGGTGAAGCCTGAAATATTCATTATCTTTGCCTTAATGTGTCCGACATGAAATCGCCATGTTGGCCAAACCAAAACAAAGCTGCCAAGTGTTTTAACCCTGGCACAAACATGAACGCTCTTGAACAATCCTACACGATTCCACCAAAGAGGACACATTTGTCTGAGAACCCATTTGAGTCAGAAACCTGACGCAGAGGTCCAGGAGTTCTTATCACCCCCTCATGACAGCGGTGCTTTCTAAACACTGTCAGTGATAGTTTGGACAACATAAACACAGGATCGTTGACCTTAGAGAAGGTCCAGGAGGAATAACAGCATGGCGAGACAAGCGAAAACAGAGTTCAACTAACAGAGGTTCCGTCTGCTGCTTTAGACACCACTTTTCAGGACAGCCAGCAGTAAAGGCCTTGAGACCTCTATTGAGGTGAACGGGAATGCTAACGGGTATCTTCTCAAGGTATTATAGGGCCAAGGAGGTCTAGCATTATTCTGGGCACTTTTAAGCACATTACAAGCAAGAAATCAATTCGAAATCCACAAAACAGACCTGAAGTTTACATAGCGCAGTAGCCTCGACTGACCAGTGGCAACACTCAGTTTGAAAAGGCAGTGCAACCTCTCAGTCCGTCCATACAGTTTGATGAAAGCTGTCTCTCTCAAAGGAAAATAAATGTACAGACGCCTACTTCATATTAAACAAGTTGTGGGGGCAGTCCCTTGGAAAGTGCCAATTTTTGGAACAAAGTTTACTTGCAGCAAACTAAAAATCTTAAACATTATTTGTTCACGGGCCAAAGGCTTGTCATCAGGCAGCCCACATAAAAAAATGCATTTCAATAATGTCGGAGCGAGCCAAAAACCTGCCAAGCAGATAGTTCCCCATGCAGTGAAACACATGAGCATTGTATGAGCCTTGGCACCATCACAGCAGATCACTCTCCTCTCCTCTTGAGGAATGGGGCCGATTTAAAGTGAGCATAATGTATATGTAGACTTCCAGACAATTTATTTTTCTGATGTTACAAAAAGCATCGGGATGGATGCAGAAATGGGACGCACCGACGCAGGGACTAAACCCAGTGTCCGTTTGCAGACAATTTACTGTTAAGGTAGGTATGGCAACGGGTTCAAAGTGAAGTAGAGAAAATGGATCCACACATACGTTTATTACAGAGAGGGGATCGTTCATCATGGAGAGACTAAATCCAGCCACTACCTCCTCAAACGCTTCTCTCTTTAGCCTTCCAAATGCTGACACTCCTTTTCTTTATCGCGCCATTCCAGTTGCTCTTCTTTTTTTTTTTTTACATCTTTCTCACCCTCCACCCCCCTTTCATCCACTCTTGGCTCTCCCCCGTCTTTTAAGTGAGCCTTGGGTAGCTTTTTGGTTTTCTTTTGTTAAAGTAACAGTAAATGAAGCTAATAAAACACAATATATTGGACTATTTATTTTCTGTAGGAACACATTCCACTCTATAAAGAGGACTAATGGCATTTACACAGAGCCGGACTGATTCTCAAAGCCAATAGGAGATTTATAGACAGTGAACGTTAGCGTCAGCTAAGGGCCGTGCGGGCCAGGCCAGATGGCTCCAATAATCAATGGGTGACAAATCCAAGTACCCGAGAAACCTTTACGGTACCTTGAGCGCACATACTCATATAAATACACAAACTATGTGCTACGCGGAGTCATGAAAAAAAGGTAAGATGTATAAAAGGTTATCAATTATCTGTCTTTGTTATGGTAACACTATACAATAAGGTTCAATTTGGTACATCAGTCAATGAACTAACAATGAACAATAATAAAAAAGTATATAAACCTAGATTAAAGGCACAGTATGTAAATTTTTGCCACTAGAGGTCACTTATTCAAAACAAAGGCGTAGCTTGATGATGCCTTGATTTCACAGAATCATGGGAGGTGTTGTCTTCACGTCTACAGCTGGTGGAAAAGAATCGGGACGGGACTCGGGCAGAAATCATGTTCATGGATGAGATTATTAACGTTACTGTAGTATGAAGCAGAGCAGGGACGAGTGCTGTGGGAGCAGAAACGAGGCTGCTGGAGCGATTGCTATTGAGAGACGAGCGCGACACATGTCTCGAGAGCAGCAGAACTTTTATTATGCCACAGTCACCGCTTCTGTTTCTTCCTGTCAAGCGTATGTGGGGTAAAGCAGCGCTGTTTTGTCATATTAGATACTGTTGAAAGTTGTTATAGTGCTACTATGCATTCTCTCGGCGGCTATTATGAGACACTTAATGCACACTGCAGTAAGCTAGATCGATATTAGTCATGGTAAAACATGGCGGTAAATCAAGAATGTAAACAATAAGACTTACTGTGTTGAGCTATATAAAATGATTAGTCTGTTGATGAATGTATCCAAACAGTTGCTCACCTGTTTAATAAAACATAATATATTAAAGCGTCTTGTTGTTTTCATGGTTTCAACATAATAAAACTGGAAACCGAAGGTAACGCAGGTGTGATGTCATTGATAGGCGATGCATGGACACAGTCCGTGTCCTGGTTAAAATTGCTATTTCTCTGGATTTAAACATTCTTGGAAACATTTGGGATAATGTAAGTACTAGGGGTGTAACAGTTCAAATTGGTCATGGTTCGGTTTGTATCACGGTTTTAGGGTCACAGTTTCGGTACGGTTCGGTATGTGCTATGTTCCGGGAAAATAGGACTATTGTCTAAAAATAAAGAAAATAAGAACAAATAATCAAACTACAAGCAACAGCACAAATAAAAACAATAGAGCAAATATTCAAATAAAATAAACAGTGCTTTTCAGGTTTTTCAGATATCTAACAGTAGTTTTTAGGTACAGAAAATGGATAAAGTAATCAAATATAAAATAACACTGCATATTATCTTCACCGTATAAATTAAATAAAGATTAATCATTATTGAAGTTACAAAAACTATTCAATCAAGAGCAGTGATTTCTTTGTCATTTGTTGTTTGATTTAACATTAAAAACACAGGCAGCAGGAATAGTTTTTTTCCCTTTAAGACATGCACAATCCAGTACATATACTGTTACACATGCAATGTCTTTCTCGACTATTATATGTTCACTTAAGACATAACCGACTATGTTTGCTAGGATACTCGCCAAGACGGGCATGCTGACATAATTTTTGTATGAATTTGTCCGCTGAAGCACAAGACTTGAATGAGAACTCAGTATTTGCGCGCTGTCTGAAATTCGGATGAGCGCACACAAATCTTCTCACAGTGCGCACGAGTTCTCTTTCGCGTCTTGCTCTTGAATGTTTAAATCAGCAAGGCTTAAATGAGTTTAGTTTAAACACAGATATCAACGTGTGCTGTTCAGGTCTCACCTGCGCTCACGCACTATCAACACCCGGGTGAAGACGGTGTAAGTGACTGGACATTAGAGCATACGGCACTCGCAGTGAACAAAGTTTACAAAGAGTGACTGTTTTGTCCACGCTTTTTGATGATCGCTGTTGTAACGATTTGGGAAGCCAGAATGCGCATCCATCGACTGAAACATACATTATCTGAACTCTGTCTGTCTTTTTTCCACGTTGCTATTTTCATGAAACCATATTAGCCAATAGATGCGTCGTCATTCGAGATGAACCGCGGTGCAAGTGCGTGCCGAACCGTAAGTGGAGAACGGTAAGTTTTTTTGACCGAAAACCGTTGCACCCCTAGTAAGTACACAAGTCAACAAAACATATAACACTGTTCTAGTGGTTTTTGGATATTTTAATCAAAAAATCTTACATTTTGTGCCTTTAACTCATGATAATGCATTGAACTTTATGGCAAAGTGTAAACCTTTTCATAATGTGAAAAACACATCTGTGAGTAGGGAAACACTAGATAATCCATTAATTAATGGATACATACAATAAAAAGTGATATATTTCAAAGAAAAGAGTATACCCATGTTGATGTCACCCAGTCACCTACCTGTTCAGGGCTCATCTTCTGAAGCTCCTCCTCCCAGGCGTCCTGTTGGCTGCGGTGGTATGCGGAAGGCGGGGCCAGGTCCTGCAGGATGTGGGGGTCTCTCTCGTGGCAGAGGGCCGTGAGGTGGCCGATGTACAGTTTCAGCTTACTGCGGTTCTGATTGAGGTCTATGAGCGGGGGGATAATCTGTCCAAAAACAGGAATGAGGAAATGGGTTAGAGATAAAGAGCCATTTCGATCTCAGTTTTCCTCTAGCGTTCAAGAATTAGATATTTGGACACGAGCCAGTGAGATAAAAAGGCGGGTATGCAGACGCATGCTAAAATGACACGCAAACAACACGTTTAGCAAGCCAGAACACAGAGTTCAAAATTTGCTTTGTCACATATGATTGTATTCAAAAGGAAAGATGGGGAAATAAAAAGATCAATATTCAGTGAAAGGTTGTGGATGATTATGGATGACAGACCACAGCTGAAACACATGAATCACAGTGAGAACAGTGGTATAATAAAAATGTGTCAGGAGAAACATTCCCATTCCAGGAACACAGACAAACAATCTCAGTTACCTGGACTGCTGCCGACAGATGCCCGCTCTTTACAAAACATCTCTATACACACAGCAGACACTCACACGGCTTTTCCATATCCATCAAAATAATATATACACTTGTGTGGGAGCAAATCCAAAAACCATACGTCTCTGTGCTGTGTGTGTATCTCACTGGGTTCAACAAAGAATTCTAGTGCAATGCATGATTGATCCATCACATTTGTTTTCACATCAGTCTAAAAATGTGATAAATAGCAACATGTGAGTGTGAGTAAGTGTCGATAGCCATATGCTTTCTTCTGCATGCCATTGCCTAAACTGGAATCGAAAGGCTGTAGGTTCAAACTCGGCGAAGGTATGATCCATGAACTATCACTGCTTTGCTTTGAGTAAGATGTTTAATAATATAATATAATATAATATAATCATGACTTAATAATGACATCCAGTATAATATAATATATATTATATAAATTAAATGTTATACTATATAAATTAAAATCAGTTAATGTATTAATTAACAAATTACATAATGTATTTAAAAAATGATATTAACCTAGATTAATAAATATACTGTTCATTTTTAGCTCATAAAAGCTAATGCATTGAACATGAAAAACAAATATAAAAATTGAAAAACAACTGTTCACTAGACTTGTTCACCATAATTAATGAGTATATACAATAAAAAGTGATGTAATTAAAAAAAAAAAAATGTATGCCCATATTGAGTTATTAAAAATAATAAAGACAATTTAAAGAAAGACATTAAATTCATAAATAATGATAACATAATATAAGTAATGATACTATAAGTAATAACAAAATACTTCAAATCAATACTGTAAGTGGAAAACAGACTCAGGCTCGTAGCACTTATATTCTTAACTGTCATCTACACCAAATTAAAGAAAAGGACACATAAAAGGACAGGTCTCAATTCAAGGCTGGCCATTCTGGTCACATTCTCTTACATGAACCAAGATGTTACATAAGCTGGATTTGGGCTGCAATGGTGGACTCATAAATTCAGGGATGGGAGAGGTGAGCAATGTTTTTGAAATACAACAGTACAACACAAGACAGCAGAAGATCTATTGAAATGTTCCCATATAAATACCTTCTCAAAGAGGACCAAGAACATAGTAGGGCTTAGGGAGCTCTGCGAACACTCCTCATCGCTCAATAGCAGAAAGCAAATACAGTTACCTGATTGTAAAGAAGTGGAGAGAGGAAACAGAGGCTAAAAAGAAAAAGTGAGTGATGAGAGAGATGTAAGAAAAGACAGGGACAGAGTCTGCTTTGGTCTGAAGCTGCCTGAGCTCGAAGGAACATTTGTGTCCCCACACGTTATTAATTCTTATTAACCTCATCTGTATCTTTCCAGGGCAGAATGTTATTGTGTTTTCGTTGGCTTGCCGGGGGCAGTGAAGGCTCTCTTGGGTGGACTGTGAAAGACTGTGAAAGAACGGGATGGAGGAAGGTGGAGGAAGACCATGAAACCAAGGTTGAGAGAGAAAGAGAGGACGAGAGAGAGTCAAGGAATGGAGGAATGCCTAAAATGGGCCGACGGTTCTCCCCGATTCTGGAAACAATTAGACGGCGCAAACTGGGTCTCTACATAGAACCGGAGCAGCAGACGCACAGAGACCTACATCATGCTCTCGTTAGTCTACGGTCTAGCACAGCCCTGTCTCCAAAACCTACTAAAGCACATTTGGGTGCCAAAATCTAAACCCCTGCCTCATGGTGAATGAATAATAAGGCAGGAATTCATCTGTTGAATTCATCTGTTGAATCAGCTGTGACTAAAAAAGTCTACATTTATTGACGTGACACACGGCAGACCAATAGCGGAGTCTTTTGTATCAGAGCCGGATCTGAAACAGCTGTAAGGGGCGATACCTTCCGCATCTCCGTCAGGTCTTGTATCCCAGCCAAGCGCCGCTGCTGGAGGATATATGGGGCCTCTGGATTGACTGGCAGCCACAGAAAGAGGGACGAGGCCTTAAAAAGGCGGTCTGATAGAAGCCCTCCAAACCACTGTGACAGAAAGGCCGGGTGGATATGCTCGGAAAAACAGCTGAGTTAAAATAAACCCGGCCTTAGCGATGGTGCCACACACACCATTACACAGAGACTTGCTACGTACATGGTTGACTGAAAGCATGCTGTGCGCTAATAAGCTTTAAAAATGCCCAACCAATGATGGGATTTGACATTTATTCCCCTCTCTTCCTTCCCATCTGCTAAGAGAAAGGATGAATGGACTCCAGTTCTGAGCCTTAGACAAATGCCCAAACACAGCGCTATCCGTCACCCTCTGGTTTTAATGACTAAGTCAACACCTCTTTGGTGACAGAATGCTGATAAACAGTCCTGAAAACCTCACCCGAGTGTCCCGCTTCATCATCTGTGATCATGTTAGTAGTATAGTCAAGAAATGTGTATGGTAGGTTTGTGGATGGTCACAGTTAGCCCAATGCTAGATAGTATAGCGAATATCATCCGTCTTGTCGTAGCTGGTGATGTTTTCTGTCAACTGGGTTTTGTCATAACTGTTTGGCTTGCGCCGTGCTGCCATTTCATTTTTTTTTAAAAAGAAGTCCTGTGGTAGACTGAGATCATAAATAATGCAACAATAACAGAAACAAATATCACGCCCAGGTGACAGATTTATAACAGGGGAATTTTCCACTCAAAGCGCCATTTGTCTCGTCTTGCTTTGGACACACACGATGGATGGAAGTGGGTCCCTGTTTACCCATCATGCCTTGCATGACGTCTTGGAAAAATTGTCTTTTTAACAGCTCTTCAATATCACATATACTGATTAATTAATCAAATGGATTTTATTCACACATATTAATATTTCCTGGAAAGCCCACAATTAGGATAATTCAAAGCCATTACATTATTGTGGAAGATTAAATCACTGTGAAAAGTGGCTTTAGAAGTCGATGTCGAGAAATTGTTTGCTATATCTCCATATTATTGAACATAAGCCCAGTCTGTAATCTACTCTCTGAATATATACTGTATATATACGGTTATATATACTGTAGTTGATTTTGCTCATCCCCAGGTTCCTAATAAGGAATCCTTATACAAAAAGCTCAAGTCAGGACTCCTGGGACCCTCCACTGACCCTCTAAGGACAAAAATACCAATAGATTGGGGGTGTTGACCACAAAGACCCTTCTTCTCTTGCTGTTTGCAAAATTGATCACCTCAGCTACAAACATCACCTTCTTGAACCTCACACTCCAGCTCCTACCTAAAGACTTCGCAAAAGGTTCACTGAGAAATATGTCCATCTGCTCTCTTTCATTATGTCTCCTCTAAAAGAAGCTGTCTTCACCAGATGCTGCGGTGTGTTGCATTTCTTCTCCTACCTGGCACTCTCATAGCTCGAGAACCCCTCCTCAAAAAGACCAGGGGGAAAGAGAAGTCAGACCCCTCAACAATGACCGCCCTCCTTCACATTCTCCCTCTCTCATTTATCACCTATCAGCTCATCGGGCGCCATTCGATACCCACACTGAGAGGCAGGAGACTGGATCAATGCTGTCAGTCAGGCGGTCCATCAGAGACGAGCCACTGGCTCCTTCCTCAAAGACTCCGGAGGCCCGGCGGCACAGGAAGCCCCTGACGCGGCCTCGAAGCCCAGCTCGGAACAGCTCGCTCCGGGTGGGGGAGGATCTGCGGATCACGGGCCTCTCTCACAGTAGCCGGACTCTGGCGCACATCCTTTCCCGTGGCTGAGAGTTTTATTGGGCTATCCTCTTTCAGTCTCACTGCGCTACGCGTCCATGAGTGTTAAGGGGATAAAGATAAGGAGGGACTGCAAAGCTTCAAACCTGCGAGACACTGACAAGGCCGGTGGGCCTGCCGTCGTAAAGTGCTTTTCAAGAAAGAGACAAATCACCTCCACGGCATGCAAAAAAATACTGACATGAGAGAATAATGACTGTCAAATGAAGGGTAAGGGGGCGAAGACACGCACGCATACCTACCCAAAGAACACAGACAGAAACATATGTAATCCGAGCGCGGAGAGCAGATCTGGATGGCAGATTAAGAGCAGGTGAGTTGGTCTGTCTTTCCATACTGTCATTTCATAAGCGACTGACCGCACTAGCTCCATCCACAACTCTCAATATATCTCGGTAGACCCCTGCGTATGCACACACACACACACACACATACACACACAGTCTTATAATTCCATCATTTGCTCAAGCGTTACAGAATAATCCTTTGGTTTGCCTCCATCACACACACAAAAATTACACACACACACACACACATACATATATATAAACCTCTAAGTCCACCTCAAGACATAGTAAAATGTCAGTTTCTGTCAGTTTTACAATGTCTTACAATATATGTATTTGTTCTGTCAATAGATTATTAGTATTTAATCCACTAGTAATACTAGTTTACAAGTAAAATATTAGGTAAAAACAATTAAATTAGATTAAAAATTACGTAACACACACACACACACACACGCATACATTTATATATTTCTTAGGTTGAAGTTGATTACCAAAAATGTCCTACAATGACTTTCTCTCTTGCATGGTACAAAATTACAACAGCACTCATGTTTTAAGAGATGCAAGATTTATGCATGTCAGGGCTCTGTTGCTGTAGCTTTTTATGAACTTAGTGCCTCGTCACCTATTTACGCAGGTTTTTATATAAATGCCATTAGATTTATACCGGTGGGGGGGTTTATGACTGTTGACTTACATGCCAAAGCTCTCACTCAGTCAATGCCTAATAGAATAAGCAGGTCTTTAATAGCACAGGGTGGGGGAAAGGAGGACAAAAAGCCAGGGCAGGTTACTGTTGACTCTGGAGAAAGATGGAGGGAATTTTTACACCAAGTAACTCCCAGTGTCACCGTCATAGCGCCATTTAAACAGACCATGAAGGCTGCAGTCTAGGGACGGCATTCCATTCATTGTGTGTTTGTGCGTGTGTGTATATCCACAGCCGTAATGAGCAAAAAAGACCTGAAACTGCCAAGAAGAAATTAGCCTCTGGAAAAGGGAAGTAAAGCTGTCGTGTGGGTTGTAGTTTCACTCCAGGAGGTGGGAGGAGTGGCCATGGGGGTCGTCACCCTGAAGGTGAGGGGTGTTGGGGTGAAAGAAGGTCCTGACCTCTTCAAACTGAGGTTGAGGGGCATCATTAACCGGGTGTGTAGAAGAGAAAGCAGAGGAAGGGGTGAACATGTAGCAAAGCTCCAGAACATCTACCCCACTGTGAGGCCAAACCAGACGAGTTAATGACTTAAAGCCAGATCTGAACATAACAAGAGGGAGCTCAGAAAATCATGAACGGAAGATTTAAATCATCACTATAAATGTGTCACTTTTAAGTTTAACCTTACGATGCAAGGAAGACCTTTGACTTGAGTCTGTTTCTTTAATGGCATCCTTCATCTGACGTCTTAAAAAGCTTTCTGCTATGCGTGTTATTTTTGTTGTTTGACCAACTTCTCTATCCTTTGCCTGGATAGCCAAGCAACTGCCATTATGACAAATGGGAACGCTAACAGATAACTTTCTCCAGGTATATAATTGACTTGGAGCTGTTTTGTTGAATGGAGATCACCATGGCTTCATGTTCACAAACAGCCCAGTTTTGTTGAAGGGAGATCACCATGGCCTCATGTTCAAAAACAGTCCTAACTTTTAAGATAGCTCACTCGTCTTACTGTCAGTGCTCCACAAGAGACCAAAAAGAGTTTTGTGAACAGCTGTGGATGGAGAGATCTAAGGAGAACCACATCCTGAGGTCAAAGGGTTTCCCCCGTGTAGCACTCAACACCAGAAGACTTACGCCGCTATGCATGTAAAGGCAGAGGGCAGAGGAAACCGAGAGTCTGAGAATGGAGTTCTTGGTGGGTTCAAGGGTGCAGAGTTGGTAGAGATGGCTCTAACAGACTGAAATGTATGAAATACACAATCCTCTGCTATCACACCAGGTCCTCAGAGACAGGAATGATTTAAGTGTGGAGGCAGTGTGTCAACAGCTCAGTGGTTCAAAGACAAAATGACACACACTTTCACATAGGCCCAGGTGGTACAAACAAAACCTTATTTTCTACTTTAAATTTAAGACACTAAACAATAAAACAGAAAATCTGTGTGATGCATCAAAACCATCTCTACACTTTTTATATTTGTGTGATTCACATGTGTACTTTGTGTCCTGGTTTGTTAAGACATCTCTAAAGATATGTGTCTTATGTTCACCTGTAACACCACTTTTAAGTGTGAACCACACATGGCAGGCTTCCCTTTTTATTGACTGATAATAGAGGTAGTTCTAGGCCCTCTATTTTAGGCTTAATTGGAGAGCTAGGTAAACGGAAACAGACTGAACCAAGGGTTAGGTGGGGGAAGAGACAAAGAAGAAGCAGCAGCAAGAGAAGGAAGAAATACAAGGAGAGAGAGCAACGATGCAGTTTCCACGTGTCCGGTCTCCAGCGCTTATTCCGTCCACGCCTGGTTAAGTGCTAAATGAACTGAGAGATTTAAGGTGGTTGTTGGACAGCTTAGGCAGGGTGCAGAATCTGAGCCAGCCCTTTCCTATCAGCCTTAAATCAGACCAGCAGCGTCCGCAGGGGGGCCAGAGGGCTCAACCTGCTCCAGGCCCCCCATCCACAGCTCTGGAAAGCATTAAGGCCTATTGACATGCCGCAGAGAGTTTATTAGCAGTATGAAGCTAACATTTAGCGGGTGGAGATTAGGACGCAACATGTCTAAGAAACCCTTGTAAAAAGAACAATCTGGAAATGAACACATCAACACGTTTCCAGTGATAAATCCAAGGGAAATATCGCATAACAAATGCAGCACCAGTTCCAGATGCATTGTTTTTCCAGATGAGCATGATTAACAATCTCCCCACAATAGCCATTCCTTTCAGTCTTTCATTGGAGTGAGAAATGCTCAGACAATTGCTTTATCAGTTAGAAGACACTCTAAAGTCTTGAGGATTTTCCACGACTCACTGTCATGGACCATTACTAAGTAATATTACGAGCACTTTCCCCCTAACCTGGAGAGGGAAGCCGGTGGGCGCAACGCCCAGGGTAGGGCTCCCACGTCCGCCCGTTAACACATCCAGAAATGGCGCCCTGGACCAGGGGGCCAAAACGTTCCGACCACATAATCCCCACCACAATGAGCCTCGAACTTTACTATTTCAGCAGCTTGCGCAGAAATTGTGGCCATGCTGGGTTCAGCGGGTTTGAGGAGGGAGGAGTCGTGCGATTATTTGTTTTGATAGGATTGTTCACAGTCATTTGGTAATTCTGAGGTCAACAACAGAAATCCATACTTTTATCATCGCCAGCACTCACCAATTAATGACAGCCTAAAATCAATTTCAAGACTTTGAGGGGAGAACTAATGTAATGGTGGGACGAAAACAAAAGATTTTTTTTATCATTCAGCATTCACTAGAAATGCTGTGGTTCGACTGACATCTTTAGACTATTTTCCTAGTTTACCCTCTGACACAGACCAGGCAAGCAGAACCCAGCAGGCCAGTACGTCCTTGGGTTGCCTAGTTCCAAGAGGGAAACCAGAAACATGGATGCGCCATTAAAATGTATTTTTCTTGAGTGATGCATCCTGGGAGAGCAGGCCAAGACGTGTGGTTTGCTGAGGCCTTAAAAAGCAGGACAGTCAGGCAGTGAAGCAAGACTGGGCAAACAAAACTGCCCAAAAAAAGCAACGTTATGCCTGAGAGAGAGAGGGAGAAGAGAGGGAACATTAAGAATGAGGGCAAGAGGGTGAGAGAGTACATCAAAAGTGGCACCTTCATATCTTCAAAACTGAGCAAAAGTTGCGCCACAAGGCAGACAGGATTCAAATTGCAGGACTATTTATAGCTGGGCTGGAAATCGTGAGAAACTGAACATGTTGAGATAACTTCTGACATGACTAGTGAACTTAAACTCCCCAAACACGTACCATCTCCAACCGAGCCAGCTCAGAATTCCTCTCAGGAAAATACATATATTGACATACTCCGTGAAAAACAGAGGTGGCGGGGAAAGTCATCGCCTATCCGGTTGATGCTAAGCAGAATCTCTCTCAGGATCCAGCAGAGAACGTTCAGCCAAAAGCCTTGACAGAGGAGAGATTCAACACACTCCTATATGAGCTCTTATAGGTGAGCTCATCCTTCATGACATCATCTCAATGCTTAGATACTGCCATCTGAACTCTCATCCGATTGGCCGATTCAAATGTAGCTGCTGTAGAACTACAGCTATTCATCTCGTCTTCAAGGGCAGTCATCGGTCTCTCATCAAGCCGAGCGAGAGGCTCCGATTACGGGGTCAGATAAAACCCGCCGCATACGTGCTGCTGGGACCAACTGGTTGAAATCTGTCGCACGCTTGATTGGCTAAGAGTCATTTCACTCTACTGGCCTCTCCAGAGACTCTGTGAGCAACGACCATCCGTCAAACGACCTCTGACCTCTTGTAAGGAGCTAGGGTATGTTTCCAATGACACCCTATTTCCTCATTTCCTATGGCATGCTCTTACTCTGACAAACGGAGAAGCGATTCCACTCGGAGAGTGACTGATTGAGCCATTTGGGGTACAGTGACTCTCTTCTGTTCCAGGGATGTAGATCTCAGTTTCATGGTACAGGAAGTAGGGCAGCATGGTTCAGGGGCTCCGCAGAAACCCCAAGTTTGTCCTCTGCCAAGCGAAGTCCCCCAGACTGAGTGAGGGCCCCACCACTGTCTACCCTCCTGTCTGCACCAGGCGTATGGAGCCAGAGGCCAGTTTTATATTGAAATCATATGGAGGTGGGAAGGTTTCAACAACGACCCCCTGCAACTTCCCTCGCTGCCACATGTTTCCCATTTTAATCTAATTATAAATATTTGGACTGGAGTCAGTTGGAACTGACAGAAAGAAAAAAGTCAAGCTGGAATAAACAATGCAAGTACAAAAGGCAAATAAGAAAGCAAACATGCATTTTGGGTTCATATTAATGACTAAAACAGAGCTGTTGAAATTTTCCTCCTCTGACCACTGAGCCATTTTTGGGCCGAAAGAAAAAAAATCCAAGTCAGCCACGAGGTCTCTGTTCTCTCATTGAGGGGCGGGACCATTTTAATAATGTGGGCAAATGGTGGGTGGTTGCGCTCATGGTTCGGGTTCAGAAGAGGTTACACCTTAGTTGCTCCAGCGGGACGGGTACCCACTGACCCCTGGAATATGTGAGTGATTGCCAAACTCTGTTTCACAGTTTTCCATGGAATTGCACCGTCCAAACGGTTAGTAATGTCTAAGGTTGTCAAATAGAGGTGACACAACAATGGAGTCTTCATTACTTTTCTGCTCCGCATGCTAACACCCGCTCTGGCATCATATCGTACGTGAGTCACTTTGAAAACGACCTTTGTGACAAAAGAAAGAGGGAGAAATGTGAAAATTAGGGAGGCAGATGTACCTCGGGGAAAAAAGTGGTGGATTGACCTGTTTCGGAAGGATGGAAACAACTTTCTCGCTAACAAGGACGTCTCCCATCAGGGTCTGGGCCTTCCAGTTGCACAGAAAATGAAATGATACAGTCAAGTTTGTGGTGGATATCACACTTTCCCCACTTCCTGCAGATGTCTTGGCTAAAACTGAGAAACAAACTTTTTCAAAAGCAATTCAAACAGACAAGAGAACAAACAGATAAGACAGCGAGTTACTCCAAAGGGTTTGATGCTCTGTCAGTCCTTCTGACATTTGAAGCTCAGTCCATCTTGACATTTACCTGAAGGCAGAGCTTACAAATATTCTGTTAGCACGTAACAGAAAGAGTTCTGAAAGTTTCAAGCTCCCTCACTCTCGGGGGTTAATTTCCAGAACTACAGAGCTCTGGAAAAACCACATGCATCTTCACACAATGACACTGGAATGATGGAAGAGGACAACAAAAGCAGACATGCATCAATTATCAATGAAAAAAGCAGCCGGCCGCAGGAGAAAATGCAAACCCCTAAAGAACAACAACACAAAACAGAGTCAAGGGCCAGAGAGCATCTGTAAATACACCTAGCGATGCACCACACAGTCAGATTAAAACAGACTGCATTTCATCATAGCCGACAGCGATTTCAGGGTTGCGGTGGGTTATCGTGCCAAACGCCGAGCAATTAAATAGGCCTCGACCACCCACATTTCAACATGAAGGAGATCAGAGTCATGTTGAGATTATTACCCTCTAATCATGCGCTTGTACGTACGACTGCAGTTCCCCCTACCTTGCCCCGAGAACACGGTTCGGAGAACACGACTGCCCTTTATGTGAGCCTTAATACATTCAGGGGCTTGAGGGTCTTGATCTGCCCTGCTAAATGCCATTACAAGTTTTACATGGTCATATGATACACAAAGAGTGACTTTAATGTTACGGTTACATGTACGGTTTGGCACAGTGGGTGTAGTGGACGATCGGAATTCTTTCTCAAAATGTTCTGGGCCGAACAGCTTAGGGGTTCATATAATAAGAACTGCGAACGAAGCAAAAACATTAGCGAAAGGGGCCCATTAGTTGCCTGAAATAGGACACAGTGTATGTGGGCAGCTGTTCGGATTAAAAACCTCCCTTCACACTGCTGAGACACTCGGCTCACAGCTCACACAATTCCACTCTGTTCTCCAGTGCTCTGCTACGCCTAATTGCACTCGCCGTATATGCGCTTTAACGCATTTGACTGTTCATGCAATGGACATGTGTTATCTGCGGGCTGCATCGACGGGGAGCAACCTGCAAATTAATTACAGTCAAAATGCCACATGGCATTTAGCATCACCATGGGCATAGAGCAACGGCTCTGATGGGAGAGTGCGAACGGTTGCGCATGTGTCCTATGGATTGAACATGTGCAGCTCATATGTATTCTACGGTCTATCTGTTTCCTCAAAACCATCCATCAAAACTGTCAGTGTGGAGGCAAATATGAGAATGTTGTTGTTTTTTTGGAGGGAAAAGACAGGAAAAGACCACAGCAGTCAAAAGGCAGACGGGTCGATTTGTTCCCTGGCTGTGTGTGTAAAATAATAAAAGTGGAAGGGAAGAATTCAACTGTCTGCGTGACAGAAATCCTGAATAGATGTTCGACAAGGGGCGGGAAAGGATACGCCAATTCAATAGCTGCTCAAGACATTTATCGAAATCAATTTAAAAGTCTTAAGCTACACTGATTTATTCATAAAAGCACTATGTAAAGCAGTGGTTCTTAGCTGGTTTTGCTTGTGGTTTTGCTTCAGAAATGGTGACCCGTCTTAGGACCAAAACTGTTTATCATTCAAAGCTAAAATGTCCTTAAAAATTGAACATTTAAATGTTTAACTGCATTGGCCTGACAATTTGTAAAATGAACATGCAATAGATGACAAATATGTAAATTTTGTAAAAACAACATGCAGGTTTGTTCTGATTTGGTCCTGAACACTAAGAAAAATGTGTACAAAAATTAATTTATAATTAATTTAATAATCAATCAAAAAAAAAAAAAAGAAAAATAGAGAGAAAAAAAAAAAATAAATGGAATAATACATTTAAAAATAAAGCCCAGGACCAAATCAGAACAGACCTGCAACCAAATTTAAGTTGAAAAAGAATGAATGAGGCAGACAAAATGAGGGAGACAAAAAACAAACAATGAAAGAAAGAAAAAAAAAAAAAAAAAACAAAACATGAGAACAATAAGAGAGGGAAATAACTGAAAGGATGAACTGGAAAGTGAAGAAAAAAAGCACACTTAAAAGACAGTTAACACACGATGAAATACAGAAGAAGAGCATCATTCCCCATTTATACATTTCTCACCCTTCTGAACAAAATGGCTGGGAGAGGGCACATGATTGGCTATGCCCAAATGCCCTCCTCATCGTCCTATTGGTGGAAAATGAGTGCAGGTTTAATCCAAGGCAGCATGGGATTAAAGAAAGAAGTTATTAGTGGGTGAGAGCAGGTCATTTATTGCACTGAAAATGCATGCCCTTTGTCAAACACTCAGTGAGGATCAGCATTGAGTCTAGTCTACTCTATTTGCCATGAAAAAATGCTGAATGAATGTCATCTATAAGTTTGAGACACCACTTTGCCATTAATTTCTCCATCTCTCAACAGAGGGTTAAGGATGATTAGTTAGCCATTGAACCAAAGTGAAATTAAAAGCATTAAATGCAACAGGTTTCGCCCAAAATAAGGGAGGCTATGCTGCAACAGGAATTAAAACCATAGCAGTATGAGCTCTAAATGAGTAACACACGTGGCCTCTACCCCATCTGTCCTGGATGGCTGTGGAAAATACCTGCAATGAGTGCTGTCTGAGGTCCCTGTTGGTCCCAGTTCTGCAGTTGGCATGTTTAGGTGATAACAGTGCGACCGGGGAGGTTTGGAATGGGCTCAGGTGTTGATGTGTGAGGGTGTTCTTATTTGAGTTGGAAATATGTAAGTGAGAAATGAAGATCACAGGAAAATGTGAGCTAAGTGTTTTCTTGGCAATCGGGAAAGACAATGAAAAGGGTTTGTGATGGGGGAGAGACCCTGGGATAGCTTTATAGCAGATTTCTGTGTGTGCGTGGGAGATTGAGTGTGTATATGTATGTAGACGGAGTTCCAGTTGTCTCCGACAGCACACACACACACACACACACACACACACACACACACACACGTGGTTGGGAATACCGGGTTGTGTTGTGATGTGTTGAGGCCTGGGCGGAGTGTTGTTGATTGATGGGTTTCTTTCAGCATGTGAATTAGGATGTAGCACTTGAACTAGATTACTCCAGGAGTCCACGGACAGGTATGACACATGCGTTTAGCGCATCAAGTCATGTCATAACAACCAGTAGGATTTGTGCTTCCTGGGAGAGCTGGGACTGAAGAATGCAACAGGCTGTCCTTTCTCTTTGAATTTCACTCTCTATTCATCCTTTATCATGTCAATTCTTTCCTCTTTCTCTCCTTATGAACTAATTCCAGTTGGACAGCCATCCAGAGGAGAGAGGCTTAAGGCGAAGGAATTCAACGTTTAAAAGCAACAAAGAACAAAGCCAGTTAAATCTTCCAGAATCATCCTGTATGCCTGAACTATTCCAAGAAAAACACTCAGGGATGTGTGAGTGTGCGCGCACATTCATGAGCGAGAAAACTTTTTTTTGGGTGACCCAATATGAAATAATACACAAATTGGAGCTGAGGATGCTGTGCCTTATTGAATATGAAATATGTAATTTCCTGTTGTTTTTCTTTGGTTATAATTGCCTTTTTATAAATCAGTATAGGGCCTTTAGGGGGAAATCAGATATCAGTGAGTGAGTGAATGAGAGAGAGAGAGAGAAAGAGAGAGAGACTTGACACTTGAATTACCAAAAATTAAAACTACCATACATTAATTAACATACATAATACAAACAGAAAAAAATCATTAGAGATCCATCACAGTCAATTTCACAAATCCATTGATTTACTCCCCATACCTGGAATATTTTTAACCCGTTTTATGGTTATGTGAAATGTACGTCCAATCACTTACATGTCTCATTAAGCTACAAAATTTTAGGTATAATTCATATTCTTAGCACAAATGGCATGGGACGAGTTATGCACTGAATTTGAACACTTGGGGGTTTGTTTTAATCACTAACCTCAAGTATGATCTATACTAGAAGTGACACCTAAATAAACTCTATTAAAGTGGTAAATGAAAAAGAAAGTGGTTCTCTAAGGTGCACTCAACAAATAAACACTCTGATTGGCTCACCTGATCTGGAGAAGGTTTGTGATTGGTCTGGTCAGAATTGGAGGCCTTGAGGTGGTCATCCTCGTAGTTATCAGCCATTAACTTCATGCGGTTCTGCGTCTGTAAAAGATACAGCTCATTGTTAACTACTGCCAAAACACACACGTACAGACACATACTTTTTCCCCATCATTGTGAAATGAGCCCAGCCTGACTCTAAGTCTGGTAGTCTTGGGGCTTGAGTTATCAAATCTCCATCTCAGCTCATGCTGTTAAGAGTGGAAATTTTATCTGTATGAATTCAATTACAAGCATTATAAGAAGTGATTCTGATATTCATTTTGATAGACAGAGTATTACTTCGAGCCCTACAGCGAGAAGGGGATCACAGAGTATTCACGCAAGTTTCAGCTGGAATGGATTTGAGTGAGGAGGGAGAAAGCGAGCGACGGAGATCTTTTAAACCCAGAAGAGAAGGGTGTGAAAAAGCAATAACAGAGACAGTGAGAGAAGAGCCGAAATGTAGAGAATAGAGAACAAAACAGCTTCTCTCAAATATAAACACCTACAGTACGCAAACTCACCTCCCTGCTTGATACAGGAGAGATTCAAGCCTCCACTTGCTCAAACCAAGTACAGTTTTAACAAGCGCCCCAAGGTTTCCATGTCTGTTTACCTCTTAAGTTGATGATACACGGGGCAAATTTTTTAGCAATGTTGCCAAGCGATGTTGCTTGGGCACCAATTGGCAACAAATTTCGAAATTTTCAACGGGAAAGTGCCCAAGCAACATCGCTCGGCAACACTGCTCAAAAACTTGCCCCGTGTATCATCACCTTTAGATTAGAAATGTACTAAATTGTTGGAGACGAGGCTGAGCGTACGAGCTCTGGCACATTGAGCTGTAGTACTCATGTGGGCGGCATGAGTTTGAATCCTGCACAGACACCTACGGCAACAAAAAATACCTCAAAGTTTGTATTTCTCTCTTTTTCTTTTACTTTACAATTTACCAATTAAAATGTTCACCAAAAATTAAAACTCTGGCATCATTTACCCTCTGCTCTAGCTTTGAAATTTCATCATCTTCTCACAATCGAACATGCAAATGTCAATGACATTTGGGGACAGATGGCAAGATTTTCAGCCACTTTTTGGACTCTTACTTCCACAAATCTACCATACACTTGGCTTCAAAAAACTTGGAATTTAGCAAGCAAGTTGTCTGTATCACTTTTAAACTACGTGTATGGTGCTTTTTTTTGGAAGTTGACAGCAGTACAAAGCTCCAGTTCAGAGTTGTTTTTAAAACTTTGCTATGCAGTTGCTAGGGTATTCAGAATGATTTGTAACACATTGCTGTGTGGTTGCCAAGGTGTTAGGAATGATCACAATAAGGGCTGACCCTAATAGTCGACAAGAAGAGGCTTAGTCAACCAAAATTTTATTAGTCGGTTTGTCGCAGAAAAAAAAAAAGCCACAGGAAGTGGCGAAGTCATGCAAGTGTTTGTGCGGACTGTGAAGCTAAAGAATAGCGCACTTACTGCAAGACATGGAGGCCCCTGAGCGATCACTTGCATTTTTTCCTGATAACAGCAGAAACCACTTAAAATATACTGTCACTTTTGGTCATACAGATAAGAGTAATACATCATTCAAAACTGTAAAGGTCTTTTTCTGTACTTTTATTTCTTACCGACATGTGAAATATATCTATAGAAAGCTTGAAATGTCTAGTTTTGAACAAACCAATTCAAATAAAAAAACAAATACTCTCTGATTATGAAATCTATAATTCAAATGTCTCCTTGCTATTTTCATAAGCATTACTTTTGCCAATGTGCTGCAGCAAGCTTTATCTATGTGCACATATTATGCCTGTATATATATATTAAAGGCTTATTATAGTTTAGTATTTCCCTCCACCCCAGAATATATTTCAGTAATTAAATTAATATAAACGTACGATTAGTCGACTAATGGTTTAAATGAATGACTACTAGTCGACTAGAAAAATCTTTAGCCGGTATAGTCAGCCCTAGTCACAATATTGCTTCCATTGTATATGCAAAAGAGCAGTGTAAACATTTTTCAAAATTTTACTGGTGTTTTACATTAGAAATAAACATTTGGAACAATGTGAGGATAAGTAAAATATGACAAATGTAATTTTTGGGTGAACTACACCCAAATTGAGTTGGGGTTAATCAATAAAAGTCTTATCGGGCATCATCCCCAGTTTTTGTTAGATAAAGATCATTTGAAATGACATCTATGGCAGGAATAAGGAAAAACGCACATGATTACTTTTGGCAAGCTGACCATCACAACTGACTCCACCACCACACGCCAACGAGAATATGCGATGAAATGTATCAATAAGACATTACATTCGAATGAGAGTGGACCCACACCCTGCCCTTCCGGATTCTTCGGCTTGTTTCCCTGCTGCTCCCTGACCAGAATGTGATGGTTGGGCTCCTTCTGTTTGGTTTTCTCACCCTCTTCCCTCCACCTCCCAGACCCCCAGTTTTTCTCTCCCATCCACTTCCTCTGTTACAGTAATAAACAAAGTTAACCAACCACAGGGCAGCTGTGAGTGAACGTCTGGGTCAGAATTATGTCAACGTGTCCTGGGTGAGAGTAAATGTCTTACAAGGGATGGTTCACCCCAAAATGAAAATTGTGTCATCATTTATTCACCCTCATGTCATTCCAAACCTGTATGACTTTATGTGGAACAAAAAAAGACGTTTTTTAAAAAAATGCCTCTTTTTTTTTTTGGTCCATACAATTAAAGTCTAAGGGGTCTAATGTTATTTTGGAACCCATTGATTAATTAAATGAACAAAAAACAATTGAAACATTCTTTAAAATACCTTCTTAGGTTTGGAAAGGCACAGAAAACAGACATCAACATTATACCCACAAGGCACGATGCTTCTGGTCGCCTTGATTTCTTGTGTAGGCACGACTCGTTCTATGCCCGTTAACAAGCCACTTAGTCAGAGGTTAAATAAAAATGTTGAATAAACAACCTCTGAGCAGCTCTCAGACACTCTGTACTCAACAACCTCTCAGTTTTTCGCAGAAGGCAGCAGTCTACATGGAGGAGAAGGCCGGAGGCCGAGACACGCAGAGAGGGGAAGCCATTATAGCCCCTGGAAAAAAAACGCAACATTTTAGATCAACTGTCACTACCTCACGAGGAGGAAAATACCCCATTTGAGACAATTTGTTCCACATGCTCAGCGGGTTAGCGCGAAGGATTCGGGGCGAGGGTTCGGAAAGTCAGGCTTAAGCTCTCCGGCTTGTAGCATGTAAATCCTGGTACAGACCAACATACAAGCAAAGAAGTTATCAAGATAGAGAGAGAAAAATGATTCAGCCCACTCCACTAACATTAGGAGTACACTGCTTTCCCAGCGTGAACATGCATCGTTCATTTCCTCTCCTGAAAAATCGGAAAAAAGAAACGTGTACTAAAAAAAAAAAAAAAAAAAACAGTAAAAACAAACAGTTTGCCTTAAAGCTGTAAGATTTCAGGGTTTGGGGTCACAGAGCACCTACAGATGATTCTAGCCACTGGAGAGAGAGAAACTCATTTGCAAAGCAAAAGAGAGAACTAGAAAAAGGGGGAGGAGGTATTTGCTTATTTGCCGGCTCACGAGTGAAGTGGTTTTCGATACCGACCGAGTTTAGTGGGGCGCAGGGACTCATAAAATGTTTATTGAACTGCACTGGGGAAATCTTTGCTCATAGGTCTGTACAATCGAACAAGTGTGTGTATATGTGCACTGGGGCGCAATCCTGTTTCTGACATTGTGACTGACTCAAGTGTAAAAGAACAGTTCACCTAAAACATTTACTCACCCTCATGGCATTTTAAACATGCATGATTTACTATCTTCTGCAGAATGCAAAAAGGATATTCTGATGAATGTTTGTCCATACACTGAAAGTCAATAGGTTCCAAAACTACCCCCCACCAAAAAAACTAAACAAAACAAAAAAACAGACATTTTTCTAAATATCTTCTTTTGTGTTCCATAGAAGAAAGTCATACAGATTTAGAACAACTTGAGGGTGATAAATTTTTTTTGGCTAACTATGACTTTCAATTTTAGTCATTTTCTCATACAAAGTCATTGAATTATTTTAGTAGACTTGTAGTTAACGAGTCTGTTTTATGTTTGAAAGCAGTGAGAAAATTCTTTAAAACATCTACTTTTGGGTTAAGCAGTAAGAAAGAAAGTGTATCATTTTTCATTCAGTCAAACTGAGGAACCTTTCCAGGGTTAATAAAATGATATATGAGGCAATACTGCAAATCTGCCATAATTTTCCTAAAACATGCCAGAGTTACTTAAACATCACTATACAGAGTTCCCTCCACCTCCCCCTTAGGCTGACCCCCTCTAATTCACTGAGAATGAAAACACAGAGATGATTTTCAAAAACGTTCAAGCTCACGTCTTTGTTTTGAAAACAGGTGAGGGGTGTTATACAGTTGCCACTCTCCAAGCGGAAGAGGCCCTCCGCCAGGAGATAAACTCGCTCCGGAGGGGAGAACTAGAGAGAAGAGACAAATTGCTACAAATGTCCATGTGTGCCCTTCGACCCTTGTCCATGATCTAGCCAATGACATCATGTACCCTACATTAGTAGGAGCCACTAAACCTCCTGGATTTACTTTGGCAGAACATCCAATCTTCACACAATTCGCAGACGTTCCTTCAAAAACACGGACAATGGAAGGCAAGGAGGGAGGAATCTCAGAGATGTCGAGGGGGTCCACAGGGAGGTGTTTGTGTATGTACGTGAGGAAAGAGGGAGGTGCGGGTGAGTGTTCGTGGAAACCGGATCTCCTCAAAGGGCCAGAGGGGTTCTGAAGAGCCGATCCCAGATGGCTACAGAACAGGGAGGCACACTCCTAACTTAACAGCTCATATGTGAGCCATAAAGCAAAGAAGAAAGAAAGGGTGGCTGGAAAAGAGGAGAGATGTTGGTGGAGAAAGTGGGATCGAGTTGAACTGGAATGGAAGAGACTGGGCATGGGGAGAAAGGGGAGGTTGGGAAGGAATATAAAATGGGAGAACGAAATGTTCAAGCTAGCAGGCTAACAAGCACACGGATAAGCGAGACCCTGTTAAGAAGCCCTCCCTAATTGTAGGAGCCCCTTACATCCATGTGTAATAAAATTTACCATGAAACCAGATCCCTGTCTGAGTGGCTTATGGCAAGGGATCGCTTGTGCGTGTGTGTGTGTGTTGGGGGTTCAGGAATCCAGCACATGGGGCTCTGCTTCTCTGCTTTCCCCCTTGTTCCAGGACCTCACTTTCCTCAAAATTCCTTCAGCTACAGGCAGTGATATGGACTTGATAAAGCCGAGCGGATGGGGGACGCACACTGAGCCCCGTTGCTTGAGCGCGAGCACGGTTTACAAATCTGCTCAAGTTACTGCCACCAGAACAAAACATCTAAAAGCATGAAGCTGGAATGCTTCTAAGTGCCACACTTTCCTGTTCTTTCTACTTCCCTTATCCGTCTTAGCATTTCCATCTTTTTTTTCCCTGCATACCTTGATTGCTTGTTTGGATTTTTCCTCTCCTTCTCTCTCACATTCACATTCACTTTCTCTCTCTCTCTCTCTCTGCTCTTATGATAATTGTCAGGAATGCTGACCTCAATTCTTTGGTTTCCGTCCCAACTGGAGAGCTCATTTGCTCACTTAATCTAATCATTTTCACAATTATTCTACTTCTCCGCCATTATCATTTCTCTCACCCCTTTCCACCCCCACCCCCCATCCATTGCGACTCAAAAATGCTGACGAGCTGCCAAAAAAGGGAGAAAAATTGAAAACTGAAAAAGCGCTGTCTCACGATTCTCAGCCATCGCTCTGAATTTAGTGAGATATCAAAGGCCTTTTTGTCAAGCTCATAATTGGGGTCACAGAAGTGAAATGACATAACGAGAGCCTTTCCTACACCTCCAGAGTGAATTGACCTCTCCACTGCACCCTGTGACCTCTGGAGTTCACAACCTCAATCTACTTCCTCTCCATCTCACCTTTCCATGCCTTACCGCATTAAGACATAAAAAATGCATGATATTGTGTGTTCACAGCCCAAAAAAATGCTGAAAAAAAAAAAAAAAAAAAAAACCCAATTATACTTGCGAGGCTAAAGGCCAAAACGCCCTGAGTGAATAAGCATAGACTCACTGCTTGGAAAAGCTGGAACAGAACTGAGAAGTGTAGGTAGAATTGCCAGATATATAACATCTCCATGTTACAGCTACTTCTGAGTTGAAAATCAAAAGTTTCACACATCAAGGTTTCCTTGGAATCAAAAGCGGTAGCTTAAACCAATAGACAGCTTGGACCGCTCAGTGGGCAGAGAAGCAGACTTTGAATTGGAGAGACCAGGGTTTTCAATTGCACATATTTAATGTGTGTCAAATTATGCAATCACAATAATGACATAATGACTATATTTAAAAGATTGTGTAATAATTGGGGCAAGTGTTTAGTACTTTAAATCATGTTTCGTTTTTGAACATGCATGATTCCTACATTTTTATTACATTGAGTTATGATCGTAATAAACAGATTAATGCTGACTTAGCTGTGTACGAGAGTGATCATGAGTAAACCAGCAAAGGAAAATGGACACCTGAATATGAATGATAATAAATAAAATAATACTTAAAAAAGAAGCTAAATATACATTAAGGTAAATAAATAAATAAATAAATAACATACATACATACCTATATAGTATACAATTCCTTATTTTTGTCTTTTGATTTTGGGGTGAAATATAGCCCCGTTTCCACTGCAGGAACTTTCCCCACGAACTAGGGACTTTGGGGTGGTACTCTGTGTTTCTCGACTGCAGGAACCAGGGTCTAAAAGTTCTGGGTAAAATTTGTCCCCTCAAAAAGTCCCTGCTCGTGAGGTAGCACTTTTTAAAAGTTCAGGAACTTTCGAGGATGGGACTTGGGCGCTGAACATGCTGATTGGTTGAGTTCACGCAGCATTTTGATAGGTTGACTCCACGCAGCAATTTATTTCAACCACCATTTTTAAAAGTCTGTTGCGGTGCGTGCAGTAAGAGTTGTTTGCTATTTGAATCAACGTTGGAGTTTAAAAATACGACTGACGGACCATCGACGAGGTTCAGGCTTTATTAAGCTTATATGCAGAGGATGAAATCCAGCGGGAACTGGAAAGTCGCGCGCAGTCCTACGTCACTGGACTTTTCTTCACGGTACTTTAGACTGCAATGGAAATGCAGACAGCAACAGGTCTGGGGGAAAAAAGTTCCTGGGACAAATTGTTCCAGGTAATTTCAGTGGAAACGAGGCTTATGACACAGATGTGAGATTCACCTACTGTAGATAGAGATAAATGGACAGCATGAATGATGATCTTTTAATTTGCAAGTAAAACAAAGTGTGTGTGTATGTGTGTTGAATTCAACATGAGCTTTATTGAAGCCTCTCTGTTAACAGGAGCTTTAGGTCCTTTGTGTTCTCCAAGTCACCTCTAAACTCAGGTGTGTAAGAGACTACACACACACACACAAACCCCCACACAGACCCCTGTTGTAACAATCCCTGGTAATGTAAAAGACGTTTGCCACAGGTACACCAAACCTCTTTCCACCTTAGTGTTCAGACTGTTGTACAGTGAGTATATTTTTGACAACAAGCATGTCAAATGAAGATGAAGTCAAACTCACATTACCCACACAAGCTCAATGTGTTAAAACCCCTGCAATAAACACTAGGCCATGGTTCCCAATAATCTGCATGCCAGTAATGCCAATCCATGAGTTTCCTCTCCAAACAAATGGAACCACCTTCCTATTTCCATGTACAAATTTTCCACCTTCTACAAACAAACACCACAAACCAGGTATAAATAACACACATTAAAATATTAGTATAAGGAAGATTCCATTTGAAATTGATGCTTGATGTAAATATAATAATTTTTCATGCAAACAACACATTTACTTTCACTACTATTGTCTAATGGAGATGTAAATACAACAAAATAGTCAACTTCCACTATAAACGCAGGAAAATTCCAATAAAAGGACAGATATTTACAGGATAATGCACTAACATAAGGTTTTCACTGTCAACTACTGAACCTTACTTTGGTTTTGTGCACTTTGATGTTTGATGTTGCTGCCCTTTAGCACCCTGAACAATGAACAACAGAATAATGTGTTTTAGAACCAAAAGAAAGTCACAAATAGTCAAGAAGAAAGAGTTTAGTGCTCTGTCATGGTCTTTTTTCAAACCATTAAAAGTAATTACCAAGTCTCAGAAGTCGCTAAAGAGGCCAAGACATCAAAAGCAAAGATAACACAAAAATACAGTCCCAGATCACTGCATGAATAACAGTCGCTGAGATAAGCTCCTTGGACAAGCATGACAGAAAGGATTCTACATGATTGTGAGCTGTAGTGCTTCCAGTTTTAGAGGCATGGGATTAAAATCGAACAGAGCAGATAACTGGGAATTGGGAGGAAACAGAATGGCCTCTCTGTTCTGGGAGCCCAGAGGGAAGCAAACAGACTTCTTTGCTGAGTTAGAATTAGAAAGCTGGTGTTAGCCACGGCAAGAACAGCACTTTCTCTCTCTCATGCCTTATATGCAGTACATAGTAAGAAGTGTAGTATGGAAAATGTACAAATACATATTTGAATATCAAAATATTTGGAGAAAATATGTGGTTGTGGTGGATAGAAACAACTTAGTGAATCATAAGGAAATCAGGATGCTTAAATTGGTGGCAGAAGTCAATTGCGCTATTTACTATAAAAAAACAACTAGAAATTAACTGAAAAAGCATGAAAAAAACAGTTTTTTGCATTACTTGAGCCAAAGAGGCAAAGTTTATGATACCACTGTTGTCAAATGACCTGCAAAGCTATTTCTTTTAATCTGATAGCAAAGAAAAGTAAAAGCAGTAGCACATCTCTTCTCACAAGCTGCATGAATTGAGGTATCATTCGTGTCTGTAGCACAAACATGCATGGTGACCTAATAACCATAGTTTAAAGGGTTAGTTCACCTAAAAATTTAAATTCTGTCATTAATTACTCACCCTCATGTCGTTCCACATCCGTAAGACTTTCGTTCATCTTCGGAACACAAATGAAGCCGGACAAATGAAGATATTTTTGATAAAATCCCTCATAGAAAGAACGTTATTACCACACTCAAGGTCCAGAACAGTAGTAAAGACATTGTTAAAATAGTCAACGTGACTACAGTGGTTCAACCTTAATGTTATGAAGCGACATGATTACTTTTTGGGGAGATTGACGGGGAGAGACAAATTTGTTGAATAAAGTCTTTATTTTTATCTCAACGCTTCATAACATTAAGGTTGAACCACTGTAGTCACGTTGACTATTTTAACAATGTCTTTACTACTTCTCTGGACCTTGAGTGTGGTAATTATGTTGCTTTCTATGATTAAAAAAAAACTCTCGGATTTCATTAAAAATATCTTCATTTGTGCTCTGAAGAGGAACGAAGGTCTTACGGGTTTGGAATGACACGGGTGAGTAATTAATGACAGAAATGTCATTTTTGGGTGAACTAACTCTTTATAATACTAGGGTTAGGGTTTTAAATCAATAGCTGTGAGCAATAGTAATAATGATGCTTGGCTTAGCAAATACCACTAATCACAACAGAAAAACAAGGAGTAAAGCTTTAGAAATGATCAAGATTTTATCAAAACAATTATGTGTAACTGGCTAGGAACTGAGGTAAGAGGAGAAGAATCCCAGGTCGTCATTCCAACAGGACAGAAGAGCCAGAAAAGGGAAAAAAGGCAAAGAGAGAACCGTCTCCAACCCTCATTAGAGGAACGGAACAGGAACCAGTAAAACAGCAGTTTCTGTGCAGTAGAAAAGCAAAGTGTTACCAACTACCATTAACAACGTTAAGGCAAAACCCTGTAATAATAAAGCTGCTGAGAGTCTTCACGGCTTGCCAAAGGGGCACAGAACGTTCTAAAAAAATTCATTTGTCTGACCGAATAATAACAACATCGTAAAACATTCTCCACAATCGGAGATGCAGTGGAAAATCTCCATTTCCTCTCCTCCACAACGTCACACGTTGGACGAGCTGGACACCCACAGGCCTTATTCAAACAGCCATTTAGCGGCTTGTGTTTTGAGGTCTCGTGTTCCGAAAACACAGCGACTCTTTTTTCCTAAACGAGCAGCGAGAGTTGCATCAGATCCAAGACAAATCTAGCGTGGATGGGCCCGTGAGCCACGACCTCCATTCGCACGGCCCCCTCGGCACGAGATCTCCAAGACCTTCAGCCAAACAAGACTCTGCAATGAATCGAATGCTTGTTGATATTGTTGTTTGTGTGCTTTTTTTCTGGATTTCTTGCCCCTTTCCCTCCCTGCTATTGGCTGCAGGACGCTCTAATTTAAGCTCTGTGATCACTTTGTCCGCAGCAGGGACACAAGGCGCCTAGAGCTCAGCCTTTGCAACAAAACACAAGCGTTTTGAACCCAATAAAGGTACGTTTTCAAACACAGACTGCAGGCTCGAGCTGGCTACACATGCACAGAGTGGACAACGATTTGCCGCTTTTGCATTTTAAGTTTATTCGTGGGTAGTTGCAAGACAAAACCATTTTATTCCTCTGAGGGGTGCCCAAAACCACGGCTCTGCTGACAACAGCAGGCCCAGAGCCCTTTACTGAATTGGCATCTCGGCCCATCCCGATGCCCGCAGTCGCCCGAAGCCATGCGAGGACAGCGACTCTGGCGGGGCCCTGTGGAGGTACTGTAGCAGGTAATGAGAGAAAGACGTATCGACCCAAACCTGCAGTTTGCGAGGGGATGGAATTACCAACGCCATTCCAGGACTTGTGGGAACTAACACTAACACTCAATCTGCGGTTACAGAACTGCAACCAGACTTTTTAACACCGTCCCAGAGGACCAGCAAACTGTAATTGGTCTGAATCACTCCGGGTCATCTCCTTAAGAAGCGGATGGGGTTAGTCATGAGATACATTGGTTACAAATGAACAAGAGACCAAAACTGCAACTCTAGTCCTTGGAAAGCACAAAAGGGTAATGAAGCTTACCGAAATTGTCAGGATAAATATCACTTCCCTCTCTACGTCTTGATTTTCTAACATAGACACGCTCAGACGCCCAGACAGACTGGGCTCAAGAAGTCTACGGAGGGAACGGGTGAGTTGGACACTTTGGCACGTCTTCCATCTTTGAATAGGGACTAAAATACACATTCGATTGATCAATGTCATCTCTCTCTCTCTCTGAAAGAGGCACCATGTCAGCTCAGCCACACTTCATTACACACACACTCGATATCCTCATCTCCAAAGAGGAGGAGAGCAGGGTCGCCGCAAACTCACACACAGAACACACGGGCGACTTACAATGAGAGAACATTGATGACTTAAAGCCTAACCTGTGTCTACAAGAAGAGATGTCAAAAGTATTGGAAGTTCCATTCTCAATACTAAAAAGTTTTTTTTTTTTTTTTAATTGTGAATAAAATGCTCACGTGTAAAAAAAACAAGAATCAAATGCACTTCTCAGTTAAAATCTTGAGGAGATATTAACAGTCAACAATATATAACAAAAGGTGTGTGATCGGTATGATTTTTAATGTTTTTAAAAGTAAATGCTGTTCTTTTGAACGGTCTATTTAGCAAAGAATCCTAAAAAAAAATTGTACACGACTGTTTTCAACATTAATAATAATAAAGAAAGTTTCTTGAGCAGCTAATCAGCATATTAGAATGATTTCTGTATAAATTTCTGATTTATATATATATATATATATATATATATATATATATATATATATATAATTAAAACATAAAACGTGAAAAAAAAAAAAAAGATCTCATTGGGAAAAGAGATAAGTAATTCCATACAGCAATTTGTCCATTGAGGTCATGGTTTTCACAAAACTGATCAGTGAACAACATCTAAATAACTTATTAAATATATCATGATGCAGAAAAAAAAAAAAAAGACTTTTCAAACTTTGTCTTTACTTTAAGGGTGACCCCAGGAAAAGCAGTCTTGTGGCTTAAAAACAACATATCATTGACTACTTTAAAGACCATCCTTCTATTTCTAAAAATACATTATGTTGTTGTTTTTCCTTTAAGGTAGGACAAGGAAAATATGCTGCCATATGGCTACACCACACAGGATTAAATTACATGAGTGCATTCAAAAGCATATTACTTTTTGCTTCGGCACCAAAACTGATATCAAGAATTATGCAATTTACTAGTATTGCTGTCGACTACTGACTACCTAACATAGTCCAGTCTTTCCATAACACTCACGTTGACATAGGAAACCCCAAATACACGCTCACACACATGCATGTCCGCTGACATACAGTTAACAGGGGAAAAGACAGGAAGTCTCTGCTGAGATCCATCAGGAGGCTGAGAATTATGATGGAGGAGGGCTTGGGTTTGGAGGCGGTGACCACACTAACCATTCTACACCTTTCCACAGAACACAGAGAGCTCACTGTGCACACGGAGAAACTCTCGCAGCCACTGAGGTGTCGTAAAGATTTCAAATATGAGCAGCGAGATGATTAATGGTCTGAATAATGCTCCACGATAATGGCGTGGATTAATGCAGCCTCTTCAGACCGTGCAGGGGCAAGGAAGATAAATTTTATTACATATCAAATATTTTTTGGACACCTCGTGCCGGTGGGAGTGTTTTCTGCCGGTTCAGAGCCAGCACTGCTTTTAGAAAGGCGAGGCTGGGTACAGGGAGCTCAGATGACCTGCGCTGGAGGTTTTGGTCACCCTCCCATGCCGGCTGCCGTACTTGCACTAATAATACGCCATATATTTCAAATGTCCTGTATAAATTGTCAACTAATACATTTGATAAATGTGCAGTATACAGCACTGTGCACATGATATGCTTGACTTGATCCTTGATTTCTTCTATGATGAATCAATCGAAAGTATTATCAACCATAATTTTAAACTTTATCTTTTTTTTTTTTTTTAAACTATCATTTGATTGGACTGCCAAATGAAAAGCAGGAAAAAGTCGGCCACCAAAGCTCCAAAAATAAACAAAAAATTTAATACAAGACTCACACGGAGTATGTTTCGAGCATGCAGGCTCTTCGTCAGACTGCCAAATGTAAAGACATTTTTACACAAAATTGGATTACATAATTTTTATCTCCAATATGTTAACTGGATATCATTTATATCTCGCAATTCTGGAAAAAAAAAAAGTCAGAATTGCGAGTTATAAAGTCAGAATTGTGTGATAAAAACAATTGCAAGAAAAAAAAGTCAGAATTCTGACTTAATATCACGCAATTCTGACATTATATCATGCAATTTTGACTTTATATCTCCCAATTCTGACTTTATATCACGCAATTCTGACTTTATATCACGCAATTCTGACTTTATATCACACAATTCTGACTTTATATAATGCAATTCTGACTTCATAAAAAAACTCAGAATTGTGAGATAAAGTCCCAATTTGCTGTTTTATTTTTCTATTTAGTGGCAGAAACAAGCTTCCATAGAAACACACACACGCACAACTAAATTACGTTTTTTTTTTTCTGATGTTAAAGGTCCAAAAAAACCCAGCTTTCTTTCCTTCATATTTCAGAAAGCATTTGACTGAATAAAATTCAGCATAGTTCAGGATAAGTCATCAATATTCCTGGTCTGTTTTCCTATAAGAGCAGGTAAATTGTACATGTGAAGTAAAGAATGAGTAGGCATGTCTAAACTGCAGTTTTGATCTGTCCTTATCCAGAGCAGCAGTATAAACCGCCCTCCTCCACAGCTAATTGTGACATCAATGAACCATGTGATGGCAGCGGGGAGCAGTTCCCACTCTGCCGTTTAATCTGCGGGCTGCAAATTTGCACAGGACAATTTTTAAAAACCAACTCCTTTGCTCCACAGCGACACGCCGTTCCACTCTCTCGAATCTGCTAATAAAACTTGGACAGCACATCAGAGCTGGGCGCGATGTCACGGCATGCAGTGGAGATTTATGGACGAGGAAGAGACGCGATGGAGGGAACATTTCACTACACCGGCGCTTCAAAAGACACTCACCAGGCATCAGTCCTATTTTTACACTGTCATCATCACGAAGGCTGACAGACACAGACGGAGACCAGAGAAGAAAAAGAACAGGAAAGGAAAAAGAACAAAGAGAGTTCATTTTCTTTCTGAAATACATATATCTTGAAGAGTGATGTATCCCAAAACAAAAACAGATACAGGATGTCTTCTCTCACCCCTCTCTTTGTTATTAAAAACTTCCCGGCTCAGTTTCTCTCCTCTTTCCATTTTTTTGTGGTCTCATACTAGTTAATTTCCTTCACTTTAAATCTCTGGATCACAGTAACGGCTGTTGATTATGCAGCATTTTGTTAGACATCAAATGGTCCCATCTGCTTGTCGTCTAGAAAATATAATTTAAACAAGATGACGGGATCCATTTATCACACACTGAGTACATCCAAACCTGCTCTAGTGAAATAAAACAATTGAGAAGCCATGTGATTGGATGAAGTACGGTACTTTCAATAAAATGCATACAAACTGTCACTTTCAGTATTATAATTCATCCTAACCAGGTGTGGCTTGATGGGTCATTTTCAAAGGCACAACAGTCGAACAGAAAATACATGATATTTAAAGGGATAGTTCACCCAAAAATGAAAATTCTGTCATCATTTACACCCCCTCAAGTTGTTCCAAACCTGTATAAATTTCTTTGTTCTGCTGTACACAAAGAAAGATATTTGGAAGAATGTTTGTAACCAAGCAGATCTCACCCACCATTGACAGCCACAGTATTTTTTTTTCCTACTATGGTAGTCAATGGTGGGCGAAATATCTTTCTTTGTGTACAGCAGAACAAAGAAATGTATACAGGTTTGGAACAACTTGAGGGTGAGTAAATGATGACTGAATTTTCATTTTTGGGTGACCTATCCCTTTAATAGATAAAATGAAACATATTTGATATTTAATATATAATATAATGACCTGCACAGTGGTAATGTTAATGGGCACTAGTCTGTAGAGATATACCAAAAGGCATTTTTGGAAACTCAATACTAAAAACTAAGTAGAATTATTATTATTATTAGAATTATTATTTTTTGGTTAGAACAAAAAGTAGTATGGAAGCAATTTATTTTGTTGTGTATTTTGTATTTGCTGCACCATTTGACATTATCATACTGCAGTTGGTTATGACATGGTGCAAGGCCACACTTCTGACATTATTCTTTTTATTTTTGACAAGACTTGACAAGTATGACCAGGAATTTTCCCTCCTCTGAACCATTATCAGCCCTGCATCTTTACTCACATCTGTCTCTTAAAAAAAACAAAAGAAAAATACTCCATTTATGTACCACTATGTCACACTCATTCCTTGTCACTCAAACCCTACGACCCTGATCCCCAACCCTAATCCAGAGGCCGCAACAGTAGACAGCACTCACCCTTACCCTGGGCCACGTCAAACAACTTCGAGTTTGTTATCCATTTTCTGTAGAGCAGAAATCTCAATCTTAATGATTATAAATGACAATTAATGCCAAACGGCTGCTTGTAATGTTTCTTTCTGCCATGAATCAAGAGTGGAAAAAACATGTCCACGAGGGACAGGCGACTGAGGCTCCTTAACCCTTCCTATGTTCACTCCTAACTCTGACCCTGAAGTAAAACTGCCCAAAAAGACCTGATTTAGGACCACCGCATGTAACCTTTATCACTGACCTGAACCATTAGTATGTCAGGAGAGCAACCGGCCTCTGACCGGCTCTTAACCAAATTCCCCCCCGCTGTGATTGACAGTGAGCGGGAGGGGGACGCGGGCTGCCCTCCTGATCTCAGGGCTGCGGGTGAGAGCTGAGCCCCACAGCTATCTGCACTACTGACACCCATTTCCTGTGGAATGCTGCTGCTATGCAATGCGCTGATAGCCTGTCATTCAGAGAAACGGTGAGGGAGGGGTGTTTTCCAGCATGTGCCCGTGAACATGAATGGAGCTAAAGTGCGGATGTGTGTGTTGGTCCTCCTGCTCTGTTTGTTTTTCTGTGGCCTCCGGGTTTTGTATACATGCATGTGGCCGGTTTGTATTGTAAACGAGGATGTGAAATGTGTGTGCACGTCGTATGAGATTCATCTGAATGCATGGCCACTAGTCTGTGTGTGTTTGAGCTATAATGTGCATGCATTTGCAGGTGGTTTGTGGGAACCTGGAGGAGGAGTCAAATAATCCTAAAATTGCCCTTCTTGACGGGTCTGCGGCCAGACATCTGTAGCCTGTTTGCATCTCCATACTCTGGGATCTCGTTCCCAACGTGTCTTGGTTTAATTCCACCAGAATTTGTTCTTTAGCCTGTCCTTGAACTGCTAAGCAGAACTACGACATCAAGGTCACCTGGTTAGTGATACTATGAACACATCATCAGGATATCCTGTGTGATCTTATATTTCTGTGCAATCACGCCCCTCTTTAAGAGAATATTCCAGGATATTGTCAACTTAACTTCTATGGACAGCATCTGTGGCATGCTTTCAATTATGACGCACAACAATTTTGACCAGTCTCTTAAAGGGGTCCTTGATTATGATTTCACTTTTTTAACTTTAGTTAGTGTGTAATGTTGCTGTTTGAGCATAAACAACATCTGCAATGTTATGACGCTCAAAGTTCAATGCAAAGGGAGATATTTTCTTTTAAAGAATTCGCTGTTTAAGGACTACAACATACCGCTTGTAGGGACTACAACGAGCTTCTTCCTGGGTTAGTGACATCACTAACCCTAAAATTTACATAAACCCCGCCCCCAAGAACACAAGGGGGTGAGGCCATGTTGGGCTGCTTTAGAGAAGAGGAAAAGTTGTTGTAGTAGAGTGTTGTTACCATGCCGTCATTTTATGCTTCACAACTGAGGATCAATTCAATGCTGGATTTGCACAAAAGATTGACATGACGGCACATGCTAGACGATGAGTTGATCAACTCCACAGCAACTACCTAAATTTATCCACTAACCATTCAGAAACGTCCAGTTTCATTCTAAAAGTTGTAACTTCTTCCTGAGTCTGTCCATCAGTGTCGACTCCGGTTTGAACAATGTAAGGCTGAACACCGTTACTGACAATCCTCATTTTGGCTGCGTGAGATTCTCCAGCTTTGTTGTTATTGAGCAACCGAAGCGTGAGCTGTTAAAGCTCCGCCCTCTTCTGGAAAGCGGGCCGGGAGCAGCAGCACATTTGCATTTAAAGGGACACACACTAAAATGGCGTGTTTTTGCTCAAACCCAAATAGGGCAAAATTGTCAAGCTATAATAAATGATCTGTGGGGTATTTTGAGTTGAAACTTAACAGACACATTCACATTCTGAGGACACCAGGGACTTATCTTACATCTTGTAAAAGGGGCATTATAAGTCCCCTTTAAGTTTGTAAAAACAAATACAAAGAGTTTTTACAGTAAAACAATGAGAGCCTGGAAGGAAAGAGATTCGGAGAGTTCAAACGCAGAAAACTCCTATTTGGGTTAAAACACAATTCGTCAGTGAAACAAAAATGTTTGTTACTTGAGCTATAAAGTCTAAATTGCCCCCTTTGATGTGGGACTATTTTTTTAGGCTGACGAATGTCTGGTTAAGCTACACCAATGTAATTCCTGTGGGTGAGGTTGAAGAACATCACTAGGAAACTAGGAGGACTGAGGTCTGTGTTCATTTTAGTCTATGGTTTTGCCTCGTGCCATGGTCTGGGATGTAGACGTCCAGCCTGTTGGTTGTTCTCACCTGCTGTTTCAGCTGATGTACCAATCTGTCCTTCTCTCTCTTCAGCAAAGCCACTTCATCTTGAGTCTTCTTCTTCTTCGAGGACGACAGCTCTAGAAGAGCGATGTTGGCGTCCTTCTCGCTGATGGCTGCCAACAGCGCCTCCTGCCTGTTTGGAGTAGAAAACACAATTGGTATTCAGACATCTTTGGACAACACCTTCTACAGATTGTGGTATAAAATACATCTTGTTGACAGATTCACCTTATAAAATGGATAGTTCTGGTCCTTGATTATGATTGGTTGAGCCACGCATTACATCAGTATTACTGTGCTTTACTGAATTTTCAGCAGCCATTACTCCATTTTACCCCCCCCCCAAAAAAAAATTCTACTGACCCCAAACTTTTGAACAGTAGTGTATGAAAGATGTAATAGTGATAGCATGCACCACAAATAATTAATTCTACGAATCGCCATCAGTCAAGAGCAGCTGTTTCAGGGAGTGAGCCCTGTTAGGTCAAACTTGCGGTAACAGCGTGAGAGGGAGGGTGAACGTCTTGTACTGGCAGCTGAGATGGTCAAAGTCTCCAGTGTACTGAAGAATAGAGGCAACAGACTGGAGAATGTCTTAGGGTTAGTGTTAGCCACGTGTGTTAGAGTGTCAGTGGTGAAGTGTGTGTCAAACACATCTCCCCTTTGCCTCTCTTTCTTTTCCTCCCTCTCATTTTCTGTATGAGCTCTTATATACAGAAACTCTTTGGAATCGTTCCAAAACCTAGTGAGCTGCCTCACTGCCTACTGTCTTTCTAGATGGTTACCTTCTACAGTAGCATGCTAACTTAAAAAGAACCGCATGAGGGATTGATTTGGAACACTATGTAGGTAGCAACTCTATACAACAAAAAAATAGAACTTCTAACATGAACTGGACAAGTGGGCTGTGTTAGAAATTGTCCCCTATACCCTTATTTGAGGGGACAGCCATTTGAAGTGGTGTCCGAAATCACAGTGGACATTATCGAGTGCACTCATTCAATCCCATAATGCACTGCAATAACGAGTGTGCAACCAGTGTAGACTCAACGGCTAGGGAATACCTATAATGCACTATAAGGGGCACACCGAATGAATTACTTTGTCTCGCCAGAAGATGGCGCCCACAGCTGAAACATCCATCCATCAATTTTCCAATCCACTGGTCCAATGTGGGTACAGCGTAATATCATACAGGTATAAATTCCTTTTTAATTGTTTATTAAATAGTTTAATTAAGATTTATACATGCTAGTTTCCATGGCACAGTTCAAGATAAATCTTTTCATTACTACTGGAGCTGCCAGTTTGCAAAGTTTCAAATGATTATTAACGGCAGGCAAAAGTGATCCAGTGTAAAAGTACTTTTGTGTAAAAGTAATTCAAATAATATTTAACTTCTTTCTTGAATATTTTGATTAATTAATATATTTTAAATATAAGCATTCTATAGACTGCGCTATACCAGAAATTGTGGCCATTGAGGCTAAATGTGGAAGCGATCGTGCATAGTGAGTTCATTTTCACTTTGTCTACTATATTGCGTTTATTTCTCCACTAAGTTGCCTTCTCTGTGAAAGATGCATGATGCACGATGCAAGATGCATGCATAATTGCGTCAGGAATCTTAAAATATAGCACACTAGTTTTGTAGCTCCTCTCTATTCTTCCAACTGAAAGGGTGCAACATTCTATATTCATCACAGGCTTACTGCAAATTAGCTTTTTCTCTTATCAGTTTTTCCAGTCGCTGGCAACCCCTTTCTTTTTTCTTTCTGTCTGTTTCGTTGTGTTCTCTTCGGTTCCTTGGAGGAACTGGCTGACCTGATTCTATCCAGAGTGACATCACAGCTCTAGAAAGAAGCCTATGTACCTGACAGAAGCACACACACACTCGGTGTGATGCCCATGGGCTGCCATACAACTCTTAATTCTGTCATTTTGACCATCAAAAGCAATGGAGATGTGATGTATCCCACAAACACACACGGGCCACCCAGGTCTGTAAAAACCACCGTGTCCTGGCGCAAACTAATAAAATGAAAGCTGGTGATGTTCCAGGAGGCTTCTGAGCACTAACATGTCCTGTCAGAGAGGCCTTTTAATACACTGACCTCCTGACTAGCTGTGCTCATTATGGTCAGGTTCAGACCACAGGCAGCAGCTGCCCCTGAGGTGAGTCAGTTTACTTTGGGCAAAAAGGAACTTCCCCTTCAGCTCCATAACCTCCCTGCCTGGTCCCGATGAGCCCTTCTCTATCTGCCCTGCCAAAATGCATGAAGACGGCACTGGCTAAAAATAAAAATCAAAAGGGAAAGATGAGGTGAAAAGAGAAACCCAGGGAGGGCGACATGAGGAGAGGCAAATAACAGGAAGTGGAAGGATGTGCACTGGGATATGGAGGATAAGGAGTCTGAAATGATGGATGAAAATTCTCACACGTCCATGTAAACACACTCATGCACGCGACATTCAGGTCATGATAACATGCATTTTTCTCCCACTTTTCCCAACCCCAGGAAAAGATGGAGAGAGAGGTGGTGGACTAAAGCAGAAGAGAAGACCAAATCTGAATTCTTCTGTGTCTCAAAATGTCCTGATGCACTTGTCCCCTTCAGATTAATCTTTTAACAAGGATCCACATTACATAGTCACGTTGGAAAGGTCACTCGTGACATAGGTGGAAGTACCACGGTCGGGAGAAAAACTTCATCTCATTTTCTCCTCCAACTTCAAAATCGTCCGACATCGTTGTTTTACCTCTTTTTTTTGTAAAGGCCGTTTGACTTGGTCTTTGCACGTTCGCTTTTTAAACACTTGCTCGGTACTTCCGCCTATGTCACGCGTGACCTTTCCAACTTGATTACGTTGGATTCCTGGCGCATCACAGAGCTAGTGCAAGAAGAGCATTTGTGGTTAAAAAGTATATCATTTTTATTTTTTTTTTAGAAAATGACAGATCGTTTTGCTAGATAAGACCCTTATTCCTCGTCTGGAGTCGTGTAGAGCTCTTTGAAGCTGCATTGACACTGTAATTTTGACCTTCAACTCCAGTGAAGTCCACTATATGGAAAAAAATCCTGTAATGTTTTCCTCAAAAACCTTAATGTCTTTTCGACTGAAGAAAGAAAGTCATAAACATCTTGGATGACATGGGGGTAAGTAAATTATCAGGAAATTTTAATTCTGAAGTGAACTAATGCTTTAAATGTCCTACAACGCTTTATTTGTGTGGCACATGGAATTGCCGACTATGTAGAGCACTCCAAATATACAGTTTTCATTTGGGTTAAGATAGTGCCTTAGAAGGCAGCCTCCGATGGAGGTAGTAGTCAGCAAGGCAGAGCTTGTGTACTAAAAGAAGACAAAGCCTCTTATCAGAAGCACAGAGACACAATGGGCCCCCACACATTTGTTCTGAGGGAGATAAGGGTCCATATTGATCACTGAGAGGTCAAGTGGCAAATCACCTCCTCTCGCAACAAAGCCAATCGGAGAGAGGGGAAGCGGCCCATCAATCAACACATCTCATCAGCGCCCTCAACACTCAATTTCCTCTCTCTGTACTCTGCATTCTTTTAAGCTTCTTGATTTCTTCTCAGAAGTCCTCCAGCAGGCCTAAAAATATGCCACCTCCCTCTGTTCTCTATCGGTTTGGTGTTTCTATGGGTGTGTACGCCAGTGGAGAGATAATGAATAGCCAAGGGGGTGGGGAGATTTATGTCTGTTTGTGACAGGGGTGCAGTGTGCCGGTTAAGCCACCGGAGCGGGGAACACCGCACAGAACGCCAGGAATGACCCGGTGGCGGGTCCTAAACATGACTTATCACTGCCATTCCTACTGTATGATGACAGCCTGACGTAAATGATGGCAAAATGAGGGAGGAATGTTAAACGAAAGCAGATCTGAGGTCGGGCTACTTTCAGCGCTTGAAATTTTTAATGCTTGCCTCAACCATGACCACTCTAGAAGAGAGATAAGCTTCTTGGAAACACAAAAGAGGAGAAATGTGAAGCAAAGGTTGGATAAAATACCGTGAGGATGGATGGATGAATGGATGGAAAAAATTGATATTTTGAAATATTGTGATATTTTACCTTATATTTTTACCTCAGAGCAAGTCTGTGAAAAGAATATAATTGATATAATAAAGCATCACTAGGTCCCCGGTGAAGGATGGATGGTTGGACGAATGGAGGGATATATGAATGGATATATGAATAGATAGATAGATGGATGAAGAGAAACCGTATATGAAAGGATGGATGATAGAGAGACGGATGAATGTAGAGATATATAAATAGATGGACAGCGAGATGGATGGACAGAGAGATATGAATGGATGATGGAGGGATAAATGAACTGATGGCTAGAGAGATATGAATGGAGGGATAAATTAACAGATGGATGGCTGGCCAGAGAGATGTGTGTGAATACTGTAGGTAGGGTGGATGGATGGAAAAAGAGATGGTTGGATGAATTAATAATGGACGGATGAATGAATGACTGGATGGGTGGATTGACGAAGAGATAAATGAATTGATGGATGGATGGATGAATGAATGAATGGCTAGATGGATTGATGAAGAGATTTGTGGATGGATGGATAGACAGATGATAGAAGACTAAACCCAAAAACCACAGGGCTGCTTTTAGAGCAAAAATATCATTATCATTACTAGAGGAGGAAAAAAAAAAATAAATAAATAAAAATTCCATTTCACAGAATATCTATGCAATATCTAAACTAAAATATGAATGTCCATTTCTTTAACACTTCAATATTTGCTGGCTGCTGATTTGAAGTAGAGGAATTTAGAGGACACCATTAGCAGGGAGGGAAGAGTTCAGAGAACGTTATCAGCCGAATCCATCAGTACTAAGTCCTACCTGATACTGCCTGATCTAGCACATAAAAATAAAATACAGGCCAGCCGCGTTAAACAAACTGAGTGTTGGAGGAGCCCCAGCACATTAAAAAAATAAAAATAACCCTAACTCTCCATCATTCCCTGGCCCGGAGCCACAGCCCGGCTTTTCTAGGCCCTTTTTCCAGGGATATATGTGTGTGTGATGTGGGAGAGAGAGAAAAATGGTGTCAGCTCTGCATTCTGTGTGTGTGTGTGTCATGAAGGAGACGTGGGGAGAAATATGGTGTCCGTTCACCGTTTATTGCCACCCCGGGGCACGGAGGACCTTCGGCGGCTGCTTTTACTGGCCTAAAAAAGAGAGATATATCCGCTGCTTTTGGAGTTGGTACCGGAGCGCTGGTTAAAGCGGAGAGTTATAGAGGACGTCTGTGCTGAACATCCTCTCTGGATGGGCACTATGAAACATTAAAGAAAAATCTACAGCCTTGCGCCTTTAAAGCCAATATTGACTCACCAAAAGCCATAAATTCCGGTGTGTAAGCAATCTGAAAATATGGGTTTTGTACTTCCTGAACACAGTAATAGTTGTATTAATCTTGTATTATACAGAATAGCAGCGCTTGAGTGACTGCGAGCGGATCCGCAAGAGAGACAAAACTGGAACAAGTGAGACACCTGGAAACACACGCTGAATCATATCTGGCACAGGGGCTTCCTAGATACCAAATGTGAATTTAAAAGCCTGCAGTCAGAGTGAAGATTATTGGGGAACAACTTGTGTGTGTCAGTAGGGGGAGTTTAAAATGAGCTCTTTTAAATGAGCATCTTTATCACTGATTTGTGTTTTTTTGGAGAATGTTAATGAGAAATTCTCCTTTCACACTGGTGAAAAATAAGATTAAGAAGTGGATTGCGCAGGTTTTAATTTGTCGCTGTCTGGCAGAAACCTTGTATCTCCATATTTCACCTTAATATAAATCATTACTGTTGGTCACCCTTTAAGTCTGTCTGTGGGTTTTGGCCAAATGACAGTAAATATCGAGCGCCCACATACAAACTACAGTAAACTTTATAACCTGTAAGTTGATGAAAACGTAACGCGATGCACTTGTTACCTCAGATGCGGCCTTTGTAATGATGGATGAAATTCCCTGAAATTTGCTAGTCAAAAACCTATATTTTAATATGTATATTTTAACATTTTAATATGTTTTAATATGTTCTTTCAAGAAGAGGGCGGAGCTTCAAGAGCTCATGCTCCAGCATACCGCTGTAGGACAGATTGCCAGAACACTGGCAACAACAAAACAGGACAATCTCACACACCAAAAATGTCAGAAAATTAAGGTTAAAATTAATTCTACAAATAATTTTTTTTTTAATTGATTTCATATATTTTATTTTATATGATCAGACACATGAATGTGTCATTATATTATTAACATTTTACCGAAATCAAGCTCAAATTAAGTTATAAGGTTTTTGACTAACAAATTTCAGGGAATTTCATATGCTCATATGCTTATTTTTAATAATAAAAAACTCACTATAATAAATAAAATAATCAGAAAATAAATATAAAAAATAAAAAAACAAAGTAAAATAATATAAAACAAAGTAATAAAATAAAATAAATTATAAAAAAAATAATAAAATAAAATAAAAATGCTGATATCTAGAGATAACAGTATAAAATAAATAAAAATAAAATTTAAAATAAAAAATGTTTTACCATCGTATAGCATCCAAATAACTTATTACCATGGTAAACGCTCAACAACATGGATTTACCATGGTACTGCATCAAAATAACATGATATAAGAACACTACATTCCCTAAAAACTTAGTTTTACCATGGTAAATGCCCAACAACATGGTTTTACCAAGGTACTGCATCAAAATAACATGGTATTAGAAAACTACACGTCCAAAGAGTTTTACCATGGTAAATGCCCAAGTAGTAATGAGCAAATTCTCAAAATAAAAAAATAATCAGAAAATAAATATAAAAAACAAGCAAAATAAAATAATATAAAACCAAGTAATAAAATAAAATGTAAAAATAGTGGTCTCAGATTTTTGGACCAAATATTGTCAGGCTTATCAAACTAATAAACACTTAGTTCTCATTAAATACCAAAAAAGACACGTAGGATTTCTGTAAATGAAGACGGAGAAAAAAAGATGTGGAAATGAGTCTCATGTGCTGTGTTGTTGACCTCTCCTCCTCCATAGCACCCCTGCTCTTATCGGCTGTTCTAAAGGCTGACGGGTCGACCTTAATTTGTGCTGATAGCAGCACACTGAAAGGGTGGCCAGCACATCCCTGAACCAAACACACACACCACTCTCCCCAGCCTCCTCTGGGGAACATACACACGCCTGGACTGACAGCACCCAGCCATCTGGATCACATCAGCTGGAGAGCGAGAGATAGAGGGAAAGAGAGAGAGAGCAAAGTAATCTCCAAACCCTAAGAGGAGAACGTAACTCTTGCTGAACTTTGCGCAGGGTTGATGTCGAGTTTATGGAATTTACCATCATGGTCTATAAATTTCAGATTTCATAAACATTTTCTTAAAGATCCCATGCAATCAAAATTAAGAGTTTGTGTGTGTTAGCTTTGAGGTCAGCTATATGTTAGTGTACTCCTAATGCTGACAAAGTAAACATTTAAGCAGAAATACCACTAAATATTAAAAAAAAAACAAATTATTGAGGACTCATTTTGCACAAAACTAAAATAATAAAATAAAATGGCATTAAATGAATGCAAATAAAATGAAAAGAAATTGAATCATATTACTTTAAATAAAAACTAAACTAAAGTAAATTATACTAAACTAACCTAAAATAAAATAAAATAGGCAATGCAGATACTGATATCTAGAAAGGACTCATTTTTCAAAATTGTACTGAGAAACATTTTGTAATGTGATTGCAAGTCAGTTGACTGAAACCATTATGGGAACACCCAATACCATTAAAAAATAAAATAAAATAATAAATATAAAATAAAATACATAAAATAAAAATGCTGATATCTAGTGATAAATAATTTTATATAACGGTATAAAATAAATAAAAATTAAAACAAAAAATATATTTTTTACCATGGTATAACATCCAAATAGCATGTCTTTACCATGGTAAATGCCCAACAACATGGTTTTACCATGGTACTGCATCAAAATAATGGTAATATATATATATGGGAACACTGTACTGTACATCCTTGATCCACAGGAGGGGGAAGTGGAATAGAGGGAAGTAAACATATTGTACTTCACAGCATCCTGTATTTATACTCGCAAACTTTATACACAAAATCCTTGAGCCAGGAAGAGAGTCTAACAAACAAAACCAGACTAGAGTAGTTAGACAGACAGATAGACACGCACAGTGATGCGGTGGCGGACTCAACAGACAGCCGGAGCAGGTGGTGGAAGATGGGAAAAGCCGGTCAAGCCATGACCACTTCAGATACGCTATGCAGAGCGTGACTAGAAAAATGCACCTCTCCGCAGACCGCCCCGGCTCACCGGAGTCCACTCAAAATCCCTGTTACCTGGGAAACGCAGGGAAAGTTGCGGTGAGCAACACAGCTGGGGCCTCTAAACAAAACCAGGGAGGAAGACGAGGGAGGAGGGCAGAACTTGCTTTCTGGGAAATAAAGCTCGTCAAGGAGTGGCACCTGCGGAAAACATTATTAAAACAGATGGAATCAGGGGAGAAAGATGCTCTTAGACTAAGCAGAAGATACTGAGAGCCGAGGGACGCAGAGACACAAGAACACGGAGGCTTACCACTGGACACCAAGCGAGGGATTACGCCTGTCAATGTGACATACAGCCCTAAAGCCGAGCTCTCACTGCAAAAGGCGAGTCAGTGCAGCTTAAAGGCATATTCTATGTTTCCCCTCGTGACATGTCTACAACGTAGATGGTTTTAAAATGCAAGCGTGGATTACCCAGATATGTTCTGCAGCTTCTGGACAGTTCATGGTTTTTCATTGTGACTAATGTGGCCATGACACTTATGAATTATCGCGCAGTGAAGCCTCTCTGTTGTTTCGTTATGAGTTTGCTGAGAGATTTCTGCTCAGATATGAGGAGGATGAAATGATGGGCCTGACCTGTGCACCCTGTAAAATTTTCCACCAGCAGATGAGTAAAAAAACAGTCCTGAAACCCACAGGCCAAGAATAGATGACTGATTTTACCCCAATCTGTTTGTAGAGGGTGGTGTGACATATTTGTTATAGATCTGAGCTGGCAAATTAAAAGAAGTAGTAGTTTGCCTGGGGTAAATTTTTGCATAATATACCGTTTAAAAAACATCTGATGTAATTTTTAAAGATTGATTTGTTTTTTAAAGCATCGTTAAATGTAAAATGTGAAATAAAATCAATGAATTTTTTTTTTACATGAATTACATTGTCATAATAGCAGTAGACTATGAATTTATTTTAAATGATTCTGCTCATCTCCCCAGAGTGTGTATGTGAAGTTTTAGCTTAAAATACCCCACAGATAATTTATTATAACATGTTAAAATTGCCACTTTTTGGGGGTGAGATAAAACACACTGTGTGTCCCTTTAAATGCAAATGAGCCGGGGTTCCCAGCCTTCTTTCAAGAAGAGGGCGGAGCTTCAAGAGGTCATGCTCCAGCATACCGCTGCAGGACAGATTGCCAGAACACTGGCAACAACAAAACAGGACAATCTCACGCACCAAAAATGTCAGAAATTGTCAGTAGTGGTGTTCAGCCTCATGTGTTTCAGAATCAACCTTTGTGAAAATCCAGCATTGAAAAGACCCTCTTTTGCAAAGCAGTCCGGCGCAAAATGATTGCTGCAAAAGTATAAGATTTTACAGATTTTCTTCAGGACTACTTTCAAAAAATTTTTAAAAAATCTTACCAACCCCAAATTTCTAAACGATAGTGTATATACTGTACACATGTACTACTGTCAGTGTAAAGTTACTCTTTATGGCTTCCACTACCTTTAAATTTATCCTGTCTGCCATAAACTGTAGCCAACAGAGCTGTCAGAGCATCACCGACAGATATCGCCACTCAGCTTCCCGGGTTTCCATGCGTGTGTGCCTGCGTCGGTGTTCAAGGAAGGAAATGTTCATCTCAAGGTCAGTCACAGTAAATCTCACCTACTTCAAAAAGGCTGGGTGCAGACAAACTGCACTGTCTGTTTCTCAGGTCTAAGTCCGGGGAGAAGGCAGTCTGTAACAGATTCAAGGCCTCCGACTGAAGGACGTGTTCCAGAAGTTTCTCCACAAACAGGCCTGGCAGGACAACTCCGCCTGTGGGGAACCCAGGAACCATGGAGTCGTGTGTGGTCATCTTTATAACACACACACACACATTCAACTCGGTTGTACCGCAGCACAGACAGAGCAAGTTTTTTCCGTTCTCGTAGATAAAAAAAGACCTATCAGACCAAAGCCTATTGGCGGGAAGCTAGTTTAAGGGTCTGGTTACGTCATATGGTGGATGGATGAAAAGGTGGTTTCATAAATGGGGCCATTTATTGGATCGACAAAGACAGGAGGGGTGTATAGAGTGAGGCTACCACAGACCAAAATGAAGTACCCTCAACCCCCACTGGCCACAGCCCAATTACCAACACCATACCACACCACACTGAATGCAATAAAACAACTCGAGACCCACAGCTACCAAGACTAGGCCATCCTCAACCCAAAAGACAAACTCAGCTCCACAAACAAACTATAACTAACTGAAATCCTGATAAACTTCACGGTTGTCAGGAAGACAGAATGGATAAAGTGGCTCCGCAGGGGCCGGTGATATTTCTGCCGGTGTCAAACACTTCTTTGTGTCCACGCAGCACTACATCTGCATCTGGGTTGGTCATTTCACTAGAGATGGCAGTCTTTCAGATCCTTCAACGTCAATGAGCCCCCGATGAGTTTAACGCATCTGTGGGTGTAATTCGCCTCTCTCAGTCCAAGACCACCCTGCTCCCATCTTCTCCTCACCCTCATTAACCTGCCTGTCATAAACGGGCACTTAAATTTCTTTATGTATTTTATACATATATATACGCTGCACACTAAATAAACTTAGTCGCAAGATGCATTTTATCCCCTGTATGGAGAAATAACATCAATATTGATCATCTCTGAAACCTTACACTCCATTTAGGCCTTTCTGTATCTCAGTCATATTATACTGGATATCATATCCACCTCATTCCAACGCCCCATGACGCTTTGCGCAAATTATGGGTGTAACTTCCGTTAAGCTAAAAGCATCAACAAGGTACTTTCAACAGGCCATGAAAAAGCGCGATTCTTTCCACAGCAATAACGGACAAGTGCAACCCATAATTCGAAACGCATTAGGCTAGTCAGGAATAAGGTGGATAGCATAATTAAAATAGACACTCATTTTTAAAATTAAAGCTCAAAACTGAAGATCACACTCATGTAGCTTTCTCTCAAACTGCTTCAAATATAGAAGCTGTTGTTTTTCTCTATACACACATTTTTATTAATTTTTATAATATTTATATATTATATATTTTATTACTTATTCAAATGTTTATTTAAAAAAGTGGGATTAGTAAGACTTTAAGAAATCAATACTTTTATTGCATTAAATTGATCAAAAGTGACAGTAAATACATGTATAATAATATAGCTGCAAGCAGCCATTAAGGGGCCAAGCACAAAGAAGCAAGCAAGTAGTAAAATCATCAGTAAAATATAGCATTTTATTTCATAAACTTTATTGTAGTTGGTGGCAATTTAATATTTTGTTCAGTTATAGCACCACCAACAGGCACAATCCCACCATTTTGTGTGTGTGTGTGTGTATGTCCTTAGAGTGTGCCCATAAATAATTGTGTCAAACTTGGTGAAAATATCTCATTTTGTTTAGGAGTTATAGACAAAAATGACCCATGCATGACTTTGATTGCGTTTCTTTTCCACTTACTTTCAAAATTTTGGCAACTGGGCTTTGCTGTATAACCAACGACCTATGTTTCCGAATTTCCTACAGTGGTTTCGTCTTGATCGGACTGTTTCAAAGATATTTGCAAATGTTGTTTTAACACTAAATTGCAATGTTGCACAAACCATAAGGCGAAACCAAGCATGTTAGGTATCATTGGACTAGGCAAGGATTCAAGAATCTAAGGAGATGACTCTGAAAATAAGTCAACCACATCAAAAGTAATAAGCATATGAATATGTGATTTTACCACTAGGTGGCGCTGTCTTGAAACTTCTCGGGCTCCTTCAGGGCACTGTGCTGATGACCCATACCAAGTTTCGTAATGATACGCTAATGTGCTAAAAAATGCAGCATTTTGCTACAAAATGCAAAATGTCCGATGCAGTCTTGCAGTCTCTACTAATGAATTGTTGAATCAGGTGTGTTAGATGAGAGAGACCTAAAATGTGCAGTGGTGGGGGTCCTCCAGGACAGGTTTGGGAACCACTGCGCTAAAGCATTTCGGAGATATAGCCTTGCGACCAATTTGGCATGCTCTTATTCAAATTTGTTTGTGTGTTATTCGAGAATGGTTGGGTTTATCAAAAAGCTTTTGATAACTTTTTGCCATGATCTGATGATCTGATTTGATCTTCATGAAAATTGGAGCAATCGTCTAGGACTTCGAAAAATTAGGTTTTTGGCGGGAAAGTCATATGGTGCATTCAAATTGTATTGAGCCAAGGAATCAGAGGAAAAATTTTGTTTCTAACCCTTATGGTTAAAAAGTTATTAGCATAACAATGAGTGAAATTTGGGCAAGTGGTGGCGCTAGAGAGTTTGATCTAGAGACACCAAATTTGCTGTAGTTAATGTTCGGACTGTCCTTTATCAGTGTGCCAAATTTCATAACTTTCCAGCAAGAGGTTCTATGGGCTGCCATAGACATAGTTAGGATCATGCGCCTTTATCCACTGATAATTCAGCTTTGCCATCACAATAATAAATTATAAAAAATCTTGCTGACCAAATCTGTCGTGCATCCAAGTCACAAGAGATGGATGATACTGGAGTGAAAGATGAGAATAGCTTATTAGGAATAGGACAAGGAAAACCATCAGGGTAATCAGGCATTGGTGAGAATGCTGAGAGAGCTTAACCCCAGAGCCACAGTCATAATCCTCTTCAGATCCAGCCATGAAGGTTCAAACAGTCAGGCCAGTGATGACAGAGCAAAACCACCACACCTGCCAGGCCCTCGCTGACGGCTTCTTTTCTCTCCCTCTTTCACTTGTTTTCTTTCCCCACCCTCTGTTTTCCCCACTCTCCTCTTTGAGGGGGCTACAGCTGTCCGGCCTCTCCGACGGTGGACAGGAGGAATTTTTCCGTTCTCGAGACCGCATGTCATGATGTCACCCATGTGGCGACACGGAGTGAGGCTGAACAGATGGTTTGGAGCGCGCTCAGACCGAGCGACCCATGGCAGCTCCGCTCAGCAGCCCTGATAAACGGGGCCAAGCCACCTCTGAGCCGAGCAGCTTCAAAAAACACTTAAAAGCCCTTTATCACCCCAGCAATTGAATCCCCTTGATCCCCTAAAACAGAACCTGTAGCTGCCTGCATTCTGCTTTACAACAGGGGGAAAACCTACCCTTTAAATAATAACAGCCCACTTTCCAGGCCTTTCCTTTATCTGACCCAATGATGGGTGCTCTGATACTTCTAATGGCTCCCAGTCAAAGGCAAACACCGGAGTGTGTTTTCTCAGCGATACGAATCGGATAGCAACAGACTTCTAAGACGTCTGCTGAGGTGCTGCGGCGGCCTTCCAAATACTTTCTATATCTGCTCTGTAAATCACCGCTGTGAGGATCATTGTTTGTCAAAATGTTTGATTTCGGCCAATTTTCCAAAGGTACAGTAGCCTGCTGTGTCTGGAGCTGCTTTGACGCCACTCCTGAACCTTTGAAGTGTCTTAAAACGCTCCCTTGAAATACGCAATGTTGGATATTATCGCTAAACCGCCCTAGCGCACTCATTCATTGCTCATTAATTTGGCTTCTTAAATCAAAAAGTAATAAAAATGCCTAAAAATTGACATATGTAATTACAGCTCAGATTTTTCCCCCTTTGCTTTATTGTGTCTTACAGGGATAATTCACCTGAAAATGAAAGTTCTGTCATCACCCACATGTCAATCCAAACCTGCTTGACTTACTTTCTTAAGAACTACTCAAAGGGTTAGTTCACCCAAAAATGAAAATTACCCCATGATTTACTCACCCTCAAGCCATCCTAGGTGTATATAACTTTCTTCTTTCAGACGAATACAATCGGAGTTATATTAAATAATGTCCTGGCTCTTCCAAGCCATATAATGGTAGTGAATAGAGGATGAGATTTTGAAGCCCAAAACAGCGCATCCATCCATTATAAAAGATACTGACACGGCTCCGAGGTTTAAAGGGTTAGTTCACCCAAAAATGAAAATTATGTCATTAATTACTCACTCTCATGCCGTTCTACACTCGTAAGTCCTTCGTTCATCTTCAGAACACAAATTAAGATATAACTGATGAAATCCGATGGCTCAGTGAGGCCTCTATAGCCAGTAATGTCACTGAACCCGTCAAAGTTCCAAAAAGGTACTAAAAACATATTTAAAACAATTCATGTGAGTACAGTGGTTCTACCTTAATATTATAAAGCAACAAGAATTCTTTTTGTGCACCAAAAATACAAAATAACAACTTTTCAACAATATCTAGTGATGGTCGATTTCAAAACACTGCTTCGAAGCTTTACAAATCTTTTGTTTCAAATCAATGGTTCAGATCTCGAAGCCTCGTTCACTGAAATCATGTGAACACTGATTCAAAACAAAAGATTCTTAAAACTTCGAAGCAGTGTTTTGAAATTGGCCGTCACTAGATATTGTTGAAAATATCTAGTGACGGCCGGTCCAATCCTTCACTGCCATTATAAAGCTTGGAAGAGCCAGGACATTATTTAATATAACTCCGATTATGTTCGTCCGAAAGAAGAAAGTCATATACATCTAGGATGTCTTGAGGGTGAGTAAATCATGGGTTAATTTTCATTTTTGGGTGAACTATCCTTTTAAGAACAACTGTTTTTGTCAATACAAAGAAAGTCAGTGGGGTCCAAAAGAACACTGGAAATATTTTAATATTTGATAACGTTTTATTTTTGGGGTAAACTATCCATTTAACTTGTAGGAACTTAAAGTACTAAAAAGAAAAATGTAATAAAACTAGCCTCGTTTTCAGATACCAGAAGTAGCTTCAATAGCCTCATTTTTTTTTTTTTAATAATTTTTATTTATCATCATTTTGGAGTAAACTATTCTTTTAACTTTTTTTAACTTTTAACTCAGACAACAGAACTCACCATTAGTAGCTGAATGGAAGACGGGGGAGGGTAGGGGACCGTTTCCCGCACTTTACAAGAGATTTAAGTTTAGTCCACTGCCAAGAGCATTCTGGGAGGCAGACGTACACAATCATACCATGTTAGCGGCAGACAAACTGCCATGCCCGATCGGGGTGGTACAGGATGGAGACACAGCACTTGGCACCAGCCTGGTCGACCACATTACAGATGCCAATAAACGCCCGGCGCGGTCGCCCACCACCGCCTGCCCCCTTTTTAACAGGTTGGACCTGGACAACACCAGCGCGGTCCGCGCCAGCTCTTATAACACCACTTTACGATGTTATTATTTGCCTTTCTGCTGTTTATTTTATTCCTTTAATTAGGGCAGGGTTTCAGTCTAAAGGCTTAACTCTGGAAAGCCGAGGTTTTAACGTGTCCCACTGCACTTGTGTTAGCGTTGAGCAATCGGCAGCAAGCTCGACCGCTCAGAGTGAAGGATTTAAAGCATGTCAGAGCAGCACACATGCACACAAAAACCCTTAAATTATTCAATATTATAAACATGCTGAAGGAAAAAAACGACACCGGCTGGGCGTTTACGAAATGAATCGCATTAAACCTTGGCTTGTTTTGCGGCAATCTGTCGGATTTCACCATCAAGTCCCCGAGCAGCACTTTTTAGTGCATGATATCCCCTCTGGGTTCTGATCGTCTCTCTCAGACTGCCGTGCATGTGATTTGGCCTTATGCAAGACTATGTGATCTGATTCATAATGCATTATGATGGACGGACAATTCACACCGAGACGTTCTTAGGGCGAAAGGGGGCAGGAAGAGGTCAGGTGGGCCTCAAATTACCAACAAAATCTGTCCTCTTTGCTATTCCACCACCTCACGCTCAAGCCGTCCATCAAACGAGCCAGATGTGGCCGCACAGCATCAGTCACGAGGGCCTGATGGCTAAAATGTCCCATGAGTCCTACTGCTTGCGTGTTTACATACAACCTGACAGCTGGGGTGCGGAGGGGAATCTTTCCTAACGGCTATGTGACGTCTGTGGGCAAACAGTGGGAAGAGATACTTGACCCTCATCTACAAATGGAGAAATAAGTACCAAGGGAGACACAAGGCTTCACCTGTGAGGCAGATAATGGGTTGTGACTTTGACCGCTGAGGTCTCATGTATGTATCCATTAAGAATGGGTTGCGCAGTATGGAGGAGCTAGTCAGTGCCAGAGAGGTTCAGAGCGGGCCTGTCACGGCCGGCGGCCCCCCTTCGCCCTGCTATTCCTCCTGCTCCACAAACCTCAGTTTCCTGGGCCCCTAACAAGTCCCAGCTGTGCCTGTAAGAGCTGACAAAACACACTCTTCCACACTCTCTCAAATATACACACAGACATGCACACACACTCACATTTAGTGGATGCAAAAGCCACTGTGTAAAACATACTTTGTGTCTGCCCCGGGAAGGAAAAAAAAAAAAAAAAAAAAAAAAAGACAAAAAGGCTCCCTCTTTCCCTACATCCATCTCCGGCCTCTGCCTTTTACCCTCACCGGCACTGACAAGCTACGTTAGCTGCTCTGCATCCTACCCAGCATGCCGTGCTGATGGGGTCTCAGAATACGAGACGGGCAGGCCGTACAGTACGTAGCACTGGGAGTCAAGTTTCACCTCTCAGCAGGGAGCGGTCTGGATCCTTCCCTCCAGAAACCACTGTTCTAGGACCTGCTTTACATGGAAATCTATACAGGCCTTTTTACATTCAGCTACATGTGTATGAGTGTGTGTGTAAATGAGTGAAGGATAAGGAGGAGAATTTATAAAGAGCATTTAACACAGGTTTTAAAAGAAACGTAATCTTACAGCCACAGTACATTTGAAACTAATATATACATATAAAGTATATATATATATATATATATATATATATATATATATATATATATATATATATATATATATATATATATTTTTTTTTTTTTGATATATTGATATATTACACATTTCAAATATCTAAAGAAACATTATGATTATTATCAACGTTGAAAACAGTTGTGTACTTCTTTTTTCAGGATTCCTTGATGAATAGAAAGTTCAAATGAAAGAATTTATCTGAAATACAAAGCTTTTGTAACATTATACACCGTTCAAAAGTTTGGGGTCAGTAAGAATTTTTATTTTTTTGAAAAGAAATTAAAGAAATTAACACTTTTATTCAGCAAGGATGCATTAAATCGATCAAAAGTGACAGTAAAGACATTTATAATGTTACAAAAGATTATATTTCAAATAAATGCTGTTCTTTTGAACTTTCTATTCATCAAAGAATCCTGAAAAAAAATATTGTACACAAATACTTTGTACAGTTGTACACAATAAATGTTTCTTGAGCAGCAGATCAGCATATTAGAATGATTTCTGAAGGATCATGTGACACTGAAGACTGGAGTAATGATGCTGAAAATTCAGCTTTGATCACAGGAATAAATTACTTTATAAAATATATGCAAACAGAAAACAGTTATTTTAAATTGTAATAATATTTCACAATATCACTGTTTTTACTGTATTTTTAATTAAATAAATGCAGTCTTGGTGAGCAGACGAAACTTCTTTTAAAAACATTAAAAATCTTGTCACATGTGTGTGTGTGTGTGTGTATAAAATTTTTTTCTAAACATCATTTATCTGTACTGACATCCCTAAAATTTCCTGAAACCTTTTTCTCCCAGACCCTCATTTGAAAACAAATATATAATATAATATAAAATAAATCAACTTAAATATTTATATTTTATACAAGATATTTCATACAAGGAATTATATAAAAATATATGTAAAAAACATATATTGAACATTACAAATTGTTTTTTTCCCCCCATTTTATTGTCTACCAGAATAAAAATCATAAATCTAATCACTTAGAAAATTAACAGCACACCTCTCCTTATTAAGCTGCATGATTTGAGGCATCATTCACAGTTGTACCACGAATAGTACAGGATGAATTACTTGCCAAAGTTTAATACTTACCATTAGGGCTTTGTTCAAATCGCCAAGTACAAGCATGCAAACACCACAATGACAAAATAACCAACCACAATGTAAATCTTTCCACGATGCTCTTTAAGAGATGGAAAAATACACACCAGTAGCTGTCATGTGTGCTGCAGATAAGACAACAGAGGAAACGCAGGCAGAAAATGTTCAATGATTACTCATATGTCCCCAGAGACGGGGTGATAGGCACAGAGCTCTCATAGGTGTGGTGCACTTTGTGTGTGTGCATGTAATTCTTTAACTATCCAAAGAAAAACATGGAAAGAGGCCACGGCGTAGTGTGACGGACAGGCTGGGTGTGGAGAGTAGATGGTGTGGGGGCACCCGTGACAGACAGAGATTAATGAGAGCCCAAACCCCCCTCAAATCTCCCACCTCAACCCCTCCAGCAAACCATAATGCCTGCTAATCACCTAGGTGTCAGCTCCTATTGTTGAGACGACTGCAGTTCTGCTTATACACACACACACGCACACAAACAGGTCTCACACCACATCTGCTTCATTGAGTCTGCTGCTCATGGCACTGCATAATCTGCCACTTATACCTAACTCTAATGTTTTGATCAGAGAAAGACACCTGTTTTTTGTGTTCCAGGAGAAGATGAGTGAAAGGAAGAAATAATGTGAAGAAAGGAGCTATACTTCCTAACTGGTATGCTAACTGGATGAGAGAAAGAAAAGGAACAAAGCGAGTGTTAAAAAGACAGAAACAAAAGCCGACAGGAATCAGAGGTGCTGCTGAAGCATTGTCACGCCGGCACAGAATGAAGCAGAACAGCGACTCGTCAATCAATGTCATGCGGAGGACATCCTCAGACAGTCTTAAGCACATTCCCGTCACCAGACGTCCCCTTGGGACAGCCGCCGTGACACTGTCATTCAGAGGTCAATAACATGCACTCGCTTGACTTAAGTGCTGAAATTGGACAAGAGTGAATGAGAGGACCACCACTGGAGTAGATACAAGACGACTGATACAGCACGGCTGTATTTTTAAGCTAATGATTAAAGTGTGTGTGCATATGAATCATAGTATAATGGAGGAAAAGTAAAACTGTAGTTCTGTATGTAACAATTTTTTTAACATGTTAAAAATCTAATATTATTCATTCATTAAACAGACAGACAGACGGACGGACGGACAGAGACAGACAGACTGACAGAGAGTAGATATACAGACAGACAGACAGAACAATAGACAAGTGGACGGACAGACAGACAGGCGGATGGACAGACAGACAGAGACAGACGGATGGACAGAGTAGATATACAGACAGAGATAGAACGATAGACAGACAGACAGACAGAATAGATATACAGACAGAGAGACAGAACGATAGACAAACAAATAGACAGACAGACAGACCGATCGATCGATCATTATCTGGCAAAACTTTTCTTTGATATTCCCACATTTTACTCTTACTTTTTGTTAGTTCTTCTTTTTAGGCTGAGGAATAGTTAAATCAAATAAATCAAATTTAATTACAAAAAAACAACAATAAGGAAAATTTTATTCTGTATGTTTGTATGTAAAAATCAATAATATAATTATGTTAATTACATAAAAAAATATGGCAAAACAATATTGGCCATCATTATTAATTATCAGATGCAAAATAATTAAAATAATCATCACATCGATCAAAATTTATTTCTAATTATCACTTCAAAGGAACATCTCAGAGAAAATGAACTAAGAAACAAACGCAGAGACAGACAGGCAACCACACACACAAGCTCCATTTACGACTCAAATAGTGCAGAGTTTGGGGATCTGGTGCTGAAGTAGGGCCCTTGAGGGCCATATTTCTGGCCCCAGCAGGGTGTACCAGCCATGGAGCGATTTACAGTGGGGAGTGAGGGTCTGGATCTCATCTTTAACCAACACTTCAGACGCAGCTCCTGGGCCTCCCTGAGCCCAACGAGCACAGGGCAACACTGGGGGATGGGCAAAGAGGGAGGGAGACGGTGAGGTTGGGTCCCACTTTGAAGTTCAAAAATAAAAACTGGGTGAAAAAAAAAAAAAGTTTGGGCGCAAGACCGAGAGACAAAGGTAAAGTGATCGATTCAGCTTTCAAAGTGAGCCTTTGACACACCTGGGCGTGTGAGGTTTCAAAGTCAAGCTTTTTTTCACCTCGCTCTGAAGCGTTCAAGATGTTGCTTAAAAGCAAGAAAGTCCCATAAGTACCAAGGCAAACTTTTTTTCTTGAGGCAGAACAAAAGCAGAGCAGAGGCAAGTCTCTCCATTCTATTCCTGCTGATGTTTGCTATCACAAGCTTCATCTTTAGAGCCACTCAGAGGAACTTTAAGAGGGCGAGCAGCTGCCGGGGAGGAAAATACTCTGGGCTGCGGACCACACAAGCAAAAAGAGAGAGAGAGAGAGAGAGAGAGAGAGAGAGGGATTGAGAGACGGAGAAAAGGAAAGACAGCTCAGACTCCCTCACTCCACTCCAGCTGAAACAGATGACAAGACAGAGCGCACATATCAGCCTTTCCCCCCTCTAGCCATCCCGGCTAATCTTTTCCACATTCCCCTGCTCTCTTTTTTCCCCCTTCTCTCCATTTCTTACCCCCATATCCCCCTCTCCGTGTCAGCGATGTTAATCTGCTGAAGGAGCTGAGCGCCTTTGACAGATGCCGGTATGGCGACAGCTACAGAGTGACTTGTGACAGGAGGCCCGCACTGTAACCGTGGCTCTCCTGTCAATCTAACCGGCAAAAGTTCTCAACAAAAACAGTGGAGAGAAAGAGAGAAAGGTTGAGGAGAGAGAGAGACATTTTTCTTAGTAATAGGAGGTAGATTTTAACGAGCAAGATTCAAGAGTCTGATACCATGAGAACCATTTCCTGTCGAAAAATATGGACAACCTCAGGCTGAGGCAGCACACTGCCATGACTGACCTGTCAATCATTTTCTCTCTCCCCACCACACACACACACACACACACACACACACACACACACACACATACGCACACTCGCTCACAAATAAATAAGCACTTAGGTTGCTTGTTAATTAAAACACATGTCTATCTTAGCTTCAAACATTTTTGGGAGGTTCTAACGTACCTCCACAGCCCCTTCAGTGAGGCTCACGTACCTCTATCAACACAACAACAGAAAAACTAATATTATGCTGGATATTATTTATTACTAACAAATACAATTAAGGTGATAGTTCACCTTGAATTTAAAAACAAATCAAAACTCACCAAACAGCTTCATCTTGATTTAATAGGACACCTGATATTGTCATTTTTCATAAGTTTAGGGGACAATCATAGAGGAACCTTCTCAGAAAAAAATTCTAATGTTGAATTTATTGACAAATGGGAGAAAAAAAGTAAAATCATTTGAATTATTATTATTATTATTATTATTATTGCAGTTCAAATAAATACATATTTTTGAACATTTCTTAAGCCTACCAAGTCTGCATTTATTTTATATAAAATACAGTACAATATAAAAGTACAGTAAAAATATTACAATTTAAAATAAGTGTTTTCTATTGTAATACATTTTAAAATGTAATTTATTCCTCTGATGCAAAGCTGAATTTTCAGTGTTTCTCCAGTCTTCAGTCACATCCTTCAGAAATCATTCTCATATGCTGATTTACTGCTCAAGAAACATTTCTTAATATTATCAATGTTGAAAACAGTTGTGCTGTTTAATATTTCCTTTTGTGGAATCCATGATTATTTTTTTCAGTATTCTTTGATAAATAGAAAGCAGCATTTATTTGATATGGTATAGATTTTTTTTTGTAACATTATAAAGGTCTTGACCTTTACATCGTATTAATGTCATTTTCATATACATATATATATATACACACACATTTTATTTGTGAACAATTTCTGACCTTTAATGACGTCCCCGGGGGGCAGATTTCGCTAACCTCCTTAAAGTTTAGCTAGGTAAACACAGACACACACAGAGGGTAAGAGCTTAAGACTAAAAGTGCGAATCTGAGAATTATCCGTCGCCTGCTGAAAGCTTTTAGTGAGATAGTGTTCCAGAAAGTTCCAGACACTGGGATTGAAAAGCTGAGATGGCGGGTACAGAGTTGAGTCAGGAAATGGGTCAGACATCCAAGGGCACCATATAAATGATTCAGAGTCAGAGCTGGGAGAGAAGAGGAACTAACGGGACCAGACGCGGTCTTGGGGTCAGAGAAGAAGTCGTCACAAAATCACAAATTTTTGTAAAGAGTGAGAACAAGCAAAGCACCTGACACAAAGATAGAGAAACCCTGAATCAGACTGATACTAATAGCAAATCATTGCAGTGCTGTTTTAGTACGCTGCTTGTCCAATCTAATTAGAGAGCTGCAGTATGACACAAACCCTACATGCAGCCTTCAACACATCTTTTCACATCAAACAGAATCCTGAATGTGTTATCCAGTGACATCACTGCATAGCCTATCTGATTGCCCATGTGTCTAAAAGCTAATTTAACAAGATGCAAAAACAGCAAGATGACCAATACATTAAAGAAAATTGCAAATTTTCCACATCTTAAATGACATCTCAAGACTGACCTGCTCCAACATTTTTGTAACAAATGGATAGGTCAAACTTTATATTATATTAGGAGTCTTTAACTACTATATACATACAGCTGTAATTATATGTTGTTGTTTTTTAAATACAAAAACAATGTAAAAACATGCATGTACACAGTAAATGCATTGTATCAAATAAACAGTAGTTAAAGACAAAGGTACTTCACCGCTGGCAAAATGGGCTTTCAATAATGGGCTTTTCCGGTAAAAGTCTGAGTTTTTTGGCGGGGTTTCCTTGGTAAAATTCACATACCAGGGGCTAAATATCATGTTATTTGGGGTCGCTTCAACCCGCGGCAACAGTTTTAAAGTAGCCCAATTCAGCGGGAAAACTGTGGACTTGGCAACATTGCTGTAGTGTTTCATTTTTACCATAATGCTGTTTAAAGAGTAGACATAGTACAATACAATATTAAGTGATAAACCTACTCTAACAGTAACTGTTCTGGTAATAACCCTCTGTCGATCTGACAGTCCAGGGGCGGGGATACAAATATGCGGAAGTACAACCTATTGTTTTCACGAAAGCCCTGGAGCTGTCAAAATAAAAACAAATAAACATGAATTTCTCGGTCCAGGTAACACGAAGATCGAGTAAACACTGTTAATTTACACTACCGACATTGTAACAATGCAAAGAAGGTTAAAAATCAGTAAAGTTAGACTTTAATATAAAGTGGGATCAATGGATGGAAAGTGAAGACAGGAAAAACTTATGAAATCATTGAAAATTAAAACAATATTCCAAAGAAAATGTTTTGAATTGACATCTTGATTGGAACAGAAAAAATATAAAATGCCTGTGAAACTGACAGCGCAAATCCGCTCAAACCAAAGTAGTGAAATTATTAAAAATTCACTCCATGTTCACTTAACTATGATGAAAGAAACTCACTAAAATGATTTTGGTCTTTAAAAATGGTGAGCTTAATATTTTATCCGGTATATTAAGACACACATGATGGAGACATGAAAATGTTTAACTGCTTAACTGGAATGACCCATAGGCACCCTTCCTGCAAATGTCTGATAATTGAATATCTCTCAGGAAACGAGCTCTTTTCGTTTGCTGGGATCATTTCTTTGCAAAATGATTGCCTGTCAGTTCTACTTTGCTCTTCTATTTTTTCAGTCGCTGCTCTCTTTAAGTCAATCTTTCTTTTTTCCTTCCCTTTTTAAAGAATAGATATTTAAGGACGATAATTGCTTGGCACGGGGAACGTATAATCAAGTGAAAAGGCAGCGTTTTTTTTTCCCTGTGCCTTTTTTGTGAAATCCGTTTTGTTAAACAGAGATTATAGCTGAAAAAAATTGGCAATACAAGAGCAATTAAAGTTAAAAAACACAGCATGGTATTTAAATGAATGGTTGACTGAAGAGTCCTGTGGGACTCATTTTTTTACGGCTCCATTTTCTCGATTTCGATCTCTGTCCTCTTTTCTTCAGATTTTAAAAGAGCGGGAAGAGTAAAATCAGGAAGAAACAAAGCCAGCGAGTGTTTTACAGCGTCTTGGAACGGAGAAAACATGCTGAGCTCTGAATTTTCTGATATTATATGCACAATTTCCCCAAAAGATCACACAGTATTGTAATTTTAGGGCAGCGAGAGCTGCAGCGTCTACATAATTTCTCCAAAACCTGAGCAGAAGAGGGAGGGCTGAGCGAAAAAGTGAGAGAGCGACAAACAAAGAGACATACACGTCAAATAACAAATGTTCACTCACTAAGCTTAATAAAAAAAGACATTTCTGCTTCACTGAGAAAGTTTTGCCGCATCACTCTTTGACACTGTATTCCTAATTGATTTCAAACTTACCCGGCTCAATCCACACCCTCAAAATGGATCTTAAATATTCCTTTCAGTCAAAATGCTCCATCTCTAGTAATCGCCCGTAATCTTTAAGATCTAGGACATTTTGTAATGATCTCATAGACATAAACGATGTCAGTAATACCGCAGAAAAAGGCAGATCTGCACATAACTATATGTGTGGAGTGACGTTAAGCCCAGACAGAGTCGAGTAGTTATTTTGAGGCTGCCCTGTTTGGCAGGCGCTTTATCGCCTGCAGTGTTCAGGCCCGTGTTGACGGCAGCACTTCATGTTGGTCGGGAGAGTTTAGGGGTGTTGTTCATGTTCAACATGCTCAAGTGAGTTTGCAGCAAAACTACGGCCCATTAGCTACTCTTTACAAATATCCACACGTAATGAACAGCAAAAAACACAAACGCCATGGAAACCCTGCTACAATCTGGAAAGTGTGAACTGCATTTCCTTTGGTGAGTAAATTGTCCAAGTTGTTTATCCATTTAAGAAAACCAGGAGCACATACTGTAACCCGGTTTCAAAATCAAGTGAGCTGCCTACCCATAGATATTATATTTAAGATATTATAAATGTGCCACTGATGCAAAGGCTGTGGATGGGTGGATGGATGGACGGATGGATGAGGGCTGGGACAATACATCAATTTTTGAACTGGAAGCAAGCAGTGTATGGGTGTTTCTTAAGCACGCAGTGCCATCTGCTGTTAAAAACTAATCTCAGAATTGATTCGAGAGAGAATCGCGATGCATCTGAAAATATTAGAATCGCTCCAGAATCTTTGTATCGCGAATCGAGAATTGATGTATTGTGCCAGCCGACGGATGGATGGACGGACAGACGGACGGACGGATGAGGGCTGGAACAATACATCAATTTTTGATTCGCAATAGTCAAGTCACCTTTATTTATATAGCGCTTTTTACAACTCAGATTGTGTCAAAGCAGCTTTACAGTGATAACTGGTGAATCATTTTGTCCAGCTTAAGTAAATTCAGTATTGATTCATTCAGTTGTAAAAATCAATAATTAGTTCATTTATCTATATATCAATGATTCTGAATCGATTCTGATATTTTCTCACTCGAATCGATTGTGAGCTTAGTTTTAACAGCAGATGGCGGTCTAGGCTAGTTTTTTCAGTGATCATGCGTCATGTAAGTGGTTAAATACACTTTCACTTCAGCTCAGAATGCTTTTATGATGCAAGATTAATGTAAACACAACCCATTGTGAACACCCTTGTAATTCGCTTCAAACTTTTCAAACTTAATGAAGTGGTGTGTGTAAAGGAACTAGAAGCAAGCAGAGTACGGGTGTTTATAAAGCATGCAGTGCCATCTGCTGTTAAAAACTAAGCTCAAAATCTATTCAAGAGAATCGCGATACATCAGAAAATATCAGAATCGCGAATCGATGTATTGTCTGGATGGATGGATTATCTTAAACAATATAGACATAATTAACAGCCATAATAATAATAATAATAATAATATAATCTCATTATTACTTATTAATAATAATAACAACAATAAGTAATAATGAGAATTTGTTTTAAATATATGTATATTATTTTATTGTTGTTATTATTGTAAATATTATTATTATTGTTATCTTTAACAATACAGACATAATAATTAACAGTCATAATAATAAATAATAACAATAACAAATTATTTATAATAATAATAATTATTATTATTTTTATTATTATTATTATCCTTGTTTTGGGCTAATCCTAAATGTCCTAGAATGCATTGCTCCAAGCTCAGTGAAATTTTTTTAATCAATATGACAGACAAATTGAGAAATTTTTCAATATATATATTTAAAATTGATAAAAATTGATCAAATTAAAATGTTACTTTTTTTTTTTTTTTTTTTTTTTACCTAATTATGTCCGCTATGCACTACTTGCTAAAGTATCATGCCGTTAGCTTAGCAAAATGCTGAAACAAAACTATCAGAATTAATGGCGAGTCAAGTCTATAATGAGTATTTATGGTGTGTGTCTATGTAGAGTACATATTAGGCACTTATGAGGTTCCATGAGACTCCCTTGGTAGGCAGCTCACTAGTTTTTGGCACATGGCCGGAGTGGTAGAAAATCCTCCAGTAGATGAGCAGATGAAAAGTCTGCTGAAGTTGATACGCACCTTTCAGCATCTTATCACTAGTGACACTGAGAAAATACTGAAGATGTGTGTTAAGAAGAGAGAATGAGAGCAAGAGGAGAAGGGAAGGAGGAGAGTGATCTGTTTCATCTCAGTGTCAAACAGGGCCATTGGATTTGTACACACACACAGACATTCGCACAGGCCAGCAGCACTGCGCCGATCCAGTGGGGGTTCTGGCCGTCGGTTTATCAGATAGCATGGTGTGGAGATGAAAGGTCTGGCGAGGCGGAGGGGGTACGTGTCTCCTCTTTGTTGCAGACATGTGTTAACATTGTTGGGGATCAGCGGGCTGGACCGCGCACATGCCGATCATACCTCGGAGAAAAGCAGCGGAAAATGGGATCTTTAAGTATTCATGTGCTCAGATTCACACAGTGCTCAGGCCACGGCGAGGGGGGCGTGGAACAGAGCGCAACGGAGAGGAATACGCCAACTGCCGATGAAGGAGAGAACAAAGGCTTGGAGAGACAAAAGACATTCACGGATGGAGGAACTAGACAAAGAGAGACTGAGCTGGAAATAGCAGAGACAGAAAAGGATACAATTGGAGGGGAACAGGGAAGATAAAGAGGTGAATATAAGATATTAAGAAATGAGTGAGACAAAATTATCAAGGGTGGGAACAAGGGCATCACATGAGTGAGGTTTTCACAGTCGGCCACCCACCTGCATCCCCCTCCGGACTAAAATAGACTGAGCCCTTTTCCAGGCCAGACACTAATCTTCACAGGTATTCCCAGGACTGGGACTGTGAACCAGAAAGGGATGGTGCGGCAGGAGCAAAACCCCTTCAAACCTGCCTGTGCTTGAGAGACAGACAGGACTGGTGGAGAAAGCTCATGATCAAAGCCTGTTCTATCACAAAAAGAGACGAAAGACAGAAAAAGAGAGACAGGGATCCAAAGGTCGAAGACCACTAGTGAAAATAATTCTGCTTCGCATTTTTCTCATTTAACACAATTACAGACTGTTATCAACATTAAATGTTCAATTTTCTATTATTTTCTTTTATAATTTTTATTTGATTTAAAATAGCACATATAAAATAATGACAAACAAAAAATGTAAAAACAGGCCAATCTGAATTGCTTATTGCTATTTTTAATAAATAATTAAAAAAATACTCCATATAAAATAGTGATAACAGTACAACTTTTAAAAACAAATTTGCTTATGATTAAAAGAGAATAGAGAATTTGCTTATAATGAATAAAGCAAAATCCAAAAACATTACATTTATTTTATTTGTGTGACATCTGTAATGTAAGACATCTAAGACAGCGGTACAGGGAGACAGGAAGGACAGCTGATCTTCCTTGCAGTGCCAAACCACATGTAACTATATGCCCCCCAAAACGTGTTCGAGAACTTGCAAATGCCTTGGTGGAAGAGTGAGGAAACATCTCACAGGAAGAACTGTTAAATCTGGTACAGTTCATGCGGATGCACTGTAGTACTTAAAGAAGCTGGTGGTTAAAAATTTGCGGGGGGGTGGGGTGGGGGACTTTTTGCTGAGTTTCTCCAGGTTAAACTGTATAGACAAACACCCCCATCGATCTAGACGAGTGCATGTGTGTTCTTTGCATAAATGTGATCGCTAAGCCGGAGAGGAAGGAGCCAAAAGGGGAAGAGGATGTGGAATACATAGAGACAAATGGAGGGAGGGAACGCAGGAGGAAAACAGATGGATGAAGGACTTGGAATGTCTCCTCTGACTTAATGAAGTCCTTCACAAGTCAATCGCTTCTCTCAGCCCAGCGGTTCTATACACAGATGCGGGGTGGAAAAAGTGGAAGAGGACTCATTGGCCTCGATTCCCAGACAGGGATGCTTTGATGTGGGATGGAGGGGGCGGAGGATGCCCCCTGTGGAAGTCAACCCCTCTGCCCTCTGTATGATCACAGCCTGGGGACAAGATGGCTTTCCTATTAGCGAGCCAGGCAGATATATATAAATACACTGTAGCTCAAGCTAACACAAAAACACACACGGACACAAACAAGATATTTGTTAATGCATACACTAACAAGAGCTTCAAAATGGCCCCCGGCCAAAACAAACATATCCTGCACAGATGCCACACTCTCTCCGCAAACAAAGCCGCTACAGCGGTAATTACTCATGAGGAGTTTGAAGTGGGCTTAGAGATCCCCTCATTATACAAATACAAACATGCTGGAATAAGGCACATATAACAGTAAGCATTTGAAGCTCACTCTTTTAATCAGACGTTCACTTTCCCTGAGCGCTGCCATATGTATGTGGTCTGGTCCGCACCACATACCTGACAAAAGGGCCCGCCGAAGGCGGCCAATGGCGCAGCACCAGAGAAAAGCACGGGAATAAAAGCAAGAGATGAAAAGAAAAGATATAGAGATAAGGGAAGAGAGGAAAATGGGGCTGCTATTAGGGAAATGAGCTCTTAAGAAGTGCAGCTGTGAAGTGCTCCCTGGAGGGCGGCTATCAGGAGTCCTGTTAGCCAGCAGGGCAGAAGGGACTGACACAGAGCCAACGCTGTTAGCCCAATTAGCTTCAGATCTGTTCTCTGCCTTCTGCTTTTGGCTGGGCTGGGCAGCTGTGCTGGGTTTGGATTTAAATATGTAGAGAAATGAGTGCCTCAAACTGCTCCTCGTTTAATTGCCTTGAAGTAAGAAGCTCAGCGATGCCAAGTCATCCTGACTGTATGAAAGTACAGAGTAATGAAATAGGATCATGACCGAAGCCAACTATGGTCGCAAGTTTCGTCATTACCAACACAATTCAACGGAACTTGCGGCCATAGCCTGCTAACAATGCTTTTGGGAAACGCACCCCTGGTCTGCTTGAGAATGATTTCCATCTCAGAGGCCCTGCGCACACCTGGTATTAAGATGTTCGAGTGATCCGATCACAAGTGGGCAGAGGTAAACTTCTGATTTGATCATTTAAACAAATTTTAAAGTAGTCAAAAACACACAAAACCACATTGCATTTGTAGTATAAACACTAAAGCACACTGTCCCAGACAGCAGTGAAGGATCGCCTACTTATCTGTCAATCTTCTACTTCACTAAAAAAAAGGGATTTTCAGCTTTAAAAGCAATTAATTCATAAAATACCTGAAACTCCCATGTGTGCCTAGATTAAAATTCAGGTATATTTGGGACAAAATAGTACGTTTTTTTTTAAAGTACTTTTTTCCCTTGTTACAGGGTTATTATAGTTAACTAAACTTAAAATCATAAAAATATATTATTTATTACTAAGAAATGAAATATAAAAAAACATTTATTTTTATTTATTTTAACAATGTACTGTACTAAAACCACTACTAAAATATGAATGCAAGAAATTAATACTAATTCATATAATATTAATATAAAATACATATTTATTAATGATAAATATTGATATAAAAAGTAACAATTACTTATACAATCACAATAAAAAGTCTGTAGTTGTCTAGTCCACACTTTTCCTCCCAAGACAATGAACTGCCGCAGACAAATGATTTGATAATGAAATCAGAAATTATTTAACTGCATCAGAATTGCTGAAGATGCAGATGAGAGGAGTTGTCTCGTCTTTTTCTGCTTTCTGTAGTCTTGTAAAGGGCGTTCTGTAGTGATGTATGCTGCGAGTGTGTTTCAAGTGATGTTATTCTTCCCAGATTTCCCTCAAATCAGCACAAAGCTGCCTCCCTAGTGAAAGATTCATAAATGCATCAAATAGAGAAAAAGATAAGCGCCGATCGCAGAAAGAGTGTGACAAAGAAACTCAAAAGGGAACTTCTGCAAGCATGCAAAAAAAAACCCTGACACAATATAGCCTTACAAAAGACTCACATGGCATTATAAAGACTATGCACAATAGGAATTAAAAAGTTATTAAGGCTCGAGATGGTGGAAAAGCCTGTGATATATCAAAGGTTTCCCTCCCTTGAACGGTGTGCCAAGTGTACCCCTAAAACACAGGACATTATTCAACAAACCAAATCTCAACAAGACAACACAATCCCCACTGGCGTGGCCCACTCATCGCTACCCTTCATTGGCATCTGGGACGAAGGCAGACATAAAGCAAAAAGAAGATTCTTTAGGGATGAGTGTACGGAAGCAGACCCCCAGTGTAGGGGAGGTGAATTTATCCCTTTCACCTTGAGATAGCAGGAAGCAGATTTAGGATGGTGTGTGCTGGGATGGGGGTCTGACATTGGGGAATAAATAAATAAGCGGAGTGCAGCACTGTCTGAAATGACTCTTAAAGCCCTCGCGTTCCCTGTATGAAATGCATGAGTGTAAATCTCTCACACCCTGATTATATTTCTTTGTACTACATTTACCTGTGCTGGACAAACAATGTCACAATTCACATCAGATGTACAGAGCCAGGAGCACTGAAGATATAAAGCACATTTTTAAAAATAAAGGTTCTTTATTGGCATCTATGGTTCCATGAAGAAACTTTAAAGGCCCACTGAAGTGCCTTGAAACACGTAGCATTATTCAATGTGTTGACATAATTTCCACTGAAACAGGAGGACAAGGTGGGACATATCGAACAGCTCCTCCCCTTTTTAAAAATAGTTTGGTAAAGACGCATTTTCCTCCTAATCTCTAATCGTTTCTCCTCCATATTGCTTTAAAATATAGCATTCTGTGCAGAATTCAAATGTGACCGATACGTTTTGTGGTCTGTCGTGGTCAGATTGTGTCTCTGGACCGGAGCAGACTGTGCGTGTGCTGAGGCGGTTCGCATGACACTAACTTGAAACCAGACATTATTCGTCCCAATGGAAAGCATATTTACACTGCCTGAATCTTTCCCTATCCCCTATATAGTGCACTATATATCCCATTCACCATGTAGAAAATAGTAATTGTGTGAACAAGTGACCGATTTTAGCCGCAGCTTTAGTGTCTATTTATAATGGGACACTTTAGATTCTAAAGAGCATTTGATTGGACAGAAAATCTAATGAGAAGCTGAAGTGCAGAGTAATGTCATCAAAATCATTGATCAATATTGGTGGAAGTGAGAGACTAGGTTTTGAATGCTTATATCTTCTAAACGTGAATTTTGTCATTGTTTTGGATTGGAGCACACTAGCTTATAGATAACAGTAAGCTAACATATTCATACTAAAAGCCAAAAAACTTCCATGGAACCTTTCCATTCCATAAAATGTTCTTTATTGTGGAAAAAGGTTCTTCAAAATATGAACATACTCTACACATTAAGAAAAAAAAAAAAAGAGAGAAACAGTTCTGTTAACAGAAACTGTTAACTGAAAAGATTTTTGGGGAAACAAAAATGGTTCTTCTATGGCAAACTGGATCAATTTTGAGTTCACAGACCATTGCTAACAAGTATGGTATAACCTTATATCTTCCCCCCCAAAAAACTTGCCATGTCAGACAATCCAAGTACCACCTAATACTTTACGCACTGCCCATGACATTATGAGATGTGATGTGAAGGACACAGCTCATGATGTACTATAATATAAATGTCCTAAATATATGAAATATTTGCTGTGAAATATACACCTACTTTTGATTGACCGTCAAAGCAGAAAGGTGATTTTGAGAATCAATGTAGTAAAGGTATCCACCAGCAGGGGCTAACAGGACCATGCGACAGTAACTAGCCAAACCGTGCCCTTCGGGATGGGTCCCATGTGGGAACATACTGTACAGTCCTAGCATGGAAAACAAAGTAAAACTGCTACTGTTGAGCGCCCCTGCAGAGCATTCCTCGTCTCAGTATCGAAAACACAAGGCTTTCGTAACTCACAAGGAATTGCTTCCAAAATAACAACAGTATTGATGTCAACACCGCATAACGAAACGGCGGGAGACTCGCTTGGTGGCTATCCTTTTACACAGGTACAACAGGCCTCTTTCAGCCGACCAACATCTGTCTCCATCTTGCACAGTTAAGAAACCCGAGGAGCCCGGCACATCACGAGAGAGGATTAATTCATTTTCCATTTTGATACATTACCCTCTCGATTAGGACAATGAGTCCCGAGTCGAGATGGAGATTCATTCGCCGCTGCACTTCGATTAATGTGAGGTCACAGCGGGCTCCCAGTTTTCCATCAAAAACAGCCTAATATTGATGCTGCTGCAGAGGGAAAATGATCCTTGGGTTAAAAATCAGAGGAAACCTATAAAACCCACCACCAGAGTCTGTTAACATGAGCTTGCTGAGAGATTTATTTAGCTGTATTCAGATCAAGCACAATAATCGTAAACGAAGGACAGAATAACACGCACATCAGCCGTGCCGTGGACAATGAACCCGTTACTAACCAAGCGAAATGGAAACGGAGAGAGAGAGACACGGGAGAGGAAAACCACTCGCTCATTTGTAAAATCAATTTTCCCTTTCGTAAATCAGACATTTCGGAGAAATCCAGAGGGCTCTTGTCTCTCGCTTCACATGATAAAACGGCTGATACGTATTCCATTCTCTTTCCTGTGCACAGCTTAAGGCAAGCACAGGGGACCGGGGGGTGCTGCGGATTCAGCTCTGTTTAAAATCCCGCCGTGATTTCAAGCCGTGAGTCAAAACGTGTCTCAATTCACAGGCCTGTCGATCTGCAGAAGCGCACATATTAGGAGGGGATGGCTCGGCTTCGGCTTGAGAACAGCCCAGGGTCCGTTAGCATGCCGTTTCTCAGCTGTATGCGTGGCAACAAAGACTTAGAGGCCTTTAAAGAGAAAATGGAACCTGTTAGACAGAATAAATCTGTATTGTTTTCTAATTAGCAGAGCTTGCTAAGCCAAAGGGATTTGAACAAACCTCTAACTCCAAGTATTAAATGCTGGCTCGTAACTCACCCAGCACTATTTGCACAATAAACACAAATAATACCCCAAATTTTGCAGCTTGTTTTAAAAGTAAATCCATATTTTAGTTAAGCAAACAGATTTATGACTTTCAGTAAAACTGCCAGGAAAAAAATCTCATAAACTTACATTGAAGGAGGGAATCGAGCCATATCTAGAGATTAGAATATGATAGAGATTTGGGGATGGACTCTTTTGAATTGGTTATGCAAGCATCCACTTAGAAACACCCTAGCAACCACCCAAAATCCCTAGCAATGCATAGAATCACCTTGGTAAACACTAAAACCTCCAGAAACTACCTAAATGTGGACTATAAGGCATAAAGGTATTATAAACATTAGGGCTGGGACAATAAATTGATGCATCGCGAATCGAGAAATGATTATGGATCAATTCTGAGATTTTCCAAATGGATCGCGATTCTCTCTCAAATCGATTCTGAGCTTAGTTTTTAACAGCAGATGGCACTGCGCGCTTTAGAAACACCCGTACTCTGCTTGCTTCCAATTCCTTACAGACACCACTTGAAACTTCTATAAAATAATCATTCATATAGTTCAAAAAGGTTGAAGTGAATTACAAGGGTGTTTTCAGTGGGCTGTTTACATTAATCTCACGTCATAAAAGCATTGAGTTGCAAGTACTTTCTCAGACTCAGCCGAACGCACAAGCGCTCTTCTTCATGAGCATTTGAGTGTGCGGTTAAAAACTAGCCTAGAGCACCATCTGCTGTTAAAAACTAAGCTCAGAATCGATTAGACAGAGAATCGCAATGCATTCGGAAAAACTCGATCCAGAATCATTTCTCGATTTGTGACGCATCGATTTATTGTCCCAGCCCTGATAAACATCAACATTATGATTATGAAGTCTGCATTGTGAAAAGCACTAAACGAATAAAATGGACTTGTATAGCAACACACTGGCAACCACCCAAAACACCTAAGCATCATGGCTGCACCTTTTGTACAGATAAACACAACTCACATTCTCTTCAGAAAATGTAAAAGTTCAAAAACAGTTTCTGAAATTCTCAAGAGATTCAAAATACAGTACAGCATTCAATACAGGGGTTTCACCGCAATTATGATTCAGTCAAATATCTACAAGCACAGTTATTGTTAAGTGTTTTAAGTGTTTGATCTGTTAAAGCAGTTACAGTATGGTAATTTGAACTCAAGCGGGTTCATGGAGGGGAAAAAAAAAGAAACAGGTTGACTGGGAATGTTGAATGTCCTCTGCTGTTCCATCCACGATTCTTATCCAATATATACAGTGAAAGAAAGACAGAGAGAACCTATAACGTATGAACTCGGGTGCCAAACAACCACTCACTCCACAGTTCATTCATCTGCTGTATGGCAGAATGACAGGATGTGTATAAAACGGTGGATAAAGCCATAGCCTCAACAGCTAATACATTAATGCAAAGAAACGGCTCTGACCACAGACCCGAATGAAAATGAGCATTACTACGATAGCAAACGTGTGAGAGAAACGTGTGGTTCAGACATAAATTCATAGGGTGCGCACGGAGGTACTTTGGCCGTCGTCCACTCCTCTGTGTTGTGTTTGGCCTGAGGTGGCAGTGTTCACTCTGTTTCCCTCTCTGCCCAGAAGTTGGCTGCTCTCCTCAGTTTCATCCCTCTTTCATCTTATCAAGCACCTGCCTTCAACACGAGGCCGCATTGCTCCACAACACACCTCCCTTCATTCCCTCGCTCTTCTTGGAGTCTCTTCGCTCCCGTTTCCGACTGTTTAATTATGCTGTCCCAACCTGTCACCTTGAGCAACATCCCCCCCTGGGCAGCAGCCTGCAGACCACCGTGCCAAAGCAAACTGCCTCAGGAGCAGGTGTGTGTGGACAGGAGACGCAAGCCAGAAAAACAGAGCCCACAGTATGTATGGTGTATGTATTTTTCATCTATAAATAAAGAGAGTAAATTAGTTTTTGGACATTGACATAGTTTGGCTTGATAACATGCCACCTATAACAAGGTTGACTATCCACTAACAACATTTTTGGAAAAAAACAAAAAACAAAAAACAAAATCAAAACTGTCAGGTGCTGAAGCTGCGAACCTCGTGTTTAAGCGGCCGTTTTCCTAATGAACAGCAGGGAAAGCTCAGTACATGTCTAAAATTATAACAGAGCACACTACAGGTTAAAAATAGATTTGACTCATCACTTTAGGCTGCTGCGATATATCCTGCCACAGAAAAAAAGCTTCTAAAATTTGGACGTGGCAAATTTCACTTTCTGAAAGAAAAAAAAAAAACCTTATATTAAAGACAATAAACTTTCACTAGCTCAAATTTTCATTAGTACATGCTGTAGCCAGTTATGACATCTGAAAATTTAGTTAAATAGAATAATTGAATGACAGACAGATAGAACAACATAACGATAGACAGAATGACAGAGCGATAGATAGAACAACAGAACGATAGATAGAATGACAGACAGAACGACAGAATGACAGATAGAATGATAGAACGACAGAACGATAGATAGAAAGGCAGAACGATAGAATGATAGAATGGCAGAACGATAGATAGAACGATAGATAGAAGGACATATAGAACAACAGAACGAGAGACAGAATGATAGTTGAACGACAAATAGAATGGCAGAATGATAGAACGACAGACAGAACGACAAACAGACAGGCATTAAATGCATATACTTTTGAAAAACAGGATTTCATACTTGAATTAAGGTCATAGTATATAGCTGGCAGATACTATCTTTGGGAGGAGCTGGAGCACTTACAGTATTTGCATTTTACGATGGAGGTGATTTTAGATGACAGTGATTTAGGACAGAACAGAATAACTGTAGATGGGTTCAGCCAGTGCCCATTCCGAGAGTATGGCTGAGCTGGTCAATATGATTTATATGCAGACAGGAGCTGCCAGCACGAGTTCCTTGCTTCACACAGCACTGATAAGACGTATGGATATGCATCCCTGAGTTCCGACCTTGAGCATTTCTAAGCCGTCTGAGAGGAGCAGAAGCGGAGGAGTATTCGAACGTTTGCATTTGAGAAATAAATTTTTCACCCCTCCCTTTCGGTGATAGCAGAGGCCATGCTGTAGCGTCACTTTCTCCATTTAACCTCTGTTTTTTTTCCTTCAAAGTTGTCGTTGTGAGTTTTCCAGTTCACCCTTTCAATTTAGGAGCATGATTTATGGGAGAGCGCTAGAATCTCGACAGGGTTAGAACGGAAAAGCCAAACACTTAGATGAGTTAAAGTCCTTGAACGCTTTGACGTACGAGTTCACATAAACCATAGGCAATCCATTACAGATTATCATCTGAGAATATTTACATGTAAAAATAGTCTGCATGTTGCTCTGAAAAAACTGGAATAAATAAACACAATTTGTGAACAGAGGTGTAAATTCACACCCTAAGATCTGGCGTAATGCTGAGATCATCTCAAGAATCCCAACGGTGGTGGAGAATCAGCGATGGCTGTTAGCGCGAGGATGTTGGTGATTTAAGTGCAGCCTTGGTTCTCAGTCAGACAGCAAGAGTTCCCTGTAGAGAACAACTTGATTTATTCCTGCCAAACCAAATGCTGACTTGAGGCACAAGAGCCTCCTGAGCAGCCGTCTACAACACTGTTGAGTACACATGCAGTGTATCTACTGTATGAATCAACCTCAAACTCACCCTGAAATCTTACTTGGAACATACCCTAATTTTACGTTGTATGAATTGCGAAAAATGATTTCTGTCATTGTTTAAACATCCTCAAGTTGTTCCAAACCTCTTGTTGAAGACAAATGGAAATGATTAGGAGAATGTACTAGATGCTCTTTTCAATAGAACTAAAATGAATGGGGACTGACTTTGATAAGCTCAAAATACCACAATATAATACTCCACACAACTATATTCCAAGTATAAATAGCTTTGGGTAAAGATTACACAGAATTTTAAAGGCGATTCACTGAAAATTCTCAATATTCACCCAAATCTGATTTGCACTTCCAAATATTAAAGCTGATGCATCGCAACCAATTACAACTAATTAAAGGGGACCTATAATGCCCCTATTACAAGATGTAATATAAGTCTCTGGTGTCCTCAGAAAGTGTCCATGAAGTTTCAGCTCAAAATACCCCACAGATCATTTATTATAGCTTGTCAAATTTGCCCCTATTTGGGTGTGAGCAAAAACACAGTTTGTGTGTGTGTCCTTGTTACCTTTTGGGTACAACAGCTTGTGAAGAAGGGGGCATCTTTGTACCTTATTTACCTTTAAAAGTTTCATAGTAGTACCTTGAAGGTACAAGTACTCTAAAGTACTACTTTTAGGGGTAGATAAAGTACTAAGTTGCCCCAGTGACAAGCTGCTGAACCCCTAAGGATAAAATGTTTGCACATTTTTGTCTGACAGTGATAGTGCTTTCAAAGTCTGTTGGGCTTTTAAAGTCTGAAGAGGGTTTATCATAGAAACACAAACACAACTGGCAAAAAGCTGCACAATTTTGGCAAAAAAAGGCTGGCTGGTGACGACAATAGTAAGACACAAATTTGTATATATGCTGATGACAATGCTATTAGAGAGCTGTAGCAGAAAGCATGTTTTTCAGCAAATAACGTCTCCTGTTCCTCAAAGCCATTGTATGACTTCAGAAGTCTTGGAATGCAGTGGACCAAGTCATATGGAGAATGTTTATGGTGCTTTTGTGCCTTTTTGAAACTTAAAAACCTCCCTAAGTTCCTATTTATTGTAACTACATGGGAAAAAGAGTGACAGGCACAATTCTGCACATATTTTTTTTTCCCACATAAGAAAGAAAATCATACAGGTTTAGAATGACATCAGAGTGATTACATGACAGAATCTTGCCTAAATCTTTAAGGGTTAGCTGTGGTTTCTACTGAGGCAAGCCTAGCTAAAGATGAAGTCTGCAGTGGTGGTGCAGAGGTTGCAATTTTCATTCTTGTAGGACAAGGGAACTGTCCTATCACTGCTGGTTTAACAACAAAAGATGAAGCTGCTTTTTATGTGATGTAATGATTATGGATCCAGCAGAAGACCCCAGAGCGGCGAGCAACGTCGAATGTGATCTGTCTCACCGTACAGCGGTAGCGCTAGTGCACTGTTATCTTTAAGCACCCTTGACATTTACAGAGACGTTATGTGCGTCTTTGAGCTTTCCTGACATTTCGATGGATTATGGCTCTTGGGTACATGAGCGACGGGGTCGAGACGGGAAGGGCAGAGGCCATTATACGCTGTTTAAAGTCTAATCGCTGCAGGGCCCGCTTGGCCTCTCACACACGTCCAGCCTCATTGGCTCCATGCTGTAATAATCCGTATTCACATGCTCGCTAAGATCTCCGGGCCAGGGCTTCATGGCCCCTGACTGCTCTAGCCTTCTTAGAAGAGATCATGTCAGATTCTCTCTCTCTCTTACCACCCAGATACCGTGGACAAATCCGCCCCAGCACCCCTAAGAACGTTTCATCAAGGCTGCCAAGATCGGCTTGTCTGGGAGAGTTAAGTCCGCTGTGTTATTACACCCATTATGGCGACTAAATCATACCACCCACTGAACTTGGCATTTTCGGTTTTAACAAAAGCATCGTTCACTGCAAGATGGTAGCATTCACAGATTACAAATCTACAAAGGAAAAGAACATTTGCACTTGGCGATTGACATCTTAAAACAATAAAAACAGGGCAGCGGGAAAAAATGAAGTCTTTCAAACTTCCTTGAAATCCTCTTTTGATGACGCTAATCGCCGTTTTATACTGCATACCAATCAAGCCCTGTAAGGTGCCAATGTTTTTTCCCATCTCTCATTTTTGCTTTGTTCTGTCTAACTGAACCAAACAACAATCCCTTTGAGCCACACAACAAGCTGTGAATCACTTGTGGGAAGATAACACATTTTTTGGGTCGAATTGTGGTTGGGTTTCATGCTGAACTTCGACAGGTTTGTTTTCTGAAGCATTCGTTCCTGTAATGAGCTGGCCCGTCTGCTCCGCTCCAAGAAACCAGAGTGCTAACAGGGGCAATTAGCAGCTTCACCCACCCTTCAAATAGAGACTTTGCGGACAGCCGATAGCCTTGCCATCACCCCGTGTCAATTTAAACACCTTCGAACACACACTCCTCACATACTTGCACTTATGCTTAAACCTTATAATTGGACTCCCACCGAAGATCCAGCTCTAGTCGTGACAAGAATGGGGAGTTGTTGGGAATTTTTTTAAAGTGATATTGATCTACTACAGCAAGGGCAAGCGGCAAACCATTGCAGCTTTTGCAAGAGTCCAGGGACCGCACACAAACCTTTTCTCACTCTGGACAGCTCTAATCTGATTGGCTGACTAAATGCAACTTCCGGGATTAAGAGTACAAGGTAAATTGATACAAACCAGAGAATTTGAGGCTGAAATAACCACTGGATTTGCTGAAGTTTTCTAGGCTAGAAGTATGAAGTCTTTAAAAGATATTTAGAGTTTCATCAGAGACATTACCACTCTGAGACAATTAATAAATATTTTTTAATTGAAAATTCTGCCTCGTTTTACTGTATGTCTGCACAAAATATATTTAACATTTCTGCACAGTTTATTATTGTAGTATAATTCATTTCAGATAAACCCACTCTGCTGTTCACAATTCAGAATTGAGAGTTCACCTTTTAAATTCTTCTTCAATTCCTAAATTTGAATTGAGGAATCAAACAAGAACTTGAATTCAGTTAAGGAAGTAATAAATTATTATTAACTAAATTTTAAAGAAATGTGATTGTAATTTTTAACTAGAATGGCAGCTTTATAAAGTCTGGTTTGAAAATTTTGAGGAACGATAAACATAATGATATGGAGAAGATGATAGACAGAACGATAGATAAGATAGGTAGAACTTTCTTCCTGTCTCAGTGGGCAGATCTAATTGTATGGACCAGAACTTTGCAAAACTAAGCAAGAGCTTGTGTTTCATAGTAAGACCTAAGCTAAGAGCCATAAAGGTGGTGACAGCTCTTTTCAAGTCCTAAAATACGGACAAGTGGCTTAATGCCTTTGAGCGAACATCTGAGGAGGGCCTTTTGATCAAGATCAACCCCTCTATCATCATCCACCTCTCAAGCAAGCGCTCCAAAATGTCCAGCACTCCCAAACAACTGCAGAAAGAAAGTTAAACATTTGTTCAAAGGGAGACGACTGATGTCTGCCTTGCGGTCGCACTTTACCGAGCTGAGAACGTGAGCTGGTGGAAGTAAGAGTGAACGAGAGAAGGAAACCACATCAAATGGAAGAACGCTGGGATATCACCACATCTCATATTCAGCGGTACGGGGGCATTTAAACTGTGCTAAATGGAGAGGAAACATGAAGATGGGATGGTGTGCTGGAGATCTCATTACCGCCTCAACCCATTGCTCTAAATCCTCAGCTCATTCCAGAAAACAAGCTTGAATGTAAGTACCACACTGCGTACATCACAGTTACGTTCATAAAACTTGGTGCCAACACAGCTTGAATCAACCTCTATGCATTATCAAAGAACCCCATTGACAGTCCATTTGGATTTTAATTGACCTCACTGAGGTCTTCGCTTGCCTCGGTGGTTCACAATAGCTCATAGCTCATCATGACTAATGAGCTAAAAGTTGTGTAAGCTGTAAATTAATTAACATTACATAAAGTTTATCCAAAGAAGGATACATTCCTTAATTTGCTCTTGCATATATTTAAATATGGTGAAGATGCAGCATTCCAGGCACTATTGTTTTTGTGCAATGCGGCAAATTGAGTATGTGAAAGAGCAAATGTGATTCAACAGCCATTATTCATTGACAATCTTCCCCTCCAATGCAACTGTTGAATCTCATTATTTAAATTGCAAAAATTATAAGCATTGCAAAAAAGAAAAGAAAGAAAATAAAAGGATATAGAATGATATAGGATGAAAAAAGGATATAGGATGAAGAATATAAACTGTGCATATTATGCAATAAAGCATGTTTTATGTTATTATAAAATATTATATGGAGCATACAATGCATACTGTGGAATAGAATATGCATTATTCTATTCTGAAAAATAAAATTCATAAGATTATAGATAAGATGATATATGTGATATTATATGTGATATGATGAGAGACATAGTATGTGATATATGATATTAGCACTTTGGCATATGCAAATTGCCTCAATTTCGAATTGCATATTCAAATTTCAGTCTTTTCTTACACAAAGATGTGGAATATAGATCATTTTATTATGCTTTTTCATCCATTTTTACTCACCCCCATGTCATCACGTGACCTTTCCAACATGATTACGTAATGCGTGGCGCATCACAGAGCAGTGCAAGACGAGCATTTGTGGTTAAAAAGTATATACACTTTTATTTATTTTTTTAGAAAATTACCAATTGTTTTGCTAGACAAGACCCTTATTCCTCAGCTGGGATCATGTAAAGCCCTTTGAAGCTGCAATGAAACTGCAATTTGGACCTTCAACCTGTTGAACCCTGTTGAAGTCCACTATATTTAGAAAAATCCTTGAATGTTTTCCTCAAAAACCTTAATTTCTTTTCAGCTGAAGAAAGAAAGACAAACATCTTGGATGACATGGGGGTAAATTATCAGGAAATTTTAATTCTAAAGTGAACTAATCCTTTGAGTGGAAATAGAGCAGTGTAAACATTCTTCTAAACATCTCATAACGGTGTGAAACAACATGAGGGTATGTGAATGATGCAAATTAGCAGTTTTGGGAGAACTATTCCTTTAAATTCAACTTTGGAGAAAAAAAGGCAGGAACACAACATATACAAATACAAGGGCCTAAAAAAGTTTTTTAAAAATGTCCTTTGCAAACCGTAAGGGAAAAAAAAAAAAAAAAGCTTAGAAAGAGTGGTAATTCTGCCTTTTTTTAGATGGCGAGGATGGAGAACCAGCCCAAAGGGTCGATGTCTCCACACTGCTGACTTTAAACTGTGCGGTCGGAAGTTCAGCCCGAGGAAATAAATAAATAAAAAGTCTGTGACCTCTGCGTCTGCTATTTTGTGTTTTTCCTTCGAAATTTTAATGAGTGGTCCAGTTGGTTGTCTGCTGCCAGCCGGCGGGGCCCCTTCAACAGCATGAGTCTACTTTCTCCGGCCCCAACCGCATTACGTTCATCGCCAAAACAGATCGAAGACCACCCCTCTCTCCTCCATCCCTATCAGAGCCTTATTTTCACTCAAATACGAGACTTTTTTGTAAATGTGTGGTTAGTGAGAGGCCGGTGGAGATACACAACACTCCCTGTTTCAGTTGAGCTGACCTTCTGGTTTTAACAGCCAAATTTGGAAGCAATGGGGCCCTGCTCTCCTTCCCTTTCATATTACGGGGCAAAATGATCTTTATGGGAATCAGTACGAAGCATTAAGTCAAACACACTACACCTAGATAAAGACTCCCATCATTTCTCAGCATTTCTCCTTTTCTTCTACTGCCAGAATCCATCGGTAGCATAACTCAAGGATGCATGCAAGTGTCTCTGAGAATAAGGCTGACAATCAAATCAAACGCCAATCTGGAACACACAGAGAGTCCTTGAAACTCCCATTCTGACTCATTTTTCCACAACCACAATCATTATTTTGAACTTGCTTGATATTAAATCTAAAACAATAGCCCTGTGAGGACAGTATATACAGTAGAGGATGTTTAAAAGAGGCAGAAAAATAGTGTCATAGCCTGTGAAGGAAAAACAATATTTCTGAAGCCACTTTTTGTCTGTTTCATCTGACACAGTAATGTAATGACTTTGAATTACCTTCAGAGGAGGCTTTTCTCTGCAAATATGGATATATGCAATTGATTATTTTTGGTAACACTTTACCATCAGTTTCATCAATACACATTAAATATCATGAACTAACAAAGAACAACACTTTTACTGCATTATCAATCTTAATGATAATATCTACGTAAACATACATTTCTAGATCATTTTAGTTTCTAAATAAAAAGAAAAATATTTAATTTCACCTTTTCATTTTTTATTCCTCAAACATTTTAAGTTATAAATCAACATTAAATGTATAAAGAAAAAACATGAACATGAATCTAAATTAATAAATGTTGTAAAAAGAAAAAAATCACTGTTGTAAATCCACAAACTAACGTTAAACTTATTGTAAAGTGCTACCAAATTTGGTACTATGGTATGGAGACCTTCAACCTCCTATATCCCTCTAGTACTCCTGTTATCCCTATCTAGAGTCAGGAAGTGCTCAAAGCACTAAAGCACCACAGGCACTGATAAGCAAAAGAGCAGCAAAAAATCCTTTATGAGATAGTGAGAAAAGACAAGAGAGAGTTCGGTGAATGCTGTGGGAGAAAAGAGGAAGAGTGAGGGGGTCTTTGGATTCTGCTGAAGTGATCTATGGGAGAGATGAGTCTGTTGAAGCTCAGTGGATGATGAGGAAAAGCCTGAAATAAAGAAGCACTCAAAAAGCCTTTCTGCCTCCCAAGAGCACACGGTCCCTCCAGGCCTCTGGCCGACCTAGTGCATTAGGAAAAAATCATGCCTGTGTACCTGGAACAGGGATTTTCAAACTAGGATCAGGGGTGCAACAGGAAATCCAAGGAAAAGTGAAGGAAAAAAATGGCGTAAAAATAATTAGAAGCATTGCAAAAAAGGATATAGAATGATATAGGATGAAAAAAAGGACATAGGATGAAGAATATAAACTGTGCATATTATGAAATAAAGCATGCTTCACATGTTATTTATAAAATATTATATGGAGCATACAATGCATATCATTGTGGAATAGAATATGCATTATTCCATTCTGAAAAATAAAAATTCATAAGATGATAGATAAGATGATATATGTGATATGATGTTATATTATACGTGATATGATATGAGACATGGTATGATACATGATGTGTGATATGAGGTGTAATATGATATGATGTGATAATATAATGAGTTATGATAGATGATGATGAGATATATGACATGATGATGAGATATATGATATGAGATATATGATGAGATATGATATGACATGATAAGATATATGATTTAATATGATGAGATACTGTAAGATTTATGATATGATGAGATATGACATATGATATGCTATGATATATGATATGATGATATGAGATATATGATATATAATATGATGATGAAATATATGATGATATAATAAATGATGATGAGATGATATAAAATGATGAGACGATGACATGATGATATATGATATGATATATGATATATGATATGATAGATATAAGAACTCATATTTGGGGATATGATATATGATGTGTGATATGATGTATGATTGATAAGATATGATATATGATATGTGATATGATATATGATACGATATATGATTAGATATCTCTCATCATATTTGGGGGTCCGATTTGAAAACCCCTGTCCTAGATCACAAAAATCCTTCTAAAAGTGATCTTGTTGAACTTAAATTATTAGATTTAAACAAGATAAATTTGCTACTGTACTTTTAAGATTTCTATGTGAATGGCCTCTCTTATGATTGGCTAACCTCTTTGCAAGTAAAAAGAGAGCAAGTTTTAATAGCTGGTAACGATGGAATATATCTACATACTCTTTTCAAAAGAGCAAAGAAAAAAAATCTTGTTTATCATAATATATCCCTGTAAAACAAGCAACAATGAAATGTTCTTCCTTAAGATGACAGTGAGCCCTACAGCAACAAATCGCTGTATCATGCCATAAGGAGTGAAGGACAGGCGTAAAGGTCTTACTTCATTTCCAGCACCTCCTCCAGGTGCTTTCTGCGCTCTGCCCTCAACGTGGTCAGGTGGGCCTCCTTCTCCGCCAAGGACTGCTGGGTGGACGACAGCTTGGCCTTCATGGACTCCAACTCTTGCTTCACCTTTTCCATGGCAGCCAACAGCTCCTCCATCTGTCCATGCAAACAAATAAACATGTTTGTGCTGATGAACAATAACACAACAACAAACAAGCAGAAGGACAAAAACATAATCCCACAGAAACGTCAGATAAGACAGAACGCAAACAAATATGTTGAGTGAACACACAGCAGGCCAAGAGCGAAGCACACAGGGACACAAATGGATTTGTGCTCAGAAAAATGGATGAGTGTCAAAAAAGAGATTAAAACCATGAGGAAAACAATGCAAAAATAGTAAAGAGATTCATATAATAGTCTCAAAGACAGCAGGTGAGATAAAACAAGAAAAAACTATGAACACAAGACCATGTGTGTGAGTGTGTAAGAGTGTTACTCCAGATATATTAACTACATAACTTCGTGATGAGGTTTGTCATACATCACATCCCTAGAGTTATTTCACTCCGTTTTGTTTTTGAAAAGGTGGATGTTCTCCGTTTCTGACTGTAATTTTTCTTTCCTCCTCTCCCTCCATTTCCACACGATGTTTATAACTCGGAGTAACAGGAGTGAGTGAATGAGGAGGATAAATCAAGTGGCGTGGCAGGTTTATGTATTCCATGGAAGGCAAGGTTTAGCGACTTGGCTCAAAGCGGTTCTCACAGCCTCCTCGACCGCTTGCGGTTTAACCCGGGACTCTGAAATCTCTGTTCTCGCAGAAAACTGCGTAGGCCTCGGGCGGCGATCTGTGCAGTCTCCTTCGTCTGTTCTCTATGTTTATCCATCCTTCCCTGCTCTGTGTTTCATCAGCTTTTGTTCCATCCATACTACAGACACTGCTGCGTAGAATCAAATCCAAAAATAGTTCACTAAAAATCCTTTTCATGCTTCACAAACGACGCAAAATGAAGTAGTTGATATGATCATGTGCTATAATCCAAGTCCTATGAAGACATCACAATAGATTTGTGCAAAAAAATAAAAAATAAAATTTAAGACATTATTCACTGATATTCTTTACCTCCACTGGCCTGTTAAGCATTGTGACCAATACAATGAAGTCAGTGAGTGAACTCGAGAACAGATCGGTCTGATTCATGAATGAATCACGGATCAGTTGTCAACAGGATTAACTAATTTACTGTAAATATCTGGCTCAAATGAGTGATTCAGTTTTTCAGTCAGTGAGTTGAACTCGTGAACCGGATGAGTCTGATTCATGAATGAATCATTTAGATCAGTTTTGTCAACAGGATTAACTAATTTACTGAAAAGATCTGACTCAAAAGAGTGATTCATTCACAAATTGGGCAGTGAAGTCAGTGAGTTGAACTCAAGAACCAAATTAGTCAGATTCATGAATAAAACATTCAGATCAGTTTTGTGAACAGGATCAATCAATTCATTGAAAAGAACTGACACTCAAAGCCCTATTTACACCTGGTATCAAGATGTGTTTTGGTCGATCGGATCACAAGTGCATGACACTAAATACAGGTGTAAACAGGGTCTAAAGCGTTTTGAGCTTGTCCACTTTCAACCACTTCCAGAGGTAGTCGAAAATTCATTCGACCGGATTGCTTTTGTAGTTTAAACTTTCATGTGGTCGAATGCGTTCAAACAGCCACAAAAGACCATCTACTCTCCGCCTACTGACCTAACGCGTAAACATTATGGGAAGTGCACTAACCAGATTTAACCGGATTTAAACTTTGTCGGCTGAAGACCCAAGTTTGGTTTGAAGACAGATCCTCAACTGGATGGAACTGAAATAAATACTTTGACTGTTGCGATCCCATTGGACTTATGATAACTGCCTGAATCATAATAAAGCACTGTTCGCCAGAGGAGAACTGGCCCCCCAGCTGATCCTGGTTTCTCCCAAGGTTTTTTTCTTCATTTAACACCTGTTTGCCACCTGATGTCACCTGTTGGAGTTTGGGTTCCTTGCCGCTGTCGCCTTTGGCTTGCTTAGTTGGGGACACTTGAAATTTGATATTCAACAGTGTTTTGATCTGCCTGCACTGACACCATTGTATGTCACCGTTTACTCTAGTGCTGATATAGATAAATTAACTAAGATAATAACTATTGATTCTCACATCGGAATGAATCAATACTGAATTTACTTAAGATGGATAATGACACCATTTTCTTTAAGAGGTGCTGTGCAGCCAAAATTATATACCAGTTATCACTGTAAAGCTGCTTTGACACAATCTGCATTGTTAAAAGCGCTATATAAATAAAGGTGACTTGACTTGATGAAAAATGTACCAAACACAATGTTCTCTCACCATTCCTGATTTCTAACACACACTCACAGCGTTTACTGCGGTCTTGCGGCTGTCAAAGAAGAAATGAAAGCTGCTGCTCTCAGTATGTTTTCCCGTCGTCTTCTTTCGTGTTTATATGTAAATTGTATTAGCTTATTTCGTCCATTAGATCAAAAGATCTAAAAAAAAAATTCCCTCCACTTGAAGAAATTAGGACAGACGTGGTTGACCAAAGAGACAGATTAAAACACGAGGTGTAAACGGGAGGAAGTTTCCTTCATCTACTTGTGACTCGATCGACCAAAATGCATCTCAATACCAGGTGGAAACAGGGCCAAAAGAGTGATTCATTCACAAATTGGACATCCAGCATCCACTTGGATGATGAGAAATCGGCCACAGTATGGCTCCAGTGCGCTCACCACACTCCAGCTACAGGTGGAGAGGAGAGAGAGTGATAGAGCCAATTCAGTGAATAGGGATTATTAGGAGGCCATGATTGATAGGGCCCAATGGAGGGAATTTGGACAAGAAACAGGGTTACACCACTACTCTTTACAAAGTGCCAGAGATTCGGTTTAACGTCTCATCCAAAAGACGGCGCTTGTTACAGTATAGTGTCCCCATTCCTATACTGGGGCATTAGGACCCACACAGACCACAGGGTGAGCACCCCCTGCTGGCCTCACTAACACCTCTTCCAGCAGCAATCTAGTTTTTCCCAGGAGGTCTCCCATCCAGGTACTGACCAGGCTCAACCCTGCTTAGCTTCAGTGGGCAACCAGTCTTGGGCTACAGGGTGATATGGTTGTGGAATTACTTCAATTCAGGTAGTATACCTTTATAAGACTTGAATATAGCACACAAGTCCACTTGGATCACTTTTATCATACTGTTTTGGTGCTTTTGAAACCTTTTTGACAGTCCCTGTCCTCATTCACTTCATCATTATATCAGAAAATTAATTAAAACATCAACAATTCCCCATTTTTCTCAAAAGAAAGTTATGCAGGTTTGGAATGACATGAGGGTGAGTAAATGATGACAATACTTTCATTTTAGGTGAACTATTAATTATTAAAACATTCACTGACAGTTTCATAGCGCTGCCACCCAACACTGCTCAAAGCTGTGAATGCATTTTGTGTTTTGTGAGCACTAGAGATGTTTTCTAGCAGAGTATTTGGAGGCAACAAGCAGAAACACCACCAAATCAAGAATTAGCTGTGAAATTATAATCCCCTTTGGAAAAAAAAAAAACACTATAGAAGTGTATGTGTGAGCATGTGTGAGCCACAGTGCTGCCCTCTGGTGGCTGGAGGTACTGCAGGGTCTGTGAGAGCGCTCAATCCAGCTGTCATCATAAGTCATCTGCCTAATGTACTACACCCGAGCCAAGCCTAGTGAACAAGCTACCAAAACCCGCTCTGCCAAATTTACTGCCGTCTGCTTTCCAGTCTCGCACTCCTATGCTCTCGTTCGTCATCTCATACCATACCAAACTCACACAGGGTTGATACTGAACAGCAACAAATGGGTTGTGACTAAAACACAAGGATGATGGTGCCTCCCCTGGGCACGTGAAATCCACCGGCAAATTCCACCTGACAGGATCAGGTAAGTGAGGGCTCACCGGAATGGCTTATGTTAAAATGTAATGCATGTCAAATTAAAATATAAGGAAGAGGAAAACATTATTCATGTGGAGACAGACCAGGCAAACGTTCTTTTTACCTCAAACGCAGAGCACAGGTCACATCTTAGATGAATAAAACTGGCGAGAGTCTGAGTGGACATAAAAGACAGTAATATTTTTCACAGATACAAAAAAAAAAAAAAACTAGCAAAATTCTCTCTCGGGAAACAAAGTGAGAGGGAATCGAGACTGCCTCAGGCCCCCTAGTATGAGCAGAAAGAAATATTTAAACACTGGCAGCATTAGTTTTACTGCCAGTGGCAACCCTGTGGTGAGGGCGGAGCAACAGGTCTGTCCGTTAAAACAGAGCAGCCAATGAGAGGTGAGGGGGCAAAGACGGAACCATGAGAACTTTACCGCATTTTTATTCAACAGCACACAAAAATCTCGACGAAATTTCCCGCTGTTGTGTAACCACACGTATACACACACAGCAGCAGCGGAGCGGTTAACTAATCAGTCCAGGATGTGCGAGAGGCGATACGGTGTCACCGTGCCTGGAGGGGAGATATCTGAACTGAATCCATCCTCGGTGACCAAACATCATCTGGAACGAATGGATTCGAATGAATTTACAGTGTGCTTGGTTAGTTTTACTGTAAAAGTATTTAGTAAGCGCTGCCTGGAGCCAAATTTGCAAAGCCATCGAGTTAAGTCATTCATTAGGAGATAATTAACAGATTTTAAAGGTCTGACTAAAGGCCTGGCAGACTGATGGGAAAGCCAAATCGCACACAAAATTTTTTAAAGCCTACATAAGGTATCATAGACATTATGGTTCCTAGAACTCTATAGTGTGGATTTGAGAACTTATTCTTACTTGGAACCGGATCCATTTTTTTGGTTTTTAATGCCAAGAACCCCCTAAATGTGATCCCCTTGCAAAGAAGACCCTTCACAAAATATAAAGACAGAATATTTATTTTCTAGTATATAGATACATTTATGCTGTGTGTGAACATGTACTGAAGTCATAAATTATAAAAAAAAAATATTTAATATGTATTTAATAGTGCATCTCAAAATAAACATGAAAAATAAATGCAGTTATTTTTTAAATCTGTTTTACCCAGACCCCCTTGCAGCCTTTGGGGGTTCATGGAGCAGATTTTGGAGAAGGGGAAAAAAAGAAAAAAGGAAAAAGAAAAACTGGATTAGTAAATGTTTTGGACCAATTAAGGTGATTTTTCAAAAGTACTAAAATAATTATTAATGTAATAATGAGTCCCATCAGAGTTTGCTGAAAATTCTCTAAAAGAAAAGCAGAAATATTAAAACCAAAGCAAACACTGCTTTCAGCAAAGACTTGCTTGTGGTGTTGCCTTCTCTGATGGAGGAATGGATGGTGTGTGTGTGTATAAAAGAACAAGGTGGCATGCAGCGCTTGTTTTCTCAAGGGAGTACAAACTAACCTCAGATGTTAGTCAAGTCGTAAAAAAACGCTGCAGTGAATTATGACACCTCGGGTGTGAAAAATTGAGCACTTCACTGGGTGACGATAACACCACTTCCTTTCTCACACTGGGAGCGTGGACCAGTAAGGCAAGAGGAGTACAGATCAAAGCGTTCAAGATGCACGTCCTTTAACCGATCTTCACAGTCCGGCTTCAGCCTCTGCAAGTGTTTTTACGACTAGGAGTAATTGCTCACATCAGTTGTGACGTACCGTCTATGGAATTGATAACAGTGATTTTCTCCTTTTTTGTTTAATTTAAGGCTGGCTGCTCAAAACCGGTGTCAGAAACAGGCCTTGGGGAAAGGAAGAGGATCTGTCAGTGATCAAGGAGAAGAGTGATAAAAAGAACAGGAAAAGAGGGGGAAAAAAGACTGAAGCAGGGTCAGAGGGGCTGGAACAGATGCCTCATCAGATGAGGGAAGGCACGTGGACATAAGCAAAGAATGAAGCAGAGAGCAGCATACTTGCCTCTTTGCGCTACAAGAGAGCAGAACAAGAGAAGAAACACAGAAATAGGTAAATGCAATGCACTAAAAGGAAATATTAGCAAAATCTGAAAGAAAAAAAAATAAAAATAAATAAATAAATAGACAAAGAAAAGCATTGCCTTTTCAAAAAAAATGTGGTGCTCTAAATGGCTAAAAAATGGTGTTGAGGGGCAATTGAACCACATACAAGGTGTAAAAGGTGAAAATTGGAGAATGTTTTGTTCAAATTGCCTGCAGAAAATAGCCAATTAAAAATCTGCATGAAAATTAAGTGACGGATGCTGATTGTAAAGTTGATGATACACGTGGCAACTTTTTGAGCAATGTTGCTGGGCAATGTTGCCGTCAACGGGCAACCTGATGAGACACAGGGCAACTAATTAGGGCAACGGACAGTTGGCAGCAACTAATCAGAGAGGAGAAAATCTATTGCCAACCCAATACATACTTTATTATAAACACTTGTTAGGCACTTTATTTCAACTTTTCAAATATTTTCTTCATTTTTATTAAAAATAAATGCCTTTCCGATCTGATTTGTGATCGGAAAAGGGAGAAGAGCGAGTTTAGCAAAAGGCAGATTCGAACCCTCGTCGATCACATCAAAAGCTACATTCATGTGCCATACGCCCTACAATCTACGCTACTACAGACGGTAAACAGATCCCGTCTTTTTAGTATTTAACTGAAAACATTCAATGGCTTAATTACAGCTTACACACATTACATTGGACAGTTGTTGGTATTTTAAGCAATATATGAGGTAAATTCCCTGTTTTGGGTTGACGCATGACAACTTACTAGCGTAAAAAGATATAAGTTCACACTCCTTTTCTCCGCTCCACTGCCGCTGAGAGGCCACCGTCTTGTTTGAATTTTTTCTGAAATCTCCGAACCGGTCACGTGATCGGCTGCTAACATTCTGATTGGAGGATCTCAAAAAATTGCCCACGACCGATCTAACGTATCCAGATATAAATTTGTTGCTCATTCTCAGTGGGAAAGTGCCCAAGCAACATTCCCCGGCAACATTGCTCAAAAAGTTGCCACGTGTATCATCACCTTAAAAGTAAGAAGTACTGTGACTGTACCATGGTACTGTATACAGCATATATCAGTGGTTCTCAACTGGTTTGGCCGTGGGACCCACATTTTCCCATGGTCATTAGCTGTGAATCAAATTTTTAGGAATTTTAATTTATTTCTCAAAAATGGTACCGTCCCACTTTACTTAACATACACATAAATTTTAAGAATTTCACTGACACTGATGAATAAACAGTATAAGTTAAGGAGTTTCAATTAGTTTTTGTTAATACAATATAGCTAGTAAGTTGGTATGAGCCACCACAGTCATCAAAAATAAAGAATTTGTGGTATTTTGGGTTTAAGGTTACAGAAACTACAGTTACCATGGTAAATACACAATACTAACATGAACTGTTAATAAAATAAATGATTATTGATCCTGATGAATACAATAAACTTCATACCTGCACGCAAAACCTTCCCAGCTAATACACAATGTACCACTTACATAATTTATTGGTACTTTTTTGGTAATTTTTAATGACAATGTACTGTAACTACAACATTGCATGCTCATTCTGAGTTCTGGACAACGAGAGATGCAGATCAGTGGAACGAAGCTTGAAATGCTGTAAAAGAGACGAGCGCAACAGTCAAACATGTCCGTCTTCCGCCTTTACGTAGAACAACAATGGAAAAGTAGTGCAGTTGAATGGAAAAACTCATTGTGTGTGACAGACGAGCAAGATCTTTGCAGAAGCGTCAACAGCTTTCACGAATATTTTCAAAGTCTTGCATCAAAAAAACATTTTGAATTAAGTTTTTGTTGTTTCTTTGATTACACACTCCACGGCCGACTCTAAATAGTCTTGCGACCCACTTTTGGGTTGCGACCCACCGGTTGAGAAACAGTGGTAGATATGATGGTAACACCTAGATACTTTATTATAACTCATGGTACTGAATAATTACTCTACTCGTATACCAATTACTGGTATTCCAAGATGTTTTAGAGTACCACGGTACCATCATGGTAATGGTTACAGAGTCAGACTAGTAACCCGAAGGTTGCAGGTTCAATTCTCGATACCGGCAGGAAATTATTTGAGCAAGGCACCTAACACCCCCAATCACTCCCCGGGTGCCACAGCAAAAATTGCTGCCCACTGCTCCGGGTGTGTGTGTCCACGGTTTGCAGTGTGTGTTCACTACTCACTACTTCTAATGTGTGTGCACTAACTTGGATGGGTTAAATGCAGAGGACAAATTACGAATATGGGTTACCATACTTGGCTTTCACATGTCGCTTTCACTTAATTTTTACCCATCCTCACAAAGGGCCGACCTTTACAAAAAACTATGAGGTATGAGATAGTAATACCATGGTACTTTAACATACATCATGGTACTCACTGATTACCATATTGACATCCCATGGTATTTGCATAGTAATTCAAAGAACACAAAGGCATAAGTGTCATGTAGTGTCCACAAAAAAGATACAGCATTACAATGCTCCATGTTCTAAAAACATGGTAATACCACAGTGCAGCGCTTGTACGTGGAAGACATCATATTGGTTTGTTATTGATGTGCACTGTGAGGTGATGAGATCACGGTGGGCGTTAGATCAGGGCCTTCTCTTCAGCCCGTGCCGAGCTCAGAAGCTTCTAATCACCTCCTGTGAGAGATATATCCAGACTAACCCAGATGCTCGGAGCAGAAACATAACACTAATAAAAAGTGCTTAATGCAGCAGCGTGCTGTTTTTCTCCTGCTCTCTCTCCCCTTCTCCTCATCCGTCTCTTCCTACTCTCTCTTCCCTGGCTGCCAAAAGAGCAGCCTCGTCCTCAACGGTGAGCATAAAGCCAATTTCAACAAGCTGGTCTTTGGATCTTGCTGTGTTTTGGGTGCTGAGCTTTGTGTCTGGATCTCAGCTGGTTGGGAATATTAGCAGAGGAGGGAGTTTTATTTCCCTCTAAAGTTTTATCATAAAAATCCAGGCTGTTTCTGACGATGGCTCAAATACAAAATTGAGAAAGAGCTGCGGCAGCTGTAAGAGCTATTTATTCTTTGACTAATTTCCATGTCTGTTTTTGGCCTGGACTGCTTGGAGAACTCACGGTCTGCCATGGCTCTGCCGTCACGCTGCCCCCTGCAGTATGGAGTGAGAACTGACTGTGAATCTGACTGACTGCTTGAGATTTTGACAGAGTCTCTTGATTGGTTCAGAGTGAGAGAGGTTCAGAACGAGCTAACTGCCAAAACAGCCTATTTACACCTTTTTTTGAGAAACAATTCACCCAAAAATGAAAATTTTGTCAATTCCTCATGGTGGAATAGACTTTTGGTCTTTTTCTCACACAAAGCTATCATATGACTTCAGAAGATCTGAAATATAGCAAATGAGACAACTTATATGATGCTTTTATGGTGTTTTTTGTCCCATCCTCAGTCACTTCTATTGTATAGAAAAGAGCAGCTTGGACATTCTGCTTAACGTCTCCTTTTGTGTTCCACCAAAGAAAGTAAGTCAAATGGATTTAAAACAACATAAGGGAGAGTAAATTACAACAGAATATTGATTTTGGGGTGAACTACGCTGTTATTAGCAGTATAACTATTGACCACGTGTTTATATAACAAGTATTTAGAGTTACATGCAATGGGGAAACTCAACTTCCCACTGCAGAAACAGAATTGTGTTGGACGCACTACATAAAAGTTAAATCAAAACATAACTTATCCTGATAGACAGACGCAAATGAGCATGACTTCCAATATAATGGAAAGAAAGCAGGGGGAAAGCATAAGAGAGGCCTTCCACATAAAATAATGATCTGATAGAGCTCATCTTCAGGGAACAGTCAATAAATTGCACTCTGTCAGTGGTTATGCTTCCTATTTGGAAAAGTTTGGTTTGGATCAGGACCAAAAGCCACATTTATAGAACACCCCAATCTAAATGAGAAAAAAAAAGGTCACTGAGATGCAGCAAAAATGATGAAAAACACAAAACTCAAATCATTCCTTGTAAAAAGAAAGAAAACATTAATCGAGCCATACCTTGAGCCGCTTTAAGCCAGCGCGGCCGGAGTCATGCATTAGGTCATGAGAGCGCTTCGCACAGGCAGTGAGCGATGGACAGGAAATAGAGAAAAAGAGGGAATATAGAAAAAGTCAAAGAGGAAACAGAGACAGAACAGAGCAAAACAGAACAACAGTTTGAAACAAACCACGCAAACTGAAAATTGGAAGCAGAGGAAGAGGGGCTAGAGAAAGAGAAAGAGGATGGTAACCATGGATCCGGCATGACAACAATGAAACATCTGAGCAAGAACAGGTTCGGAGCGGAAAAGAGATCCATACGGGATTGGGTCAGGCCGGCAGGGGAAAGGGGGAAACTTGTGGTGAAAGAGGAAGGGCGGTTTCGAGACATCCCATCATCCCCGGTCAACATGAGCAGAGAGATTGAGGCTTTCTTTGGTCCACTGCCTCCAGGGAAGGTTATGAAGTATGTCATTTCGCTGCTGAATCATGTCTGGAGACTGGACGTGTGTTTTCATGTGGTCTTGGGCAAACGTTTTCACTGGCCCCGCATGAGCGGCTGGTCGCTTTCGTACATCCCGGCCGTAAATCCCGTGCCGGGGCTGAGTGACTGGTGTCACTGCACACACCGAGGGCCCTGTGCAGGAAGAAAACGCCCCCCTTTTTCTCTCTGCGACCACATTTGCCCTTACTAGCACATGACTCATTAAAGCAGTTGCTGCAACAGGGGTTTGGCAGGACAATAACGCTCATGAAAACATCAGCTAAAATAAGCCGGGCTCATCTGCTAAACAAGCACACTGAACAGATGGAGAAAACATTGTTTTGACACCCAGGTCTTCTGATACAGCAGCCCACACTTCTGAAATATCATCACTGACAGGAAGATGGAGTGGGAAAATAGGGGGAAAACTTGAAGGAATAATTCACGCAAAAATGAAAAATCGTTTACTTATGTTGTTCCAAACCTTTACGACCTTTCTTCTTTGGAACACAAAAGAATAATGTTGATTCATGCCATTATTCATTCTTCTCTGCTGCAGCTCTTAAATCAAATATGCCACAAGTTTGATGACATCACGAGACACGCAAGCACCTTGTCAAATGCCGACTCAAATGGCAGAGGTAACGACTTCAAGTCTGATTGTCACATAAAGCCATCATATGGCTTTAAAAGACTTTAAAAGACACACAAGCTGTATAGACTATAAAAACTGCATCAACACTAAGAATTAAACAATAAGGTTCAATTTATTAAAAGTAATGCATTAGGTATCAACTAATAAGGAACAACTACTGTATATTTTACAGCATTTAATAATATAGCTTAATGTTAATTAGAATAAATATACATTTGTTCATTTTTATGTCCGTTTCATGTCTGTTCATATAACTTAGAATGTCAAAAATGTATTAGTACAATAAATAACAAGTATACTAATTATTTGGGGGACTGTTTATTCAAATTCATTCATCATTCTCCTTTGCATTTATATGCATTTACTAAATCAAATTTCATTGATTGAAAATATTATGCAAGTACAACTATCCTGCTGGGAGACAAAAAAGCATGCATGAATGCAAAAATGAATGCATGAATGAATGGGTTGAAAAAAAAAAAATTATTAATATATTTATAAATTAATATTAACCAAGGCCATAACCATGTCTTGACATTGGGGGGACTAGGAATTAAATAATTAAAAGGTTAAAAGGTATTCAAGGGAATAATGAAAAAGAAACAAGAACAGTAAAAGTTCCAGGTCTATTGCAGTTATTAAGTAATAAATTTAAACTATTTGCTAATAATATATATTTTTTAAAATAGTCACTCTTATATGCATGTCTAATATGTCAAAAACAGAAAACTTTTCATGTCTTGTCACATTCAGTTATGAATTACATTAATCATATCAAGTTAATCAAATAATAGCAAGTTTTCAATTCAAAACGGCTAAATTTCATAAAAATGTTAAGTAGTCACTGGATGTTACTGTCGGTCGCTGAATATTTCAATCATAAAACAATCGTCAAATATTAAATGTTTAGCTACTTACTCGCCACATACTCTTTCACTGCTAAAACATGAGTGTCGCATTGGAATTTGTGCTTGTCTTTAGTGAACAGTAAGCCCCGCCTTCTTTGATTTGATTGGCCAGCTCACTCATTCTGACAGTGATAAGTGAGGCAGACCAGCCTAAAAATGTAACTTTTAAAACTTTTTTTGTCATTCTAACAACAAACAGAGCAGTGCATAATGGAGTACAGCATCAATAATATCAAATATTGAGGGGGACAATTTAGCCATTTCTAATTATTGGGGGGAGACTTGCCCCCCCCCCTCAATGTCTATGGTAGTTATGGCCCCGATATTAACCAAGATTAATAAATGCTGTAAAATTGAAGAAACTGTTCCTTGTTCATTCATAATACCTCATGCATTAATAATCTAAACAAATTGAACCTTTGTGTAAAATGTTACCAAAATTGTATATGGGTTAGGAATGACATAAAAGTGAGCAAATAATGACAAAATTCCATGTTCATTTGTGGTCATATATTCCTTTAAGAAAGAATGAAGAATAGTAGCACTCTAGTAGAAGACATTCACACTGACCTGTGTAATTGTGAGAAATATTTCAGACTTGGTACATATGATAACTCATAGAAACACATGTTTGGATTCATATTTCCAAATTTCATTAGCTGCATGAATGGAGCAAACAACTTGTAGCTCTCCCATGCTCTCAAATTAAGTACACATACACAGAGAACTTTAAAGGGAGCTCAACAGATGCATATGGTTTGACGAGAGAGAGAACGGCCTCGTTTTTGGCCAGAGGCTCGCTTTTATGTCAGCGTAACAAAGAGCAGTCGCCCCCATCCCCATACATTTAAGACCAACATACTGACAGCAATTTGTACAGGCACCGTGCTCGGTCCAACATGTGCTCTGCACAATGCGAACTACAGTATGAAATGAACAGCTATTGGAGGAAATTGAACACAGAGCTAAAGACGAACGCTTGCGTATGATTGGCACAACAGAGGGTGTGGTGAAGCAATGCAGGGACGTTAATTAAATAGCCGAGGAGAGACTGTGTGTGTGCGTAAGGAAAAATGTGTGCGTGTGTTAGAAGCTAATTAGATTTTGCATGGTTTAATGCAGGACCACAAATTACGCATTTAAAAACATGTCTGCCAATTGCCAGCGAGGCAAGCTGCCATCCATTTTTCTCTCCCAATCATGTAGCTCATAACTCCTAAAATATGTAACCCGGAATATGAGTTCATTCTTATATAACAGGTGCCAGGGTGGGGAGGAACTTCTAACGGCGATATCCTGAGTGCATATAGCGAGACTTGATGCGGCTGGGACGTCGGTAATGAGCGTGGAGACTGGCTCCGGAGGGTGGCACATGTACTGTCCCCATTTCCTCTTCTCTCTGGGCCCAAATGAGGGGGCCGGCCAGGCTTAGCAGCAGCGTTGGCTCCCGCCTCAGCCCACGGCTCTAATTAACCTCCGGGGGATTGGAGCGGAGGTCCGCCCGGCGGTGAAGAAACTCTGGGCCATGATACGTTCCTGAGACTGCAACGCGCAGTGGGACGACGCTCAGCCAGCCATGCGAAATCTCTAGAAAATAGAAAGAAAAGGAAGGAAACGGCAGGGCGCCAGGATCCACAGAAGGTAGAACAAACCATTAAGGGTTTAAAAATGAATTTCTCAATTGAGCCAAGTTAGATGGACAGAGAAGGAGAAAGGAGAGGGAAAAGTTCAGGGAATTCAGGTAAAGGGGAAGCAAGATTTTGGCAGCTGCTTTGCGCTCCGTTTCAAAGCCTGACTGGCTTGCTTGTGTTGTCCGGTTCATGGAGGACTCATTCGGAGAAGGTTATAGGAGTTTGATGCTATCTCCAGGGCTCCAAAGACAGCTGGACTGTGGTGCAATCCGCATTGATGCCTTTAAAAAACATGTAAAATTGGGCCGGAACGACCTGGGAAAGGCATTCCAGCATCTTCAAATCATAAAATACCAAATTATTGGCAGTTTATTTGTCAAATCAATCCATTTCCAGGATGTTCCAGTCCAGGACACACATTCTGTCTCCACTTAGAGAGTTTAATTGCTAAAAAAATTCATTGATAGTTCACCCAAATATAAGAATCATCATTTATTCACCATCAAGTCATACCAACCCCATAAGGCTTAAAAAAAATTACACAAATTACGAATTACATATTTTTTTTTAATGAAACTTGAGACATTGAAAGTCCAAGTAACCAAAACTTAGAAGATCCAAAAAGGTCATAAGTGCATTGTAAAATGAATCCGTATAAATCGAGTGGTTCAATCCAAGTCTTTTGAATAGCTTTATATAATGAACAGATTTAATTTAGGCTTTTATTTCATCTGTGACGCACAAGAACCAATGAGGTTTGTGATGCACTCTATGTTTGTGTGTTTATGTATGTGAATAAAAGCCAAAGTTCAATCTGTTCACCATATCTCTTCAAAAGGTATGGATTAAACCGCTCGATACATATGGATTCATTTTACAACTCCTTTATGACCTTCTTGGATCTTCAAAGTTGTGGTTACCTAGACTTTCAATGGAGAACAGAAACCTCTCAGGTTTCATTAAAAATACCTTAATTTGTGTTTCGAAGATTAACCAAAGTCTTATGGATTTGGAACGACATTAGGGGGAGTAAATGATGACAGAAATTTTTGGGTGAACTAACCCTTTAAGCGGACCCGGTTAGAGGCGATATATTTGCCTAGATATTTCACTCCTCTACCTCCAAAATCCCAGTTGCTTACAAATGCTAAGAAAGAAACGCTGGTATATGCTGTCCACACACGAGACGTTCCTCATGTGCACACGTTCTATGTAGCTGAACTGAAACGGACCAAAGTTAGCAGTCCTCACACAGGCCACACAAAGCTTATTTATGTTCTAAATGAAGACTGACTGTAGACACAAACATGTAACCCATGCATGCCACATGAATGTTCACCACTGGCACAGCGATGCAGCGCTGGCATGGATCTGGATGGTTGGCACAGCTCTATGTGCTGGTGTGGTGATGTGCAGTGACAGGCAGGCTTTTTACTGGTTCCTGAGCCATGTGAAGGAGGCTTTTTAGCAGGAGCGATACGTTCGCCAAGCAAAAGCCATTACAACCCAGCCTGGGAGATGCTAGCCTTGCATGGATGTGCATACAGTGCTGGGTAAACACTGGAGAGGATGTTTGACTGGGAGGAAGAGGAAGTGGACATTTCCACAATGGAAAGATGGCCATTGGATTTGGCTAGCTTCACATTGAAGTTACCGCACACATTTAGCTTCATGTAACAGATCACAGTCCTCATTACAATAGTACACAGGAGCTCTTTAGAAACATAATTGGATAATGTAACCAGGGAACTGTTTATTACACTTGAAAAGCTATGGACTATGATAGCTGAAGTCTTAATGCTGCCAAAGCTGGCTGCTCCAAGCCTAATCTTGTTGCCAACTGGCAGGAAGGGTGCAAAATAACTATCCAAAATGTTGTTAAACATCTTCTGGAGCGTGCGCTGGAGTAAAGCTGTAAAAAAAAATTCAATAAAATAAAAAGAAATAAAAAGATATAAAATACAATTTTAACAAAACAAAATAAAATAAAATAAAACTATTTAATATGCCACTTCTATTTGGACTCAAAAGAAAAGGCACAGGGTATTAAATAAAAATGATTTGAACGTAAAAAAAATAACAAGTGAACAATATGTGCAGTCCAAAAAAGATAGAGAGATTTAAAAGAGAGACTACTGGCATATTAATGACACTTGGGCTTCATCTGTTTCTCACCTGTTTCTCAGCGTTTGCACGAGCAGATTCCTCTTGTGCCAGCACCATTTCTCTCTCGGCCGTGATCTGTACACTCTCACGCAAGGCCTCTTCCAGCTCCTCGATGCGTTCATCCTTCTGCCGCAGAGAATCCTGGGAGGAAAAAATATTGTAAAATATTTTGCTAACATTCAACAAAAAAAACGCTATCGTGTACAACTGACAAACTTGCCTATGAGGATTTTTATTGATAAAGATTTTTTGTAGAATGTCAGGTACAGTTCAATACCTGGACTTAACTGCCTTTTAACTGAAATTGAATAATATTTAAAAAAAATCTGACTGTGAAATTTTATTTGAGGAGCTTTGTTCAAAGATAGTGCACATGCACATCGAAACTGACCCTTAAAGGGTTAGTTCACCCAAAAATGAAAATTCTGTCATTAATTACTCACCCTCATGTCGTTTCAGACCCGTAAGACTTTCGTTCATCTTCTGAACACAAATGAAGATCTTTTTAATGAAATCTGAGAGCTTTCTGACCCCTCCATTAACAGCCTATGCAACTACCACTTTCAAGCCCCAGAAAGGTAGTAAAGACATCATTAAAGTAATCCATTATTTACAAAATATTAATCTCCAACGTGTGTTCACGAGAGCAACACGACACTTGCTTGTTGAGTTGATGAGAGCGGACGTTGCTGCGTGAACGTGTCAGAGATTAATATTTTGTAAATCGCTTCATAAAATTAAACCACTGGAGTCACATGGATTACTTTAATGATGTCATTACTAGCTCTCTGGGGCTTGAAAGTGGCAGTTGTGTAGCTGTCAATGGAGGGACAGAAAGCTCTCTAAAGGGATCTTCCTTTGTGTTCTGAAGATGAACGAATGTCTTACAACATGAGGGTGAGTAATTAATGACAGAATTTTCATTTTTGGGTGAACTATCCCTTTAATAACTAACAAGTGTAGCAGCAGGTAGTTCTGAGAAAGCAAGTTGCAGTCAGTTCACAGCATGTGAGGTTTAAACATTATGAATACTAGGACTGCGGTAAGTGAGGGCAAACCAAGCTGTCCGTCTCAAGGACGTGACTCATGTACAGTCTGCTCCCATGATGACACGGTGCAGATCTATGTCTCGCCAGTCAAGAGTGAAATCACACTACTTCAAGCGTCTACTCTCTGCTCGGGCAAACGTATACAACGGAGTCAAAACCTAGCTATCATGAGCGCCTGCAATTGATTGTATCGGGAATTGGAAAAACAGAGGAAAAATGATGAACAGAGAAAAATTCAGATTGAAAGTGTGCTAGAGACCGAAAGAACGCAATGGTTAGGGACTCAAATGAATAGGCATTGTGGGATACGTGGAGAAACGCCAGAGCAGTGCTGAATATGGGAACAGTCTTGAGTTCATTACGCTGCTCCATTTCAAGGAACATTCACATTTCATTTTCCCCCCACATTTCAAAAACGGCTACAAAAGTCCTGACTCGTTTGGCAGGCCTGAGGCACTTAGTACAGACCTCTACAAACATGCACTCTGACGTACACAACCGAGCAAACAGACGCTACACACACATACACACAAACTGCCATTCATACAAATGGAGCTCTACAGTGGTAATGGCCTCCATGCTGAGAAACTGCCTTCCAGCTAAAAGCATCAGCCTTCAATATGAAGACAGAGGCCTGTTGCACACAATCCCAGACGCCGATGATCACAGCGAACATTTTCATCTGGTATCCCACACCACAAATTCCTGCTAAAAGAGGCAATGTGAAGGTACAAAGATAACCAGATGCATCTGTCATCCTGCTGTAGACAATCCTGAGAGAAAAATCCAGAGGTTTTTAACAATTTGCAAAGATGCTAGCATGCAAAACTGACCATGGCGGGGTTTTAAAATTTTTGATTTTACATTTATGCATCTGCCAGACATTTTTTGGCATGTATTTTTTAAAATCTAAAGCAACTGCCTTTTTATGTGATACATTTTTTCTATGCATTTCCTGGTAATTTGAACCCTTGGTTTAAAGTTATAGAAATGTACATAACATAACATAACATTTTGACTTAACAGATCTTCAAAATAGACAAAAGAAAAAAAAAAAACTTAAATATAAAATCCAGAGAATCTTGAGGGAGAAATCATGAAGTTATAATGATAATGAAAAAATGACTTTATAAGCCATTTGCAAACATGCTAATACTGTGACTTTTTTTTTTATTGATTTTAAATTTAGATTTTGGGTGAGCATAGAATTAAAATTCCACCACAGTGGAAGTATGGAAGTATGGAAACCTCCAGGACCTCATCAGACCATCGTGGGGCCCACTCAGAGTCACTGGCACAGAATTCAAATTCCACCACGGTATGGAGGTATTGAAATCTCCAGGCTGGTTTTGTAAAAGTGCATCCCAGGCAGAACACACCATCCTGGGCAAGCCCTGGAGGAATTTCTCCCTTAATTTGGCAGAAGCTTTTATCCAAAGCAACTTACATTCAAGGTATACTATATTTACATACTGTATACAGATCTTTTTTTCCAATGCATTTTCTGGGAAATAACTAGGTAAAATTAAAACAGAATAAATTTATTTATAAAATTTTGACTTAACAGATCTTCCCAAAAAATCTAAAATTTCTTGTATGAAAATCTTCAGAGAATAATCAAAGTTTTGAGTCATTTGCAAAGATGGTAACATTCAAAACTGACTGAATTATTTTTATTGATTTTAACCTGATATTTTATTATTGATTTATTGATTTCTATGCATTTGACAGACAATTTTATTCAAAGCCATTTATATTCAGGATATACTTTATTTTTTAAAAGAATCTGGGATATAATTGAGGATAATTGACACATTTCATTTGTTCAAAACAGTTTAAAATTATAAGATGGAACATTTTGTCTCTAAAATTCCTTCCAACAATATATGCATCATCTTTCAATATCAAGATAAGAGGCTTGATGCACACAATCCCTGACACCATTTTCATCATTCTCATCTGGAATCCCACGCCACAAATTCCTGCAACAACAGGCAATGTCGATAACCAGATGCATCTGTTGAATCGGCAGGATTTTTCTGTAACCAAGGTCAGCATTTATAGGAAGTTCAGGACACGAGGAGGGTGACGGGGGTACAGATCACAGCATGTGGTATAAAGGCTCACTCTTCTATCTTATTTTGACCATATTTAGCTTGCGCTTTCCTCTCGCAGGCAGACCGCAATCACTTTGGTTTGATTTAAAGCGACAGTAATCCTTTTTGCTCGGTCAATATCTCATTACGGTAATGCTTTTGGTGCCAAAACCACACAGATGATAGAAGGAGACACCTCAGGGAAGCCACAAATCAAAGCCACATGCTGTACCGTAGGGACCGTCCGGGCTCGGGTGGGGTTTGCTGGGGAATCTGCCCAGCGCTCCGCAGCTCGCACAACCAATTAGGAGATGAGCAGGACAAGCCTGAAGAACAAAAGCTTAACTCACACAGTTGGGGCAGAATGAATTGCAGCTGTCTAACATGCTCACTCACACACAAATAATCAACCATCGGTGGCCTGATTCAACACAAGGTCGTTCCGTTCTCATCTGTGGCTTCTTTTTGGAAGGAACGGGACTGAAAAAATGTGTCTGCAGTGTCATAGTACCGTCCCAGGACACATGGAGACAGAAACTGACTCGAGCGGTTTCAGCAGTTCATTAGGGTGAGGAGTTTAGGTCATAGTAATGCATTATTTAAAATAATCCAAAAACAGCAAGATGACCTCAGCTAAAATTCTAAGAAAAGACACAGTCAAAGTGGAGGGTTTGGTAGCAGATGTCCCTTAAAGCTGATGATATACATTTTCCCAGCGGGAGGATTCTTCTGTACCATTCTAGGTGCGAGAGTGAGGAATCGCAAATGTTTAAAAAAGAACCGGAATGGAGCAGCAGGTGTCCATCCTTCCTGGCTAGGGAAAGCGTAAAAGACGGCCAAAAGCATGGTAACATCAAACAACATACGCCAACAAACAGGCCCAATAAAAAAGACCTTGGAAGTCTATTAAAGAAATGAGAACATGCGGATTTGATTCCCTCTACCCCCACCATCTGATCCCGTGCTCCCGATCCTGGATCTGGTTTGAGTTGAAACAGTTCTGTGAAAGCACGGAGGCCGAGGCTGCCGCACAGGAGGACGAACGCGAAATGCTCTGCCAGACTGAACGGTATTAGGTTTTGACTCTTTAGAGAGTCGAGAGACACAACAAACCCAATGTGAATGAGTTCAGTAAACGCTCAACGAATCCACCGTTGTTTAAAACAGCAGGGAAAATCATTGGATGAGGTAGAAAATTTGAAAAGAAGTAGCTGAAAGTGGGCCACAATAAACTTGAGTGTTGTTAATTTGTGAACGCAATCAATAACAAGAAGGCCAGGAGAGGAGGGAATTAAAGTGAGTGACAAGCAGAAAGAAATCTAAGCTTCCATGACGAGCTCAAAACAGGGCTTTGAAACACTCCCAAGAGAGCTGGATATCAAGCCTCTGGGTGCTGTGGTTACAGCAGATCTGAGAGCTACGAACACTGTTTACTTCACTTCTATAACCTCCTGTGATGTGGTTCTTTGAAGCGAGCCCTTTCCGGCATCTTCCAACTCAGTCTGTCTACATCTCTCTCTCTCCCCATCTTACACTGCTTTCTGCATGTTCTACATCAAGATGACGGCTTGATGTGGGGGAGTGAGGTAAGACGTGTCAGTGTGTAAGTAGTGCAGAGCCACGGGAAGTAGGGGTGTTGAGGGTGCTGCAGCACCCCCTGTTTTCACAGGATTGTAAATGCAACACAAATTTTTTGTACATTTACATTTATTCATTTCCAGCATAAAGTAATTTATTTGTAATAAACACTTAAAGTGGGCTATTAAAAAAGTTATTTGTTATATTATGTTTTTTTAAAACATACGCGCAGAATGTGATGTCATATTGTGACGTTGCAGCGTGCGTAGAAAGAATCCGCCCCCTCTACTCCTGAGCGCAAGTCCAACTTCGGTGTTGTGTAAGATAGGCAGGTTTTTTTGTGCTCATTTTTTTTCCTGTCACTGTGCAGGATATTTTATTGTATATGACATTGTAGGCAGCTCAATAACCCTTTTATTTAGAGGCTTAATGTACAGTATGTCCTGTAGACCGCTCCATTGCATAATGATTGCAAGCAGTATCAATAATGCCAAAAATGTGATGTGCAGTCAAATGTCCTGGTGTGTATGCTGTTCAAATGAGTGTTTTCATCCAATATGCTTGTTGTACTTCATTGAGCTTTGACACGCTTTATAGACTCGATATTCCTTATTATTCAAATGTGGTGAACATCCCCCCCATAACGTTGTGATGTTATTTCCATCATTTTTGGTCAAGATCTTGTATTGACAATGCAAGAGGTGAGCACTCTGTAAAGTCTCCTCCAGCACATCCCAAAGACTTTCAGTGAGGTTAAGATCTGGACTCAGAGGTGCCAATTCATGTGTGAAAATAATTCTTCATGCTCCCCCCCAACCATTCTTTCACATTTGAGCCTGATGAATCTTGACATTGTCATCCTGGAATATGGCCATGATTCGACTTCCTACATGGTAGTTTAAGAAATAAAAAGCTACACACTCCATCAATTAGGGTTAGAAGAACAGTTGCCAAACATATAACATGCTTGAAACATAATAATCACTGTAATAATGATCCAGTCGTAGTTTTTGCCTATTTAAATCCAAACAGCGACTTTTTGGCTGGGCAGTGTATAATTATGAAGGAAAACATTGAAACTGGATAATGCAGTATTAGTAAATTTCTCCCCTAATTCAAAATATTAATAAATACTAAAACAGTATACAAATAATACTAAAATAATGCTGAAATATAATAAAGAATTTTAAGCTTAAGAAAACAGTGAACTTGTTGTTCAGAGTAAACGTGTAAACACCCATTATGCTGAGTAAACAAAAAAAAAAAAAAAAAAATGAGCATCAGGAAAAACATTGGCCAGGTGTGTTAGACCTTCGGGTCTCTCCACCCTCCGCCTGTGGTGGTGGGAAGCTGACCTTTAATTCACAGTCCTGTGATCACTGCATTGAACGATAATGGTTGTCTGGGCACAACGTGTCATAAAACAGGCTCCTCAAAGCATAAAGTCATTATCATCAAAGTATCTCTGCGGGGAAATTCTGCCCTCAGCAGGGAAGCCACTGGGGCAGTTTCAAAGCCACTAGTTTATGTACATGACAGTGGACCCAAAAAAACAAAAAAACACAAGAATGAGAGCAAGAACGTCCCACACGGCCTGAGGCTAAACACTTAGCATAAGAAGGAGGAGAAAGACTTGAGATGTAGCAGAACAAAGATGGGTGTAAACAACAAGGCTCTGTGCTGATTGAAGGGGTGGAGGGCCTACATATGGGGCTGATGGGTATCAGATGGTGCAGCTATGTGAATGAAAAGTCTTGTTTTAAGCAAGTCAGCTCACTTGGCGGCCATTTTGGATCTGGGTAACACCCTCGGGCAGTTGTTTTCTAGTCATGCAAGCTCAGCTCTATCTACTTGCATGGGGAGAGAGTGAAATCCCCCAAAGTATTTGCCAACTTGTGTTGCAATAACACACACTTCAAAAAAAGCAGCCTATTTTTAATGAGTTTTTCTTTCTAATTTTCTTGAATCATTTTTGCTTAAGAAGCAGCACTGCATTACACATTTAAACTTGCTTTCAGAGAACAAATCTTTAGTATGAGTGTATTTTGTCTTACTGCACACCCAGCTAACAAAAATATGTTCTAAGAACAATCTGTTAACGTTAAGTTATGAAAACGTTATTTCAGAATGTTGTGTCAACATTCAAAACATCCACCTTTTTTTGGTTATGCAAACGGTAAAGAAACATTCCATTTTATCATTTTGCAAAAATTATGGAAACGTTACTTTTGAATGTTCTTTGAATGTTCTGAAACAAATAGCAACATTTAAAGAAGTTTGACGAACATTTCAGAAAAAAAAAAAAAAAAAAAAATCTATATACAATGTATAAATAATGTTTTTGTTCTAACGTTTTGAGAACATTATAAAAGACCAGATAACTTTGAACAAACCTTCTATTAACATTACTGGAAAAACATTTGTACATGACTTTGAGAGAACCTTGCCAGAACGTTGTAAGAACGTTCCCTGTTAGCTAGGCAGACTTTTTCTCTTGTTTTTATATTTAAAGTTAAAACCAAGACAAAATACAGTTATATTCAAGATACAATCAATGCTACTGGAAATGTATTTTGTACGTCAAAAAACACAGATTAAAAACTAATTCAAAGTCATTTTTGCAATGCATGTCAATACATCAAGAAAAAAAGGGAATAATAAATTTAGTTTGTTTAGCTCCAGTCAGGCTATTTTTCGGTCTCATCCATCTAATGTGGATAAACGTTCCATAGCAAAGCGATCAGATGGTGTCCTTGCCAATAAAAGCAGTAAGATCTTCTAATTTTAAGACAGGATTTCCTTTCTCATAGCTGTAATGTTGAGAGCTGAGATTTCTACCATTCATTATTCAACAGCTGCTGTCATACACTTTCTGGTGCAGGCCAGCAACTCTGCATTTTGCTGGGAGAAGACAACAGCTCTGAGGACAAAAAAGTTTTGGAAAGCCTACAGAGAAAATAGCATTTCCTTCCTTTCGACTGTTTGAGCAGTCATGCTAACACACCATCTCTAACAAACACAAGATAAACTGTTGCAGCCCATTGCGTCCCTACAACAAACAAGGTCCTCTTGAATCCGACAACTCAAGAAAGCTGCCGTTCTCTAGTCTGCATCTGCGCTTTGGAGTGTCAGTCTCAAGACTGGCGTCTGTTAGCTCCCTCCTGACCTGTTCGCGCTCCAGAGGTGATGAGTGGCAGAATCAAGGCTTTCATGTGTGAAGTACACTGCGCCTCTTGCTTTTCTTCCTGCGCCATTTCCATTTCTCCATCTTAGCCTCGCTTTACCTCTCTCTCTTTCCGTTTCCCTCTGAGTGTTGAGAATGGCTCTCGCCACCGCATTAGTGATGACGACCTTGTCGGTCAGATTTTTACCGCAGTTTTGTTTCACCTCTGCTCAGTGTTACCACTAGAGCCTGATCTCTCGTCAGTCTTTGGAGGTTTTGGAAGACAGACTGGAACATTCGAGAACATTCCACAAAGACCTCAAGAAATCAAAAAAGTCCTAAACCTAAAGCTGCCAATGCTAATTTGCCCTAGACAGTAATGTAACATCTAATCCCAAGATGGTTCCTATACACGCACAACTCATTAGGTCAAGCTTAAAGGGATAGTTCACCCGAAAATGAAAATTCTGTCATCATTTACTCACCCTCAAGTTATTCCAAACCTGTATGAGTTTCTTTCTTCTGCTTAACACAAAGGAAGATATTTGGAAGAAGGTTTGTAACCAGGCTGCTTTGGGGCACCATTGACTTTCATAGTAGGAAAAAAATACTATGGAAATCAATGGTGCCCCAGAACTGTTCAGTTTCCCATAATCTTCAAAATATCTTCCTTTATGTTCATCAGAAGAAAGAAATGTATACAGGTTTGAAACAACTTGAGGGTGAGTAAATAATGACAGAATTTTCTTTTTTGAGTTAACTATCCCTTTAAGCTATTCATAAGAAACATAAGAGTTTCAAAATCCTTTCTAAAAAAAAAAAAAAAAATGGGTTTTAGCCTTTTAAAGCACATTTTAAAGTGTCCAAAAACACCTGACAGACAAAAAAAAAGGCACAAAATAAAACACCAGCTAAAACTACAAAACCAGGTTTGCTCACTGAATCCCATTTGCTAAGACTGTCCTGTGCCAACTATAGCTTTCTAATGGATCCTAGATGTTGCACTGCAACCAGTCTGTTGTGGCAGGTTGAGAAAATGTCATTTAGGATGAAAAAAGGCCTCCCCCCAGGGACAGTAATATGTTCCCCCTCAATAAAAGCAGCGTCGGCAGGCCAACGAGTCATAAAAGGCTCCTGTTTGACTCTTTTATATCTGCGTGTTTAAAAAGGACCATAAACCTGCGATTCGCCTGCAGCACTTTGGCTTTATTAACTCCAGTGTGTCGCCATCACCTGTCAGATCTTTTTATTCACCTGCAAATGTGAACACAAGGAGAAAGACCAATGAGAAGCTGCATGATTGCAGATCTGTACCCTGGTACATAAATCTTTATATAAATGTTTGCTAAGGATAGGTCAGGAGGGTGTGTTGATAATGAGGTTGACTAGTTTTTCTGGGTTTTTTTACTGTCAGACATGTCTGCTATGATAGTTTTATAAAATCAACGTACAGTAGAGACATATTCAGGCCTTCATAAGCGTGCAAAAACAAAAGACCAATGGTGCTTGTAAGAACACTTAGCAGCTTGATCCCTAACTCGCCAAATGTTATAAAATACTGTTCCACAACTGCACACTAAAGGTGTCACTCTAAGCTCTCTGCATTTGAGTGCTGATGTTTACAACCACATGAGAGCACAATGTGCCAAACATAAAAGGGGCTGGGAGACTTATAAACAGAAGACCTATGGCTTAGTACCGCCATTCGTAATGTGTGGCGCTCCGGCGTCAATATAATGGCTTCTCTGGAGTAGTACGCACACTGCACCTGCGGGGGAAACATTTTGCTGAGCTTGCTTTGATGATTGCAAAAAGCATGTAGTGGAATATGTTCACCCAGTTGACTGGATGTACCTTTCCTTTCTTTGACCTTTCAATTTTCTCTCTCTTTCAATTTTTCCACCTTTTTATCTTCGATAAAGGCCGTTCAAGGTGGAGATCGGGCTACGGTGGGGCCTTCTGGTCACAGGGCATGCTGGGAGTCAGAGCATTTGGCACTGCACTCACAGTGAGACTGTGCAGTAAAAGGGAACAGACTCAACCACGCAGTAAAACAGGTATTTACTGGGCTTCATTATAATGTCATCTTTTCTCCCCCGCTGTCTTTCTCCATCCTGCTTCTCTCCGTTTCCCAGTGAAAGTCTTGATTTCTTCAGGCTGATGATATTTGATCGGCGGTAGAGGGGGGTACGCCTTGATGATTCAGTACGTATTGCACGTCTGGGAACTCTGTATCCGGCGGAAAATGTCTCGGAAACGCTAAGGAGATGTGGAGGCCTATAAAAACCCATCTCTTGTTTTATCAGTCTAGAGAGAAAAATGAAAAAGGATAGGGATGATTCAAAAGAGGTTAAAGTCACGCACTTGAGGGGTGTTGATCAAAGACCCTTTTCTGCATTGCAATTCTCTGCACATGCAGCATCTGCGTTCCATTTGATCATTCTATGGAAACTAACAGCTACACTTAATTAACTAGACATTGACATTTTGATACTTGCCCATCAGTCATGGGGTAGGCCTATGGTTAGAGAGTCAGACTGATAACCCGAAGGTTGTGGGTTCGATTCTTGATACCGACAGTAAATGACTGAGGTGTCCTTGAGCAAGACACCTAACACCCCCAAACGCCCCCCGGGTGCCACTCTGGGGCAGCCAATTTTGCAACCTCTGTGTCCACGGTTTGAAGTGTGTGTGTTCACTACTCACTACTTCTAATGTGTGTGCAACTTGGATGGGTTAAATGCAGAGGGCAAATTCCGATTATGGGTTACCATACTCGGCCTTCATATGAAAAAAATCACTTTTGTTTTACAAGGCCAGGGTTAGGGTAAGTTACCAGTGAGCAATTCAAAAGTAAATTTATAATGTTGTTTTAATTCAAATTCCATCTCTTTAGTTGAAAGGGAGACAATTATTACCCTGAAATATAGATAGCCATAAGTCTAATTGCTTACAAAAGTAATAGCACACATCCTCAAGCTGTACGATTTTAAGTCTGATTCATTTTAATAGCATGCGTTACACACCAAAGTTTAATATTAAGGACTAGGGGTTTGTCAGAATAGTTACAGTGATGCTTGCCTAAGAAAGCACCACTAATTAGAGGACTGATTGGATCATCATGTGGAAGCAGCACCACACCACCAGCAGGAAACTCGAAAAAAGAAGCGAAAGTCCTTCCCTTCTGACCATCTAACCTTCTCCAAAGTCAACAGTTGCTATTCCGAATATGTTTGTGCAGCTCTGGTGCTCAACCACAACTGACCACCCCTTCCCACCTCAGGGCTCCAATGGAAATCTTCTTAATTGATAGAAAAAGCCATTTTTAGTGCCGGGTCAGTGCTGTGCTGAGAGAGAGGATTGCTCTGGTGTCCTGGGCTAACCTCTCTCTCAGCTCACCCTGACCAACTGATTGGAGCAGGACCACCATAACCATACCAAATCATCAACAACAATCGGTTTCCCTTCCAAACGCGCCTGATGCGTCCAATAGCATGTGCAGATCAGCTCAAGGTTCGCCTGATCTGAAGTCTCAGGGCCTCAAAGCCGGATCGTGACGTGCCTGTGGGGGAAGGTGGCGGTTGATGGTCTTGGCAGAAGAGGCCCGCGATGCAGCCGCATCAGGGTGCTTCGAACAGGAGAGCACAAGCCACAATGTGGGCTTGTGGCAACGTGACCCCACGGAGGAAGCTGGGGCCCTGAAGTCATAAATGAGCTCTCTTTGACCGCAACACGTACTCGTGTGCATGCACACACTGACGCTCCAGTCGCTGGTACCACAGGTCGAAGTCCAATAGCACATCAATCCTGCTGTCAGAAATAAAGCATATGAACTCGAACGAAAACAAAGAACACATGACACAGAACATGGAAAATGTGAAAATGGAGAATGATCGAAAGAACAAACCAACGGCCAGGAAAAACACAGAAAACCACAACAAAGGCAGGGCCGCTGTGGCATTGTTGTCCAGAGGTCTACGGCAAAGAGGAAAAACAGCCCCTCCATAAAAACTGGGACTTTTTGCGCTGAGATTCTCACAGACATTGATTGCTGATTCTGGCGTTCTATCCAGACCCTCACTCCAGAAGGGCGGAAACGACCACCACAGACCACCATACTGTCAAATTGGGGCTAAAATAGTCAATTTGATGAAAGTTACATCAGCCTAGATGAGGTAGTTTGTATTCACAAATATAACCTAAACACCCCGATACCTGGATACCGACGCTTCTACTTCACTATCGCGGAGCCACAAATTCAAAAATAGTTCCTGCGGTCGCACTGAACAACTGTGTCCTATTTCATCGCTCAATTACTCTCTCCTTTTCTCTTTTTCCAAAATCCAAAGCTCACAATGAGAGGAGGACACGAGGTCAGGATGTGCGTGAATGTGGTTTGGATGAGGGAAACATGAGATCGCTCTTTACCTGAGAAGAATCCTAGCAATTCTCAAATGAGGAACTGGAGCTGACATCCAAACTTATATAATCAGAAGACGGATCGGTCTGAAGAGACACATTTCTAGGCAGCACAAAAGGAAAACCTTTAAACGCTGCACAAAGGTTTGAGCTATAGTGAATAACTCATGGTTTTTGAGGGGTCTCTGACCCTCTTAAAAGGTTGATTGGCCTCATTACGGGTTAAGTTTCAATGTTAAGACTATAACAGCCACTGCTCTCATCAGATTTCAGTGGTTATGTGTGTAAAACCTTCGCCTGAAATCCATTACAGGGAACAGGGATTCATCCTGCATTTCAATTAGGCAACATCACTCAAGCGCACAAACAGACAAGCTTAGCAATACAAACACTGAAACATCCCAGTGCCGTTGGGTTAAATATTAAAACTCTTGGAACATCGCTTAGCCAATCAAATAACTGTGAATAACATAAATGTCATGAGTACTTTACCTTGACCTGTTGAGAACTCTCGTTGATGTTATCCTCTCTCTTACGAGCCTCTTCCATCAACTGGGCGTTCTTGCTCTTCTCCACCTGCTCTTTGTGCTTCAGGTTGGCAACTTTCTTGCTTTGGTCTTTCATCTGCCTGCAGTGACAAAACAACAGATTTCAGTCAGACATGCACAGATGGACATAGAGTTGGATGGATACAGGAAACAGTATGTTCAGAATAGCAACTAAAGCTGCAAAAAAAAATATGCAGAATATAAAGTGTGCACATTATGAAATAATGCATAACTTTAAAAAAAAGTATTTAGAACATTACTGTATATTATTCCATTCCGAAAATAAAAATAAAAATAAATATATAAAAGTACTGTGCACATTAGGAAATAATACACAATGTTTCACATACTATTTTTTAAAATAGTATGGAGTATACAATGAAGATTACTGTGGAATAGAATATGCATTATTCCATTCAGAAAAAAAAAAATATATATATATAATTAATTACATTAAATAAAATAAAAATAAAACAAAATGCTACAATTAGAATCAAAAATCTCTTCAAAGAGTTTTTTTTCTCCTTTTTTGCACACATACAAACAGTCAAGTACAAACAGAAGGGTCAATGAGAGGAGCCAAAAGCTAGCTTATTATAAACAAAAGGGAGCAGGACTGATCTCCATAGATCAAGCTGTGCTGCAAATGAAAGGCAGTATGTTTGTGTTTGAGCTCTGGGATTTTTCTCATTATCCTTCACCCTCCTCCATTTGCTGTGGCATGGAAACCCACAGGAACACAAAGCACTACTAAAAAGGAAGGAACAAATAAATTAAAAGAGCAATCAAGAAGTTTTCATTTCTGAGAAGTGTCATACCAAACAGGCCTAAATCCTGCGGTCAATCGGTCCCAACGAGCGCCAGAGTTTTCCTGTTTACGTGGCCGGCACTGGAGTATTGTGCACTGGCAGAGTGGTGGCCAGGATCGTTTACTGTTCACCATCTTGACTTGATCAAAAAAAGGAAAAAACTTACGCCTAAGTCTTGCAGAACAGATGTACCACTGACTATGCCAACACCAATGTCTTTAAATGAGTAATAACACAGCGTTGTGGAAAGACCTCCTTCAGCCCCCCTTGACACCACAGAGCACTGCCCAAGACACACAATACGGGATGGTAATTGAAGAGTTATTATGGGGGCTTATGGGATTCGACAAGCCACGTCTACGTGTGCCAGGAAAGCGGAACCAAGGTGCTCCGCACAACGCCTGCCTCCCCATTCGGCTGGTACTCTGGAGTAAAAAGCAGCGTAAAGACATTGAGGGAGCTTTCAGAGCATGTTCACTGAAGCAAGGTGACGCCGAACAAGGCTTGGAGAAATCGGGCCAAGCCACTGCGGCACTAGAACCTGATCATTCTTCTGGATGAGCTGTCCTGAGCACACAGTGGAGTCTCTGTGTTGAAGTACCAGAGGAAAGCCGCAGTCTTCTGGCTCCTGTTGCAGAAACTAGCACAACTCTAGTCATCAGCTAGCAGTTGCCACACAAAAATTTGGGGTTAGAGTTAGCCTAGTGACATAATACTAGTAAAGTAACGACTGGTGTGAGTGTGTTTCCATCTTTTCAGAAAGTTCTAGGGCTGCCCCCAACTAAAGATTTTTGTAGTCGACTATTAGCTGTTCATTTAAGCCATTAGTCGACTAATCGCATGTTTATATTAATTTAATTACTGAAAGGAGTATAGTGAACGCAGCTATAGAGAGAAATGCACCTTTCATTTGAATTACATAAGCAGAGAGTATTTCTCTGTTGTTTCCGCTGTTATCAGGAAAAAAATGCAAGTGATCACACCAGCTTGCAGTAAACGCGCTATACTTTATCTTCCACGCTCCACACAAACACAAAATGACTAACGATTAGCCGACTATTAGGGTGCAGCCCTAGAAGGTTCCCAAGGTTTTCTTTTCCTCTCTTTACTGTACATGAATGCGTGTCTCTGGGATGTGAGGCCGTAGTGTGGAGCCATGCAGGATCAGGAGGTGCGTTGACAAGAGTGTAGGCGATGAAGAGGGAGAGTCTACTACTATTACATCCACTGCTCTATGCAATACTTGTTATAATCATCAATTTCTGCAAACGCAAACAGAATTAAGGTCTTGAGGCTCAGAACACAATAGGTGCTTGACTCAGTTGCACTGTTAGGGAGTATATAACTAAAAGGAGTTAGGGAGTATATAAATAAAAGCAGCATGATACTAACTACACATTCATTACAGCATAACAGCTGCTTTCAAAACTATGTAACTTTCCCAATAAGCAGTGGTGTAGCATAACAAACAGCTACATCACTGCATTTTTCATCACATTTTCATCACTGCGCCCACAGCAGCGTGAACTCTGTCCTCTCTCACAAATGTTGCGTTGGGAAATCGGATTCGTTTTAGTGAATCAGTTCATTCACATGGTACGTGTAAATAAACGATTCACTGATTAAATAAACGATTCACTGATTTATTTAAACAATTCACTGATTTAAACAAACAATTCATTGATTCATTTAAATGATTCGCCAATTCATTTAAACTCCGAAATATTTATTTAAACAATGTTTTCTGCTCTGTTATATAAACACGTTTTCTAGTTTTATTAGTTAGTTCTGGTGTTTTGTGCCAGATAAATAGTCTAATTGCAGAATTAAACGGTACCATCTGACAATTATACTTTCAGAAATATTATTTAGTTAGCATTAGCAACTTATAGTAGTAGACTCAGTGTAGCTTGACAGTAGTTTAACTATTTTATGAGCATCTCGGCAAGTTGCAGATCCAAAGTAGTTTCTCCAACACTGCTAATTTGATAGCTGTTAAAAAATCTAATAAAAGCGCCGCAAACAAATTTCATGTCGAGTCTGGAAACATCAGGCAAGTTGTGCTGTGCTGTCAAAAGACCATCTTGAAGATAACAAGACCATATAACAAAGCAAAAGAAAGACTTTGTGTGTGTGCTCAAGGGAGTTTGTGTAACAGGTCATAAATATACTGGAATGTTCCTATTTGGTGTTTCCAGAAGAGGCCAAGCCATCTGCTTGGCTCCGCTACACTTGCAATAAGCAGCTGACTGTTTTTATGCATTGCGCGCCAGCCCTTTATTCAGGGTTTTGATTATATGTTTATATGTCTCCATTTGAACTCTGATGTGATGGGATAGGTAACCCCATTTCACAGAGTTCATTGAGGAAACACTTCTAGAACAATAAAGAGAAACGACATCTAATTCAGATGTAATTTGCCAGTCGTTCTGGTATTTTTGATATGCTGTGATAAAAGCATGATGGCGCAGAAACATAACAAAAATGATTCTTAAACCTTGCTGAAAGGAAGGCTTTTTGGGGTTGATATTAGTGTGCTGCATGCCAATATTTCCAGTGAGCTCCACTATGAATATAAGTGATAGTGACACTCTAATCTAACCCATCCTGTCAAATTAAATCAAATATCCATTTCAAATATTCCTTAAATGGACCCAAAATATAGCTCTGCTATATCAGTATAACAGTGAAACCACACAAACATACATGACCGTTTATTTGCACAAGAATATTCTGATTATGAAAGCATCATGTAAATGCTTTAACCTAACCAATTTAAACCAATATTCTAATTTCTAAAAATCTGCATAAGAATATTAATGTCTGTATTAATTTGAGTACACATTAGTTGAAATATCTGAAAATTCTATAACTGAAATTTAATTTATATACACTACCATTCATGTATGGGGCCAGTAAAATAATTTTTGTAAAGAATGCATTAAATTGATTAGTGACAGTAAATATATTTATAATATATTTCTGTTCTTTTGAACTTTCTATTGATCAAACAATTCTGAAAAAATATACCATGTTTCCCACAAAAAGATTGTATCAGCACAGCTGTTTTCAACATTGATAATAATAAGTGACTCCAATTATATTTCAAGCAATTCAAAACCATCATGGATAACAGTGCACATCTGAAGTGTCTCAGCTGAAGGAAATAAGCCATTATTTATCGGCTTTAATATATCGCCACATTTTCTTATCAGGCTGATAATGATAACATCAAAAATGAACATATCGGCCGAAACCGATACGGTGGACGATATACCGTGCATCCCTATAAAATATATTAAAATAGAATTTTAAATTGTCATAACATTTCACATGATGACTGTTTTTACTGTTTTTTTGTTTTGTTTTTGCCTTGGTGAGCATAAAAGACATTTGTCAAAAACATTTTTAAAAATCTTACCGACACCAACTTTTGAACAGAGACTTTTGAAGAGAATGCCTCTCTCTCTTGCTAAAACACAAACCTAAATGGAAACATCTCTGTATACTGAACTCAACTACACACGTGTGCAAGGGCAGAGACTCCATTTACAAGGCAGAGAGAGTGCCTTCTTTGTCAATTTTCCCAATGCCAACATTTTCCTTTCCTCTAAATAAAACTCTGGATCACATGCGTAACCCCGTCATCTTCCGCCTCTCTGTACTGAGCTTTACGTTGCATTAGCGGCCATATTATCAATGCTAGGAAAACTGTACTACATTTGAGAACCAGTGTGGCTTCAGGCAACGAGAGAAGCAACATTAAAATGAGTGGAAAAAATTAAACAGGTAAACAGGTCCATGACAGGGCACTGCACAGAGGGAGAGAAAGAAAATAATCTTTCAGCAAAATTTTGAGGTTTGAGGTTGAAAAACACACTAATTATACATCAAAACATAACATATAAACCTCAAAAAGAAATATGCACACTTGGACACAGGTGAAAAATGAAGTGTGTGCTTTGGAGAAAGTTCTACACTGCAGTCTAACCTAACGCTTTTTAATGAATCTTATCTTCTCAGAGCTCGAACCCTGGAATATTATCAAAAATAGTAATTCATCCAGACCTTAAAATTAATAATTCATATACAAAACAGCTTCAGGCAATGTTCACAGGCTTGAAAGCACTTTGAAATTCTCAAGATATTGGCTGAAGCGTGAGCAAACATCAGAAAGTTTGTTAACTTTTGGCTATAAAGATGTACTAAACTTCTGCATAATGAAGCCTTTGAAACTTGCATCCATCCAGTAAACACCTCTCAAAAAAAACAAAATAAAAAAAGTCCTTTTCACTCAGTCAAATTAAGCCCTAGGGAAGGACATGTACTTTCTGACATCCCAAAGCCATGACTCGGCAAAAGCAAACGTTGTTGAATGACCACCACTGCAAGGTCAAGCTAAAAAGAACAAAAAAGCAACCCAGACCTCGTGAGCTTAAAATGACTTCTTATAAAACGTTCGCTCTTTCAACATTTCCTTTCTCAAAATAATGTGAACCTACATTTCTAAACAATTACGTTCTGTGGTCACTTAACTGGAGAAATGAGGCCCGGCGGGCATTAAAACAAACGTTATTCCAAAGTTCAATCGCACCTGACACTTAATAACATAAAACAAGACCCAATGGTAAAATTGGGTGCGATTTTGAGATGAATGCACACGGAAATCGATGTTGAAGAAATAAATCCATCACGCCGTTATGAGGAATTCTGGGTAGAAAACAGAAAGGCGGCTTGTGTTACGGAGCCAGCGCGCGTTTATGAGCGGGCTGCGCAACACAGAAGCCTGGAGATGGTTACCGCGCTGCGTTTTCATCCAAGCCTTTTGGGCCCACTTTTTGATGTCATTTTTCTTTTTCTTTTCAATTGTGCTGACAGAATTGCACATAAGTGTGCCCACACTAACAGTCCAAGATGGGATAAAAAGCAGAAAAGGTTGAGTAAGGACAAAAATCTTTCTGTTTATCACAACCACGACCTGTTTGACCAGCAGAGAACGGAGTGGAACGCCTTCAAAGACTGTCTGAGCGTGTGTGTTTACTCCATCCCTCATCCCTCTCGAAGTCATCCTTTAATGTCAATTGTGTCTTTATTTTGGCCGGATATCTCCTTCCTGGCGTTCAGGATATGTTCGTGAGCTCAGGACTAATAAAAGGCAGGAAATGTGGGTTCTTCGCAGGCTGTGGCCATTTCTCTAGCAGCAGGTGGAGGAGAGCTGGCAAGAGCCGCTGCGTGATAGCGGGGCTCATTTTCACAGTTCTGTCTGTGGTGAGCGCTAACTTTTCGAGCCTAATAGACTTTGGCTTCTGAGAACATTTTGCGGCCAGGTGCACGATGGGGTGTCCCTGCGTCTCTTACGTATCATCCTGTGTGGAGCGGACGATTCCCTCTGGCCCTTGACTAATCTAGTTAATCATGCGGTCGGCCCTGAGGCCAGGCCAGCCAAAGCTAACTGGAAAGCACACAGAGACAGCAAACAGGCGGAGGTGTTCCCCCGAGCTGGCCGGATCGTATGCACTCGTCGACAGGCCCAGAGAAGCAGACCTCCCTGTCTGTGCGGGATTGTGGCCTTCACCTGCCGGAGGAACCGACACCAACAGCCCAGCGCAGCAGAACAGCCTCCCGCAATAATGAGACAGAACCCATAAATACGGCCTTCTACCTTTCCAGAATGAGTGACGGTGACTTAAATTACACAAACAGAGAAAAGGTGGAAGAGAGAGGAAAAACAGAGGGAGGGATGAAAAAATACTACACAATACATAGACGGATACTAGCTATATATTAGCCATAGATAATAGATGTTATATATTATAAATTAATAAAATAAAATACTGCATGTTAATGTTTAATGAAAATACTTTTAATATTATATAATATTAATATGTACATCTTTAAAATATTTAATATTTTGTTAAATATTTTTAAATATTTAATAATATAATATTTTTAATAGTATTTAATATAACAAATTATGACAAAAAATTATGCCTATGAAATACGACAATTTTTTTTAAAATATTATTTCATATTATGTAAAGTTTTTTAAATAATATTTATAAAAATATAAATATTTTGAATAACATTTAATACAACAAACAAATAATGCCAACAAATTATATCACAGACAAAACAATAATGCTAAAATAAATACATTTGATATCGTAAGTAAAACAATTATGCATAAATAATTAAATTAATTGGAAAAATTAGATATAAATTGTAAATATAATTGTAAGCATATATATATATATATATATATATATATATATATATATATATATATATATATATATATATATATATATACACACACACACACACACACTTTTACTTAAAAGGAAAAAGAAATAAAAGTAGTCAGGGACACAAAGAATGAGAAAGACAACAAGAAAAAGAAATACAGGTATATAGACAAAAGAAGAGAAGAAAGAAAGATGAAGTGAGAGTGACAAAAAGAGAGAAAAATAATGAAAAAGACAAAGGGAACAAGAGAAACAGAGAAAGCAAAAAGAAAAATACAGAAAAAAACAGAATGAGTTAGAGAAGAACAGAAACAAAGAAAAAGACTTCAGGGAACGACGCACATCAAATTTATTGTCAGGCATTTGTAGACTAAATCAAGAGGGCCTGGAGCTCAGCAGCAAATGCGCAACACTGGGGAAAATTCATTTCAGAGTGACACGGATTCCTTTTCATTACACTGAACCCCTTCATCTGGGGGAGATATCAAATCGGCCCTGTTTGTTGTGTTCATGAGTTCCAGAGAATAAATCAAAAAAGCCAAAAAAACAAAGAGGAGGAGAAGAAGGATGGGAGAGAGAGAGAAAGAGAGAGAAAATGACAGTTCTGTCAAGCGTTCCCGTAACATTCGGCTTGTTTTCTGGTGGAGTAACAAGAGCGGAAAAAATAAAACTGTTTGACAAGTCTCTGTTTCAGACCAAACTAAAAAGAGATGCAAATAATAACCACGATAAACAAGCCGAACGCCGAGATCCCAGCTGTAGTGGGACGGGTCTGTACTGACGGCGCGCTGGCAGAAGAGGCAAGCTTTTCAACACCACTCGGGAGAAAATGACTGATGGAGATTCTTTACGCTCCAATTAGAAGTTCTGCAAGCGCTCTCCCTCATTCTTTTCCCACATCCTTTCTATCAGCAGAAGCTCTGGCGAGTCGTTTTTCTTTTCTTCTGAACGCCATCTCAGCAGACCTCACAGGTAAGCTGGCATGCATTAATAAGACAAGCTCTTCTGTTTGTAGTGCCTGCTTGACTTTCCCAGGTTTCCTCATTCCTTCTTTTGAACCTTTAATCAATTCAGGTCAGAACAATTTCTGTTTTTTCCATAGAAACTTTAGAAGCAAGTCTAAAGGGAGTGATGGAGGCAACAAGAGCAAATTGGGGTTAAGTGTATCGCCCAAGGGCACCACCACACCACATTCAACCACTGAATTATTTCCCCCCCCCCGTCTAGCGGATACAGTTTTCCCCCTCAGTCGGCCCCTCAAAAAGTCCTAGATCCTTTCGAACCATCCTTAAAATGATTTACAGAGCAGGCCAAGTTAAAGCAGCACATAGTTAGCGTGTTACAACCTAAAGAAGATGATCTGCAGTACAAAGGAAGTGCAAGCGAGGAAAGTAGGCATACTGACCTTGAAGCCAGACTGGGATGTAGACAGCATTCCAGTGTAAAGAAACGAAGAGGAAGAAAGAGAGAAATAGAGGTGAAATACACACAGAGTGAGCTGGGTTAACATGGAAAGCTTGGTAAGACAAAAGAGTTAAAAGTGCATGATCCTTCACATGTAAACCTCTGATACACGCATAAAAAAAAACATTTTAAAAAAAGCACCTGACAATGTGACATGCAATCTCACATGCTACTTCATTTAAAGAAAACATATAAAGGTCAGATAAAGTCAATGAAAATCAGATTCATCTTTAGTAAGGCTGTGAATTGATTCAAAATTGATTATATGCAGGGCTTGACATGAAATTGTTGCTCACCAGCCACTGTGGCTAGTAGTTTTCCAAAGTTACTAGCCACTCAGCATTTTCACTGGCCACAATTTTGACATCGATACCATAAGGAAAAACTGCCATATAAGATATTTTTAGAATTACGTATATTAGGCTGCTGTCACTTTAAGATCTGACGCACGGATCCATTATACTGTTACACATGCGTTTTCTTTCTCAACTGTTTACGATCACTTAAAATATAACTGATATTTACGTGAATACTCGCCAAGACCAGCATTTTTACATTTTGTGTGTATTTGACTGTTTAAGCACAATAAGCAGCGAAAAAGAACTCAATTTAGTAATGAGAGGCGGCTTTGTGTGTGCGCACTTTGGGTGTTAACACAAAATCTGCGGGAATGAGTAAAGTTATGTGCAATACGAGCAATTCCACACCAAAATTCAAACCCTGTAACACCAACAATATTCATTCAGAGCAAATTAAACAAGTGAGTGAGAGGAGGCGGGTTTGTGTGTCAACTCGCTGTCGGAGAGATGAGAGAGAGAGAAAGAGCAGCTGGTATCATGTATCTAATCTGCGGAAAATGAGTATTGGAAGCGTTTCAGAAATTTCAGTATCGATATGTATCGAACAATCAATATTTTTGACAACATTACATTACACTTTATTATTTCAGATGACTTTTTAAAAGACTACAATTAAAATGTATACATTATAATAATATAATATAATATAATTAATATATCCATCCATCCATCTACTGTATATACATTTTAATCTTACTGTCATTTTTGTATTTTTATTTATTAATATATCATTGAATTATTTTATTACTTAAAAATCTTTAGTAACATTTATTTTATTATGAAAAATACTATGATGGGTGAAGTTCTAGACGTTCTGAGAGTATGTTTAGATATTAAAATAAAACACAATTTAAAAAATGCTTTAAATTAATGTGTAAATTGATATTTCAATAGTATGCTTATTTTCCGAAATGAAAAGAAAATTATTTAGACAAGAATCAGTGTCATTATCCTTACAAACACTGCTTGTTGTGCTCTTTTCCCTTTTTGTTTCACCTCTATTTCTTTTCTACACATCTCTTCAGACTCACCCTCCCATTTTAGCTCCCTCTCAAACAGCGAGCCTTACAATCCTCCATAATTACGGGCAAATTTACTGCTGCCGAATTTATGAAATAAATACCCCAATGCCCCAATTCAACCTCTGCCATTTTTCTGTGACTTTGAAGGCATTTTCGAACAAGACCTGCCTCCGCACCACTGATCTGCAACAAGAGGAGCTTTGGCTTCTCCATCTCTGAGTGAGAAGGGTAATCCTGACTCACTCTGAACAGAACGCACCGCTTCTACCTGCCATTGGCGTCTTGATTAAACACACAGGCGCTAACAAAAGAGGATCTGTCTGAATAACTCTCCGTCAAAACCGCATCAAGAGTCAGACTCCAGAGTGCCGGAAGACTACAACACAGAAAGAACAATGGGAGGTTTTTGAGAACCGAACTCCCCGGTGTGTTTCGAAAACATAACCCGACTCTGAGCCGTAATTAGCTCGGAGCACCTCGGTTAGCGACTGCGGCTGGTGTTTATTTCAGAAATCTTTTCTCCGTTGACATGAATGATGCATCGAGCCAAGCATATGGAGTTTGTTTTAGTCTAATCCTCTCCTAACGCAGATCTGTTAAGAAAGCGTGAGACATTCAATGCAAGTCGGATTAATATTTATGAAACAACAGAAATCCACCAAAAAACACTTCCAGTATCCAACAGCAAGAGCCTCAGAGCAAATAAATGTCCCAGTCAGGCTAAAGCAGCGCTGGTGCTTGGGAATGGTTACCGATCGCAGCTTTGAAAGGCCTGATGGAGGGTGAAAGGGAGTAGTACAAGACTGTCAATGCACAACATCAACATCCGTGACCTCCACGACTACTTAGCGCCGGGCCAGACTCTCCCTCACATTCTTGTCTGTTTACACTCCAGCCCTATTTCAATTATTCATCATCTTTATTTATTTATAAGAGCTGTGAAGATGTAAAAAGGTCTATATTTGCCTCTCATTAATTAGTCCAATTACACAGGCTGAAAACACAGATGTTTACACCAGCACAAACACCGGCATAAAGTGCAACATATCTAGAAAAACTCTCAGAGAGAAACAGACATGCAGCTGGAGGTGTGCAATTTATAAAGCGATCATTTGTGGAGCTCTTTGTAGCTTATTCATTTTATTCTCCATGTCTATGGACACTAGGGGTGTAACAGTACATGTATTTGTCCTGAACTGTAGAGTACGGAGGTCACAGATCGTTTCATACAGTCAGTCAACGAATATAGTCAGACACAGGCGATCCACACTCCAGTCCAGAGGGGGGCGCGTGCGGTAATGCAACAGTGTTTGCTAACCGCAACAACAGAAAAAAAGTGCAGAAGAAGAACAGACAATCTAGATATGCATTTATACTCTCAACCGGTGTTTCAACCACGGAAAAAACAGCTTGAGAACAATATCTCACGAAGCATTACATTTACCTCAGGGAAGTCATTTACTGTCCACAGCATGTTAGTTCACTAGAGAAATAAACTCTAGAGGGGGGCATTTCGCTAAATATATGCACTATATTAACTTATATATTCATTATATTTACTTAACCTGTTAGTAATGTCTTAATTATTTAATATATGTTTAAATAAATTTGTCATGAAAACAAGTTGACAGTAACTGTGTAAATGATTATATTCCAAAAATGAATTGGAGTAATAATTTTATAATTAGATTTAGAAGTTAACCAAAACCTGCCTTATGTGAAATTTACTTTTTGAGTGTTGATTATTATATCTAAAAATAAACAGCAACTGAACTTAATAGTTTGAGCTCTGTTGTTAATTGTAACATTTAATACTATAGTAATGTGCAAGAAAGGGCACCCTGTATATAGTTTACAGCATTAGCTGAGATAAATTTTTTTATCCTTAAGAAAATGTTAATTATAATTCAATTTATTTAAAGAGAGAGACACATTTTTTTCAGTAATAAACCACTGTTTAATAAAAAAAAGAAGCAATTTTATGTTTAGTTTTCTCCCCCCTGCTGTAGCAAACCGTGACTTCAATACCAATACTAATGGACACAGAACATACTTCGGGATCAGAGCAACGTGTTGGGGATTAGAACTAAATCTACAGTCTGTGACTGCAGTGGATCTCAATGACAATGCCAACATCCCATAATGCTGTGGGATGAGCGCTGAAGTTGCCCTCCAAATCTCCTGCAACTCATTTCTGGTCTAACGCCAAAATAAACGGAGGATAAGAGATGACTGAGTGGGTGAGAATGAAAGCTAACAGAGAACACAAACAGAAAAGTGAGGAAGACAGGGAACGACACTGACACCCTCATCTTCATCCTCGTCCCACACAGATCTCTCAGTCTTAGCAGTTCTACAAATGCAAAAGGGCACATTGAGGGGGCAACACTGGTGACTTATGTGCACCCAACTGAACTATACAATGACAAATGGGAAGACCTATGGTCTCGTGGGTCTTCACGGACACAAACCAAGGCAACAAGACCACAAATTCACATTAAGTGCACTATTTTGGACTGGGGTGACTGACGTTTTTCTCAGAATTGCGAGTTTATATTTCACAATTCTGACTGTATAACTCATAATTGCATGTTATAAAGTCAGAATTGTGCGATATAAACTCACAATTCTGAGAAAAAAAGTTTATATCACGCAATTCTGACTTTATAACTCGCAATTCTGAGAAAAAAAGTCAGAATTGTGAAATATAAAGTCAGAGTTACCTTTTAGCGGCGGAAACAAACAAAAAAAAAAAAAAAAAAAGGATTCATTGGCCAGTGGAGAATGGAAAATAAACTGAGAAAGTTGCAAAAATCAAAGAACAAATTTAAGGTAAAATATTGAGCTAAACACAAGTTAAACCGAACATGCAACTGAAAGATCACATGCATAACAACAAACATGGTAAAACACACAAATGGAGTAAGAGGGTGACAAGTAGAGAATCCAATAATTTGGGGTTTTATCCCAAAAAATTCCGACAAAATCTTCTTTTGCAGACATCTGGGGACATCTTCAGTATGTAAAACATAAATTAATTAAACCACATTTAAATTATACAGGGTTTGGGTTAGACAGTTGTAACTATACATAAAATCTATGATATATCTTCATTAAGAATAAACTTGTGTATTTGTGTACCTCTCCAGCTCGTTGATCTTGCGATCCTTGTCGTTCTTCTCATTCTCCATCTCTCTGAGGATTTCCAGGAGCCGGTCCACCTCAGTCTGTGCCTTCCCAGCATCCTCCTTGTAACGCGCCACCTCCTGCTCGAGTGTGGCAATGCGCTCCGATAGTCCTGCATTTGCCTGAGCCTCAACTGCAACTGAATGAGCCTGTTCGGACCAAAGGTAGAGTTTCAGGAGGCAACCATAGAAAAGTCTAGATTTTTTTTTTTAATATTTATTTAAAATATGTAAATAAATTAAAATAATAATACCTTCATAAATTAAAATAAATTCATAAATTAAGATGACAATGAAACAATAATAATAGCAATAATAAAATAAAATAAAATAAAATAAAATAAGTCGAAAAAGTGAGTTTCAGGGGACAAACAAAGTCTGGATTTTTTTTTATTTAAAATAATATTAATCAATAATAATAATAATAATAATAATAATAATAATTGAAAATAATATTAAATTATATTAAATATTAAATTGTCTGTGAAAAACTGTTTGGAAATATTTGATACTTTATCATTTAACCACATTGGATTCGGTGTAAATAGGCCTTACACCCAAAAACAGTCTCAAACCAGTTCAAAAGTGTCCTCCACTGTATCTTTTCACAAGCTTTGGGTTTGGCATGGGTCTGTGCTGTGAATGGACAAGAGGTCTAGAGGCTCCCCTGACATCAACTCTCCATAGTTGAGTAGAGACAAGCTGGCAGCAGTCAAGCATGGCCTAAACACTGTCATGGGTACTGTGACACCCCATGTGTCTGCAAGTTGTTTTTGAGGTCTCAGACACCCAGCTCACACCTGGAGGCTCTGTGTAAGGTCCCCCATGACATCACAACAGGATACAGCCTCATTAGTGTGTGTGTGCGGACACATGGAAACACAATCATGCTGAAGTCATCAAAATAATTAGTGACATTATGGCCGTCTAAAGCGCTGGGTCAAGGGCCTCATCTAATGAAAAGTAAATCAATTAATTTCCCCGGACAATTAAAGGAGTCAGATGTAATGCTTCTTTCATAAAAGTCCTCTAAAAGGACAGGTGTCTTCCTGCTTCAAAAAAAAACTGAAAACACAAACACAGTGCAGGCTTTACAAGATGAGGACACAGGAGCACTGTGTCAATTACACCATGACTTACATGCACGTAAGTGCATGTATGTACGTACCAAGTACCAAAGATTTCTTGAACATATCCAGAATATGGCTACAAAACAACCAGGCAAAAAAAAAAAAAATAAAGTAAATCCTTACTGTGTTGTGCTGGTAAAAAAAATACAGCAAAGTGTCTGGCCTCTGAGGTCTCTTTAGACTGGCACTGGGTGAAAGAGGACTGTTCTGGTTTACTGAGGATAATATTTGAAGGTGACGTTTAGGCCCCGCTAATTAGCTTTATTAAAGTCTCAGTCTGAGGTTGAGTAGGTTTCCACTCTGACCGCCAAGAGCTTGTCATGTGTGGACGGACCGGTTGCTGCACACAAATGTGTGTGTAAAAGGGTAAATCTGGCAAAGAAATTAAAGTTTGTATACGAAAACACGATACAGACATGTAATGTGCAATTAGCATCAAGAATGTGTCAGAAAGAGGGCGGAGCAAAATAATCTGAGAGTACAAGGCATGTTCCATGAATAGGGTCTGCAACTATTAAATGATGTAAATTATGTAATTTTTTATTTTCTTTTTCAACAAAAAGTCAGTGAAAGGTGGTTACCATCAGAAAATGGTAACAAAAATATATATCTAAAAAATTAAATATAATTTGAGCGGTTTATTTTCTATTCATTTTTCTGTAAATGGAGGTTTACAATTTTTCCAACCCAGTTACTAAAATTTAGGGTATAAATGCAGTTTAAGACCAAAGAAAAAAGTAACCGTGACTGTTATTTTCTAGAAACTAAATTAAACAAAAATTAAAATATATATATGTATAAAATAAATAAATAAATAAAATAAATAATAAAAAATAAAATAAAAATGCTGACATCTAGTGATAAATAATTTTATAATGGTATAAAATAAATAAAATTAAAATAATATTTTACCATGGTATATCATCCAAATAGCATGTTATTACCATGGTAAATGCCCAACAACATGGATTTACCATGGCACTGCATCAAAATGCATGGTAAAATGGTAAAATATAAAATAAAATAAAAAAATTTCTTCTTAAAGTAAATGGGAATGGTAAAGCTTGACAAACGCAGTCAGCACCAAAAAAAGTGTGTAAAAATGAGAAAATAGATTTTCTTGTAGATTATGTCAAAACATTGATTTTGCTGCATGATTTTAATTTGTTAAATAGACTTTTGTTCTCAGATATATCTAAAAATGAGAGGAATATAGATTTTTTAAAAACGTTTCTACGTTTCATGCAAGGCTAATTTAATTTATGTGAGATAACAGATGATATAATTGCAAAAACATGATATTTTAGGCTCTAATCCTGAAGTCCAAATCAAAGTACATGTATCCTTGGAATGTGCCACATTATTGTTGATCTGATCACATAAGAAAAGCATGTGTTCAGGACCACTAACAAACTCGTTCACAATACGGACATATGTGTCCTTTTGAAAAACAGATGAAAAAAAAAGTCACAGTGAGACAGACAGACTGGGTAGGAAATAACTAGCATTCGTATAGTTATTAGTGGGCTGTAAGGGATGCAGTGTCTGCTTGTAAGCTCCGTGCAATGTGTTGGTATTGGAACGTCAGAGCGGTCAATCCATACGGCACCATCTTTCAGAGGAACAGCCAGTGTCCCAGCGCTAAACAGGGGATTGTGGGAAATACGTTTTAATAATGTTTAATAATGTGTTTGTGCCTGTGCCTGTTTGGCTGGGCAAAATAACAGAGCGGCTGTGTGAAAACAGCACACATTTGCAGTGGTTTTTATGCATTTATGCTGACTTTCTTGACCTATAAATGTTCTTGCGAGAAAACATCTCGGTGTTGAATGATATAAATGTGCATGTGTGTGCAGCAGGGGATATAAAAGAGAGTTTTGATGTGCTTCCATACGAAGTAGTTGAGGAAGTGCACTTGGGGATTCTTGGCCGGTTTGTGTAATGTAGACTGTTGGATGTCTTGGTGGCATGTCTGTTCTTATTTCGTGAGCCTCGCTGACACCTTAATCCATGTACACTCCTGGCGGTCACGCGGGGACAGTCGAGTCCTCCGCCCCCTTTCTGTCTCATCCAATCACAGCAGACGCCCACCGAGCTGTCAGCGGGTTTTCACTTGCACTGCTTTTATAAGAGACCCTGTGCGAACACAGACACACACCCGCTGCCAGAGATTTCATTACTCTTGGAACGGACGATGGGACCCAGATCTTCTCATCGAGCGACGCGAAGAGCTCTAAATGTGAGTACGAAGGTGATCGGTTCATACGAGAGCTCACCATCACCGTCCAGAACTAAATGTACTTGCACAGATTTCACTGCAGTCTGAAAAACTATCAACCACAATTGCCTACATGCACAGAAGCACACAGACTATGAACATTAAAGCTTATGCATTTTTAAAGGAATAATTTCACTCGAAATTCAAGCTGTCATCATTTACTCAGTCATGTTGTTCCAAACTTTTATGACTTACTTTCTTTCATAAAACTCAAAAAGGAGAAATTTAGAAGGGTGTTCACGCTGCTCTTTTCCAACTAATTTTAGTCTACATTCTGTCGAGCTCCAAAATTAAACTACAAAAGCACCATAAAAGTGGTCCATATGACTCATGCACTGTATGTCAAGACTTCTAAAATGTAAGGACAGACTGAAAAAGTTTTTATTCATTGAAAATCGAATACTCTTCTATGGAAGCTTGTTTCCGCCATGAAAAAAAAAAAAAAAAAAAAAAAAAAGGTAATTGCGACTTTTTATCTCACAATTCTGACTTTTTTCTCAGAATTGAGATATAAACTCACAATTATGAGTTATAAAGTCAGAACTGCATGATATAAAGTCAGAATTGTGAGATATAAACTTGTAATTGCGTGTTATAATGTCCAATTGTGTCCAAATTTTCTCGCAACTACGAGTTTTTAAACCACACAATTCTGACTTTAAAACTCACATTTCTGATTTTTTTTCCAGAATTGCGAGATATAAACTCACAATTGTGATTTATAAAGTCAGAATTGCGAGATATAAACTCACAATTCTGAAAAAAAGTCAGTCATTCTGACTTAAGACGCAATTGCGAGTTTATATCACGCAGTTCTGACTTTATAATACGCAATTGTGAGTTTATATCTCGCAATTCTGAGAAAAAAGTCAGAATTTCGAGTTATAAAGTTAGGATTGCGAGATAAAAACTCACAAATTGACTATAACACGCAATTCTGACTTAATAACTCCCGATTCTGACTTTATAACTCTTGCAATTCTGACTTTATAACTTTCAATTGCACGGCTAACTCTCGCAATTGCGAGAAAAAAGTCAGAATTGTGAGATAAAAAGTCGCAATTACCTTCTTTATTTTTTTATTTAGTGGCGGAAACAAGCTTCCATACTCTTCCACTTAATAGCTCTTAAGTCTCATTCAAGCATTAGCATACTCCTATTTGGAACACCAGGATGTCAATTACACCAAGCGCCAACAGAGTTTCATTTTTGGCTTGAGGAGGTAAAAAAACACTACTACTACTACTACTACTACTATTACTACTACTAATAATAATAATGGTGGTGGTAATAATTATCATCAACATCAAAAGCTCAAAAATTGTTAATTGCACGTTTCCATGCGGAACTAAAAAAAATCTTCCTGGTTTGGAACGACAAGATAGCAAGCAAATGGTGACAAATGTTCATTTTTTGAGTTGAACTACCCCTTTAATAAAACGATACTAACGCTAAAAAGGATCGCGGACTTAAAAAATGTAGCATTTATAGAGGCACGTGCACACCATGCTGACACAGCTCAATGCGACACATATCAGCTTACGAACACGGCACTAAATCCAAGCTCCGCTGCGGAGCAACTTCAAAGCACACAAGACCATCACTCTCAAGCTTTAGATAAGAAAAGATCTCATGCAAGCAAATCTCAGAACACTCAGAGACTCCGCCAGCTCCCTAACATATCCTCTCTATCTCACATACACACAAAACTAAACTTGAGATAAGCCTCGAGCTCATGCAAGCAAAGCTCCACTCACACATTTATTAGTTACACACACACACAGAGACACTGGCACTGCTAAGGGAGGCTTTTCACACCAAGATGCACTTACAAGATTGAAGGGATGGCCTGACATGAGCTCAGAGCGCTTTCAGAAAGAAAGAAAGAAAAACACAGAGGGGTTGGGGAAGAAACAGAATTGGGTGATACACAGAGAGCGATGATGAAATATTTTTTAAGGAAAAACGTGAGAAATATCTGATCTGGTTACAAAAACAGGAGGAGGAGAAGTTGACAGAGAGACAAGATCAGGAGAGAATTAGAGGGGATGAAAACACATGGCGATAAGGAGAGAAGTCACAGACATGGCTGGAGTAAAAGTGGTGTCAAAACATCACTTATGGTGGTTTGTAAATACTGTACATTAGAGACTGACAGAACACTATCATGGGCTGCAAATGTGTAAATGAACACAGTGCTGAACTTCACTCTGAAACACATAGCGCCGTTTCGAAATCAAGAGAGCTGTCTAGCTAGGCAACATTTTAGGTATCAAAATGATGATACCTCATCTTAGCCAGAATTTAAGTCACCATCACATATATCCGTGTTGCAATACTTTCTCCAACTGATAATTTGCTAACTTTCAATGTGTAAATGTTCTATAAATAAGCTAATTTCAATCATTAAAGTATTGATAGAAAAACACTTCTCTCTAAATAAATCTAGACTAATTCACACTATGTGTAAGTTCTGTGCATATTACCTTAACAAAATGCTAACAATCAACTTTGAATGTTTATCGAGTGTCTTTTCATACTTGTATTTGAGTGACCGTTAACATAACTGCTCTGTTGAAGTGTTTAAAATCAGTCAAGTACAATATTCTGATTCATTCAGGATGCTGCCGTTGAAGACAGCGGCCTTTGTTGACCGTAGACAGCGAGGCTGCTAGCTAGGGTCTGAAACAGAGCTAATATCTTCCCTCTAGCACTCGACAGAGAAAAACCTCACAGGTAAAGTGCACTTGAGCAAACATTCAGCTCAATGTCATTGTTTTAAGTGTTGTCAGAGTAGCGTTAACGGAGTGCCAGTCACCGTAATGGCTTGTTACGCACTCCTGGCTGCTTAGCTGACGAGACTTGCTGTATATGCTAGCTGTGATGCTTCAATTCCCTCCAAGTGTCTGGCTCACCTTCTTGAGCTGACTCTCAAGTTTGGTGCATTCCTCTTTCTTCTGCTCAAGAGCGATTTCAAGACTCTTCAGCTTGGAGTCCTTCTTCAGTCCAGAGGAGGCCAGGGACGAGGCGTGCTCCTTCAGGTCCAATAGAGAGGCCTGAGGGCGAGGGAAAGAAAGGTTAAATCAGAGCGCACTTATTGAACAATCTACCTCTGAATGGAGACGATCAGGTTTGGGGGGAGAAAAAGCTAATGAGAAGCAGGAGGAGACATTACTAACATCATGCCACAGTCCCTGATTGCACTGAAACAACCTGAGCACAAACACATGTAAATATGTGTATCAGAACCAAAGCCAGACATTTCGAGCCAATTTCAACAGCAGGAAGCACGAAGAGCCAAGACAAATTGCCATGTGACAGTTTTTTTCTTTTCAAAACACACATTTGTATACAAACACGCAATCAAAAGGATTTAATTCAACCAGATCACATTGGATCAAATAAACTGGACCTGATTTCGAAACATCTATATATAAAAAAAAAAAAAAAAAAATTATATATATATATATATATATATATATATATATATATATATATAATTTTTTTTTTTTTTTTTATATAGATGTTTCAAAATCAGGTATATATATATATATATATATATATATATATATATATATATATATATATATATATATATATATATATATATATATATACATACACACACACACACACACACAACCTGAATTCGGAAATGTTGGGACGTTTTTTAAATTTGAATAAAATGAAAACTGAAAGACTTTCAAATCACATGAGCCAATATTTTATTCACAATAGAACATAGATAACATAACAAATGTTTAAACTGAGAAATTTTTACAATTTTATGCACAAAATGAGCTCATTTCAAATTTAATGCCTGCTACAGGCCTCAAAATAGTTGGGACGGGGGCATGTTTACCATGGTGTAGCATCTCCTCTTCTTTTCAAAACAGTTTGAAGACGTCTGGGCATCGAGGTTATGAGTTTCTGGAGTTTTGGTGTTGAAATTTGGTCCCATTCTTGCCTGATATAGGTTTCCAGCTGCTGAAGAGTTCATGGTCGTCTTTGACATTTTTTTCATTTAATGATGTGCCAAATGTTCTCTATAGGTGAAAGATCTGGACTGCAGGCAGGCCAATTCAGCACTCGGACTCTTCTACGACGAAGCCATGCTGTGGTAATAGCTGCAGTATGTGGTTTTGCATTGTCCTGCTGAAATACACAAAGCCTTCCCTGAAATAGACATTGTCTGGAGGGGAGCATATGTTGTTTTAAAACCTTTATATACCTTTCAGCATTCATAGTGCCTTCCAAAACATGCAAGCTGCCCATACCGTATGCACTTATGCACCCCCATACCATCAGAGATGCTGGCTTTTGAACTGAACGCTGATAACACTGGAAGTTCTCCCTCCTCTTTAGCCCGGAGGACACGGCGTCCGTGATTTCCAACAAGAATGTAAAAAATTTGGACTTGTCTGACCATAGAACACATTTTTCATTTAAACAGTCCATTTTAAATGAGCCTTGGCCCACAGGACAAGACGGCGCTTCTGGACCATGTTCACATATGGCTTCCTTTTTGCATGATAGAGTTTTAGTTGGCATCTGCAGATGGCACGGCGGATTGTGTTTACCGACGATGGTTTCTGAAAGTATTCCTGGGCCCATTTAGTAATGTCATTGACACAATCATGCCGATGAGTGATGCAGTGTCGTCTGAGGGCCCGAAGACCACAGGCATCCAATAAAGGTCTTCGGCCTTGTCCCTTGTGCACAGAGATTTCTCCAGTTTCTCTGAATCTTTTGATGATGTTATGCAATGTAGATGATGAGATTTGCAAAGCCTTTGCAATTTGACGGTGAGGAACATTGTTTTTAAAGTATTCCACAATCTTTTTACGCACTCTTTCACAGCTCTGCCCATCTTTACTTCTGAGAGACTCTGCCTCTCTAAGACATCCCTTTTATAGCAAATCATGTTACAGACCTGATATCAATTAACTTAATTAGTTGATAGATGTTCTCCCAGCTGAATCTTTTCAAAATTTTTCTTTTTCAGCCATTTGTTGCCCCCGTGCCAACTTTTTTGAGACCTGTAGCAGGCATCAAATTTGAAATGAGCTCATTTAGTGGATAAAAGAATTTTTACTCATCCTCATATCATTTCAAAGTTGTATCATTGTTTTTCTTCAGTGTAACAGTGTAATAAATGGAGATTGTAGCTTTCCAGCTTACAAAAAGATGCAAAAGCATCATAAAAGTGGCTATATTTTGCATCTTCTGAGGTCATACATTAGTTCTGGATGAGAAACAGACCAAATTTTTACTCATTCACTGAAAATCTTGACATTTCATTAGAGCAAGTGGCACTGTCTGATTCATAAGCGAATCATTATTTTGAGTCAAATATTTTCATTGAATCTCTTGATCAAGTTCACAAAACCAGTCTAAATGATTTGTTCATGAATGAGATCCAGTTTTCAAGTTCAGCTCACTGACTCACTTACTGGAGGGTAAGATTATCAGTAAATAATAACTTCATTTTCAGTCTGTTTCTCACCCAAAGCAATCATAGGGATTCAGAAGGGCTCTATATAGGGCAATAAGTTATACGGACCGCTTTACAATACTTTTATGGTGCTTTCATATTGCTTTTTTGAAGGAGGAAAGCTCCAACCTTGGATGAACTGTTCCTTTAACGGCACACAGGGTTTTATGATAAATAATGTGATAAAATATGAACAATTTTGTGTAACAGTAGAGATTACATCTCAATAGTAATATCACAAATATTAAGTGCTATTATGTACAGGGCTCTGCACATATGCAGTACATCAGCTCTCTGTTTTTTTAAGCTGAGTCTCAGGCACACTGTTAAAACTGCAGCCCTCCATCCATGAGACCTTTCCTGCAGTTTCCGCTTTCAGTCAGAGAGCCCCACAATTTCACACTCGACTGGAGTCCGCAGACCAAAATACACACTTAATGTTCATACTGCCGCCCCGCGTTCTCTCGCGTTGGTAAAGAAAACAGGAGAGGGGAATGATGGGATGTGCTGGACTCCACACTTTATGATTAGAGTGCGGGAGGGGAGGCCGAAAGAGCTCGGAGCGAAGCGGTCACTGCTCAGGAAAAACACAATGCAGGAAAAACAAAGAGAGGGATATAACAGGATGCTGAGCGATGGGAGGCTGCCGCATGCAGCTCGGGACAGCAGTCGTGATCCAAGGACACTGACGCTCCGAGCGTTGGCTGGATCTCATGAAACCTCTCAAGATTTCTAGGGCACATTTCACCCCAAAATCAAAAGAAATTAATATAAAATTATATTTTTACAATAAAAATTTAAGCCCACTTTTACGACCAGTAAGGTGTTTTACCATAAAGAATGTTTAAAAAAAAAAAAAAAAAAAAACATATAATATATATACACATATATATATATATATATATATATATATATATATATATATATATATATATATATATATATATATATATATATATATCAAAAATATGCATCATTTTATTTCTGCAAACTATAATTTCTTATTTCACTTTTTGACTTTGGTGTGAAACGTGACTTGGGCATGATTTCATGAGAATTTCTATGAACTTCTGGAAGCAAAGAGAAAGATGCTGATGAGAGGAAGAAGCGACGGGGGTGAGACAGGAAGTGGTTTAGTGGTGAGGATGTGCATCGCCCATGTTCTAGAGGCAGACAGCGGAGAGGAATGTGGAGATCACAGCAAACAAGAATAACCTGAATAATAAAACAGCCACAGACACAGAGCTGTGGGAAAGCTGGTGTACGTGTACACAGCGAACACCATCATTAGAGGGATAGTTCAACCAAAATTTAACATTCGGTCATCACTTACTCACCCATGTCGTTCCAGAGCCGTATGACTGTTTTTCTTCCATGGAACACATATGGAGAATTTTTGAATAATGTACTGGTCACTCTTTCCATGCAATTACAAGAACTGAAGCTTTCATGATTCAAAACGGACAAAAATAAGCACAATAAAAGTTATAAAGTAGTTCGTGTGACCTGTACGCTATATTCTAAATCTTCAGAAGCCATATCAAGTCAAAACTGAAGTCATTATTCCAATTCTAGTGAGCATTTATCAGTTTTAACTGGATAATTGAGTCAGTGATTTGAACTTGAGAATTTTGTATTAATTCAGACCAGTTTTGTGAAATTTAAATGAAATGAAAAATAAAAAATAAAAATAGTCACTAAAAAGTAAAAAAGACAAGACTCAATTTTGAGGAAATGTGCTTTAAAATTACGTAAAACATAATGAAATGAACCAATTTTATGGTGAATTTATGCCCTTTATGAATTTTCAGAAAGCTTCAGAGGCCAAAACAATTTTTTAAAAATTTTCCTTTTGTGGATCATATTGAATTGAGTAAATGATGACCAAACTTTTGTTTCTTTTATTCTGATGTAAAGGCCATTGGAGAGACACTAGCCAAAATACAAGAAAGTGCAAAAGGAATGAAGAAAGAGTAGGAAAAAAAAAAAAACTGAACAACAGAGCAGAGTTGAAGACAGAAAGAGAAATGAGCAGTTGCTCTCTGGGAGGGGCCGTTCCCTCACATTTAGAATCCTCCATTTATCTTCTTGTCGTACACACACACACACACACAGGACTGACAGTACTGTGGGTCCAGCATGTCTGTTCTCATTGCTACAGCTCCTCTGGGGTTGTATGGATGTCTGTGGAATCAGTCTGTCTCTATCAAGCCTGACTGAGCACCTTATCCAATAGCACAATCTAAAGGAAGTTGCTTCTAATGCTGTCTGGGATCTGGGATCGACCTCTGTAATCCACACCTGACACATTATGGAGGATTACTGCATTATAAATGCGAAACCACCGTCTGAACTTGTAGCATTATGAATGCGAAATTGCACAAGATGTCAACTGAACGATCACCTCTGAGCTGTTTGTTGGTAATGTTTGCTTGTAAAGAACAAAAACCTGTAACTCTAACGCAAAATTTAATTTACGCATTGTTCTGAATATAAGACCATCGGTGCATCTGAAATCACGTACTGAGTAGATACTACATTTGAATTTGAACTTACTTCGCCACAGTTAAAAAAGTATGTTCTATATAGTATGAATGTGGGTAGTATGAATGAAATCCGGACTTACAACATCCACCATGTTGTTATTATCATGTGACCTACCAGCGTCAGTTACGTCGCTGCACTTCCATTCATAAATCCTCTACCGTGACCTCATGGGATAGTAAAGTGTCCATTGAATACACACTTCACAATCTTGCCGGAAGTAGTAGGTCATCCGGGGACTTTTCGCCTACTGTTTTTTGAATACTATGAATTCGGACATACTACTCTGTTGGTGTACTGCTTTTCGCATACTATACAGTACAGAAGTATTCACTTCCGGACATACCGAATGTTTTTTTCTTCTTTTTTGAAAAATGGGTTAGTCTTATTTTTAGATTCTAGACTTTTACATATCAATAATACATCTGCAACAGTAGGTGGCGCCAAATACGTGTAAAACGAGTGTGCCAAGAAATACGGTCACAGTGTAATGTTAGAAGATCGCGAATGCAAAAAGATTAAAAACGCTAACAGTCAAAGAAAAGCACACCGTCTTAGATCCAAGTGACTGTTACGTAAGCATTAGGGCTGGGACAAAACATCGATTCACAATACAAAGAATCTGGAGCGATTCTGATATTTTCCAATGTATCGTGATTCTCTCCCGAATCGATTCCGAGCTTCGTTTTTAACAGCAGGTCGCACTACGTGCTTTAGAAACACCTGTACTCTGCTTGCTTCCAGTTCCTTTACACACACCACTTAAACCTAAAATAATCATTCATAAAGTTTAAAAAGGTTGAAGCGAATTACAATGGTGTTTGCAGTGGGTTGTGTTTACATTAATCTCTCATCATAAAAGCATTCTGAGTCGAGGTGCAAGTATATTTAACCACTTACATGACTCAGCCGAGTCTCTCTCCGGCACTCTTCTTTGTGAGCATTTGAGTGTGCATTTAAAAACTAGCCTAGAGCACTGTTAAAACTAAGCTCAGAATCGATTAGTGAGAGAAAATTTCAGAATTGATCAAAAATCATTGTATCGAGAATCAATGTATTGTCCCAGCCCTAGTTAGCGTGCCTCGCTGACGGGACCAAACTTCCCCCATACATGATTTTAAAACGCAAGAAGGTACCCAGATTCCAAAACTACAATAAGATTTTACTTCTACTGTTAATGAAATTTTGGTACACTACATGGTTTACTATGAGATGGATAGCCTGATTGTTATATAATTCAGAGGGGCTACAGGTTATTTTTAATGGTATCCCAAAAAGTGTTTATTTTTAAATGTGATCATTGGTACATTTTACCAGTATTTACCATACGTTCAATACAAAAATTAAAATATGAAAATTATGTAATATGAAAATTATTTTCAAATAAAAGCATTTTCTTTATAAAAATACAAAATTTGGTCCTCAAAAGCCTTTTTCCAAAAGGTACATGTTGAAAAGGGGGTCATATTATATTCGGGACAATACGGTACTAATCATACAGAGACATCACAGAAAAATAAAATAATAGTTCAACATTGATGCGTTTGCATATTGGAAGAGTTTAATTACAGTTGTCCTGATAGAAGAGATTTTGTTTAGGATTTAGTTGTGGATTTTAGCTGAGCATACAGGCCACGATTCATGTTTACACAGCAAACCCAAACTTCTGTTCACAAATATGCAACCAGATTACACAAATATCAAAGTATGTTTGCAAGATGACATTGTAGTTGAACGGTCATAAACAAAGTAAATGATGTTGTAGACGAGGTGGTTCTCTAAAAGAACACAACACATTATGTATTGTTGCTATGTTGTTGATAGGGTGTTCTGGGTAGTTTCAAAGGCATTGATAGGAGATTGATTACAGATTCAAGTCAAAAGAGTCCAAGATCAAAACATTTTGCTCTCTAGATATGTTTTTTTTCACCCATTTCATTGTCCACCAGGTGTAATCGTTAGAAAAACACTGTAGATTGTGAAAAATCATCAAATGTGCAACTTCATACAATACTGGCATTAATAAAGCATTAGTTTGTGAGTTCACACAAACACAAGCGCTCACCTCACGATCAGACAGGTCTCCCTGCAGTAAGCTGACTTTCTCTTTCAGCTCTTTGAGCTCTTTCTTGTTGCTGTCCAGTTCTTCGCTCTTCTCTCTTTCGTCTCTATCCCTCTGTTCCTTCAGACGCTCAATAATACGCTCCTACAAACATCACAAACAAGAGAGGACATGTTAAATGTGTGATGTAGAAGCAGAGAGAAGATGAATAATTTACTCAACTTCATTTTGCTACAAACCCATGTGACTTTCTTCTGTGGAACACAAAATTAGATGCTTTGAAGGATATTAAACAGGTAAGCTTTCCATTGAGTACAACATACAATTGTCCGACAGTTGATGCAAGATCATCAGTGAATAGTTAAATTTCACTTATTTCGCCCTGTTCCTCACACAAAGCTATCATAAGGCTTTAGAAGACTTGGAATAAGGCATAAACATCTTTTTTTATGGTAACTATGAACTGTTGACATATGGATAAGAGCTGATGGAAGATCCTTCAAAAATTCCCCTTTTGTGATCCACGAGGAAAAAATTAACACTATAAAGATATGAAATGACATGAGTAATAATAGTGAGTAAATTATAACAGACCTCTCAAATTTACCAAAACCTAACACACACTGCTGCCTATTCATAGTGAAATCAATAATATATTAATATAATTGATATATATATATAAAAAAATTTTAAAAAAAACCCAAAAAACTATTATTTATATATGTACTAAAATATTTACTAATAGTATTAGGTCATACATTCATATTAAATAAAATAATACTATTATCATTATTATAAATAATAATACTAAACTACTACTACTACTACTACTACTAATAATGCATTAATCTAGCATAGAAATATTATTACTACTATACTATTAATTATTATAATTAATCCAGTCATCGTTATTAAAAAGTATAATATTAAAAGTATTAAACTTTATTTTAAATAAATAAACATGAATCTAGTGCAATAAACTATTATTATTATTAAAAAAAGTTACATTAAAATTAATTTAATATTTTTAATACTAAATAAATAAATATGAATCTAGTGCAATAAACTGTTATTATAATTATTATTATTATTATTAGAAAAGTTTTATTAAAATTATTAAAAAATATTAAATAATATGAAAAAATTATTATAATTGTAATAGTAAGTAAATAAGTAAGTAAGTAAATAAATAAATAAATAAATACTATGCCTTTAAGATTTCACTTTACTTGTTTACTTGTGAACTCATGTATCTGAAGGAGAGAATACATGCTACTACTCTCCACAAATGTTAATAATAATAATAATAATAATAAACAACTATAATGTATAAATAATAATAAATAAAAAATTGCCAATTAGTAAAATTAAATATTAATTAAAATTAAATTAATAAAAATAGTAATACAACTACTACTACTACTACTACTACTACTAATAATAATAATAATGGTAATAAACTAAATGCAATATTTAAATAATATGTATTAATAATATTAATTTACACAATATTAAATATGAATTAATATTCATTATTAATTGTAGTTAAAAAACTACTAGAACATACTAATACTACTGTTAATAAAAATAATAAATAACTTAACTTAGAATAACTTAAATGTAATTGATTACTTAATGTAATATTTATATAATATTTACTATTAGAATTAGATTATACATTGAAATACATTATACATTGTATTAGCATTAATACATTGATATTAAATAATAATAATAATAATAATAATAATAATAATGTACTGTAATATTTATATATTCAGATAATAGTATTAGATTACACATTCATATTAAATAAGAAATATTTCTAGCATAGAAATATTATTACTACTATACTATTAATTATTATAATTAATCCAGTCATCGTTATTAAAAAGTATAATATTAAAAGTATTAAACTTTATTTTAAATAAATAAACATGAATCTAGTGCAATAAACTATTATTATTATTAAAAAAAGTTACATTAAAATTAATTTAATATTTTTAATACTAAATAAATAAATATGAATCTAGTGCAATAAACTGTTATTATAATTATTATTATTATTATTAGAAAAGTTTTATTAAAATTATTAAAAAATATTAAATAATATGAAAAAATTATTATAATTGTAATAGTAAGTAAATAAGTAAGTAAGTAAATAAATAAATAAATAAATACTATGCCTTTAAGATTTCACTTTACTTGTTGGATTTCTGTATTATGGAAGGTTGAACACTATAATATTACATTTTCTATTCATTTTTTCTTTTTAAATGATTAAAGAAAAAAGTGGCACATGAGAAAAGGAAATGATTTTGTGGTTATGTGCATTCAGTTTTATGTAAGGGGTGTAATATTTACCCAAAAACAAGAGTTGGGCCAACACCTGTCAAAATTTAGAAAGCGCAGGCACACCAATTCCTTAATTCCCAACTTAAGCGTAACTCTGCACGGCTAGTGGAACATATCTGAATGAACACATTTGGTGTACGATCCATTAATCTCACACATGTGTCAACTTTGGCCAGGTGTTGGAGGATTTGGCCGCGTCTTCTTTAAAAAAAAAATGGAAGTAACTTTAGTAGAAATGAGTCAGACCTGATGTGAGCGGCTACTATGCTGTACGGTGCGCGCACTTTAATAACGCTGCAAAAAAAGCACCTTTAATAATTCTGAGAGAGGAAAAAAGAGACACACAGAGCAATAAACGTGAGACAATAAGAGGTCTGAGGAAAGAGTGTTTTGGCGCAGCCTCGCATTCGCAGTCGATGGTCTGTGAAAGAGGACGGCTGGAATCATGGAGAGCATCAGCCTCCAGCACTTTAACACCCACGCCGGCCAAAACTCACACACCGAGCGGCCGAACCGGACAATAATAACACAGCTCTTTTTAAGGCCCGCGCTGCATTTCTCACCGCAAAGGCTGTATTTCACTCTCCCAAGCCGACGTTCCTGGCCGATCCTCGCAGAGCTGTGACATTAAGCATGACCGCTCATCGCTGTGCCAGCTAACTCTCTCTGTGATGCTGAGCACCAGATGCAACCGGGGTTCAGAATGTGCATCCGAGGCGTGTGAAATGGAAAACTGCGTGTGGGAAGGACAAATGGTCTGCGCAAAAGTGCATACGTGTACGCCTGTGTTCGAGTACTAAACGAGCCAGAGCTCTTCTTTTCAATATGCAGATGGCTGACAAAGTTAATTTCCGGCCCACGGCTGGAAGGGAACAGGAGGCCCAAACCTCGGCGCGTGAGGGTATGTGAGCGAGATGAAGTGGGGAAACGCAGAACAGCGGATCGCTGCCAAACTGCGGACACATAAGACAATGCTAATAACCACCAGGGTTAATTCATTCATATTCATGAGATGGAGTTCAGGGGGTGGGTGTGGGGGATATGTTGATTCAGAGAACAGCGTCATCTGGATGTCCGTGACCTGAAACATTCAGAGAACTACGAGAAGGTGTTGGCGGAGACAATCACACATGCGGTGTGAGTTGATGAGAAGTGACGGGGATTGACCCGTGGATCCGTACGCTTGCTGGGAGGTCAATCGTAGTGCGAGAATGACTGAGGCCTTACATAAGGGTGTGTGACAGAGCAATCTTCACCACTGTCTCACTCACACACACACACACAGACTGCAATTGCAGTCTATATGTCACCTGTGAACTCATGTATCTGAAGGAGAGAATACATGCTACTACTCTCCACAAATGTTAATAATAATAATAATAATAATAAACAACTATAATGTATAAATAATAATAAATAAAAAATTGCCAATTAGTAAAATTAAATATTAATTAAAATTAAATTAATAAAAATAGTAATACAACTACTACTACTACTACTACTAATAATAATAATAATAATGGTAATAAACTAAATGCAATATTTAAATAATATGTATTAATAATATTAATTTACACAATATTAAATATGAATTAATATTCATTATTAATTGTAGTTAAAAAAAACTACTAGAACATACTAATACTACTGTTAATAAAAAATAATAAATAACTTAACTTAGAATAACTTAAATGTAATTGATTACTTAATGTAATATTTATATAATATTTACTATTAGAATTAGATTATACATTGAAATACATTATACATTGTATTAGCATTAATACATTGATATTAAATAATAATAATAATAATAATAATAATAATAATAATGTACTGTAATATTTATATATTCAGATAATAGTATTAGATTACACATTCATATTAAATAAGAAATATTTCTAGCATAGAAATATTATTACTACTATACTATTAATTATTATAATTAATCCAGTCATCGTTATTAAAAAGTATAATATTAAAAGTATTAAACTTTATTTTAAATAAATAAACATGAATCTAGTGCAATAAACTATTATTATTATTAAAAAGTTACATTAAAATTAATTTAATATTTTTAATACTAAATAAATAAATATGAATCTAGTGCAATAAACTGTTATTATAATTATTATTATTATTATTAGAAAAGTTTTATTAAAATTATTAAAAAATATTAAATAATATGAAAAATTATTATAATTGTAATAGTAAGTAAATAAGTAAGTAAGTAAATAAATAAATAAATAAATACTATGCCTTTAAGATTTATTTTTACTTGTGAACTCATGTATCTGAAGGAGAGAATACATGCTACTACTCCACAAATGTTAATAATAATAATAATAATAATAAACAACTATAATGTATAAATAATAATAAATAAAAATTGCCAATTAGTAAAATTAAATATTAATTAAAATTAAATTAATAAAAATAGTAATACAACTACTACTACTACTACTACTACTAATAATAATAATAATAATGGTAATAAACTAAATGCAATATTTAAATAATATGTATTAATAATATTAATTTACACAATATTAAATATGAATTAATATTCATTATTAATTGTAGTTAAAAAAACTACTAGAACATACTAATACTACTGTTAATAAAAATAATAAATAACTTAACTTAGAATAACTTAAATGTAATTGATTACTTAATGTAATATTTATATAATATTTACTATTAGAATTAGATTATACATTGAAATACATTATACATTGTATTAGCATTAATACATTGATATTAAATAATAATAATAATAATAATAATAATAATAATGTACTGTAATATTTATATATTCAGATAATAGTATTAGATTACACATTCATATTAAATAAGAACATTAATAACAATAAAACAGTTATTATTATTAATTTTATTATATATTTTTTATTATTATTATTATTCTTAATATTATTTAATATGCATGTAATGTCATTTTTCTAATAATATTAATTTACACATTAATGTTAAATATGAATTAATATTAATTATTAATTGCAGTCAGTAATATTTATATATTTACTAATTAGATTATACATTTACATTAAATAAAAGTATGAATAACAATAACACATTTATTATTATTAATTTTATTTTTACATATTTATTATTTTATTATTTACTACTATTATATTGTACTGTTATTGTTATTATTGTTATTAATATTATTTAATATGAATGTAATCTGTAATATTTACTAATAATATTTATTAATTTACACACTAATAATACGTTTTAATATTAATTATTGATTGCAGTTAGAAAATAGAAATACTACTACTAGCTAATAAAAAAATAATAAACAACCTAATGTTATATTTATATAATATTTACTATTAATATTAGATCATACATTCATATTAAACATTATAAATTGTAATAATAATATTAATAATAATAACTTAGTGTAATATTTATATATTTACTAATAATATTAGATCATACATTCATATTAAAGATGAATAATAATAAAACATTAACTCTTTATTTTTATTTATTTCTAATTTTATAATGGTTTTTATTATTATTATAGCTACAATAATTATTCACTCTATAGTCAAAGTCAGTATTTTTGGTCGGACCCTTCACCTGCCATAATGCTCTAAACTGATTACAGATGACAAAAATACAAAACCAGTACTTTGGTTCCAGTTAATGCTAAAATTAAAGAAATAAAAAGTAATGAATAATACATTTTAAAAGAATCTGTAACACCAATCCAATTAGGTGATGTATAGAACTGCTTCAAACACAACATTGGTGAGAATAATGTCAAACAATATTTTGGTATGACAACCCTAAAACTACAAAAGGGTACAACACGACATTGATAGATTTAGGTTGCTGTAAATGAATCTGTGTTGGTGGGTGTCCACCTTCTCAGCCAGGGCCTCCTCCAGCGTGGTAAGGGCCGTGTCCGTGTTTGAAGTGTCGGCCTGCAGGGATTTGACGCGCTCCTTTAGACTGGTCATCTGCTTCTCCTTATCCCTCAGCTGCTCCTGCAGGTTCTCAATCTGCACAAAGAGAGAGAGACAGTTTTATGACATCGAACTGATCCAGATGAAGACATATCTATTAAAGCACAATAAACAACATTTTCTCACACTTAAGCTCAGAGTAGACTAAGGGAAGCCATTTTTTATTTTATTTTCAGCACTTTCACTTGCAGCATTCCATATCCCAACATTAGGAAAGGGGGGAAGGGACGGATCGGCTAAAAACAATCTATTTTTTTTCCACTGTTCCGCTGAAAATAAATAATGACCTCATTAGAAGCATATTCAGAACTAATTCTCTTCATAAACTTTCCTTATCTGCGTGCGCGGCTGGCGTGTGCGTGACGCCGGAGCTGATGAATGACATGGGAGAGATGGGCATTTCCACGTTTCGCTCCATTCATCATGTCCCGACAGCTCAATGAAAAGACTGACTGTTCCTGTCCACCGTTTCACATTCAATTAAACGCTGACGGATTTGATAAATAGTTGCCGTTTTTGTTTCTTTTAGCTGCTTTGAAACAACCTGCTGTTGATAGAGCCACTCTCTGTGAAAACACATTTTATCAGCAGGCCTACCTCGAATGTTTAGATTAAAAGTTCTTGGGCTGAACAAGATGAAGAGAAAATATATGGTCTTCGATATGAACGTAATTAATTTAAGATGTATACCCAAATATTCTGAAATGTTGGCAACATAAGTTTTGTTGCTATGGCTGCAGCCTCACAGCCAATGAGAATGAGAGTTATATCACAAAATAAAACATGACAAAAAAAAAAAAAAAAAAATGTATTTACACTCAAATAATTTATTTATAATATTAAAAATCTTATTTGTATTGTAGTCACACATTGTTACATGACAAAAATTGTAGTTAATGCTAACGTAATCCATTACATTACACATTTAAGATAATATAATCGGATTACTTTTTGATTACTTTTAGATTACTTTGACCTAACTCATTTATCACAATGATTTGAATAGGATAATCTTGTACCATATTGATGTAAAAATACTAAAAGAAAGAAAATATTTTCCATTCTTTATCATCAACAACATGAAGTGCATTAATTATTACATTATGTCAGGGTTTCCGAGAATGGGGTTTGTAAGTTTAATGAAAAACTATTAAAGGATTAGTTCACTTCAGAATTAAAATTTCCTGTTAATTTACTAATGCCCATGTCATCCAAGATGTTTATTTCTTTTTTTTTGACTGAAGAAAGAAAGACATTAAGGTTTTTGAGGAAAACATTCCAGGTTTTTTCTCCATATAGTGGACTTCAACGGCTAGCAACGGGTTGAAGGTCCATATTGCAGTTTCAATGCAGCTTCAAAGGGCTCTACACGATCCCAGCCAAGGAATAAGGGTCTTATCTAGCAAAACGATCAGCCATTTTCTTAAAAAAAAAAAAAAAAATTCATATACTTTTTAACCACAAATGCTCGTCTTGCACTAGCTCTGCGATGTGCAATGCATTACATAATCATGTTGGAAAGGTCACGCGTGACATAGGGTGAAAAATATATAATTTTCTCCTCCAATATCATTGCTTTACCTTTTTTTGTAAAGTCCGTTTGACTTAGTCTTTGCATGTTCGCTTTGTAAACACTTGCTTGGTACTTCTGCCTACGTCACGCGTGACCTTTCCAACGTGATTACGTAATGCTTGGAGCAGAGCAGTGCAAGATGAGCATTTTTGGTTAAAAAGTATATAGTATTTTTTTTATTATTATTTTTTTTAGAAAATGGCCGATCGTTTCGCTAGATAAGACCCTTATTCCTCGTCTGTAGAGCCCTTTGAAGCTGCACTGAAACTGCAATTTGGACCTTCAACCCGTTGATAACTTGAAGTCCACTATATGGAGAAAAATCCTGGAATGTTTTCCTCAAAAACCTTAATTTCTTTTCGACTGAAGAAAGAAAGACAAAAACATCTTGGATGACATGGGGGTTGGTAAATTATCAGGAAATTTTAATTCTGAAATGAACCAATCCTTTAAAACATAATATAATCTAATTACAAGTACTTAATTTTTGTAATCTGATCACATAATACAGATTACATGTAATCAGTTACTACCCAGTGTGTGTGTGCGTGTATAATTATTATTAATAAATAACGTTCCTATAAATCAAACAAAATTAACATACCAAAAATCTCTCACATCTTTTCTCCCTTAGTAGTTTGTTTTCGGGCAAATTCCAGTCTCTAAGTGCCTTAATGATTTAGAAGCAGAACCCTTTTTTTATTCAGTTCCCGGAAAGGAGCAAGAGAAAACTGTGACAGCAGCATAATCTGGTTTTTCAAACCAGACCACTGAGAGAGATAAAGCTGTGTCGACTTATGAATTTAATTAAAAGGGTGAATGTTTTGGCAAAAGCGATTACAAGGATAACAAATGTAGGCAGAGGGGAAAAGTGAGAAGAAACCCTATAATGAATTTGCCCTGGTTCAAAAAAAACTACATTTGTTGCTCGAATAATAAAAAGTACGGCAGGGTGTGTTGTTTTAAATAATTTCAGACATGTTTGGACAGATGTCGGGGTTACTCTCAGATAGTTTTAAGCGAAAAGTTGAGTGGGGAAAAAAATAGGTCATGCTGATTTGTAAAGTCAAGTGGAACTGTGGCAGATTGTTTTTGAAGACATAACAGGAGAAGTGTGTGCACATGCATGTCCAATACGCACGATTAAACATCTCCAGCCCCTCATTAATCAAACACACACCTGACAGCTCCACCTGTCCGACGACACACACAATCAAATGTCTGAACCCATCACACACACTTCAGAAGTCTCTTCCCTTTAATATTGTCTGCGGTGTAACACAACCTGATTACACTCCTCTGCCCCATTACCCAGCGCCCCCCAGAGTCTTGGGTTACCCTGTACAGCTTTGGCCGGCGCACACTATACGCTCATGAATATTTCATAGAGCTCATATTATGCATGTGCAGAGTCATATGATAACTGCAATTATATTTTGGAAAACAATCAGAGCATTGAGTAGAAAACTGCAATCCTGTCTCAAGCTAATGGAAGAAAAATGCCTTCATCTTCCTCATGGAGGGAAGATCTAGATTAGGGGGGATCCATGTCAAGCCAAATGATGATTACGTTCAAATAGGAGCCTATTAAAGGAGAGAAAGTCCATGTTGGGATTCTGGGAGCAAGTTTAATCCGGAATTGGATGACCTGCTAACTAAAACTGAGAAAAGAACGGTCTGTGTGTACTGTAGATGGACACACACACACGCTTCTCTGCCTCGTTTCTGGTTTCATCCGAGAGTGTGTGAGCGGATAAAAGACAAGACAAAAAGAGCAGCCTCCCGTCACAGAGATCCAAACGCATGGAGACTTAAAGGGATTTGTGTGTGTGTGTGTGTGTGTGTGTGAGAGAGAGAGAGTGAGAGGGAGGGGGGTGACTGAATTATTAAAGAGTGTTTTGTTACACTTAGTGATCCGCTGCTTGTCAGTGTGGTGTGAGCTCTGGAAACAGACAGAGAGGCACACGACACACAACAAGACAACATGCGCGGGCACACACACGCACAGAGTGAAAAGATTTGAGCGTTTACAGCGGGTTGCATCAGAATTGTATGCAATGTGCAAGCCGAACAAAACAACATGTCAAACCCACAGAGTGGAGCGACGGGAGGGGAGATCTTTTCTGCAGACTTTCAGCAGATGGGTGTTAAGAAGCGACTATGTATAAAAAGAAAGTGTTTGGAATACATTTTCTTGTGCTTATTATTACACGGCTCTCTGGAATACTTGATTCTGATTGGTCAAACACACTGTTCCGAGGTTGAATATTTCTGCATAAACTGTATACATACCACAATACCACAACTGTAATGATAACGTCACAGAGAAACGATATGGTTGGAATCGCTTTCAGAACGATTTTTCCACAATAATTTTCCACCTTCATACTGACCCTCTGTCTGTGCGGCTCCTTTAAGTGGCCGTTCACACAACGCGTTTTTCTATTCCAATGTGCTACTTTTCCATTGTTTTTCTATGTAAACACGCTAGATGGATGTGTATTACCGTTAAACTCGCGCCTCGCCTCTTTTGCAGCACCTCGCACAAGATGCCATGTCAAGTTAAAAGAATTTCAACTTTTACACGCAGCGCCACTCAATAATGTCAAAAGAGTAGACTAATCAGAAGAACTCGGAGGCGGGGCAAGCATTGAGAGCTTCTGTTTACAGTAGTAAGTTGGAGTGGAAACTGTTTTATTTGTTCGTTATTGTCTTTATTGCATCACATCTCAAAAGCGCATCTCGAGACCCTCACGTTCAGCGCTTTTAAAACCATTCCTCGCTTTTTTTTTTAGACAAAAATGCGTTCTGTGTGAACGAGCCCTAAGGCTTGTCAGTAAATGGCCACTGTTATGACTGGCTAGAGTCACTGCATAAGAAACAGTATCAACGCCCACTCGCTTTTGCATGCGAGTAAGTGTCTTGAAAACATTATCCATATAAAACCGTCATTTACAGGCAAATGCACAGCATTATGAAATCATTTACTTATGTTTGTGATGCAGCTGCTGTCAGATCTAATATAGTTGGCTGCTTCATCTTTCAATAAAAGTTTAATTGCAAACTCTCCATTACACTGTGCTTCATTTACAAAACAAAATTCTCCGAACAAACACAATCCTCCACAAACGAGCCGTTTAAACTGGATGCGTCAAAGCGAACATTCTTTCATTCTTCCATTTGTCCTGTTGTCAACAGACTCAAGAATGTGAAGCATGTCAGAAACTGAACACGCATCTGTAGGGATGCACCGATATGAAAATTGACCTATATCAATAACAGATAACCATTATTTCTTTATATTTCAAAGCTGATAACCGATATATTGGCCGATAACTCTAAATCTGATTACAAAAAAGTCTCACCATTAAAGCCATGTCCCATGTTCTCATTATAATTTTATGTAGCCTATATGACAGATTTGCGCTGCACATGTTGCACTTAATGGTATTTTCCTTTTTGAAGTGATTCCAATCATATTTCAAGCAATTCAAAACCATCATGGATAACAGTGCGCATTTGAAGTGTCTCAGTTGAAAGAAATAATTCATTACAAATTTTCTTATCAGGCCGATAATAACAGTAAAAATGAACATATATCGGCCGATACCAATATGGTTGACGATATATTGTGCATCCCTAGTATACTGTATTCAGTGTAGACAGTGTCAATGATTATAATGATTTTTTTGCCTTTGATGCAACACTCACATCCAGTGTAGGCAAATATCAGCCATTAAGCGACTGAATGCTAGTGGGCGGGGCCTATGGTGTGATGCTGTATAACTATTCGTTGATGTCTTGCTCTGGAGACAGTCATATGCAAATATATTTGCCTGTGTGACGTCACAGATCCTGCATTATCAAAACGAGACGTTTTTGGAGCTTGATTAAATAAATGCTTTGTTTATAAAGAGGAGGATGTTTTAAGCTATGAAACTTGCAGTTTGTTTTAATGGTACAAATACCTCTTAAAAGATCAAGGCAAATTTGATTTCTCATGTCATGACCCCTTTAATAGCAATTTGAAAATAAATTATTTCAAAGTAAATCCAACACTATTTTTTTTTTTTCAGTGTAACTGACCCTTTTCACAATTTCCTAGATTTCCAGTAGCACTCTTTTTGCTCAAATCATATTTAAACTCAAATGCTCATTTATTTATTTAAAAAAAACAAACAAGTAGCCAATTTGCGTTGGGTTCTTGATCCACCTGTCAGGATCTATTTCGTGACATACACGTGAATGTCATTGATGAGAGGTTTGTTGAAACGGAATGGGTGGTGTCGAACACACACGCTGCTCAGTAATGCAAATGTGTGTCAGGAGTTTGGCACCTGAGTGGGTGAGACCTGACAGGTAAGTGGCATGATGCCAGACTTTGTGTCTGAAAACTTCCACACACAGAAATAGATTTTCCTTAATTTTTCAAAATTGTCAAAATTCATTTTCTGGCTTTGATCACCATATGTTAGTGGTGGCACTGAACTAGTCGATTAGTTCTGGCACTAGTCGATGTGCCGGGTCTGTGCCGACTAGTTATGGATCACATGACTTCAGCTGCACTGGTTTGATACAAAGTGACAGCAGGAGGAAAATTCCAGTGTGTAACTGCGTCTCATTAGATTTATAAAGTAAATTGCAACAGACACATATATTTGGAATTATGCACACGTTTAAGGTGGTCAGAGCTTTACTGGTTGTAGTTGAAGCTCTTTAAAAGGGTATGAATTTAGAGACGTACAGTAATTTATCTGAGAGGGTTTTACTGTTGCACTGCTAGTACACTATTAGCATGCTAAAATCTTTTCAAAGAAGTTTATAGTAGCACTTTTTCTCTTTATAGAAGCACTACTGCTTCAAATATCAAAGCTAAAACCAAAAGAAAAAAATTTAAATTATTATTTAAAATAATTATTATGTTTATAGCAATTACTTTTACCTGGTTTGTTTGTTTTTACTAGACACGAACAATGCCATTCAAAAGTTTCTGGACAGGATTGATTGATTGATTGATTGATTGACTGATTGATTGGACAGAAAATAATACCTTTACTGAGGAAGGGAACATGAAATTGATCAAAAGTGACAGTAAAGACATTTATAATGTTACAAAATATTTCTATTTCAAATGCTATTCTTTTGAACTTTCTATTTATCAAAAAATTCTTAAAAAATGTCTCACTTGTTTACACAAAAAAATATTAAATATTAAAATAATAAGATGAAGATGACGAAGAACATGAAGAGGAAATATTTCTTAAGCACCAAATCGGCATATTAGAATGATTTCTGAAGGATCATGTGACACTAAAGACTGGAGTAATGATGCTGAAAATTCAGTTTTGGCATCACAGGAATAAATTACATTTTAAAATATATTCAAATATAAAATGATTATTTTAAATAGCAATAATATTTCACAAAAAAATAATGTTTTACTGCGTTTTTGATCAAATAAATGCAGCTTTGGTGAGCATGAGAGCATTCTTTCAAAACATTTAAAAAAAAAATCTTTATTGTATTTTGTACAATATTAATTCATTTAAATGCAAAATTAAATTACACACATTTAATAAAAAATAAGAGGCCCATTATTGCAATAACAAAATATATTAAATCAAATTTCAAAGTACAGTATGGGTATTAAAAATTTTATTTACTTTTAAGTTTTGTTTTATTTGCATTTTTATAATGTATAAAACAAGCATGTTAATAAAGTACTTTGAAATTGAAAAGTCTGAGAAACAGGGTGAGAGAAGGGGGAGGTGGAGGAGGAGGAAGTGTCGATTAATTAGAAACTTCTGTAGAACTTCTTTCCCCCAATTAAGTGAAAGCAGAAAGGATCTTTCTCTCGCTCTCTATCAGACTGTTAGGGGCTTAAGACTCTCACCCTTTTGATGTGGGGTTTATCATTATTTTAACACAAGGCACTTATTAGCATGTGCCCTCTTAAAGCTCCATGCTCTCTGTCTGTGTGCCGGTGTGTATCTTTCACTCTCTCACTCTCTCTCTCTCTCAACTGAAGGATGGTAACAAACAATGTAAGAGGCTCTTTCTCAGCGAGAAGATCACAACTCAGACCCGACACGCTCTGTTTAAGAGGCTTTCCTTGTGGTGCTAAGCCTGTTAGCCTTCTTCAACCCCTTAGCCGTCGAAAAGAAGGGGAGAAAAAAGGCACACGAATGTTCTGCGTTCTGAACCAGCCTTAAAAAGTGTAGCAAATTGGAAGTTCTTCATCCACGGGGGAGGTTCAGGGGTTAGTGAATGTTCAGGGTTTACGCCAAACCCTCTGTGAATGTGCATGGGGACGTCCTTCGATGAAATACTGGAATATGATACACTTGATAATACATGTTGAAATGTTACTCGTGTGTTGAGTCATTGTTAATGAAGTAAAATTCTCAGTATTACTGGAGCGAAAACGAAAAATGTCCCACTAAACTAAGTCTCAGACGATTAAAGAATGCTGTATGGATTTTAAAATAAAATGCATTATAATATTTGCATATTCCTTCACTGTAAAAAAAATTCTTCATGATGTGTTATCACAACATTTTTTTCTTTTGTCACATCAACTTAGATAATTAATGTGGTTCAGATAACATAATATTTTGAGTTTCTGCTGATTAAATCAATCGCTTTCATTGTATTAACTCAAATTTTTAATTTCAATGAACTCAAAATTAAGGCAAACAGGTCACTTACTTTTTTAAATTTAAACCAACAATTCTTTTTTACAGTGTTGTTACATCTGAAATTGGTTGTTTGTCATGTGTTTTAATGTATTATACTTTCTAAAAGGCGTGTTCAATGAATAGATAAGTATTATAATGTGTTCATTTTTAATAAGACCATACAATGCATTATAAGGCATAATCAATGCATTAAAAACGCTTTTATAATAGATTATATATAAAGGCTTTAAGTAAATCACCAAGGCTGCATTTATTTGTATAAAAAAAATACTACATTAAAAACTGTAACATTGTGAAATATTATTACAATTTTAAAAACAGTTTTCTATTTTCAAATATTTTTTATATTTTATATTTTCAGCATCATTACTCCAGTCTTTAGTGTCACATAATCCTTCAGAAATCATTCTAATATGCTGATTTGGTGCTCATATTATTATTAATGTTGAAAACAGTCACTTTGATCAATTTAATACATTCTTGCTGAATAAAAGCATTCATTTCTTTTGAACGGTAGTGCAGTCCAATGCACACTGTACTTTGATGACAGTTTTATGTCATCAAGGTGTCATGTTTGTTCAAACGTTAGCAGGCTGAATACTTCTAATAGAAATATAGTTGCTGGATTTGCTGAAGTTTGTAAGGTTCATGACATGTTTCATATTTCTTGATAAAAGTGTTTTGCAAGAACCTCAAATGTCCTGGATTGCGTTTCAAAGCTTGCCAACAAATTCCTTGAGCAACGCTGAATATTGGGTGTTTATTACATCCGAATGGACCGAAACTCTGACCACAAAATCAACAAACAGGTTTAGTTTCTTTGGTCTCGTCTGCAGAACAGGATTTATTGTTTCAAAATAAGATGTAAAATGCCGATAGTCTAAAGCCTATTTTTTCTTAAATGCAATCCTAAATGAATTTAATAATGATAAAAATCTCCAGACATGGAAAGTTTATGGTAAAAAACATCCCAGAAGCCCACCCCTAGCACTGCCCATGTTCATCCACAAGACAAAGTGTCTCTGACGACCCTCTCATGCCAAAGAGAGCTGCTCTCCATCAAGACGTTCGACTCGAGTTTACATACTTGAGCGAGTTCTGCTGAACTGTGTCTTGTATTCCGCCCTCCTCGCATTAACAAATGTTATTTTCTGCAGCCTGTCCTGCCGTGAACTTGCGAAAGAATTCCCATCCAAACCGCTGTTTTCAATATTTAGTTCGGCCGCTTCCACTGCAGATCTGTCTGCCACCTTATCTGACAGTTGCAAATTAAATTATCGTTATTTTCCAGGCTGTTAAAGGGTAAGTGTTCGGTTAAACACAAAACATTGAATATAAACAAAGAGAGAAAAGAGCGGCCCGAAACTCTCGGCTGCCGCTGGAAGAGGTGTTTTGCTCCGTTCAGCATGCACTCGCTCACATCAGCGCAGGCAAACGGTGCCACTGAGAAGGCAGAGAGCTCCACACTTGAACCGGAGCCGCTGGGAAAACAATTACAAAGCCAAACAGCTCTGAGAGGGAGAAAAAATGATGTTCAGACATTAAAGGAGAGTGCGAGAAAAAAGAAACGAGCCCAGGCTAGGCCTCCTCTGAGAACGAATGCATACATCACAAGACATTGTGTATCTATTCATTTACTCACTTATATACACAGACACACACAGTCTAGGAAAGCTCATTTTCGTACGCGCAAATGTAACAGCGCTATGTGTTGTTTGAAAAAACTAAATGGTGTAGCTTTTTTAGGGAACATATTCTACACTTTTTAACATTTTATTTTTTCCTAAAGTCTGCTTGTAATGATAGTAAAGGTTTTTAACATCAATCATTTTTTTTTATATTTCCACTCTCACTAACTTTCGGAATTAAACAGGCTGTTTTTGCTACTTAATCTCACAGAATTCTACATGCAAATGAGCTTTGGTATGATTGGCTAACGCTTCCCTAAGCAGTGCACACATCATTCATCGGGGGCGGGTCAAGTTTCTAAATAATGAATATGCATTCTTATGTAAATGTAGGCAGGCTTATGTTAATGAGCTGAAGGTTGTGATGCCGAAATCATGATTATTTCTGTATCACCTGCTTTTCAACTACATTCCCATAAACTTGGTGAACTGAGGAAGTTTAGTCAACATTATAAAAGTAAACTATGTAATGATATTGTCCGTGATATGTCCCATAGACTGTAAAAAAGATGAATGATTTCCACTGTAAAATAAAATGAAGCCAAAATATCCCAGAAATGGTTGTTGTCAATTACATCATTTGGAGCTTGAGTCTGTGTAGTCTGCTGCGGTATCAAGGTCCCACTCATACTCCCACAGACATAATTGCAAATACAGCTGTCAATCATTACATTACACCCAGGGCTTGACATTAACTTTTTTGCTCACCAGTCACTGTGGCTAGTGGTTTTCCAAAGTTGCTAGTCACTCAGCATTTTCACTGGCCACAATATTGACCAATGCCATGGGGAAAAACTGCCATGTAGATATTTTTAATATTATCTCATAATTTGGCAGCAGGTATATTAAGCTGCTGTCACTTTAAGATCTGACACACAGATCCATTGTACTGTTACACATGCGTTTTCTTTCTCAACTGTTTACGTTCATTTAAAACATAACCGACTGTGTTTACGTGAATACTCACCAAGACCGGCATTATTACATTATTTTGTGTGTATTTAACTGTTTAAGTACAATAATCAGCAAAAAAGTACTCAATTTAGTACTGAGAGGTGGCTTTATGTGTGCGCACAAAATCTGCGGGAATGAGTAAAATTATGTGCAATACACGCAATCTCATGAAATTCAAGCCCTGTAACATCAACAATAATCATCTGGAGCAAATGAAACAAGTGAGTGAAGGGAGGCGGGTTTGTGTGACAACTCGCAGTCAGAGAGATTAGAGAGCAAGATTCAATTTTGCCGAAAATGAGTATTGGAAGCATTTCAGATATTTCAGTATCGATATGTAGTGAAAATTCAATATTTTTGACACTACATTGCACTTAGTTTATTGTTTCAGATGTCTTTTTAACACTTCAATTGAAAAATATATATATTATATATAAAATTCAACCCACCAAAGTGGCTAGTAGGAGTGACTGCGTTACACGCCACTGCTGAAATCCACCCGCAACTAAAACCAAACTTACTGGAAAAACAAACACTTGAACATAAGTCAACGTGATAAGAACTACCTAAAATGATCTTAATTGAAGTGTAATCAGATTTTTTAGTTTGGCTCACGTTCCATTTGTTTACATAGAGAGGGCGGGGTTTATGACCTATACTGCAGCCAGCCACCAGGGGGCCGATCAAAATATTTTGGCTTCACTTTTCAGGACGTGTACAGCACACTTGAAATATCCCCTTTAACAGGACAGAAGGTTTCTAAAAATGTGAAATGATGCGTATGAGCTAGTTTTTCCTAGCTGGATGTAATACTGCTTCCTACAGTCTCTCGTTTTCCCGTGTTTGACCTGTGCGTTGAATGGTGTCCTGTTGAGCAGCCCCATGCATACCTTCATAGCATAGTCTCAATGTGTTATGGCCATTAGGAACAACTCTGGGGCAATACAGAACGGCTCAGGCACTATAATGGAAACTAAATGTTTCTCTTTCTGTGGCTTGGGAGAGCACTTGGCTCCAAAAAAAAGTTCATTGTGCCCCCGATGACTCTGAGAGGCTTTCAGACAAACTGTGAAGAGAAGCAAAGCCGTTGAGACGAAAAGAGAATGAAAACAGCCAAAATAGAAACAAAAACGATTAAGAGAAAGATCAGACAATGATAAGAAAGTGTCAGGTCTTTATATTAGAGACACTCTCAAATAAAACCTGGGCTTTTTCCCAAAACAGCAAGTACGCAAGCATGATTTTATGACTATAAGCTGTTTATAAGTGATGTAAACAGAGCTCTCTTATTTTTACCAAAATTTACTTGAAAACTATTGATGATATTCACAAATTTGGATACTGGACTATGAATATAACAATAATTAATAAAGAAACTTGGGAAAAAAGCAAGCATTTGCCATTAAAGCGATATCCTAAAGGTCTGATTTAGAAAAAAAACCAAAACAATTTACAACCTTAAAAGGTCTGCAGGATAGCGATTATCCATCAAAAGCCACTTCCTGTAAACGATGAGTGAATTCAAAGGGGTACAGCTATTAGCCATTCAAGCAAACATACTTCAGTTCTACTTTATAGCAAATGATCCATTTGCTTTTTTTGGGAAACTTAGTCGTAAAATAACATATGACACAAGTTACAGCGATCTTAGGAGCATGATTTGCAACATTATCCCTGGAATGTCCATTAGAGAGATGCACAACTTCCTGTTTTCCCAATAAAGGTGAGCTCACGGTGGGTTTTGTGCACTCAGACTATCCCTAAGTCAAGATTAATGAGGCAGCGGACGGGGGGCTTGTTTGCACAGCCTATGATCTCAGTGCAGAAGAACTGAAACTGATAGTCAGATGTGACCGCCGAAGCATTGCCTCACGGGAGGACCAGCCACGGCCAGCCGGGTCACCATGGAAACATCCTCTGACAGCCTCAAAGAGTACGGCACGACAAGCTCGAAACATGTCAGTGATAGCTTTGACTTGTGTGCCGATTTCTGTCAAAGTTTGTATATTGTGGAATGAAGTTCAAAGCTGCACCCTAAATACTGACGATGAAAAGCGATGTCGGCGGTAACAGCGAAAGCTACGGCTTCCTGTATATCTAACGTGTGTTCGAGGTAGAAGCAAACAGCTGTTGCATGGATATGAAAGATGCAGAACAGGCATATAAACCCTGGCGCCCGCTGTTAGCTTGAGGTTAACGGCCTGTGTGTGTCATTTCTGAGAACAGGAGACTCCGTCGCCATCACAAACACAACTTTTCCCTACTTTTAGAAATCATAAATTTACACAGAGGGATATTTGGTGAGGCTGGTTTCGTGCATTTCGCCAGAACTAATTAAATATGGCCTAACAGTGCCATCTATGTTCAGGAGGAGGAATTACATGCGTTTGAAGGGCGCGTCGATATTTACGAATGCATACGCTACCGCAATGCTTCTGCTGGGATCCTTGAAAAGGTATGTGTCGAACACAAAGTTTCATTTGCTGCCAAAAGCATGAAACCATCGAATTTTAAGTATAATAAACAATTTCGGTACAGTTTTGATGTACAAACCAGCTGAGAACTGCTGCGCCACGACCTTTACCTTCTTCTGCAGCACGTTGACCTTGCGTTCCTTGACATCAAGCATGTCTTTGAGGTCGTGAATTTCTCCGTTGAGCGTTCCCTTCTCCTCTGACATTTCCTGAATCTGCTTGCTCTTTTTATTAAGCGTGGTCTCCTTCTCTTCCAGACGTAAACGCAGAGCATCGACCTGACAATGCACACAGGCACAAAATTCATACAGACGCATGAACTGACACTAAATGTACATTAAAGCACTATTATTCATGACAATGTGCAGGAACAGTCTAATACATGGCCAGTTAGGGCACATTAACCGTCAGCTAAACTCCATGAATCACATGCTGGCACTGGTAACACTGGATTATGATAAAAAGTGTGATGATAGACTAACTACAGAATTAAAAGCACACACAAAGAAGCCATTCATGCCCCAGCAACTTCACAACAGCCTAATTACATGTTTGATACAACAGTGCCCCCTGATGGTCAGACAGGAAAACTGCAGGAAATACAATGGTTTTCCATCATCAAAAAACATTATTTATAATGATGTTATAAGGTTTGTTAATAATATGCATTCTCAGCCTGTAAAAAACTCAACAAAATTACTTTATTATACAGTAGAAGGCGCAGCTCAAACAAACCTTCCAGCTGTGCTGCCATTCTGGATTACAGAAGAAAAAGACGCAGGGGAAGCAAGTTCAACATCTCAAGTCATTTTTGCTTATTAGTACGGTTAAAATGGATCATCATAAGTCAGCAGCAAAGACATCGGTTAATCAGATATTAATCAGATACATCATATACATTATATATTTTGTTGTAAATTTAAAGTTACTTTTACAAGTTACTTTAAAAGAGTAATCTGATTGCATAACTTGCATTACTAATGCGTCACCCCAACACCATTGCTAAGAATTATGCTGATTTAAATTGTTCTTCCATTTTCTTCCCTATATTTTTGTATAAGTTTTAAAAATAATTTTTATTTAGATCGATTTGCTAATGAATCATTCAGCCCACTTCATCACATTTGACCAATTTATTGCAATTCACTCAGAAATCGAACATAATAGTAGCTTGAACAAGAAAAACTGATATTCACTATAGAAATTTCCATGAATTTTTCATAAATGTGTACGTAAAAGCCTGGAAAACATACATTTAATATCCCCAGATCCTGATATCCATTACGGTAGTTATCATGGATAAGATAATTAAGTTACCCAGCTGGATAACTAGATGAGAGCATGTCAGAATTATGGCAAGCAAAAGTCAGAATGGGTAGGGAAAAAGTTATAAATCTCGCATCATTTTCCAACAATACTTCTTTCAAAAAAGACAGTTTGGTAGAAAAATAATCCATCGAAAACTTAAAGAAATTCCCAACTTTGTAAATTCTATATTACTTTTATCCAACCATGCTATACAATGCCAATTCATTGCCATAACGCAACTCTTACCTCGGTTTGCAGGATGGCAGCACGCTGTTCTTTGGCAGTGAGAGACTCTTTGAGTACATCGATGTGCTGTTTGCTGTCAGAAAACTGATTGGTGAGTGTCTCCAGTTTAGTCTGCAGGCCCAAGAGTTCAGTGTCCTTCCGGGACAAATCCTGCTTCACCTGGTCAATCTGTGCAAGACAAACAGTCAGTCTGAATGTGTGGAGAACTCTCCAGAAAACTGCTTCAAACCAGATCGTAAAGCTATGGTGAAACACATTTCCCCTAAAACACCTTCGTCGGATGCGAACGCAGCAATAAAGGATAAAATCTGTAGTCTCAGGTCTGATATGAGAACAAAACAGTGGAAATTTCGAATTATACCAAGTGTGAACCCTGATCTGAGACAAATTAAACTTGCAAACTCATTGAATTAGACACCTCAAACAGGCACAGCATTACCAGTTTGTTTTAACAAATAGCAATTCCTGTGAAGAGAAGATATATTGAGCTTAAAAAGGGTGAAATGATCACATAACACTTCATAATGCTCAGCCAGGTGCTTTCCACACAAAAACAAATCATCCACAAAACGCTCACAAGCATTTGAATTAAGTACAAATTTAAATCCATTTTTACACACAGACAGTAAACAAAGAGTTAAGACACTATAAAACAGACAACAAGTGTTCATCTGCAATGTAAAAGACAAACATCACAGTCTTGACACATTCCCAGCATGCACTGGGGCAGCTGTAGCAGGTTAGCACGGCCTAAAGCTGTAACTCTATTGGCTGCCAGTCACCCTAGTGAAAAAAGGCGTGCGCAGGCACAGGAGATGGCGAGAGAGAGTGAAAGAGAGAGACAGACTCAAGCCTCGTGGACATTAGTGCTCTCAGCTCTACTCCGACCAGCGCTACAAACAAGAGGGAGAGGAAAAGAGAGAGAGAGACGGGTGAAAAGCACCGTGGGAGTCTAGAGTGGCATCCGACCTCTCAGCACAGCACTGGGTGACTCTGCTTTCCTGATCAGAGAAACCACTGCCGCCCACTCATCCTGCTATTATGACCACAGGCGGCCACTGATAAGGAGTCGAGACTCAAAAGCTAATGTTTTTGAACAGTTCCCTTCACCGCCCTAAACCTTTTCCACCGTTCCCTCCCTTCGCCCACACTGATCATACTGTCAAATGATGCTACTGTTTGTCTTTGCGCCCAGAAGCACGTTTCTCATGAATTCTTTAGTCAGTGGAATATCGTGTTCTATTCAAGTTGAATTTAGTATGGAAAAAATTACTGGGGTGGTCCATCAGTATAAAAAGCCTATGGGATGCACTTATGTAGAACACTTGACCGATACCAATAGCCAGTGATGTTATTGTTAAACTAAAACTATAAGAAGTGAAAATAAATGAAATAAAGCTAAAATAAAAAAGTATAAATAAGTAAAAAGATTACATGAAAAATTAAACAAACTTACAAGAACATCAAAGAAATGTTAGCTTATAATATATTATCCAAAAATACGTCTGAAGATTCTATTTTTATATCTATTTATTCTGCTGTGGGATCTGTACGAAAGATTCTGCAGTATGAAACCACAAAACAAATTGTTGAGAAAAATGTATTTTGTCCAATCATTCTGCACATTATTGCACTATAGAGTGGTGCAGGTATGATATCACTTTGCAGGCCAAAACACGGAAGCAAGTTAGCATTTTAGCACTTCCTGTTCCATTTTGAATGGGATTTTGGTTAAATGGCTGAAATAAGGTCTGTGGTGAACACAAGCTCAAGACACTTTCACATTTTATTCTATGACATAAAATACATCAGTATTACCCCACTCGTGATTTTTTTAAGATGTTACGTGTCTTGAAAAAGGCGGTTGCTAACAAGTGGCTAAATGGGACTACAGAGGCAGTCAAGGAGATGAGACGTCATCACGGCGAACAGGTAAACTCAGTCTGCTTTTACAGCCTCATTATGTTTATAATTGTGCACTTAATACTATTCTAACTCAAACGTTCTGGGAAAATGTTTTTAGATCAAAACTGAGAGTTGTCAGAAGTGGTGGCGACGTCGAAATTGTGCAACCGTAGTGTAGTTCATATATAGTCTACCTTTAGCTTTTTACTTCTGGCAACTTCATTTAGGCTTCATCTCTAAAACATTATCTTGATGGACATAATGTGTAAGTATCATAAACTTTTGTTGATCACAGAGCTTGTTTTTAGCGATTTCTGAGGTCAGCATGAATCAGAACCCTATCTGAGGTCTGAATGGGAGACACGTTCTCTCTGGTGAGGGAAGCAGAGCTGTGCGTGTTCTAAGCCGGTTCTCTGGGTGTCTTACGGCAGAGACCTCTTGCTGCAGCTCAGCCGCCCGCTTTTTCAGCTCCTCGCCCTGCGCTTCACTCTGAGCCAGCTCGTCCTTCAGTTGCTCTACCTGTCAGGAGAGGGCGCCATTACTGCAACAACAACCAATCACCATTCACCAGCTCGCATGCACGCCCTGCGCCCAATCAAACATCACCCACGTTCACGTGATGTCGTCAGCATTACTAAACCAATCAGCATTCACCACACAGGCCATGCGGTTATGATTTAGCCATTTAGCTGCAATTAAATGTCTTTAAAAAGGATATGTTTAAAGTCCCCCTGTGGTGAAAATCAAGTTTTTAATGTTGTTTATATGTCTATGTGTTTTTTTTTTAATATGCTTTAAGACAAACCATGTGCAAATTCATATGTCAACACCATTGCTGAGTATTTTCTCTTTAAAACTGCAGCGATGTAAAAGTCTCAAAAACGTGGTTTGAAATTGCTGGTGTTTCTTACATCACAAACTATCTTGTAACCAATCACGTCAACGTTTTAGCATATCGGCGGGCTTTAGCATATCATTAACTGCCTGCCAAGGGAGTCTCAAAAGAAGCCAAGTTATCTCGATATATTTTTCTGTTGATATGAAAAATTGTGTCCATTTAGCAATATGGCGGGTGTATGATGTATATTACGATGTTATGATGAACTATCTTCCTTTCTCCACTGACGTTCTGAGTTGTTCAAAGCATTTGTAAGGATACTGATTGTTAGAAGGCAGCTGTCTGACGGCGAACGGGAACATGGTTTGTGTAACATTAGCATTACATTATTAGCTGTTTGATAACGTAGTCAAGCAAAGGGCTAATCATATTAATTACCATTATGTGTCCAATGTTGTGAAAAGCGATCTCATTGTGCAGCGTTTACCCCAGTAAGTTGACCGAGTGGATGTCTGAGCTCATGCAAGTGAATGGAGGTGGAGCTAATTATCATATTCATAGATCTGCATGAATATTAAATGAGGCAAGGGTGTAGAGTTACATTCAAGCTATTTTAAGGCACAAAGAAATTTTTTTTCACAGGAAAAAAAACATTTAAATATGTCATTTTGGTGATCAAAGATGAGTTTTAAGGGATAAAATTATTGACTACAGGGGGACGTTAAAAGGTTAACAGTTTCCTTGAGAAAAATATTATACATAAAATTAATAATATTATAAAATAAATTAAAATAAAAGACGATAAAAGTAACAATATGAAAACAAATTAACATTGTAATAGGTCAAGATAAAAGTTAGTAATGATAATAAAATAATAATACGATGAAGTTATCAAGACAACTTTGACCACATAAAATTAAAAATTTAGACAAATTTATGCTTATTCATCTAGTTGTGATGCACACCATTTCATAAAACAGCACCACAATATTCCAGCTAATAATCAACACCAACCCAAATCTGTGATCAAATAACACGACCTGCCCCGGTTAAAAAAAAAGCACCGTAACAAAACAGTAGTAATGCCCATGAGCCACAGTTTCTACCTTATTCTTCATGAACTTGGAGTGACTGCGGTAGACCTCCATCTGTTTCATCTCCTCCTCCCTCTCCTCTGTGCTGAGAGCCCCGTTTGACTTGAGCATCTGTATCTCGTCCTCCAGATCCCTCAGACTGCGCTCCAGAGAACTGATCTTAGAGTCCTGCAGAGATCAGAGAGATGTTTGAGGTGGAGGAATGGAGAACAAGGTGCACCGCTTTCAGTGTCCTACCTAAGGAGTTAGTTCCTTACACAGAAGTGTTTTAAACAGGAATCAATCCTGAAATCTAATATACCATTTAAGACACTAGCGTAAACAAACAAAATTGCAACAATAAACATCACTTTCAATCAGGTTTTCCAAACACTCCCTCATAAACCTAAAAATAACATTTAAAGTATAATAAAATATTAAATTATTAGTGTTTTTAAAGGTTTCAAGTGAGTGTTAGATGATGGAAAAGGTATAAATTAAATGTTAAAATAGGGGAAATGAGCATTCAATTTTAAATATTCAATACCAGTTGGTTGATACCAGTAAATTTAAATGATTTGATAACCGATATGGTACAGATACTGTATACTGTGAATCTCTACAAATCTCTGCTATAAAAAGTGTTAAAATATAATTGTATAGGGAAAATTCTTCAAATATGTGTCTACTTATAAACCGGACAAATCCTGTAAGTTTAGGGATATTTAAATGCATTTATTTGATCAAAAATACAATAAAAATTTTAATATTATGAAATAATATTTTATATTTAACATATGATCATATATTAATATAAGAAAATTCCATTTTACAATATGAAAACGGTTATTTCTGTGATGCAAAGCTAAATTTTTAGCATCATTACTCCAGTCTTCAGTGTCACATGATCCTTCAGAAATCATTCTGATAGGCTGATTTGCTGTTCAAGAAACATTTCTGATTAATATCAATGTTGAAAACAGCTGTGCTGCCTTATATTTTGTGTGGAAACAGTTATAATTTTTTTTTGTTTGTTTGATTAATAGAGAGTTCATAAGAACAACATATATTTAAAACAAAAATCTTTTATAACATTAAAAACTGTCTTTACAGTCACTTTTGATCAATTTAATGTGCCCTTCCTGAATAAAACTTAATTTCTTCTTCAAATAAAAAAGAAAGAAAGAAATTCTTACTGACCACAAACTAAGTAATGTAATTTTACTGACTCAAAATGACAGTTTGAGGAATATGAGGCTTTAGTTATTATTATTAAAGGAATCTGTCTTAGAAAGAACACTAAAGTTTGGGATTTACTCACAACAAACACACACACACACACACACACACACACACTTGCCTTCATCTCAATGACAGTCTGCAGGGCTTTGGTTTTGGCAGACTCTGGAGCTCCCTCATATCGTCTATGGAGATCCTGAGAAGAAAACAAGAGACGAGGATCATGAGGTGAAACCACAGGATAATAACGGCTCCCTCTACTGCCAGCGATCAGCTGATGAGGATCCATTCCACCCCACATCATGTCCAGCCCAAACGCTGATGATAAAACAACCCTGACTTCTGATTTTAACAGCCAAATTTCAACCTCAGCACACTGATGTGACTCTCTAAATTCTGAGGCGGCAGAGACACTTTCAGTCCTCTGGTTTGAGTGTTTATGCATGACTGAGTCCCTTATGAATAAGATAATGTACCGAGCAACGACAAAGAGTGAATGCAACTGCAACGTCCACTGAACACAAAGAGCCTACACCCTGCGGGCAAATAAAGACATCAAAATCATCATTCAAACACAAAATATGGACACCAAATCCTTCAGATATGAAAGCACATGAAGAGAGAGAGAGACCGACATGGAAAAACAGCCATTCATCTACATGTGTGGAGTCACAGAGAGCATATGGGAGGCAGAGCAACGCTTCAGGGAATTTAACTGTTGAGAGCTGCTGTTGAATGACACTCATATCTGAAAGAGCTACAACATTACTTTCTATTCCAGGATGTTATGACTCTTCTAATATCACAAATGTTTATAATAAAAAAAAACATCTCACAGCCATTTGATCTAATTTGGCTTTGAATGTTAATTACATTAACGATATCTGAAGAGTAAATCATTAAAGGTGTGAAGATAAAGATAAAGATGGCGTCTGAAAGTTGCGGTTGGTAGTCAGTTTGTGTGCTCAGTAAATGTACATTTTTGACTAACGTTTTCCAGTTTTGATGTCATTTCTAGTGAGAAATTAGTATTGTAGTGACTAAGTATTCACTTAGTTATCAGCAAAGCTCGCTATATTTTGCTGTAGATCATTAAACCATTATGCTGCCTCATAAGTCTGTCCGACATCAGTTTCGTGAGGTACCTTCGTGCGCAAACGCTGCCTGCAAAGTCATTGCCTGATTGCTACGGCAGCAAGGCAACAAGTAAGCTGCCTAAGCTTTTGGACGCAGATATAGTGAGTGTTGATTATGCCATTTCATTATCTGGCCACTAGATGTCGCTGTTGCCAAAGTTCTGCTATTGGCTGTTGGCTGTCTCAGAAGATGCCTGACAAAAATACATAGTGAGAATACCAGACAAAACTCCCTAAACCACTATAACAGTCTCCTGACAGCATTGAATCTCATTCTGAGATGAAAAGACACATACAGGACTAAAACGGCTGCCTAATTCATCAAGAACATAAACTCACATCCTTGTTAGTCCAACTTAATAGCAACTTGCAACCTTTGAGGTATGACTGTATTTCTGTCAACAAAACATGCCTCTTATTTTACTCATAAATCAAAAACCACTATGCTAAAAGCCCATTGGAAACTCCCAAGGGAACCCTTGACTCGAAAGCTAATTCTCTTCCATGTTAAGAATTATAAACTGAACAGCTCTTTTATGCAACACATCTGACTGAGAAATGTCAGAGTTGAACTTGAATAAACATCAATCAGATCCCTCCTTGAGATAAAACTACTAAACTAAATGTGATGAATGTGTCTTCCGCCACATTAACAGTTTTTGCACTCAGCAACATCTGTGTCTCCTTTCATCAATGTTCTTTTCAGTCTTTCCCGTTTCTATAGCAACAAATGTTCAATGCCTTCAATTTGTAACAGGTTTCCCTCTCTCACTCTCCCTCTCTCTCGGTAAGCTTGCTCGTCCGGAGCAGTTTAAAATGACTAATCTATTCTAGAGCCCTTGATTCATCATCACCATAATTGGGAGTCCTAGCAAAAACATTTTATTGTGAATCATCATCATCATCTATGGAAAAATGACCAAGCATATTTCCCAGAGCAGCGGTTTAATTTGTGCATTTAATGTTATTCAATCCACAACAGTCATTTAAATGTTGCTAAGGTACTAGGTAGGGGTGTGATGAGACTGATTTATAAGCTTCTACAACTTTTGACCTCCTAACTGAACTCTTTTCCATAAATTGATCACAGAAATAAAAAAATGAATAACACAGCTTTCTCTTATTAAGCGCACACAATAAGTGCAACCATAATCAAAGTACTCTCTCAATATTCAAAGTGCAAACAGAGACCAAATTGTTTTTCAAGCATGATACAGAGCTAAGAGATCATTACAACTACACAGCCCAGCCTAAGATAGCTTTCATATTGGGAGATAATTGCATGCATCAGGGAGCCGCTTTCAAAATGCGGGGTACTGAAATCACATTTGAATGCACGCTCGCGTTTTACTTTTGCTTTCATTTTCACGATCGCGAATAGTCAGCGGCGGTGCTGAGTGCGCATTCTACAAGATAAGACATTTGTCAGATGCTTTTCAGCTCTGCTGTGCAACGAATCCTCCGCCACGGTCTTGTCAGTCATCTCGTCACTTACTTTCATCACAGGATCAGTGATCTCTGATTCCTGCTGCACTATGTACGACAGCTCAGAGCTGGATGGGATTGAAGCGACCGTTATCCAACTGAATTAAATGGTTTTTATTTCTATAAAAAGCAAAACGACAGCAGAGGCGTGATGTAAATGTAGAGGTAGCATATTCTATCCTAATTTCACCCTCACACTGACGGCAATATCACGAGACAGCTTTTCACCTCAACGAGAAATCTTGTCATATTTTAATCTTGCGAGATCTCATCACACCCCTAGTACTAGGTGACATATTTCCTGCAGTTTTGTAAATACTTTTCTATTTGGTTGATTAAAGGTTGCATTAGTGTTGTTTAAAGGTTCACCAGCGCTCTCACCTCCCTCAGCAAGGCTGTTTCCTTCTCCCTCTGCTCCAGAAGGCTTTCCAGGTGATGGATATGCATCTCGGCATCGGCCAGCCTCCGTGTGCGCTCGTGGTCCTCCTCGCTGGCCTTGGCCGACAGCCCTTTGCTCTGCAACATCTCCAGCAGCTTTTTGATGGACTCGTCCCGGGCGCAGAGCGTCTGTTTCTGCGTGTCGATGCGCAGCTCCATCTCCTCCAGAGTCTTCCTCAGGAGGAAGAGTTCCTTGGCCTGTCGCTCATGTTCGCTGTGCAGCCGCTGGAAGTTCTCCTCGGTCAGCTCGGCGGTCAGGGGCTCACCGGGACGAACGCTGGAGTCCTGCTGGAACAGCTGGTTCAGATCTCTCTGGATCCGCAGCTCGTCCTGGAGGGCCTGGATGGTCATCTGGAGATGCTGCAGAAGAAACAAATGAAGAAGAGATAAAGTCGGTGTAAACAATGCTCTCTTTCAAAGTACTAGCTATACTACAATTCTGGCTATATTTGGTATGATATATGTGATATAATCTTAAAAAAGACATACTAATACAATATATTAGGTTTGTCAATTTAATTAATACAAACTTAGGCTACACTTTATTTTAAGGTGCCCTGGTTAAAGTATAATTATACAAATAAGTAACGAGTAATAGTTATTAAAAATATGTTCTTACTATATATTTAGGGTTAGGTTTAGTTGTTTGTAATTATGCATAATTTACTATACTAAGTACATGCAAGATGTGTAACAGGGTCACTGTAAAATAAAGTGCTACCAAAACTTACAACTTAAAAACAAATAAATACATAAATGAAAACAAATATATAATTAAAATCCTAAATTAAAACGAATATAAACATAAATAATAATAAAAATAAATAATAAAGCAAATAAAAATTTATAAAAACCCAAATAAGTATTTGTTACATTAAAAAAATTAAATAAAAATAAAAACAAATGAATAAATAGAGAAACAAAAATTAATTGATCAAAATAAATGAAATATTTACAACATTAAAAAATAAACAAATATAGCTAAAAACAAATATAAATAAAACAAAAATAATAAATAAATAGAAACAACAATTAATTAATTAATTAATTAAAATAAATAAAGCAAATAAATTCATAAAAACCTAAATGAATATTTATGGCATTTAAACAATTAACAATAAATAAATAAAAACAAATAAATAAGAACAAATAAAAATACAAATAAAAACAAATAGAAACAAAAATTAATTGATCAAAATAAATAAAATATTTAAAAACATTTTAAAAATAAACAAATATAACTAAAAACATACATAAATAAAATACATAAATAGAAACAAAAAAAACAGAAATTAATAAAAATCCTAAATAAATATTTATGACATTTAAATAAAAACAAAATAAATAAATAAATAAATAAATAAGTAAACAAACAAACTACAACTACAACTACAACTACAAGCAACTTGCCTTGCCTTATTAGTAATTCCCTTAAACCTTGTATGACTCCAGAGATTTCTCAAAACACTACATCAGCTGTAAGGATCTACTCAGGACACTGAATCTCTGGGGGCTGGAGTGAGTTTTAGAGCTCTAAAGACAGACGGCTATTACTTCCACCTGGACCAGCTCTCTAGAGACCCGAGGTAAATACAGGCCACGCTCTCCAACCACACCGAAAAACAAGTCCCAAAGGAGAGGGATTCATGCTATCTCAGAGAGGACCAAATAAGCAGTTTACAAGAGCTACGCTGGAACAAGGAGAAGGTAATAGAAGGTGTTCGGGAAGGCCAGAGGGCATGAATTTAAGAACAGTCACTAATATATCCGCAGTCATCACCATGGTTACTGGCGCCCTTTTCCCTAACACTGTAGGAAAATGTTACAGCCAAAAATATGCATTTGACATATGGTTTGATTTAGGCAGGTATGAATGCGACGACAGTGATGATAATACATGTTTTTGTCTGATTACCACATGGATACAGCAACAGGTGCTCCTCCATGAACTTGTGATGCGAGACAGAAGGTGCGCTGTCAATTTCCTTGATATGATAAACCAATTTACATACAAGAAGAGGACAGTATGTTTTTCGCTTGACACTAGACTGTAACTCAAGAAAACACCTGCTTCTGTCACGACAAAACGGGCACTTCAGACACACGTCATTCATACAGCACACACACACACACATACACAATAATAAAGCAATAGGCTAATGAAAAAAGTGAATCATGGTCATCAGTTAGAAGCTTTGAATTATACACACATTTACAGAAAGAGACACTGATGGCTGTATTACTCTGTAAATATTGACTTTATATTCTCAACAGTTTCTAATGGCACCACAGAGACAGGACTCTACATTATTCATTAGTCTCCTCTGGCTGCTGTTATCTCTGTTGTGTGCGCGTTTGGAAAAGAAAGAGTGAGAGAAAGACAGAGACAGAAGGGAGAGAGGTAGAGACAAAGAACAAAGATATAATGTACTTGTATATGGATACAGTATTCTTTCATAATTGTCACATTTGAAATGTTAACCTTTAAATGTAAATGAATAAATAATATCTATAAATAATTAAATAATATTTGTAATTAAATCATTTGCAAATAAATATGTACAAATAAATATGTACAAATAAATGTAAAAATAAATAAAGGAAAAAATGAATAAATAAATGTAAAAACTAAAAACAATGAAATAAATAAATGTAAAAAACAATAAGGTAAAAAATAAATAAATAAACACATTTAAAGATAAAAAATAAAAAAATATATAAACAATAAATATAAATAAAACAAATGAATAAAGGTACAAATAAAAATAAATAAATGTGAAAATAAAAATAAACAAATGTCAAAAATATAAATAAATAAATGTAAAAATAAAAAAGATAAAAATACATTTAAACAAAATAAAATAAATGAATAAATAAATAAATAAATATAAAAAATAAAAATAAATAAATATAAATAAACAAAAAAGTAAAAAACAAATAAATAAAAGGTACAAACAGAAATAAATGTAAAAAAAATAATAATTTAAGTAAATGTTAAAAATATAAATAAATAAAACGTAAAAACAATAAAGGTAAAAATAAATAAATAAAGATAAAATCTAAAATAAAATATTTAAACAAAAATAAATATAAACAATACAAATAAATAAATAAATGTAAAAAAATATATATAAAAATAAATGTAAAAAAAAAAACATACAATTTTATCATGTCCCCTGACCTGTTTACAACTAAAGGCTTTGAATTGAAAACTGAGGAAGCAAACGGGATGCAGAACTGTAAATCAGATAGTATTTTCTGAAAGTTAAATTAAAATAGAATGAAATAGCTAATGAACCCTGTTATTAGTAACTGAGTGTAATCTGTATTCATTGATAATTTAATATTGTGCCTAAAGTATTATTAGATGGCTGACAAGTCAGGATAATGCACTTTCTTTCTCTTTTTGTATTGTATGTGCAATCATAATAGTGTCATAATGGTAGTACAGATATTATTTTTATTTTAGTTTATATTTGTAGGATTAAATACTCCACAATATTTGCTGTACAAGCAGACCTGTTTATCTGTTATTTCGACTTTTTGAAAGACTATACAGTATGAAACATCTTTCAGAATGAGACCAGATTCATGCAGTGCTTGTGAAATCACTTCTAAAGAGCAAGACATGGCACACAAAAATCAATATGAAGTACCAGCCAGCCTTTAACTCAAAAAGAAGGCGAATCAAACCTTTGACAGGACAAAGCATGGATCTAACACTTCTTAAATCTTCAGTTTGATCATTTACTTGCTTTATTTGAACATAAAAGTGCCAAATGCGCTAAAGGAAACCTAAAAGGCTGAGGTAGAAGCTGTCAGAGGCATGATGGGACTACACATGGTCGGGACAGAGAAGAAAAGATGCAGATCTTCAGTGATAGACAAGAGTACAAATTACAAACAAGCCTCCATAGTGTAGTGAACAACCTCAATCTTACAAGAACTGCTGTACTATAATGAAGTTATCTTCAGGCCTGCAAGCTTTGTACTGATATGGAAGTCTGATATGGCGATATTATATTAAAATGGTGACTGAAACCTAAGACTAGCAGAGGCAAGTCTGAACACCTCTTACAGGCCAATAAACTGGAGCAGACCCCGATCAGACACAAACATCAGATCGATAGCAATATCAGCAAACCATTTATCAGAGTATGCAGTCGTTTGGGTTTCTCTCAAACACATTGATGTCTTTCCACTCCATATCATGCCACATCACACATTCTTTCTGGTGGAAAGTTTTGCCCCATGTCATGTCCTGTCTCTAATCTCCACTCCTAAGCAAATCTCGCCACCCTAAGGCACTGGGATTGACATTTCCTGCAGATATTAAACTCAAATATGCAAAGAGGCCCCCTGCTTTACCATTACAACCACCCTGAAACGCACCGGCCCACCACTGGAGATCCCTTCTTGTTCCGAATGATGAAACTTTATTTCAGAGATGCTCCTTATCGATGTTGATTTTCAGAGTGAAACAATCACCCACTACATTGATTACTGCAGAATCAGGCGCTAAAAATTAAAAACACACAGTCCTGTACCTGTTCCTGGGTTCGACATTTTTCAGTAACATTCAGTAACATTAGGCAGTTTTTATTTATATGCTGTTTAATGTTTGATGATCGCATTTGCTTACATGTGCATAAGCAATGCTTCTATCGCTTGTTTCTGCTTCTTCGTCTGTGTTTTGATCTGGAGATTCTGTACTCTTTCAGATGATGTGTAATAACGCCCCCTACCGTAAAACTGTGAAAACGTGTATTGCCAGAAAATTCCATCAATTGATCATCAGAACTGATATATTTTAAGTAAACTGAACTGTTTCATTGCTTTTGATGAACTCATTTATGAACTCATTTCTTTTAATTTAGACAAACTTAAGTTTAACTGAAACTGGGCTTGGATTTCTGTTTTTCCAGCATGCTTTGCCCATGGCACTCGAAAGGGAGAGTAAACACTAAAATTAAGTGTTATATAATGTTTGTTTGAGCATGATTTATGTTTAGCGGGAGTTTTAGTAGTGATTAATCTTTTGTTATGCTAATTTAGAAGAGTTTCTGTTAATGTGGGTTTTTGGAGAGTTACCATCATGGTGACAAGTGGTGCATTTGAGAGCAAGTATGTTAAATGTTTTATACTGTGTACTCATTCAGTAAGTGCTATACCATGCTATTGCTAACATGTTAGCAAATTAGCAAGTTGGCATTTTCTGTATTATCTAGTTATAGCTAGCTAAGTTTCCACTAATAAAAATGTTTACGCTGAGATTACAGGATAATTTTAAGTTAAATGTATGAATTAGTTTACTCAAATATTTCAATTTAAGAACAATTAACAGGTTTGAGTACAAAATAAAAATCTGCTGGTTCTTCTTACTTAAACTTTGAATTCCTTAAAATTTTGATGTAACCAATTGCCAAATTTTTTTGAGTTTTGCCAACTTATTCGTGTTTACAGTGCAGGGAAAGAGTTAACGGCAAAAAAAAGCAGTTGGGAAAAACTAAATTATTTAGGATAAATGAAAATGCAGACCAGATTAAAACCTTTAACTTCCACACAAGCACCTTCATACATCTGGTGCATGTGCACTAACCACTAAGCCATAGCTCTAACTTATCTAAACTACTCTTGACTAAGTTAGAACAGTAAAGCATTAAATTAAACACAAATTTAAAAAAAAAAAAAAATGGTTAATTGTCTACTGTCAATAGTGTAGCGATATATGAAGGAGAAGTCACTTTCAAACCAAGCAGCTGTCTGTTGCTCAATACAGCGAATTTGCATAATCAACTGAATCTGATGCGAAATCTGCATGGGAAAATCTTTTGCTCTCACACAAAAAAACAGATCACCTGGATTCCAACTGACTGGATTTCACACTAAAATTTGCCAAACAATGATAAATGTGATCACACCATAAGACAAACACTGCTAACTAGTCAAAAAGTGCTAAAGTGACATATATAACCACCCAAACCTCTAGCAACCATACGAGACTAACAGAAACTACATAACAACGTGCTAGTGGGGCGATTTTTTTACTTGAGGCCTTAGCACTGTTATTTTATTTCACATCAGCATAAACTTTTACTTTTATTTTATTTCACGTCAGCATAAACTTGTACTTTTATTTTATTTCATGTCAGTATAAACTTTTACTGCTGATGCCAGCATTTGCACTTCCAGACCTGAGGGTCCAACACAAGACTGACCGCACAGAACACACACAGTCCTGACAGTATGACAGACAGCTGTGCTCAAGAACTACTGTTACGAGTCCATCGCCTGGGGGTGGAGCTTCAGAGTGATAACTCACACAAAGCTATCGGTCAGCCTCAGGCCAAAGACTCAGAACTGCTTAAAAGAACAGACCACAGTGGAGTATGCTGTGCATGACAAGACAGCCAAAGGTGATTGATTCTGCAGCTAAAATTTGAAACTATTCCTACCAAGTTGTATGGTAGAGACAAGCACTCCTGCTGTGATACAACTGGCTGAACACCTAAACCATCATACACTCTCAGGGAAAAAAGGTACAAAAGCGGTCACTGGGGTGGTACCCTTTCAAAAAAAATGGTACATAAATGGTGCATATTAGTACCTTTTGAAAGGTAGTGACTGCTTCTGTACCTTTTTTCTGAAAGTGTAGCCTATCCATTAGCATTCCCATTCATTCTAGTGAAAGCTACAGCAGGAGCTAACGGGATCTTCATCCCTCCCACTTTCCTCCACGTGTTTTTTCCTCACTAGAAGGATCAGTCTATCCCGGTCCAGCCCCCACAGATGGAATGTTTTCAGTGGAATGCCAAACCACAGAATGCAGCGGAGAGGGAAAAAAGTTGGCTGAGGAATCAGCCGGATATTTAAACTGCGACGGGATACTTAGAAGCAGCCCGCAGTCTTCTGAAGACTCGAAATGAACCTAAACTAAGGATAGAGGAGAAGCGATGGGCTTTGTTTTCCTAATAACAAGATACAGAGAGGCTGTAATCTCAAGCATGTGCAACCTCTGACCCTGAACGACCTTCCAGCATTCCATGAATGTTGGTTGGGTTGCAATGAATGACCTGAGCTGCTCGTCCAATCAGCACAGACTCATTCGGCCCATCACAATGCTTTGCGCTGCCTTCAACTAACATGTTCCAGAGAACAAGTATCCCACACAAAAATGTTAGAGCCACACCTCCCTTTTACACAGCAAATTGCATGGCATACTAAGAGGATCCAGTATGGTTAAGAGACACATGAGTATCGAAGAAGGTCTAGATGTGTCTGACATGCATGGAAGTTAGGAAAAGTGAAGATAAACAGATCATTTAGCATTATACATTTTGTGGTGACTTCACTAAAGCAAAAATATCAATTTAAAATCAACATATCAAATTTTACTTTTTTAATTCACTTTCAAAAATAATTTGCTCTTCCTCTGAAATGTCTTTCTTTTCTTGCTGACATCATTAAGGCCTTGAAGACCATTTAGAAGACCCTGGTCCGTTTGGCGTGAAGATGTTTAATGCTTCCGACAACCTCTATAGTCCCATTTACTGTAGCTACTTGTTAGCAACTGCCTTATTCAAGACATGTCAAAGCTTAAGAAAAAATCATGAGTGAGGTATTATTGATCTATTTTATGGTATAGGAATATAGCTTGAAAGTTGTGTTAACCACAGACCTTATTTCTTGCATTTAACCAAAAACCTTTTTGGGACAAGCACTCAATCTGGATGAAGTTAACCAACAGCTAGCTAGATATTAAGGCAGCGTTTGAATGTGGTCAGGCTCAATCTAGTGTATAACGTCCACATCTAAATAATCTCAGATGGATAAAATCAAGTCTACATTTTTCCTCACTGTTTAGCTCAAATGTCATTTAACAGATTGCAAACAGCAAATCAGGTTGACTTTAACACAACGGCACAAAGGATGATAGTTAAACGATTGGTGTTTTTCCACCGCTTGGCCTGCTTTCACCACAAAGCGTGCTGTGCTCTTTCCTACCTGGTGAGGGAATTCTTCACCATGGATCGACATCATGAATAAATCATAGCGAGTGCATTAATTAATTGATTTCCATTCTCTGTGTGCGCCCAGACTAATGAGGAAACCCAACGGCAAACCAACAGAGCACAGAGGCAGCAGTATCAGTTGACGGAGCTGAACCTGAGGTTCACAGATCGTCTCCAGCACGTCTCTACAACAGTCAGACTCACTTACATCTAACTATAGTAGCACAAAGCTTAAAGGGACAGTTCACCCAAAAATGAAAATTATCCCATCATTTACGCACCCTCAAGATATTCTAGGTGTATATGAGTTTCTTCTTTCAGCCAAACACAGTCGGAGTTATATTAAAATATCCTGGCTCTTCCCAGCTTTATAATGGGAGTGAATAGTAACATATATAGTATATATATAGTATGAATAGTATAGAGATTTTGAAGCCCAAAAAAGCACATCCATCCATCATAAAAGTAATCCATATGACTCCAGGTGGTTATTAAAGGCCTTCTGAAGCGAAGCAATGTGGGGTTTTTTGCAAGAAAAATATCCATATTTATAACTTTATAAACTAGAATCACTGACTTCCGTATGCGAGTCGAGTTCCGGCAGAAAAGTGAATTTTAAACCGACGCATGACGTATTGACGAACACGGAAGCGCAGAGGATAAAGCAAAACGAAACACCGGTCATGAATTAGAAGTCTAAAACGAGAATTTTTAAAGTGAAATGTCGGAGGAACTTGAGTTTTTTGCCCAGCCCTATTTGTTTGAACTGTGAGAGGTGTCTACTCTCACCTAAGCTTACGCTATGCCTACATCCTACGTCATACGCCGGAACTCCACTCTCTCGTGAACATGCTGACAGACATTACCGGAAGCTAGTGACTATAATCTATAAAGATAGAAATATGGACATTTTTCCCTGGAGTCGTACGGATTATGATGGATGGATGAGCTTTTTGGGCTTCAAAATCTCAGTTACTATTCTCTCCCATTATAAATTTGGGAAGAGCCAGGATAAATATTTATATTATATTATATATATTTTCCAAATACTTGTAAAATAAAAAACTTGGGGTGATCTAACCCTTTAATGCAAAGAATCTGTGTCACTCAGATTGTGTCAATAGGACACTGGATGGTTTGGGGAGAAAAGCAGTCAGATTATGTCTACATAGTACATTAAACTCTTATTTTAAAAGAGAAAACAGGAAAGGAAAATCCTATTTTACGTGATATGACCACTTTAGGTCTAGACCTCTCTAATTAGCTCAGTGCATCATGTCCGTCTGTATCCCAGCCTCTAACCGGGCCGCTGTTGTGTCCCAATCGACTCGCCTCGAAACCTTCCAGTAGCACAGTCAGACCCTGCAGGTCAACATCACAATACAAGCTGTTATTCAGTCCCACTGTACCAATTAGAGCTCGTCTCCTGCCGCGAGTCTGAGAACATCAGCACAGACTTTAAGCCATTTGTAATATTCACAAAGGATCTAGCCATTCCTCGCTCCTTCAAATGTTTGGTCAGATGATGAATTTACGTCGGTTTCATCACTGCATGTCATAGTTCCTAAAAGCCTGTGTGAACACTTTATAGGCTAAACCTTCATAAAAAGACATATTTCACATCCAAATACTACAATGAATACTTGTTCAAAAACTAATTCACATCCAAGGCCAGTCTCTATGCCAAACTGCTGATTTTCAATAACAGTATTCAAAGTTGGTTTTAATGGAGTTTTATTAAAGGAAAAACGCCACAGTTTGATTCAAAGGGCTCATTGAGAAGTAGGCCGGCTCTTGCGGAGGGTCTGCTATTGCAACCATGGCAACCGAGACTTGCTGTGTCATGAAGCCCTCGAAGGGAGGCAAAGCCAGACAACTGAATGAGATTATGTAATTCACCAGATGTAAATAGGGGAGGGCATAATTGGATGGCAATAATCATTTTAAAACAGACATTTTCAATTAGAGTAAATCAGATTAAAAGAGGCTGCATGTTAAAAGTTCAATTTTGCTTTGTTTATGTGCTGCAAGCCAAAAACTGTGGGACCGGATGAGAAAACATATTGATATACATATTGATATTGTGGCTTTATATACGTCCAGACACTTGCATGCGTCATTATATTATTAACCTTTTATCGAGATCAAGCTCAAATGGATTTACATGGTTTTTGACCAGAGAATGTCTGAGAATTTCAGACATTTTGTCCATCATTATAGAACATTGCATTTCATTTATCAACTTACAGATTATAAAGTTTACTGTAGCTATGTGAGTGCTCCGTTTTTACTGTCATTTGGCCAAAATCTCACATAAACATTAGCCTTATATACACATATATATATATAATTTTATAAAATATAACCCTTCACCTGATTAGGGACTGATATCCCATAACCTCAAGGTTCTGAAGGATGTGTCCAGTTCACACAGATAAACCTACAGCAGGTATAAACACCTTGAAGGTGGGAGGAACTCCTGCTGACTGACAGGAAGAATGGAGCTGATCACAAGGATCTCAATGGAACATGTCAGAGGGGCCATCTGCACAATCAGTGGGGTTTTGGGAAGTAGTAGTGGACAAAGCAATCCTGCTCTTTCCCTCTCCCTTCTAGTATCTATGCACAGCATCCAAAAAAGCAGAAAAAAAAAAATCCTAAAAACAAGTTTGAAAAGTTCTGCCCATGCCATGCCAGCCTTTTTCCATGCATGGTCCCTTTAAGAGCTACATGAAACTTTTCAATACCACCTCTTTCTCCTCTCTCTCTCCCCCATCTGTTCCTCTCAATGCCTCATACTCCAACTTTCTCACTGTTTCCCGTACATGTGAACTATGCAGAGTGAGGTAGAGCAGGACAGTAGTGTAGAGGATGTCTGTGTAATTATATGCAAGGATTCTGTTCATTCCACACCTATCCTGCATGACCACACTCCATATAAGGGCCGCCGCGTCTGCCAAAGAGCAGCGGCTCACAGCCCCGTGGTGAGAACGGATAAAAATATAATCGGTTGTCCCTGCATTCTTTCTTCCACACTTTTACTACATCGCTCTTGAGATGGCACAGATTACATGGCTCATTGTTAGTCTTTCCTTAATCAGCACAGACTGCTTGAGAAACAAAATAAGAGTAAGCAAACAAAGCTACAGTAGCACAAAAAAGACATTTTGTTCCTTGTTCTCTTGGTGGCTTTTTAGGGCTTGAGAATGGTTTATTTTCAAACTTGAGCTCTTCAAGAGAGACAAATGCTGTGTGTTACAGGTGGTTGTTAGGGTGTTGCATTTTCCAAGGTGTTCGGAGTCATTTTTAGTGTGTTATGTGGTTGCTAGGGTGTCCTCGATAGGTGGATGCTTATTGGTCTAAGGCAAAAAAAAGCACAGCTATGATATTCTAGTCTTTTTTTGATTGTTCACAGGTAAAAACTGTATGCATGATCACTTACAAAACTAATAGCACAAAACAGAGCCATGTGGAGTACTTTTACGATGAATAGATGCACTTTTTTTTTGCTTCAAAATCAGCCCTAAATCACCCTCAAGCCATCCTAGGTGTATTTTGACTTTCTTCTTTCAGCCAAACACAATCAGAGATGCATTAAAAAAAATATCCTGGCTCTTCCAAGCTTTATAATATGAGCGAATGGTGCCATTTTTTTAAGCCCAAAAAAGCTCCATCATAAAAGTAATCCATACTACTCCAGGGGGTTAATAAAGGCCTTCTGAAGCAAAGCAATGCGTTTTTGTAAGAATAATATCCATAATTATAACTTTATAAACTGTAATCACTAGCTTCCGGTAATGTCCGTCCGCACATTCACGAGAGAGTCAAGTTCTGGCGTATGGCGAAGATGTAGCGTAAGCTTAGGTGAGAGTAGACGCCTCTCCTGGTTCAAACAAATAGGGCTGGGCCACAAACTCAAGCTCCTCCGACATTTCTCTTTAAAAATTCTTGTTTTGGACTTCTAAGTTGTGACCAGCGTTTTGTTTTGCTCTATCGTCTGCGCTTCCGTGTTCGTCAATATGTCATGCGTCAAGTCACTCTTCAAACGGAACTAGACTCGCCGGAAGCCAGTTATTATACAAGTTCTAAATATGGATATTTTTCTTACAAAAACCCATCGCTTTGCTTCAGAAGGCCTTTATTAACCCCCTGGAGCCATATGGATTACTTTTATGATGGATGGATGCACTTTTTGGGCTTCAAAATCTCGGTTACTATTCACTCCCATTATAAAGCTTGGAACAGCAAGGACATTTTTCCATATACACCTAGGATGGCTTGAGGGTGAGTAAACCATAGGATCATTTTCATTTTTGGGTGAACTATACCTTTAAGGCTATGAATCACACATGTTGTGGGAAACAAAATGTTCAAGATTAGAATACCAAATATCAAAGTTTAAAAAATTAGCCACTTAAAACCCCATATTGATCAAGAGGGACACGTCCACCTCAAAGTCTACGGTGTTTACAGCCCCGCTCCATTATAATCGTACAGTGTACACAGCATATTGTATGACACAGTCATTCTGCTGTGAGTAATGGGCTGATTATCTATTACATAATGAGTAAATACAGACCTCAAACCATAATGAGGACAAGCAGGACAACAGGAAGTTCTGTACAAGAAAATCATGTGAGATATTTTCATGGTTCCTAGTCATTCAGCTCAGCATGTGATGTTTATTTCCATCTGAGAGAGTGTGGAGCTTGATGACCTGAGGTTTGGCCGGCTCCTGACTCCACCCTTGGCCATCTGCTACCCTTCTAGGTTACATTTATTGACATGACACAGCAAACAAACCCCTACACTATCTGTTTTGCACCAAGTATGGGACTCAAACATTTCGGAATAGAAATAAACTGTGTGGCCGGAACAGTGAATATTGGTGTGGGCGGAAATTGGCTGTGAAAAGTAACACTATTTGATAAGGAGATTGTGGGATTGGGGCGTGAATCTTTGGACCTTTTACAACACTACTACCGTAAGCGCATCAGGAGCCGTGTCTGCCATCTGTTCCCGCTTCCACAGAGGGCAGACACACATGCTTACGGAAAACACACTTTGATGGACACCCGATTGGCTCAGTCACTCTGTCTGAAAGGCTCGCATGAATGTGCTTGCTAATGTTGGGAATGTTACGGCAGATGTTCACAAAAAAGACTGAAAAAAAAAAAGAAAGACTTAAAGTAAACAAGGAACATTTTAAATCCATAGACTTGAAAACAACATGTCCACATTTATGCATATGACAAAAATTAGAGTGAGAAAGGTATTTATTACAGAAAGAATAACTGTCACAGTATACTATAGGAAATAGGGATGCACAAAATATTGGTAACAATATAGTGCATATTTAATTGTGCATGCTCACATCGCCAATTTTCAAATTTAGATTACCTTTGCAATCATCTAACGTAAAGTTAATCTTTAAAAACACTAGTAATAACACAGTTAAATGTAATCTTTAGCAAATCTCAAATTAAATATCCATTTTTCATAATGTACACTATAATGTTGGGTTCCCTAAATTCATTCAAATTGATTTTAGTTATTATTGTTTTATTTTTAATTTATTTAGACTGGGGCTGTCAATTCAACAAATTAATTTAATTAATTATGGCAAAAAATAATGTGTTAAAATTAATAACAAATTTAACTGTATGAATTTATCGCATATTTATATCAATGATACAGCCGCAATAATCACACTAGTGCCGTTTTTGTCCCGAATAGCAGAAGTGCAAATGTGATTGAGTTTATACAACAGTTCAATAAATAAGTTAATATTGTGTTATATTTTAGAAACAAAATATTGTCTGCTCTTGCTTAAATTTGTCAACAAAAATATTACCTATAAAGCCAGAGAAGAACTGTTGTGCATCTCCGAGTAACACACAGCAGTGCATTGTTTCTGAATGAATCTGCATTTTAAACGAATCAACTGGGTGAACCAATGATTCAATGAACCATTCATAAAGAGAGCCATTTACTTAATTCATGAAAGAATCAGCCGTTTGAACGAATCGAATAAATGAATGACTCAATGACTTACTCATTTCGACATTTACCACCACCTACTTGCAGTTTTAGTTACTTATTTAGAGTATCATTTAATTAAATATATATATATATATATATATATATATATATATATATATATATATATATATATATATACATATACACACACACACATACACACACACACACACTCACCCTCATGGCCGCTGAAGCCTAAAAGTTTGTGTGTAATAAATTCTAGGTTGAATCAAATAAAATATTTTTCTAAAGCTACTTTTTGTAATGTCTATTTGATGCTTTTCTCATTTAACACAATAATGACTTTAAATTCTCTTTTGGGTGTAATTTCTCAGCAAAATTGATGTGCAATTAATTTGTGATTAATGACATTAATTAATCGCCACATCGTGTATTTAATTAGATCAAAAATTTTAAATCGCTTGACAGCCCTAATATAGACATAAGAAAAACTTTGATATCAGCCATTTTTAGGTTATTGGCCAAAAATTAGAAATTTTAGACAAATTACTGTAACAAAAGAAAATTTATTTAGGCAAAATTGTTTCTAACTACTAGCAATTTCTCAGTGATCAGCCATATAATATAAATTGAATATTAATCATTTTTCTTTACTGTATCATCCATAATATTATTATCAGCGCATCCCTAAAGGAAAGAGAGAGCGCGTGCTCACGAATCCAGTGAACTAGCATGTGGGCTGAATGAATGAAGAGAGAGAGATATGAGCAGAGGAGGTGAATGAATGAGTTGGCTGACTAAAAGGGTTTGCTGTGTCACATCTCATAATTGAACAGGTCTCAAAAGTGCATTCAACTCTCATTCCACTTATTCCTGCTCCTTTATCCCTTCTTTGAACACCTCTCTCTCTAGAGAATTTGATGTGTTCATTTAACTGATCAAGGTTCTTTTGAATATTGATCTAGTTTATCTAGATAAACCCCCTCATGACTTCATCAGTCAAATACTCCAGTTCACTGTACTAAGCAGACCGTGTGAGGTGTCATATGGTTTAAAACCAGTCTTGCACTGGATTGCTCAAAAAACGTCACCTGAGCCTTCAAACAGGAGGCCTGAATGAAAGGCATGACGGCACATGCTAGTCGATGAGTTGATTCAACTTCACAGCAACTACATAAATTTATCCACTAACCATTAAGAAAAGTCCAGTTGCATTGTACAAGTTGTAACTTCTTCCTGAGTCTCTCCATCAGTGTTGACTCCGGTTTGAACAATGTAAGGCTGAACACAGTTACTGACAATCGTCATTTTGGCTGTGTGAGATTCTCCAGCTTTGTTGTTGTTGAGCAACCGAAGCACGAGCTGTGAAAGCTCCGTCCACTCCTGGAAAGCGTTTAAAGGGACACACACAAAAACGGCGTGTTTTTGTTCACACCCAAATAGGGGCAAATTTGACAAGCTATAATAAATGATCTGTGGGGTATTTTGAGCTGAAACTTCACAGACACATTCTGGGGACACCAGAGACTTATATTACATCTCGTGAAAGGGGGCATAATAGATCCCCTTTAAGGTTCCAGTTCTCGATGGTAAAAACTCTGGCTATGCCAGACTTACATAAACTAGACTAAACACATAAAACATCTTCTGTTGAAAAGAGGTGGCGGTATAATGATAACAGTTAATATAAATGCCACATGCTAGCTGTAGTGTGTTACATGCTGTAGACTGCAGGCCCTAAAAATACATGGGAAATAGCTAAATTACAGCTTACACTAGAGCTAAAATCCAGCATGGAGGAAGGAGAATAAAATGGGAAATGTCAGGATTGGCATGCGTTAAACTACAGTCTACAGAAGAGAAGTGATATTTGAAAAGGAAAGAGCAGGAATCTGCAGCAGAGTCAGACTTTGTTAAACAGTTGTCCATTTTAACGTAAAAAAAAAAACAACTCGCAAAAGATGCACTTATCTAGTGTTTTTATGGTAACACCTGCCAGTGTGAACTAACAAACTGCTTTGATTCTGATTATCAGCTTCATCTGAGATGCTCAGAGGCTCTCGGAAAACCATTTCAAAAAACACTAAAAGACAAATAGAGCTATTCTTAAAGACATGCCTTGTACAATGTTCTTCAGTAATCAGATCCAATCTGCAAGTAATAGGGTTTTTCTCAGTGCCAAGTGCACCGTTTCATATCATTGCGTTTCAGCAGATGAAGCCCTTTGGCTACTGCAAACTGCACTATAAAGACCTGCATATTCCAGCTTACAGAAGAGAAGAGAGACCATATTTATACTCCTAACTGACCAACATGAAGCTACATCTAGAGATTAACTCAGATGCTGTGATTAAAAAAATAATAATAACAATAATAATTAGGGATGCTTGATATATTGGTTATATATGTGTATATATATGTTTTGAATTAAGTCTCTTATGCTCACCAATGCTGCATTTATTTGATGAAAAATACAGTAAAAACTTCTCTATTTGAATATATTTTAAAATATAATTTATGAAGTCAAAGCTGAATTGTGCATCATTACTCCAGTCTTCAGTGTCACATGATGCTTCAGAAATCATTTAAAATGCTGATTTGATGCTCAAGAATCATTTCTTTTTATCAATGTTGAAAACAGTTATGCTGCTTTATATTTTTATGGAAATCAAAAAAATTTCAGGATTCTTTGATGAATAGAACGTTCAAAAGAACAGCATCTATTTGAAATAGAAATCTTTTGAAACATTATAAAATGTCTTTACTGCCACTTTTGATCAATGCAAAAAAAGGTGCGCATATATGTCAGAAGATTGATTTAATTTGTTCATGCTCATTTCCACCTATTTTTAGATTTTTATTATATTTGTCATCATCTAATGCTCATTTAAAGTTAAATTAATTAAACTTTACTTAAATTTTAGTGTTATATTTGTAATGTATTTACTGGCCATAACATGAAAATAATTATGACTTATCACACAGAATTTTAATATCAATCCATCCTTCCCAATATTGTTTTTTAAATAAGGTGCGAGCATAAAAGACATAAAAACTGAAGCTACATTATTTCCTGCCAGACATTCTGATTTACCCTGAAATATGTCACATCATTACAGAAGTTAAGTGTATTGTGAATATGTTGTCTTAAAATGAGTTCTCCACATTATCCTGGAGAAAGTGCACGACAGCTCGTCTCTCTCACCTGGTTCTCATCCTGGACGACTCTGTACTGCTCTTTCCACACGCCGATCTTCGACGCCTCGTCCTTGCGCAGGGCGCGCTCCTTTTTCAGCTCGGGGCTCCAGAAGGTCTTAATGGAGTTCATGGAGGAGCTGAGTTTGCTCTCCTTCACATCCACCTCCTTCCGCAGGAGCTCGTTCTCCCTGAGCACCTCCTTGAGCTGGGCCTGCAGGTCCATGATGGTGTTGTCCCGTGCCTGGCGTAGCGAATGAGGCACAGTAGACGCCAGGTTGGAAGGCATATGGTGGTCTCCGAAAGCAATAGCATCGGTGGGCGCGGAGCCGGGCGCCCCGGTAGCGATGTTTGGGCTGGATCCCATGACAGTTGTGCGGATGGAGTAAGGCACCCGGCCCCCCGAGCGGCCCAGCGTCATGGTGCTCTTGGGCAGGTCCGGGCCGGATGCCACTACTTCGTTGTCGCTCAGATACATAGGGCCGGATGTGGCGTAGGCAGCGTTGAGGGACTGGATGTTCTCCATGGAAAGGGTTTTACCCCCTGGACCTCCCGCTCCGGCTCCGCTGCCCCCTGTGCTGTTGGTGCGGCGGTGACCCAGACGGGGCGAGCGTGGGAGACGGGGAGAACGGCCGGGACTCTGATTGCTCCCACCACTGTGGTTGCCCTCCACTTTACCCACGGATCGGGCACTACCGTACATGGCGGCTCTGACCAGAGAAGGGCAAGAGTGAAGAGAAAAGAGGGCCGATATGGACTGGGAAGTTGATTTTTGTTAACCTTGGAGAGCCTGTAATCTGTACTTGGGTTATTTTAACTGTACAACAGACGCAGATGTTTCATTTTCACCATATGATGCTGGGTGTTGAAGAGTGACTGGTTTTATCCATTTAAGCTGGTCATGTTATATCCCTGCAACAGAGAAAAAGAGACGAAGAGTTAAAACAATTCCTGTCACACATTTTCATTGAGGTAGCAGAGCTGATATAGAGTTTTCCCTGGCATCTGCTGCTTTGCACTCTTCACAGAGAGAAAATAAAAGGCTAATGAACAGATCTGGCACAATGTATGCTTTAACCTCCTGCACCGGGCTCTATGTAGGTCATTCTCATGCCACATTGTATTTACTTTAGCTCTGTGGCTTCAGTCCAATACCTATTCTGCACTCTCAGCCCTACCTCTGTCTTTCATTCTACATCTCTCTCCATCTTCTCACTTCCTGTTTTAATATCTGACAGGTTTCATACACTCTGATGAGCTACTTATAGCATGTAAGCTCATTTTATGAAATGAGAGTCTCCTAGTCTATATATTATAGATTATGAGGCTTAAAAGGCTGTTACATAAGTGCAGGCATTTAAAACATGTTGTCTCAGACTCAGGGAATGTGACAGGGTTAGGCATGCCCAGTGCTTTAATGATTTGGCTTCCGTTCGACTGTGGTCTCGCTGCCCCCTGTGCATCTTATCAGCAGCCCGGCTCCATTCTCTACTAGAGACAATCGCAGCCTCCACAAACTGTTCCTCTATGAGCCTGGACTGTTTTGATTCTTTGTTTTGTTCCTAGCTTTTGTATCATGTTCTGTATATCATGTTTCTGTATGTGTTTAACAGTCCATTTCGAGTTTCAGTCTGAAGGGAGTCTGTGGTCAACATACTTTACGTTGGGTTCATTTTCATGTAGATTTACTCCATTGAAACGCACTGTGGCTCTAACTTTAGATTCCTTCCTACTGAGAGAGTGTGGCTATGTTGGCATGATCACAACCCCACTGAGCATTTTCCTGGCCTTTGGGATAGACCAAAACATGGCTCCAATGTCCACTACCAACATCCTCTCAATAAATTACCTTTAAACTGCATTTGTGGCAAATATTAAGGGTTTATATTCCCAAATTTAAAAACCAGATGAGTTGAACAGTCAAAGTACCACTTCCCTTTCCTGCTTTAAAATGAGTTAAATTTGTTAATTTAGTGATAAAATAGAAGAGATCACGTGTTTAAAAGGTCCACTCATGTGTCATGTGACCTAGTATTGCTACAAAACAAAGATGTGTTTTACAAGAGACAATGAAGTATTTCATCAGGGATAAACACACAAGACAAAAGGCAGCTGCCGCTTGCGAACAGTCCTTTTCTCTGAGCATTCACAAAGCTGTGTACATGTGTGATTACAGATTTAATTTCACAACCCTGTCAATGGCTTTGTATTGATTAAAGGTAGGGTATGCAATTTCAGAGAGGCTGGCGATATTAGCTTTGAAAGAACTGGACCAAATGCAATGATTGGACAAACATTTTTTGAGACTTCCACAGAAGATATAAGTACATTTTTTTAATATTTAGACCATTTCTATTATTGATTGCTATCAGAATGTGAAGAGAGTTTCAACAAAAAGTGTTTCTGAAAAACATTGCCAACCCTACCTTTAATACAGCCATAGTGAAGGCATGAAAACACAGTAATGGTATTATTTTTTTCCTTCTAATGAAGCACATGGTTCAACTTCAACCACAGGTGTTACACCTACTGTATAGCTAGGTGTTACACTGAAGTAAGTTGCCCGTAACGAGGTGCCACAGTCTGTGAAACCTCATGAGTCTGGAATCCAGCATCTGCAAGCAATCTTTTTTTTTTCTGGTTTAAAAAGTAAAAAAAAAAAAAAAAAAAAAAAAAAACACTTTTTTCTTCACTTTCTCTTGATGTATGCCAGCTTGGTAGATCTTTTCTTAAGAAAATCTCATGAAAGCTGCACAGTTTCCCTTGTTCTGTAGCCGTTTACTCGCACTTCTTAAATTAAGGTAATATGTAGTGTGAAAAACTACATATTTTTTCAAACTGACTGAGTCAACTAGTCAACTAATTCTCAAAGAAGCCATAAATAATTACAGTATTTCTGTAGATATGATGATGGTTTAAAGAGGATGATTTTAAAGTCAACAGGCAAAACATACACTGTTAGCATGCTAAACTAAACGATATATAAATATAAAAACTAGTCAGCCTCACTAATGTCATTAGTCCCTAACACATACACTACCATTCAATAGTTTGAAAACAATTGAGCTGCTTAATATTTTTGTGGAAACTTCTTTCAGGATTCTTTAATGAATATAAAGTTTAAAAGAACAACATTTATTGGACAGAAATTTTATGACATACATGTCTTTACTGTCACTTTTATTGCCAACTTATTACAAACAAAAAAAAATTACTAATATATTTCATAATATTATTGTTTTTATATATTTTTTTTATTAAAGGCACAATATGTAATTTTCGCCACTAGAGGTCACTTATTCAAAACAAAGGCGTAGCTTGATGACGCTTTGATTTCGCGGAATCACGGGAGGTGTTGTCTTAACGTCTACAGCCGGTGGAAAAGAATTCGATGAGAAATCATATTCATGGATGAGCTGATGTATTAAAGATTTATTAACATTACTGTAGTATGAAGCAGGGTATGGCTGAAAGCCGTTGGAGCTGAACGAGGCCGCTGGAGCGATTGTTAATGAGAGACAAGCGCAACACACGGCTCGAGAGTAGCAGAGCTTTTATTATGCCACAGATGAGCGCTTCCGCTTCTTCTGATCATGAGTATGTGGTTTTCATGCATTTGTGGGTTGAAAGTTGTTATAATGCTTCTCTGTGCATTCGCTCAGCAGCTGCTATGAAACACTGGATGCACACTTCAGTAAGCTAGATTGATATTAGGCATGGTAAAACATGGTACTTGCGGTAAATCAAGAAAACGAGATTTAAACAATAAGACTTACTGTGTTGAGCTAAATAACAATGATTAGTTTTCTGTCGAAGAATGTATCCAAAAACACAATTAACAACGGCAGATTTGCAATTTTAACTGCCTCATTTGCAGCTCAAATCAGCAGAGCAAAGCACAGCAAGGAAAAAAATTCACTGCAGTAAGGAAGGCAAGAAAGAACAGGGTATAACACTTCTGCTAAACAGGGCACCTCCAAGGAGATCAGGACAACTAGACTCTAGAGATAGCCATTCAGAAATAATAGGAATGTATCGCATGTGTTAGAGGCGTGGCAGAGTTGAAACTGAGGATGGCAATCACTTAGGGACCAACACATTATGAAATGTGTTGGAAATGGCACACCATTTGTACAGTACGTGAATTATCTTACCTTCCTATTAGGATTAAAATAATTCACTCTGAAGTAACAGCCCAAAAAAAGTATACTTAAACTTGAAGTAAATAATGTAAAATAAGGACAGTTTATTATTTGGTGAACTGTTCCTTTAAGAACCATGACAGTCCTTGCCATTGAAGCAGCGGACATCTGGCTCGCCCCAGGCAGGTGGATTACACCTGGACAGTGGACGCAGTAAGAAAAGGTTCCCTACCCTCCATTCCTTTATCTCTCAATCCCTGCTTCCAGCCATATCTCCTTCCATTACAGCAATCTGCTCTCTTCAACAGGGATGTAATGTTGCCTCATGGAAAAGTAAGTTTCCATTACATTTGACCTAAATCCTCACAAACAAAAAATATGCCAAAACTAATGATTACTAGGCAATCGCTCTCAGAACTGGAAAATACATAACTCTTCAACTTATTTTTAATAATATCTCTATAAGAGGTTGAGTGGCACTTACAAACAAAAGTAAATAAAACCAATACATTTATATATATATAAAAAAAAAAAAAAGTTGTTTAATGTTTAAGCCTCTGGAAAGCCACATACAGTGCTTCCAAAATGAGAGGGATAAGGTAACTAAAGGTAAACTAAAAACAACAGAAAAACTGACTTAAATGCCACTATGCTATTCTTATTCATAAATTAACTCATAACCCTTAAAAAAAAAATTCTGAAATGGCTAAAAAGTGTGATTCAAAATTAATGCAATAAGTAAAATACAGTAAAAATCTAGAGGTTTTTCACTAAAACTCAACACAGAAGTATTATATATAACAAATTTTCATTTAAAATGCACCACTATATATTTATACAAGATAATAAATCACGACATTTATCACAAAATGTCTCTTTAAATTAAACTAAATTAAATTAATAACCAATTAAAATGCACATTAAACTCTTTGTAATTGTGATGTTATTTTTCTTAAAGGATTAGTTCACTTCAGAATTAAAATTTCCTGCAATAAAAATTCAATGCAGCTTCAAAGGGCTCTACACGATCCCAGACGAGGAATAAGGGTCTTATCGAAACGATCAGTCATTTTCTAAAAAAAAAATTAAAATGATATACTTTTTAACCACAAATGTTTGTCTTGCACTAGCTCTGCAATGTGCTACGCATTACGCAATCACGTTGGAAAGGTCACGCGTGACGTAGGAGGAAGTACCAATCCAGTGTCTACAAAGCGAACGTGCAAAGACTAAGTCAAACGCTCTTCACAAAAAAAGGTAAAACAACGATGTTGGACAATTTTGAAGTTGGAGGAGAAAATGAGATGTTTTTGCCCTACCGCAGTACTTCTGCCTACGTAACGCATGACCTTACCAACGTGATTAGGTAATGATTGGCGCATCGCAGAGCAGTGCAAGACGAGCATTTGTGGTTAAAATATAATGTTTTATTTTTGTTAGAAAATGGCTGATTATTTCAACTTGCTCCTCGTCTGGGATCATGTAGAGCCCTTTGAAGCTGCATTGAATTTTTATTGCAGGAAATTTTAATTCTGAAGTGAACTAATCCTTTAAGAAAAATAACATCACAATTACAAAGAGTTTAATGTGCATTTTAATTGGTTATTAATTTTACCCGTTGGTAACTGTTCAAGTCCACTATATGGAGAAAAATCCTGGAATGTTTTCCTCAAAAACCTTAATTTTTAAAACCTTAATAAAGAAAGACAAACATCTTGGATGACATGGGGGTGAGTAAATTATCAGGAAATTTTAATTCTTAAGTGAACGAATCCTTTAATTTTATATTTCCTGTACAAAATCATCACAAATGTATAGTGAATATTTAATATATGACCCAGCCTTACTTCTATACAGAGGATAAACATCACACAAAAGGAATGTTTTATTTCGCTGTTGACTCACAACATAAAGCTTAACTGAGTCAAATCTTTTAAAGTAATGGTTTGAGTGCTGAGTCAGATCACATGACCAAACCTTCAAAAGCCCACACCCTAAATTGCAGTCACTGCAATGACTTTTCCAACTGCAAAGCTGCCTACAATAATCAATACGGTATAAATTTAAACTAGCTGCTTGGTATAACAGTATTTTTTTGTCCAAGATCTCCTTCTCGTTCTGCCTCTCTTTTGGCTCAGTTACGGCATCAATGGAACAGTGTGTGCCTGCCTCTGCCTTTATATTTATAGGAAGGAACAGAGGTCAGCTTTGAGCTCACTTAAAATGCTCTGCCTGATGCCTGACGGCCTGTCACTTCACATCACTGAACATCTAGACAGCAGCACGGACTCATCATCATTCAAACAACTACAACCAGAGCACATTTCATTCAATCCACATCTATATGCACTGCCATAAAATTCGGGCAACTGTGGGAACATTGCAATGAATCAGATATCCGTCAGATATCCAACCTGAGGATCTTATTTCTAATATGGAAAAGGATCAGACAGGTGACAGATAACTCAATAAGAAGCCACAAAAATGTTACATGTCTCTAAAACTCGGTTATCCTCTCAACATTTCCATCGTCTCTGAATGTCAACTCCGATACTGATATCTAGAGACCAAATGGTGGCTGATTGTCAATATATAATACATAATATAATTTAATAAAAGCAAATGAGATGCAACATAAATTTACTGAAATGAACAACTATTAGAGGCCAAGCAAAGAACTGGGTTTTTTTTTTGTCGATTTTTTGCCAAATTTGGCTCCGTTTTTTTTTTTTTTTTCCAGACCTTGCATCAATATTATTATCACATTTACTAATTGTAGTGAGAACCAATTGGCTGCTTTATTTACTCAAAATTCAGTGCAAATAATTAAAGAAACTGTTTATTATCTGTTGACAATTCTGTCAGTTGAGTTTGGAACTGATTCAGGGAGTAACACTTCTGTAAATCAGCCAAGAGGATTTCTGGAGGATGAAGGAAATAGGAGAGGTGAACAGTTTCAAACTTTTCACCAAGGGTAGAAGGTGCACCAACCTCCTCAGAAACGGGATCTAAACAGAAGCTCTGCGAGGCCAAAATAGCCGTAGGCTTACACTTTTCTATTCCTTCAGTTTGATTCCACCTTCCTCCATCGGTCTTGATTCTTTGGCTCAGAATCATGCTGTATTTGTGTCAATGTGAGTACTACTGCAAAAATGTTTTGATGATATTCTGGCCTCTAGAACTTCAAATGTTTTTTTAAGTCTACGGTAATGGTAACGGTAAAAACGACACTATCATTATTGCTCATATCACTGTATTTGAAATTGCAGAGGAAGCTCCGGAGCTAAAATTCAGACGAGTGTTTTGTTTCCGACACATGCTGTAAGCGGTAGACCAATTACAACAGACTGGGCCATCTGACCAATCAGAGCAGAGTAGACCAATCACAACAGACTGGGCCATCTGACCAATCAGAGCAGAGTAGACCAATCACAACAGACTGGGTCATCTGACCAATCAAAGCAGAGTAGACCAATCACAACAGACTGGGTCATCTGACCAATCAGTGCAGAGCAGGCTCTCTGAAAGGAGGGGTTTAGAGAGACCGAATCCAAAAAAAAGAGGTGACGCTGCAATGTATATTATCAGAAAATTAAAGTGTTTTTTGACCCTGAAAGCATTTAAATCTATTGCAGGAGACTTCCAAAACAAGATTAGGAACCTTTAAAATACCATAAGGCACTTTAACATACAACTGTTGCACAAGCATCGTTGTAAGCCAGAGATGTTGTAACAAACTCTTCAGCAAACACATCATTAACTGACTGTGCCTTCCTCTGGGACTCTGGATCAACTAATCAATTCTCATCTCCAGTTCTGACCTGCTAGCATGAAACGAGAGAGCTGGTGTTGAATGTGCTTTTCTTCTGGCCTGACAGGTCCCCTGTCTGTCCATCTGTTTGCATGAGTTAATTAGGTCAAAGATGGGCCGCCCGCACAAGACACGCTAAACCACACGAGGGAAGATCAGAATCCAGCTGGACTCTCTTGAGCTTGAGTCTGGCCTGCTCAGCACAGTCACTGAGTTGCTAATGCATTTGTAGGTAGGTGTAATTGTGAAAGACGTCATGAAAATGTGCTGGCTGAGATGTGTAGAGCTAGGGTCAGCAGAGGACACGCAACTGAGGTGATGTCCCGAGTAAGATATTTTACATAAAAGATGTTTACATAAAAATAAAAAAAATAGCTGAATTTATTAAAATAACCCCGGGAACCACTGGTTCTTAATACTTAATACTGTACTTAATAACCTTGCCTTATTTCTTTGTGTATGCGGGAATTATGCTAATGTTTCACACTGTGACATGGATGTTTGAGGAAGTAATATCTGGACCAAGTTGTTTTAGGCAGGTCTGGATCAGTGTTCTCTGTTAGACAGAATAAATCTCTTTGTGGGAGACTAAGCTTTGTAACTTTGCAGGTCGTATATATGCACAAACAGATACATTACACACTAAAGGAAAAAGAAAATATTAAAAAGCATCATATGACCCCTTTACACACCAGATTGCATAACACATCCACATATCCAAAAGTAAAAATACATTTTTCATCAACCTCAAAACACTAGCAGAACAACACCTTCCCCTTGAGAAACGAAATCATGCTGGTACACGCTGACACAAGAGAAACTTTCCTGCGTGTCTCAGTATCCAAGAA